>CM060916.1:601758825-602958825 GCA_030737875.1 Allium sativum | reverse complement strand
TTATAAATATTCCAATTTATAAATATCTCTTATTTATAAATATTCCAATTTATAAATATTCTATTTTCAATATCACTTTGAAAATCCCCTTATCAACATCTCGTTTGTTATGGTATTCAACATATCAAATCACGATGACCAATATCGTCCAACACATATAATCGACAACAGATTATACACCACATCATATAACACATTATATAAATCAAAACAGTATTATAAATATTGAGGAACCCAGTTGGGTCCCTCCAACCTGTTCCCTGCATCACAGATGTTACACAATAAAATCAACATCACTTTCAGTACAGATTATTCTGATAACAGCATCAATATATAAACATTTAACGGTTTATATATATATATATATATATATATATATATATATATATATAATTTCCACTAACTGACTAGCAGTTCAATCAATCAACCAACACACAACAATCAACAGATGATTAACAGTTCTAAGAATACATTATAAAAATATAACTGTTCAGAGTTGGTGAGTTTTACTCACATTTGCAGTTCACCGTTAAAGAACGATAAACTGTTATTTGATTTGAATCAAACAATTTATTTCGCCATAAATTCAAACGAGCTCGAATCCACTTCCAGACAGCTTCGTTGTGAAGCTCTCATCCCCACGGTCCCAACGCAACTTACGGTTCGTCAATCTGATTTAGTATGAACGAGATATAAATTTTACAACTTAATATACTAATTTCAATTTAAATTAATCTAATTAAAAGTATTAGTGGGCTTTAACCTTTTAAATCACCATGGCCCATTCAATTTTCTGGCCCGCAATCTACCCTTCTCACGTGACCGACCCCACTCCCATTTCTTCCCCGAACAGAAACCGGACACGCTCCACCATTTTCTCTCCATCGTTTTCCAACATTTCCACCACTTCAATTAAACACCGCACTCCCCATTACTTCACAAATCCAACGACCAACATCATTAACTTCTGCAAATTCCTTCTTCACCAAATCCTTGCTTCGGTAAATCACGAAACAGACTTCAACCCCATCCTCCCTCAGTAAACTGTTGACCCGACCTTTGACCATCTTCCGTCACCACGTCGTCCCTCTACCGCCTTCCTCACCACCGCACAAATGCTCCTCATCCAAAATCGCATCTGCCAGTCCTCACAAACTCTTCGCCGATGCCCTCCTCCTATTTCCGACCTGCTGCCAAAACTCCACGGCTACAGGAGTCTCACGACACCCAAACCCACCGAATACCCCCAAATAACATCATTCAGCTGCTAAATCACTCCCTAATTCCAAATCCAAACTCGACTGCATCCATTACTGCTTGTATCCCTCACAAAATCGAACCCTAGCGTTTACTGACAACGAAACCCAAACACACAAGTGACGTCGAACCAGGTAATATCGGTATTGGATTGAAGCACTTCGCATTAGGAATCGAAATATGTAAACAATATGGTTTTAGGAAATTTCTTTGGTTTGTATTGGATTTAAGAAGATCGAACTATTGTTTTGGTGGAAGCAAAACCATACGGCGGAAATTTGTTGACTTTTGGGAGGCTAAGAATTAGGTTAAGGGATTAAGGTAGGGTATATATAGGGAAATAAAATATCTAAATATTTTTAAGATATTTTTAGGATATTTTATTTTATAAATTATTCATTGATTTCGTCTTCTAAAAATTCCTATGATCACACGTTATACCCAAAAATCACGAAATTGGACATGTAGCTAGAGTTCGACATTACGGTCCCAACGAAACTAGTTTCGTCGAATTCCGACTCCGTATGCTCACACAGCGTATTTTTAACCGTCAAAATACTGACTATTTTTCACTCTAAAAATTCGTACGGCCACATACTAACTCTAAAAATCACGAAACTTGACATCTAGCAATAATTTGATGTTGCGGATCCAACAAAATTAGTTTCGTCGAATTCCGACTTCGTTTGCAAAACCGGCTATTTTTAACGCTCTGAATGACCCATTTAAATATATAAATATATTTAAATATAATTAAATTAAATATAAATAAATTTATATTATCGTATATATTCACCGAGGAATATCATACAGCTCCAGTATAATTATATACTCGCTATTCCGAGTCCAAATTGAATCGATATTCAATTTACATTGAAAATCCTTTTATAACGTATATAAAGCGTTACGAATTATAAAGGAATTTCACAGCGACTTTTTCTGAAATTTGATTTGGACGTAACTCAAAATCTACACGACGAAATCCCGATTTTTCTCTTCCACTAGAAAAATATACTTCACCAGCTCCATACGTTTCTTGTTTCACAGAAATCCGGCTTAAAACGGATCCTGTACATCCAGTTGAAGTTCAAATCGCCAAATAGCGAACTGCAGCGCCATTTCGAGCTCGATAATAATTATATTATAAACTATACGTTCAAACTGACGTCGATTGAATATATGCATCAATATAATTCAACTCTAAGCTGAATTAAATCATGGGGATGACCCAGCTCACATTATATTGTCAATTCACTGTTTCTAGTTATTTCTGAATTAAATATATTATTTAATTTATTATTTTAATTAAATATTCCTTATAATTTAATTAACGACCATTATATCCTCTAAACTCTATTTAAATAATTAAATTAATTAATTATTATATCGTCGAAAAATGCGGGTCATTACATTCTTCCCCCCTTAATAAAATTTCGTCCTCGAAATTTGCTAAGCTAGGGGACGACCCTATCTATTTGAAATTCCTAAGATTTGTTTACCTCTCAACTTCTGTTTCACTGAACCAATTAATATCACTAAAATATTAATTCATTACGACCAACTAAAATTTTCAAAAATTCTGAAAATTTTCTAACACTTTAAATTTTCGAAAAATTTCGCCAGCACCTCCTTTGTACTGGTCAAAAGCTCAAACTCCAACTCGCCTCTCTGGGCCATCTCCAACCCAAAAGAAAATCAAACAGCCAATTCGGCTCATAAATCTCATGCTTATACTAAATATAAACTTGTACCTTTTTGTCGGGCATATCAACTCTATCACTTCCATATGCTATCAACTCACCATATACCAGTGTTATCTCAATCAAATTCCAATCAGTTCATATCCTCAAATCCAAATCGAATTTCATTCGAACCCCAATATCAAATTCCAAATTATTGACTTATCAATTTGGTTCCATTTTAGATTATCTCTAATCCAATTCAATTTTATTTAACTTAGTTCAAGTTAAATTTCAATTTATTTATTCACTTATACCATCTCAATCTATTTAACTTTATTAGTTAAATTTATAATTCCAGAACTTAAATTCCTGGGTTTCTTTCAAATCAATTTGAAATCATAATACCAATTCAAAACATTTGAATTTCTAAACAACTTGTTTTTCTCAAAACAATTCAAATCAAAATCTTGGTAGTAATCCACCACTTAGAAACTCGAAAATCACACCGATGATACTGCGCAGTCATCATCGGAATTATTTTCCAGCGACCCGAGTGATTTCAATACTATATCATTTTCAAACCATTACTAAATACTTCCATTTTGAAAACATTTCAAAATCTCCCAAGAACTTAAAATTTCCTTATTTTAATTCCAAATCTGATTTAAATTCAGATTTAATTCAACTTATTTCATATACTTTACTTATATGAATTCTGATCGATTATTTACATAACCATTTCACTTTTATAATCCTACTCGATTATAATAACAACCAACACAACCAATACACTATATCAAAATATATTCGGGTAAAATTATTCCATTTACCCTCCTTTCAAA
This sequence comes from Allium sativum, assembly GCA_030737875.1. NCBI lineage: Eukaryota > Viridiplantae > Streptophyta > Magnoliopsida > Asparagales > Amaryllidaceae > Allium > Allium sativum. Next base: position 602,955,044 of record CM060916.1, on the reverse strand, counting down.
ACATACCGTGTCGGTCCATCGTATTCAAGTGTTTAGTAACCCCTATCGATACAGTGGATCAAACTGATCGACCAGAATTCATAAGCCACTCAACCAATGAGTCTCCACAATAAAAAATCATTTTTATATCAAATACAAATACGCACTCGTACATATACACTCAAACTCAATCTAGGGTGTTACTAACCCTATCTCTACCGAGTCACGCCACAGAGCCAAGGTAATTCACTTAACTTAAGCTCTGATACCAACTGTAACGACCCGGATTTTGAGCGGCTTTGGTTATCGACGTAAGCTCGATGTCGATAACCAAAACATCGAAAAATCCCGGTTGTTAATGAAAGAAATTAGAGGGTGAGGAAAGATAAGGTAGAACTTATAGAATAGAAGAAGAACATCATCATCAGAGTAAACACGAATCTCACAGCGGAACGAATAAAATATAACTTAACTTTTGAAATACAAACAGTTATATATACAATAGCACTTATCAGAGTACAACACTTACAACCACAGCGGAAATAATAATAGCTAAAGAATCCTGAAGTCTCCTGCTCCAAGCTCTCCAAGTGTATCTGTAAAATCCCGACTACTTGACTGCCCGTACAAATTTAGGCACCCAAGAGTTTAGGGAAAACAACAAAATAAACTCCGGGTCAGTCATGGGACTGGTATGAGTAAACTCAAATCATTTAAAACAGGTATATGATATCTCATAAGACCACGCCGTGAATACGGAACGGGTTTTTCCCTTATGAAAATCAAAATAACTTTTCAAAGCAATATCATTCTGATATTATAATAATGTCTAAGTACAAATAAATATCAATCTAGCAGAAACGCTTGCATCTCACGTTACTACATATATAGTATACAATCAAAATCGCAAGCACGTATTGGATGATTGGATTTCCAACTATGACAAGGTATGGAACCACCTTCCGATCAGTGTACTCTAGGAACGATACACTGGAGTTCAACAAGAACATCTTACAACTCAGCCACACATGACCGACCACTCATTTCGCTTGAGTGTATCGAATGTACATCACCAACGGTTGGGATCAGCAACCGTTCCCGTATATATATATGGGACAGCATTGATAGATTTAAGAAACAAATGAATATTCACTAGATAGGTGATTATACACCCTACTTCGGTGCGACCGACTTAGCCATGCTGCCTGCCCGATTTCTGTCATTTACCGGATGTGAGGCTAGAAGCTACGCTTTATCATCACAATAGATTCACTTCGAATGCCACATTGTCAGATCCATCGAAAATCACTAATTGACGTCTACAACAATACATTACGTGTCAACTAAGAGAAGTTTCCTTCTCCGCTTCCACTCTTGGTACGGTTGAAGAAATCAATGTACGTGACCTTTCTGGAAATACTCGGTCAGACATTCATTCATACAAATCATCATCATTCACTTAGAACGTCACATCGTCATACCCGCCAAATCACAAATTGACTTATCCAAAAATAACACGGGTATACAGCTAAGAGAAACGAATTCCTCCGCCACCAAACGTGAATACGTTTGAACAGATCAACTTACACGATCCATTGGATATACTCTGTCAGACATTCATCCATACAAGTTGTCCTGGGACTGGACAAACCGAAGGCACTATTCTGTAGACAGGATAGTCCTTGCATTTTACTTCGTCTTCAATTATCTTTGGCATATATGATTCGCAACGCTTATGCCAATACAGAGTGGTTCTTCGGATAATAATCCAACCGGTCTCTCCATATTAACAACGTTAAAATGGTCAAAACTTCGATAGTCTGTGATTTAACTATCAAATGAAAACATGTCCGTGTACAAACAACGATCTAAATTCCAAATGGAATGTCAATCGATCAATCATCATGTATATCTATACATATTTCCTTATTTTCTATATTTAGAAAATATTTGTTATCAACGTTGGAAAACATTTCCATTGTTTATTTACGTATCACTATCCTTCGACAACTATCAGACTCTAACTATAAACTAACAAGAGAACAACTTCCTAAGTATAAACCCCGAAGGCCGAAACCAACATCAGATCGATACCCAGGAAACCATTCAACTTATTAATCTCTAGTCAGATTCTAATTTTGCTTAACTCTATATTCTTTAACTCCATTCGCTCAACTCTAGATCGCAGCGATCACAATGGTTACGCCTGATTCCCTCAGGAAACATCCGAACGCCGTAGGCTATTTACAGCCCTGCGAATTACGCTAGCAGTCGTGCTAAATGGCAACTCATCCTGAAAAACTATGTTTGTCTAACTCTGTCTCAAATAACTATATTTGATTAACTCTAGTTCGTTTTAACTCTAATCGATTAACTCTAACTAATTAACTCCAACTGGTTAACTCTAACTGATTAACTCTAACTGGTTAACTCTAACTGACTAACTCGACTTGACTAACCCCTTTCGAATAACATATTCGATTAACTAACTTTCGAATACCATATTCGATTTACTAACTTCGAATACCATATTCGATTAACTCCTTTCAAATGTCTATATTCGATTCACTTTATAAAGATTTCCTTTTTAACAACGTTTTATTTATTTGAAAAGATTTACTTTTAAATAACGGTTCTAAACTTTAAAAATGATTTCTTTTTATAACGTTTTCCTTTTCAATTCTATTTGTAAATGGTTTACAAATATTTCCTTTTCAAATTTATTCTTGAAATATTCTAACTCCTTAAATTCCCGGGAAAATTCGCCATAACCTCCTTTGTATCGGGAGCATCGGGAAAATCCCCAAACTCGCCACACAGGCCTTTCCATTCAAAAAGAAAATGGTTTGAAATTATTTCCTTTTTGAATATCTCCTATTTATAAATATCCCAATTTATAAATATTCCTTATTTATAAATATTTAAATTTATAAATATCTCTTATTTATAAATATTCCAATTTATAAATATCTCTTATTTATAAATATTCCAATTTATAAATATTCTATTTTCAATATCACTTTGAAAATCCCCTTATCAACATCTCGTATGTTATGGTATTCAACATATCAAATCACGATGACCAATATCGTCCAACACATATAATCGACAACAGATTATACACCATATCATATAACACATTATATAAATCAAAACAGTATTATAAATATTGAGGAACCCAGTTGGGTCCCTCCAACCTGTTCCCTGCATCACAGATGTTACACAATAAAATCAACATCACTTTCAGTACAGATTATTCTGATAACAGCATCAATATATAAACATTTAACGGTTTATATATATATATATATATATATATATATAATTTCCACTAACTGACTAGCAGTTCAATCAATCAACCAACACACAACAATCAACAGATGATTAACAGTTCTAAGAATACATTATAAAAATATAACTGTTCAGAGTTGGTGAGTTTTACTCACATTTGCAGTTCACCGTTAAAGAACGATAAACTGTTATTTGATTTGAATCAAACAATTTATTTCGCCATAAATTCAAACGAGCTCGAATCCACTTCCAGTCAGCTTCGTTGTGAAGCTCTCATCCCCACGGTCCCAACGCAACTTACGGTTCGTCAATCTGATTTAGTATGAACGAGATATAAATTTTACAACTTAATATACTAATTTCAATTTAAATTAATCTAATTAAAAGTATTAGTGGGCTTTAACCTTTTAAATCACCATGGCCCATTCAATTTTCTGGCCCGCAATCTACCCTTCTCACGTGACCGACCCCACTCCCATTTCTTCCCCGAACAGAAACCGGACACGCTCCACCATTTTCTCTCCATCGTTTTCCAACATTTCCACCACTCCGATTAAACACCGCACTCCCCATTACTTCACAAATCCAACGACCAACATCATTAACTTCTGCAAATTCCTTCTTCACCAAATCCTTGCTTCAGTAAATCACGAAACAGACTTCAACCCCATCCTCCCTCAGTAAACTGTTGACCCGACCTTTGACCATCTTCCGTCACCACGTCGTCCCTCTACCGCCTTCCTCACCACCGCACAAATGCTCCTCATCCAAAATCGCATCTGCCAGTCCTCACAAACTCTTCGCCGATGCCCTCCTCCTATTTCCGACCTGCTGCCAAAACTCCACGGCTACAGGAGTCTCACGACACCCAAACCCACCGAATACCCCCAAATAACATCATTCAGCTGCTAAATCACTCCCTAATTCCAAATCCAAACTCGACTGCATCCATTACTGCTTGTATCCCTCACAAAATCGAACCCTAGCGTTTACTGACAACGAAACCCAAACACACAAGTGACGTCGAACCAGGTAATATCGGTATTGGATTGAAGCACTTCGCATTAGGAATCGAAATATGTAAACAATATGGTTTTAGGAAATTTCTTTGGTTTGTATTGGATTTAAGAAGATCGAACTATTGTTTTGGTGGAAGCAAAACCATACGGCGGAAATTTGTTGACTTTTGGGAGGCTAAGAATTAGGTTAAGGGATTAAGGTAGGGTATATATAGGGAAATAAAATATCTAAATATTTTTAAGATATTTTTAGGATATTTTATTTTATAAATTATTCATTGATTTCTTCTTCTAAAAATTCCTATGATCACACGTTATACCCAAAAATCACGAAATTGGACATGTAGCTAGAGTTTGACATTACGGTCCCAACGAAACTAGTTTCGTCGAATTCCGACTCCGTATGCTCACACAGCGTATTTTTAACCATCAAAATACTGACTATTTTTCACTCTAAAAATTCGTACGGCCACATACTAACTCTAAAAATCACGAAACTTGACATCTAGCGATAATTTGATGTTGCGGATCCAACAAAATTAGTTTCGTCGAATTCCGACTTCGTTTGCAAAACCGGCTATTTTTAACGCTCTGAATGACCCATTTAAATATATAAATATATTTAAATATAATTAAATTAAATATAAATAAATTTATATTATCGTATATATTCACCGAGGAATATCATACAGCTCCAGTATAATTATATACTCGCTATTCCGAGTCCAGATTGAATCGATATTCAATTTACATTGAAAATCCTTTTATAACGTATATAAAGCGTTACGAATTATAAAGGAATTTCACAGCGACTTTTTCTGAAATTTGATTTGGACGTAACTCAAAATCTACACGACGAAATCCCGATTTTTCTCTTCCACTAGAAAAATATACTTCACCAGCTCCATACGTTTCTTGTTTCACAGAAATCCGGCTTAAAACGGATCCTGTACATCCAGTTGAAGTTCAAATCGCCAAATAGCGAACTGCAGCGCCATTTCGAGCTCGATAATAATTATATTATAAACTATACGTTCAAACTGACGTCGATTGAATATATGCATCAATATAATTCAACTCTAAGCTGAATTAAATCATGGGGATGACCCAGCTCACATTATATTGTCAATTCACTGTTTCTAGTTATTTCTGAATTAAATATATTATTTAATTTATTATTTTAATTAAATATTCCTTATAATTTAATTAACGACCATTATATCCTCTAAACTCTATTTAAATAATTAAATTAATTAATTATTATATCGTCGAAAAATGCGGGTCATTACAGAGAATTAAATAAAACGGACTACTCCATCGCGTTCATCTCAGAATTTTTCCTAAGATAGAGCCTAATTTTGCGTAAAACAGACATCATATGAAGAAGATATTAAGGTTTGAAGTTTATATACATATAAGACATTTACATATAAATAAAACTATTCCATAAAATCAAAATCTGAGGCAGGAGAATTAGGTGGGAAATCGGCCCATTAGGGGTCGATCCCCACCCTAAGGGTGTCGACCCATGGGTTTACACAACAACAGGGGTGTCAACACCCATGTCGACCCCCCCCCGGATCTGGGCAGAATTTAGTTTCTGAACGTGGACTCGTTTCTTGACTAGATTTGTTGACCCTAGGCTATATAAAGGACCTTAATCCCATTGTTTTATTCATCTAAATCAATGGAGACAATGAGATGCTACCCCAACTCAGAATAAAATAGCATATTCTTCTCCAACAACAAGTTATACATATTCAGAGATCTGTGCTACAACATCTACAATCAATCTTCTGTTCTTTAGATCCAATCCCAGTGAGTCTATGTTATTTTTAGATATAAACACCTAAAATGTAATCTTGACATGTTTGTAAGTTTGGATCTAGGCCTACGCCTGTTACTAATCTGAATCACAACAGATCTGCCATTAGTTGTATGTCTAATTTACTGATCAAATCTCATATGCATATTCATGACATCCCTATTTTTCTAGTTTTTTTGATCATGTCGCCTTATGCCTATCATGTTAGTTTGCCTAATCATGTCGCCTTATGCCTATTATGTTAGTTTGCCTAATCATGTCATCTTTTGCCTGTTTTATTTACTATGCCTATTCTTGTTCTCTTTTCTTCCTCCTTCCCTTTTTGGTTTTATAGCCAGGCTACCTTCGAGCCTAGGCCTATCACTGGAATACACGAGCGCACGAAATTGGGAATGATTGTTTTGGGGATAATTCATATTATAAAACATGATTGGGAGTTTTGGGCAAAATTTGTACCTTAAGCCAAAACATGAGATTTGGAGGCATAGTCTATATCATGACTTAAACCTTGATTTGGAGCATAACTTGTATCGAAGATCAGACAGGGATTTGGGGCATAATGAACATTGTAATTGGTTAATAATGAAAATGCCTAGATTTACAGTTTTAGAAACTGTAAGTGCGCTAAGACATGCAGTTAGAATACACTTGTGGTAGAAGCCTAACCAGAACCGCCCGGCATATCCAGCGTCCACGAGTAGTAAATATAATGTGAGGGGTCTAAGTGCTTAAACACGTAACATGCTAAGACACGAGGTTAAGTCCGACTTGTGGGAGAAGTCTGCCCGGACTCAACCGGCATATCCAACATCCACAAGTTGTAGACTTAATGTAGGTGGTCTGGTGCATTATAATCATAAATGAATGAATGGTGATGAACTTGTAATATTTAACCTGTTTGAATCCGTAAGGATTACATGAAACTATTATTTGAGTAGGGGTTAAGTAAACTTTCTTGAATCAATGGGAGGGTTAAGTCGATCTTGTTGAACACGCGGGGACGAGTTATACATATGAACCCGACAAACTTAACCAGTTGAAGTTATGCAATCTTGTTAAACCAGTAGGCATAACCTGTTGAAATCCTAGTAGTGGGGATGCAAGCCTAGAAGAAAGCTTGTACCATCCGTAGTGTAGGACCCGTTTCAGTCAGTAACCCATCTTGGTATCAAATGGGGAACCCCGAACTAAGTCGAGGTCCAGGCACGCTTACTGAGCTGATTATAAAAGGTCACTTGAGTAAGGTTTTTGGCGACGCGTTCCAGCGGAGTCATGTGCATGCATGGGTCCGCTTGCTAGGGAAGATAAGACGTTGTGACATTTGTAGATATGGTTTGTGCACATCTTGTAAACAAAGGGTTGCCACTTTAGGAAGAGATGCATCCTACTGTGGGGACAACACAGGGTATCTACTAATTAGGGAGGCGGTCGATTGGGTAGTAATTAGGGTACATCTAGTCTTGCTTGTTTAGGAGCCCGTTATTGTCAATGGGGGTTAACACCCGTCAGTTCCGTTGGGCTACCAGTTATTGTATCGGGTAAAAAACTCTCACTAGGAGTACACCTAAGTTTACCGTCTTGTACTTGATGGGATCATCTTGTTCCTGTTATACTAGTGTTGGTGCAGAGAAAGTACTAGAGAAGCATAATGCATGTTCTCTTCTGCTTATCCTATTTACCTTGTTATACCTACCTTATGACACCGTTATCTCTTTCCAACTTATATGCCTATCATGATGCTTTTACTTATTTATATGCTAAAAGTAACTGGACTCGCCAGACTTTATGTCTGACCCATTTTGTTTCCTCTTCTTTCTATTCCATTCCCCCCCTCAGGTTCTCAGGGTGGGAATACTCAAGCATGATTAGGATTCTTCTTTCCTTCTGCTTGGAGCTTCTTAGATGTACTTCTTGATTCCATGTCTTCTCTACTATGGCTATATTTTGGGTATTATGCTCTTTTTATGTATTATTTTACTCTGATGATGATTTTGGTACAAGGCAGAAGTTTTATGTTTTCAGTATTCCAGACTTATTATGTAATCGGGTTTGAACCCGAAGTTTTCCTATTAAATAAAGTTTCAATTCCGTTGTTATTTTATATCTGTCTTGTAATGTTTCTGTTTCTGCTTATTGTAACGCTTCACGAAACTTAATGCATTCTGTTAAAGAGTGACATTAACGGACATGAGGTGTCACATTTGGTATCAGAGCTGAAGATAACCTGATCGGATACAGGATTTGAAGATTGTTTTCAAAAGGTTTTAAAGAAAGCATTTTAAAAAGAAAAGTCTATTTTGAAAAACATATTCCCGGAAGCCATATGAAATATCTTTCGATTCTCTGTTTCAATCCATTTTTCCTTTTCTTTTCAGCATGTCTGGGGACCTTAATATTCCATCGGGCATACAGATACCGACTTGGTTTCTTGGTATCTGGAGGCTACGACACCTACCAAAGGCCAAGCAGACGCCCTTACCCTAGCTGTAGCCGTCATTCCTCCTCCTCTGTGTGCTGGCAATTTCTCTAAGATATCCAAAGATTTCTGTGCTATGGGTGGAAATCCATTCCAAGGAAATTAGACTTTTGTAGAAGCAAGAAATTGGCTTAAAGAGATGGAGGATTTGTTTGGGATTTTTGAAATAGACCACCGTAGGAAAATTCAGTTGGCCGTTTGGTAGCTGAAAGATGAGGCCTCATTTTGGTGGGAAGTAAGGCATGCGAGACATCCAATCGAGACTTGGGATGATTTCCGACGGAGATTCGAAATGAAATTTCTTTCTCAAGCCGAGCAAAGTATGCAACTGGAAAGGTTTTTGGCGCTTAAGCAAGGAGTCATGTCTTTTAGAGAGTATATTAATAAGTTTAATCAATTGGCGAGGTTTGGTTTAGAACGAGTAGATACCCCACACAAGAAAGCTTTTAGGTTTGCCAAAGGATTGAATGAACCCTTCCATGGGTTGGCTATGTCTCATATTCTGATGAGAGCAACTTTTGAGAAACTTGTTGATATAGCATTGATGCATGAAGAAGGCAAAGGTGAAAAGAAAGAGCTAAGGTTGAGAAAACAAAAAACAAGAAAGTGTGGCCCAGGAAAGAACAACAGCAACAAAAGAAGGGAGGTAGGAACGACAAAGCTTAAGATAAGAGGAAATGCCATCATTGTGGACGCGAGGGTCATGTGACCAACGATTGCAAGAAAAGAAAGAATGCTTGTTTCCTTTGTGGAGAAGTCAGACATCTTACTAAGGATTGCCCGAAGAAGCATGGACATGGTAAAAGGGCAAGATCTTCTGGAGGGCAGGTGCATGCTCTCGTGGCCAGTGCACTAGATAGAGGTAGGAAAGTTTCTGTCGAAAGTTTGATTTCTCTTTCCAATCATCTAGGTTGAACTCTTTTGATTCTGGCGCTTCACATTCTTTTATATCTGATTCTATGGTTGAGTCTCCACACCTTAGTACCAGTATGGTTTTGGATCTCATTGTTGTCTCGAACCCCATTGGTGGTACGGCTCATTTGTCTATGATTTGTCGGGGTTTGAAGATATTTGTGTTAGGCGTCGAGTTTGAGTGCGACGCATACATGCTTGGTTTCATGGGCTATGGTTTGATTCTAGGGATGGATTGGCTAGCCATGTATGGTGCCATTCTGGATTGTGAGAGGAGGGTCGTTATACTTTTGACTTGCCATGGGAGGACCCTCGAGATTTCTTGTGACACTAAAGGGTCTATCATGCTTAGTTTCCTAGAGTTGCTTGATGCATCTATCATTTGTACCAGTAGTCTATGAGTATCCTGATGTTTTCGAGAAGGTTCGGGGCTTAGCTCCAAGGCGCGAGATTTGTTTCCGTATATACTTGGTGGACAATGCAAAGCCAGTTGCATTGAATGTGCTCCATATGGCTCTAAGAGAAAGGAGGGAACTTAGCAAGCAAGTAGGGGAGCTATTTGAGAAAGGGTTTATTAGGCGAAGCATATCTGACTGGGGTGCTCCAGTAGTATTCATAACTAAGGTGGATGGTTCGCTTCGCTTATGTGTGGATTATAGAGAGTTGAATAAACTCATTAAGAAGAATAGGCACCCACTTCCGAGGATAGATGATATGTTTGACTAGCTTGTTAGTGCATTTGTTTTCTCTCAGTTAGACTTGGCCACGGTGTTTCATCAGTTGAGGATGGCCGAGGACAGTATAGACAAGACCTCTTTTAGAACTCCAGATGGTTTCTTCGAGTGGCTCGTCATGCCTTTTAGGTTGATATATGCACCCGCCTATTTTGTTGATCTAATGAGTAGGGTGTTTCGGGAGTTTATAAATAAGTTCGTTGTGTCTTTGTTGATGACATTTTGATTTTATCGATGAACAAGGAAGAGCATGCCCTACATTTGAGGGAGGTTATGAAAACTCTCAGTGTGCACCAGCTGTAACGACCCAGTTTTCGGACTAATTTTATAATTTATAATACATAGATTATATTGATGATTTAAATGATTAAGACTTGTATATCTGGATAATATTAGCGTTAAATTAAATTAAATAGAATTTAATAGAATTTATGTATTAGAAAATATTAGGAGAAATTCCTAGAATGTATTTATATTGGATAGTTTAAAATATTGTAATATAAAACTAATAATTATTTTATTGTATTTTTATCTGTTTTAAAACTCATGTGAATATAAATTTACTTAAGTATAATAGTAGATTTACTTCACATAATTAAATTTGGATTTTTCTTGAAAGTTAGAATAAGAGTTTACTTATATAAAATGTGATTCTTCAACATAAAAAGAAACTACTCATTAGATCTAGATATTCAATTAGAATTGATAATGTTTATAGGACCAAATCCATTCAAGTTAGAATAATTATTATAAAGATCATGTGTGCATATGTATTAACTTGTTTTTTATATGTAAATGGACAATTATTTGATGTCTAACATCTTTGTTTGCATTTTTAAAACTTACTTTTTATTAGTTATGAAAACATAAGTACTTTTAAGTAAGCAATGAAACATCTTTGAGATAATATTTCATTTTAATTCACTTGTAAGCATAAAGGATCAGAGTTGTACATTCAAAGGAGTACATACATTCAGATTTTCCAGGAAAGCTAGGTCCTAGGATATGATCAATGTTAGATTTGATATTTGCTTGGATATTAAGGCATGCATATATATATATATATATTGTACATGCATGCTCTGATTTGTTTTGCATAGCTTATAAGTGCAAGTGTACATGGCATTTTATTTCAATTTGACAAGTGCAGGCAGCCTACACACTACATATCCCATTTTCACTTTCAGTTGCGGCAGGATATACACATTACATCATTAAATACATGCCTAGCTTCTAACACACACACACACACACACTCAGCACTTGCTGCATATTTCAAATTCACTTTATAGATGGTTTTTCTTAGAGGCCAAAGATAGATTAAAAAGGCACTGTACATGCTCATGACTAGGCTTGTACATAAGAACATGCATGTTGGTCTTCCTTAGATGAAAAGTTTGGATGCATTTAATGGCGAAATCACACATCATTTAAGGCTGCAGCTTTGATCATACATGTGCGTTTGTCTGGAAAGAATTTGATTGAGGGAACCATACACAACTTGTTTTCAATCACGCATCACACATCAATATTTATGACTATTGCAAACATGTGTCAGCACCTACCTGAGTTGAACCAAAATTTATTCATCCTATAAATACCCATACGAACCCTCACACAAACACACATTAGTTCACTAGAAAAACTAATGTAAACTAAGAATTCAGTCTGGAAATGGAAATGGCCAAAGAACTCGAGCAAACCTGAAACAAGGAATAACCTAGGAATAGCAATGACAGAGAATACAATGTCAAAGCAGTAAACACAGTAGGGATATATGTGAGTAAACTCTTGTTTAGATAAATTTTGATTCAAAGATATGTGCTTATTGGTTGCTATTGGATGTATAGTATTATATGTACATGATGCCATGCTTAATTTAAAAACGGTAAACAATTTTAAACAATCTGAGAATGAAAAAGAATAGTGAACACAATAGTATCTATGGTGAGTAAACGTTTGAATTTCCTCTACTATTGATTGTTTAGCTATTGTTGATTTAAAACCATGGATGTTCTTATTTAACTTAATTCTATAAAGTTGCTTAAAGGTTGATCTCTGAAAATAGACAGCTTAAGACTAGCGTTTGCACAAATCTGGAAACTGAAAACAACAGTCAGTAAACACATATACAGTCAGGTATAAAGTGAGTAAACACCCTTGCTCTATTCCTATTTTTCGGATCCATGATTGTTTTTCTTGATTCAAATATATATATATATATATATATGGAATATACATCTGATTTATGTTTGGTGTGAATGGGATCTCATAATAGGCTACTGGAAGTAAATCTTTGATAACAAGATGTATGTGTAAACAAGACACAAAAACACAATAAGCAATATAGGTGAGCAAACACCAACAATTATCATTACTGTTTATTAACTTAACTCCAGTGTATGTATGAGCCCATCCGATTTAATTTAAGTATTGAAGTTGCTTGAGGGATTGATTAGTGAGAATAGATAGATTAACATGAAAGATTTGAACAACCAAAAAATGAATTAAAGCAATGAACAAACAAAGGAAACACAATGTAACATCCCACGTCCATTAATGTCACTCACAAAGGGAATGCATTAACTTCCATGGAGGTTTTAAGTGAATATAAAACAGAAAAATTACAACAAGACAGATAATAAGTAGTACTTGGAAATCTAAAACTTTATTTTATTGCAGCGGAAATTAAACATGTTTGTTACATCATAAAACCATAAATCAGAGTCAAGTACAATATCCATCTTGATAAAACAAAATACATAACCCCATTACATAAATAGCCATTAAAGAAGATAACAAGCTGGACTTTACTTCAGCGGTCCACGCTTTCCCAAAGAGATAAAGCAATCCAATCAAACTCCACTAGAGTTGGGTCCACCCTGAGGACTTGTAGGGGGAAAAAGGATAGAAATAGAGGGGGTCAGACATAAAGTCTGGCGAGTATGATAATTCTAACAATACTATTATCAAAATAGCTAGACTAAGGCATAAGCTAGAAAACAAGGAAATGTCTATGAACTATTGGGTATGGAAAAGCAGATAAAGATAACGTTAAAGGCACACCTAATTACTAACGAATAATTACTACACTGCACCGCACCAGTCACCCTAAAGGTCGATCCCACTTGCTTCACTTAGAAATTATAGCTTCGTGTACCCCTAGCTGACTACATAGGTGCCGCCTGCCCCTATCTCCACTAGGTGTACCCCACTACTCACTTGCGATCGGCTCCCTACTCGTAGATACCTGTGGTGGCCCCACAGTGGGGTGTATCACTCCCCTAAAGTGGCAACCCAATACAACTTGAGAATGCACGGCTTATACCTACACGATGCAACAACGTCTTACCTACCAGCCCGGGTCCACACACGCATATGAAACCCGTTGGACTTGCGTTGCCACCGCTACCCCGTTTGGCCTCTTATAGTCAAACCCAGTATGCGTGTCCCGTCCTCGACTTGGGTCGAGCCCACAAATATACGTTTGGGTTACTAGTTGAAATGGGCCCCCACAAGCTATCCACCTAAGCTTGTCCCCACTAGTACATCCCACTTAACCCTCTTAGTCATGTTCATTTACATGTATGTTTGGTTAAGTCTTGCTAATCGTATTTCAAATGCCACTAAAGGCAACCACTAGATTTCTCATGCCACCCAAGGCACCTACTTAACCCCCATGTCCCACCTTACATGTTTATCTGGTTAAGTATTTCTTAATTCATTCAGGCCATAACCTCATAAAGACCTCCCACATTAGACTGGCATTTATGGCAGCTGGATTTGCCGGGCGGGTCCGGGCAGTCTTACACCATAAAAGAGTCTAACCTCATGTCTTTACAATTGTTATGCTTTAGTTTGGGCCTAGGACCTCTCACATTGGGCTGACATTTGTGACTACTGGATTTGCCGGTCGGGTCCGGGCAGGTTTACGTCATAAACGAATCCAACCTCGTGTCCTAAGCATTGATTATCACTTATAATCTTTTACCCCAGTTTTGAATATATCCCTATTCAAATCATTAATTACTTCCAATTTTAATGATGTCCATAATTGACTCAATTATGGCCATCCACTTATGGTATGCAAAATCATATCAATTGCACCCCAATTTCTTAATATTAAATCCTTAATATTACCCCTACCCCACGTTATACGTTCGTTTATTCAACGTAGAATATACGTTAGACTCGAATAGTCTAACTCATAGCACAATGATAAATTATCACAACATATAGACAAATAAAATAGATCTAATCATAAACGGGGTGAAACTTGCATAAAACTACACATGTCACGGACCTAAAGGTGTCAACTTGTTTGGTAAAATGTCACAATTTACATAATATGATCATAATCCAAATTCATGTCTAAACTTGCATATGTGGTTTAGGCAACATAATGATGGTGTGAACTAGCATATAACACATAGAATTCACATATGTCATAGCATAATTCTAGATGTCATGATTCTAGGTCTAAAGAGATGTCATGGCATATGTTCATAATCTTTACTAATCAATCCAAACTTGCATACATGATTTGTCATATAGATCAACATAGCCCAAACATTATGATTTGATTAACATGAACTAATTAGCATAGATAATAACATCATGACTTTATAACATGTATGATTTATCACAACTTAGCATAGAAAATTACAACCAATATCATCATAGCATGATTTACAACATATAGGATATCATCATCACATAACATAGGATTGACAACATACATGATAGCATAAGGTTTACAACAACATATATGACAATTCACATCATTTTCTTATGATCCATATCACAACTTAATATAATTAGTTTGCAATAATCTTGTTAAAATCATTATACTCACAATTAGAGAAGAAAGAGAGTCTTGATTTGCTTTAGAGTTGAGTAGAATTAGGGTTTTGATTAGCTTTCTTCCTTCTTAGTTGGCGGCGGCTAGACTGAGTTCCATGGCGGCGGTATGACGGTGGCTATTCTATTTTTCATGTGAATTAGAGTGAGAGCTACCTAGGTATTTATAGAGTTTAGGATTTATTTAGGCCGTCAGATCAACTCAGAACTTACCTGAACCGTTTAATTTGCCAACTCAGCCCTAAAGACACATCAGCAGCTCAAGATTGGGCTCAGTCAAACCCTAGCCGCCTGGACCAAGTCGACTGCCCATTCGACTCCCCAGTCGACCTTGGGGGGGGGGGTGTCGACTGCCCAGTCAACTCCCCAGTCGACCTGGGGTGCTGGGCGGGAAATTTCCCGCCTAGCCTGTTTGACTTCGAATTTTAAATTTTAAATTTTTTGAAATCTGTTTTGAATTTTCTGAAACTTCCGTTGGCCATATCTCCTTCATACGAAGTCCAAATCACGCAAACACGGACTCTATTTCAACCAGAATTCCGAGACGAACAGAATGGCACAACCCATTTCCCAAAATTCTCATGTCTAAGATTAGTTATTCATTAATTTGTGAATATTAATATTAACAGAATTACGGGGTGTTACACACAATAGTATACCTATGCATTGAATAAACATCCTCTGTTTCATTTTCAAATAAATAAACATCCTCTGTTTCCTCTTTTCAACATGTTTTATGATTAATGGTTTATTTTGAATCAACTTATACATGTGTATATACATAATATATGAAGATGATTGATGGTTGATACTGAACATATAAAAAAAACTTCTGTTCATATTGAAAACGAAAGCAAAGGCAGTAAACCAACCAAAAACTCAGTATATATATACACTATGAGTAAAATACTTGGAATCGCTTTACATTTTATATTTAGATTATTTTAGTGTTGATATATATCCATCACCTTGAATTCAATATTAAGGTTCAAACAAAATAACATAGCAAGACAGTGAACACAAATAAAATGAGTAAACAATCAAATCACTTTGCTGTCTTAAATAAACCAATGTAGATCAAACCATAGGTGTGCTGATATATACAAATATCATGTTTGGTTCGAACATTTCAGTTGTTTGAAGATTTATTTTCTGAAATAATTAACCTAGGACCAAAGAACTTGGGAAAACAGAGAAAGAGGGAGATTTTTAAAACACAGTAATATGTTGAGGAGTAAACTGCTATTTTTCCCTTTTAGAAATCTATTCATGGGTGTTATGTTTGATTTAAACAAAGAGAGGCTACTGGTTAACAGTATATATGTTTCGATATGTTGCTCTTTCGAAACCAATTAGAAACTACTACTTGCATTGCGGTTTATGAGTGATAGTGGAGAACAAAAGAAATAGCACGAGAAGGGAGAAGAAAGAAATCATGGAGAAGAAAGGAAGAAAAGATCGGATGAGTGGTTTGCTGAGTGTTCACATGCAAAACCATGTATGGTTTAAGTGTGATTAACCTGGCAAAACATGACAAGGAAAAAAACTGGTATGGGTTGGATGAATAGACTAAAGGAAAAACAAAGAATATGGCTGTTTTGGGTTACAGGAGAATAAGTGGATCGGCAAGCAAATTCTTGGTGGACAGATAGAATCAGTTGGATCAGTTCAGTTCAGGAAGGTAAGGGGTTGATATGTAGTGAGGCACCTGCCGTTCTTCTGGAAGCATGGAGTCGGGTTTTTCAAAGGGGAAGTACAAATGGTTCATCGTGTAAATTAGATACTTACTATACAAAGGAGGTCGTTGTGCTTCTAAAAAGTGATGTGTGCGTGGGCTAAAAGGGATTGGACTTGCAGGAGCTAACTAAAGCTAGAGGATTCCTTGTTTTCATGCTCTAATATTTCCAACCTTGAGTCAGCTATAGGCTTAACTACTCTACTACAAGAAGTAGTAGACGCCACCTTTGTTGCTTTTACCATGACTAATGCAAGGTTTTGGAGGACTTCCAGGTTCTCTTGAAAGATAGAAAAGCGTTGTTGAGGTTCAGTCAAAGTGTCATGATGGCGATGGAAGGGTTTGTGCATGGGCATGGGAAGAATAGCGCGCAGGAGAAAGAAGAGAACAGAAGGACAGAACGGGTTCAGGCAGAAGAAAAGAGAAATAAGAGAGAAGGGTTTGTTGGCTTAGCCTTTGGATCTAGGCTTTAATATAAAATAAAATAAAAAGTAAAGAAAGGAATCTGGGCCTATAACTGTTGGGCCTAGGCTGTAGCAACCTAGAGATAGAAAGGGTAATAGAAAGATATTTAAAGAAAAACCATGTAAGGAGAAGAAGGTATAAAATTAACTAAAGAAAGAAAAAAGAATTTTAGAACATAGATATAAATGATTTCTTTTAAAGGTATAAATTTAAATATTTAGTATATAAATATTTATAAAAAAATATATTATAAAAAGTAATATTTCTAGAAAAGAAATAAAAAGAAGAAGAACTATTATTGCGGTTGAAGAAATTTGAAAGGAGCAAATAGGGGATGATTGGATTGAGTCTCATGTTAAATAGCAGTTTGATTGAGTTGGAATGTGTAAGTGGATCACTTGTTAGACAAGTTCATTTGTTGAATTATTTCGTGATTTCAAAGTAGACGTCGCCATATAAACTCAAGTTCGAATTTCTAATGCTTATATATAGTCCACTAAAGAAAAATTTGTTTAAATAAATTCAATATATTTAATTCCAAAGAATTTGGAATAAAATATAATGTATAATTTGTTACTACCGGGGAATCACATATTTCAAATGTTGTTAAGATTGAAATCGAATGTTAATCATTGATTGTAAATATTGTGAAGGATGATTGTTGTTAATTATCTGTTATACTAAAATGTGATAAACCAAATCTAAATTAGTTAATTATAATATATTAAAATGTTGACACGGTTTATTGTATATGTCTTGTGCTAAATATTGTTCTGAAATTAGAAATGAGGGTGTATAAGTTAATCTAATTGGATTGACATGTTATGGAGATATATATGATATGAAATGGATTTAAATAAATAAATTACTCATCTACACTGTTTAAATTTGATAGTTAAAACACCGACTATCAAATAAATATTCCTCACGTATTAGTTCGAAGAGACCGGGATGGGAACTGGACCTAAAACCCCTTCGAACTAACTTTACGATTCTTAAACTATCATGCAGAGACGATTTTACGATTTAAAGAATTTGAAGATCGTAGATCTTCATGAATGAAAGAATTACTTGTTTAAAATTTCTCTGGTGGCCACTGGAGTTATTATGACTTGTGATTCAGTCATAATTGAAATCTTTGAATTTGCAATGACTATTCGCTACTAATCCATGGGGTGGTTCCTATATTGGATGCAGTAGGAGAGTGCCTTCGGTTCATCCTGTTCCTGGATGACTTGTATGGACGAATGTTTGACAAAGTATTTTCTAAAAATCACGTATGTTGATTTTTACAAATATACCAAGTTGATGGCAAAGATGGGCACTTCTTTTACATCCGGAGTTTATTTGTGGACGTCAATTAGTGATTTGACGGATCTGACAATGTGGCATTCAAAGTAAATGGTGGCCAGATGTTCTAAAGGTAAATTCTAACTTCAAGCCTCATAACCGGGAAATGACAAAAATCGAGTAGGCATCATGGCTATGTGGGTCACTTCCATTAGGGTGTATGATCACCTATCTAGAGAAATTCCATTTCCTTCTTAAATCTATCGATGCTATCTCTTTTCAGGGAATGGTTGCTGATCCCAACCGTCGGTGATATACGTTCGATGCACTCAAGTGAAATGAGTGGTCGGTCATGTGTGGCCGGGTTACAAGATGTTCTTGTTGAACCTAGTATATTCCCCTCTAGAGATACACTATCGGCAGGTGGTTCCATACCTTGTCATAGTCGGAATCCAATCTCCAATAAGCGCCTGCAGTTTTGATTGTATACTATATATGTAGAGCGTGAGATGCAAGCGTTCCGCTATATTGATATTTATTTATATCTAGACATTATTATAATATCAGATAAGATATGATTTCAAAAATAATTTGGGTTATCTTAAGATAAAAACCGTCCGTGTTTATGTGTGGATCAATTTTACGATTATCTTTTGTTTCAAAAGGATTTTTGAACGTTAAATCAATCGGTTTAAAATCGTTTACTCACACCAGTCCCATGACAGACCCAGAGTTTATTTTTCTATGTTTTTCCCTAAACTCTTAGGTGCTCAAATTTGTACGGGCAGTCAAGTGTTCCAGGATTATGCAGATTCACTTGAAGGAGCTTGGAGCAGAAGATTTCAATATTAGATATATAAAGTTATATCCATTGTGATGTGTATATGAGTTGTACTCTGATGATGTGTATAAGTAAATACAGTTTTGTATTTCAAGATGTGGTATATTATATTTTATTCAGTTCCGCCGTGAAAGTCGTTATACTCTGATTCTGCTGTGTTCAGTTCTTCTTTTTCTTCTACTCTAACTGTCTTTCTCTCTATTTCTCATCCTCTAATGTCTTTCTATTAATGATCTGTTAATTACTAATGTTTGATTAGTCGATATGTGATACAGGATATGTATTAGTATCGATAATTAGGATCGGAACTTTTCGGGTCGTTTCAGTTGGTATCAGAGCAATGGTTTGTTAATAACCTTGACTCTGTTGTGTAACTCGATAATGATGGGGTTAGTAACACCATAGATTGAGTTTGAGTGTATATATATGAGCGCGTATTTGTTAATGGATATAAAAACTGTTTTATATTATGTTGATTAGTTTATCGATTGATTTATGAATTCTGTTCGATACGGTAGTCAAAACTGTATCGAAATGTGTTTCTAAACTCTTGGATAGAGTAATTCGACACAATATTATTTTTAAAGTTGGGTAAATGAAATAATTTTACTCAAAACTATATTTTGATATAAAAAGAATAATTTATTATTGGCCGTGTTGGTTGCTATTATAATCTGGTAAAAGATTATAAATTTGAAATGGTTGTATAGTGAACCAAATTGATTTTGTATTAAGATTGAAATATACTGATAAAACAAACTAGAAAGGTGCTTGAGAAAACAAAATGTTTTCGAATAATTCAAAGGTTTTGAATTTATAATGGAATAGAGTTATTTGATTCCAAACTGTTTTGGAATAAAAGCAGGAGTTAGGATTCCGGAATTATGAAATTCAACTAGAACTAGATTGAAAGAGTAAAGTTAAGTTGAATAGGAATTAAATTGGATTGAAGTTTAAAAATAGAATTTGAATAGTCTAATTCAAAATAATAGAGTGGGTAAGATTTGGAATTTATTTTCCAAATGTAATCAGGATATTTTGTTAAAATAAGAAAATGGGAAAATATGGGTTGCTAAGAATTTAGATATGGAGTTAAGAAATTGGAACCAAACTGGAAATTGATTGAGTTGAATAATTTTCTGGGTGTTGATCTCGGTCTTTGGGATTGATATTTAAGGAATTATTTTCTTGCCAATTTTCGGGTAAGGACTAATGGATATTGAAGAATAGCAATGCATAAATTTTCATACGGTAATAATAGATATTTTAGTTATGAAAATAACTTTGATTGATAGTTAATCTCTAATGTACTGAATGTGTGGATTTCTGTGAAATGTTTGGCGATAACATGTGTGTTTTGGATACCTCAGTTGCTGTGAGTGCTAGGGAATGACCCATATATTTATTTTAATATAAGTCTATGAGTTAGTTATAACTAAAAATTTCTCGTTCCTCTTTAATTTCGGGGATGAAATTCTTTTAAGGGTGGTAGATTGTAACGACCCAGTTTTCGGACTAATTTTACAATTTATAATACTTAGATTATACTGATGATTTAAATGATTAAAACTTGTATATCTGGATAATATTAGCATTAAATTAAATTAAATAGAATTTAATAGAATTTATATATTGGAAAATATTAGGAGAAATTCCAAGAATGTATTTATATTGGATAATTTAAAATTCTGTAATATAAAACTAATAATTATTGTTTTAACATTTTTATTGTACTTTTATTTGATTTAAAACTTATGTAAATATAAAATTACTTAAGTATAATAGTAGATTTACTTCACATGATCAAATTTGGATTTTTTTTGAAAGTTAGAATAAGAGTTTACATATGTAAAATGCGATTCTTCAACATAAAAAGAAACTACTCATTAGAGCTAAATATTCAATTAGAATTGATAATGTTTATAGGATCAAATCCATTCAAGTTAGAATAATTATTATAAAGATCATGTGTGCATATATATTAACTTGTTATTTATATGTAAATGGACAATTATTTGATGTCTAACATCTTTGTTTGCATTTTTAAAACTTACTTTTTATTAGTTATGAAAACATAAGTACTTTAAGTAAACAATGAAACATCTTTGAGGTAATATTTCATTTTACTTCGCTTGTAAGCATAGAAGGATTAGAGCTGTACATTCAAAAGAGTACATACATTTAGATTTTTCAGGAAAGCTAGGGCCTAGGATGTGATCAATGTTAGATTTGATATTTGCTTGGATATTAAGGCATGTTTATATATATATTGTACATACATGCTCCGATTTGTTTTGCATAGCTTATAAGTGCAAAGTGTACACGGCATTTTATTTCAAATTGACAAGTGCAGGCATCCTACACACTAAATATCCCATTTTCACTTTCAATTGCGGCTGCCTATACACATTACATCATCAAATACAGGCCTAGCTTCTAACACACACACACACACACACACACACACACACACACTCTGCATATGGTGCATATTTCAAATTCACTTGATAGATGGTTTTTCTTAGAGGCCAAAGATAGATTAAATAGGTACAGTACATGCTCATGACTAGGCTTGTACATAAGAACATGCATGTTGGTCTTCCTTAGAGGCAAAGTTTGGATGCATTTAATGGTGAAATCACACATCATTTAAGGCTGCAGCTTTGATCATACACGTGCGTTTGTCTGGAAAGAATTTGATTGAGGGAGCCATACACAACATGTTTTCAATCACGCATCACACATCAATATTTATGACTATTGCAAACATGTGTCAGCACCTACCTGAGTTGAACCTAAATTTATTCGTCCTATAAATACCCATACGAACCCTCACACAATCACACATTAGTTCACTAGAAAAACTAATGTAAACTAAGAATTCAGTCTGGAAACGGAAATGGCCGAAGAATTCGAGCAAACCTGAAAAAAGGAATAACCTGGGAATAGCAATGACAGAGAATACAATGTCAAAGTAGTAAACACAGTAGGGATATATGTGAGTAAACTCTTGTTTAGATAAATTTTGATCCAAAGATATGTGCTTATTGGTTGCTATTGGATGTATAGTATTATATGTACATGATGGCATGCTTAATTTAAAAACAGTAAATAACTTTAAACAATCTGTGAATGAAAAAGAAAAGTGAACATAGTAGTATCTATGGTGAGTAAACATTTGAATTTCCTCTACTGTTGATTGTTTAGCGATTGTTGATTTAAAACCATGGATGTGCTTATTTAATTTAATTCTATAAAGTTTCTTAAAGGTTGATCTCTGAAAATAGATAGCTTAAGACTAGCATTTGCACAAATCTAGAAACTGAAAACAACAGTCAGTAAACGCATATACAGTAAGGTATAAAGTGAGTAAACACCCTTGCTCTGTTCCTATTTTCCAGATCCGTGATTGTTTGTCTTGATTCAAATATATAAATATGTGGAATATACATCTGATTTATGTTTGGTGTGAATGGTATCTCATAATAGGCTACTTGAAGTAAATCTTTGATAACAAGTTGTATGTGTAAACAAGACACAAAAACACAGTAAGCAATATATGTGAGCAAACACCAACAATTATCATTACTGTTTATTAATTTAACTCCTGCATATGTATGTGCCCATCCAATTTAATTTAAGTATTGAAGTTGCTTAAGGGATTGATTAGTGAGAATAGATTGATTAACATCAAAGATTTGAACAACCTGAAAATGAATTAAATCAATGAACAAACAAAGGAAACACAGTAGTATATCTATGCAGTGAATAAACATCCTCTGTTTCATTTTCAAAAAAATAAACATCCTCTATTTCCTCTTTTCAACATGTTTTATGATTAATGGTTTATTTTGTTTCAACTTATACATGTGTATATACAGAATATCTGAAGATGATTGATGGTTGATACTGAACATATAAAAAAAACCTCTGTTCATATTGAAAACGAAAGCAAAGGCAGTAAACCAACCAAAAACTCAGTATATATATATACACTGTGAGTAAAATACTTGGAATCCCTTTACAGTTTATATTTAGATTATTTTAGTGTTGATATATATCCATCATCTTGAATTCAATATTAAGGTTCAAACAAAATAACATAGCAAGACAGTGAACACAAATAAAGTGAGTAAACAATCAAATCACTTTGTTGTCTTATATAAACCTATGTAGATCAAACCATAGGTGTGCTGATATATAAAAACATCATGTTTGGTTCGAACATTTCAGTTGTTCGAAGATTTAATTTCTGAAATAATTTACCTTGGACCAAAGAACTTGAGAAAAAAGAGAAAGAGGGAGATTTTTAAAACACAGTAATATGTTGAGGAGCAAACTGCTATTTTACCTTTTAGAAATCTATTCATGGGTGTTATGTTTGATTTAAACAAAGAGAGGCTACTGATTAACAGTACATATGTGTCGATATGTTGCTCTTTCGAAACCAATTAGAAACTACTGCTTGCATTGCGGTTTACGAGTGATAGTGGAGAACAAAAGAAATAGCATGAGAAGGGAGAGGAAAGAAATCATGGAGAAGAAAGGAAGAAAATATCGGATGAGTGGTTTGCTTAGTGTTCACATGCAAAATGTAAGAACCCGTAACTTCCCCATGAAGGAAAGCCCGGATTGCTTTGTGGATAAGCCGCATCGGAACACAAACAGAAGAACATTTCATTGTTTATTACAACAATTCCATCAAAATACAAGAATATACAGAGTATGAATAAATACTACACATTAAATATCAGAGATTTAAATACATTACTGCAGCAGAAAAATAATACAATACACAACTGAAAGAGATATACAGATACAGAGCTTTCCGGATATCGTTCCAACTGTAAATCAGTATCCTGTGACTATAAATCTGCAAAACCAAAACTACTAGCTGCCCATGTCAAAATAAGGGCACCCAGAGTTTAGGTTAAAACAATTAACTCCAAGTCAGTCATGTGACTGGTGTGAGAACTAAAACAGTTATTTAAAGCTTTACTTTAAATCAGATATATCAAGGGACCACGCCGTATAACACGGAACGGGTTTCCTCCCAAGAATATCAGTGCATATAACAAAACAACGCAATGCTTTTTGAAAAAATGAAGCTATTATAAGACCCAGGTCCCATCACACAATGCAACACAAGCCGAAGGATAGGGTTTTCCCTTATAATAGCCAAACATGCTTGGTACGTTAAAAACAAATCATTTGATACTATTATAAGTGCATAGTGTATAAAACAACTTCAAATATAAATGTATCAATCCTAGACGGCATGGGTACCATATATCATGTCGCCATACTAGGCTCTACAATCAAAACCGCAAAGTCACGTATTTGGAAGCTGGATTTCCATCTGTGAACCAAGGCCAGGGATCGTCCTCAACCGATTTAAGACGCTCTAGCCCGTGTCTCAGGAATAGCCGCAACTGCCCCATGGATCGTCAGGTCCGGTCCACCGATGTGGATTATAATGCCTGAACACTGCGTTTCCCCGCCCTTTGGGGGCGTCAATGAGCCAAATGACCCCATCAGCTCCACATAGCCACCGATATATCCGAGGTGCCTCGCAATCCAACAACCACACTAGTGAAAATAATATAAATGTCAGGGCTGGTAGGTCATAGACATCACCCTAGCTAGAAGGAAACGCATGCCCTCCCTGAAGTTCTCTCCCGTTTCTGGTTCACAACCGAGGTGTGAGGCTCACAAATTAACGTTACACAAATCTATGCCACACAGGCGGTGCTTTGATCATCAACAACAAGACTCTGCTTTTCAACAAAAGCCTTGATCATTTGCCACTTAGGCATGCCAAACAGGCAATTCACTCCATGCGATTGATATCCATCAATATATATCCTCTTAGCTCATACGTCTCAGAGAAGGGCATTAATGTAACAACCCGAAAATCTGGGCCAATTTAAATTTTTTATTTTGGCAATTTTAGCAAATTTTGAGTATTTAAAATAGATTATTTTAAATAATATCAATGAAAAATTTATTTTGAATGGAATTCGAACATATAGATTATATACGTCGTCGTTAGAATATAAATAATTATATATAATTATAAAAGGAATTGAAAATGGCGCGGTAGTTCGATAATTCGATTTCAAACTTCAATTGAATGTACCGGGTGCAAAACAACCCGGATTTTAGCGAAACCAAAAATAATAGGATCTAATTGATAATACCTTTCCAACGAATCCGAAAAATCAAAATTTCATAGCGGGGATCAAAAGATATGTCCAGTTGAAAATTCTGAATAGTCGCTATGGAATTCAGGCCCTTAAAAATGGGAATTTTGCAAACGACCTCGGATTTCGACGAAACCACTTTTGTTGGATCCGTGATGTCAAATTATTGTTAGATTCCAAATTTCATAATTTTTGAAGCTAGTATGTGAGCGTGGCAAAGGAAAACGTGTTTTGGTCAATTACAATTAAATTGGATCGACCGGAAATGGGCCTTTTTGCAAACGGTCTCAGAATTCGATGAAACTAGTTTTGTTGGGACCGTATCGTCAAAACATAGCCATATTTATTTTTCGGGAATTTTTAGAGTTAATATGTGACCCCGGTAAATTGAAATATGCGTTTAAAATTCAATATAATATTGTAACAACCCGAAAATCTGGGCCAATTTAAAATTTTTATTTCGGCAATTTTAGCAAATTTTGAGTATTTAAAATAGATTATTTTAAATAATATCGATGAAAAATTTATTTTGAATGGAATTCGAACATATAGATTATATACGTCGTCGTTAGAATATAAATAATTATATATAATTATAAAAGGAATTGAAAATGGCGCGGTAGTTCGATAATTCGATTTCAAACTTCAATTGAATGTACCGGGTGCAAAACAACCTGGATTTTAGCGAAACCAAAAATAGTAGGATCTAATTGATAATGCCTTTCCAATGAATCCGAAAAATCCAAATTTCATAGCGGGGATCAAAAGATATGTCCAGTTGAAAATTCTGAATAGTCGCTATGGAATTCAGGCCCTTAAAAATGGGAATTTTGCAAACGACCTCGAATTTCGACGAAACCACTTTTGTTGGATCCGTGATGTCAAATTATTGTTAGATTCCGAATTTCATAATTTTTGAAGCTAGTATGTGAGCGTGGCAAAGGAAAACGTGTTTTGGTCAATTACAGTTGAATTGGATCGACCAGAAATGGGCCTTTTTGCAAACGGTCTCAGAATTCGATGAAACTAGTTTTGTTGGGACCGTATCGTCAAAACATAGCCAGATTTATTTTTCGGGAATTTTTAGAGTTAATAGGTGACCCCGGTAAATTGAAATATGCGTTTAAAATTCAATATAATGATTTATATTTTAATTTCAGTGAAAACTGATTGTAACAAGCGAATTGGCTTATGAAACATGTCCCATTGCGTTCGGAATAGGGGTAATTAGTTGAGAGCGACAGTCGTTGGGTCTCGTTTGGAGTTCGTAATGATAAACCATCATTTTTGGAATTAATTAATTAATATATAAATATAGGAGAAAACCCTAATTTCATCTCATAACGTTCAGCCGCCACCCCACTTCAAGAACGGCCAGAATTGCTCCCCGTTTCTTACCCTATTTCCTTCTGATCCGCTCGATTCCAATCCATGCTCATTAAACAAAAATCAAAATACATTCTGCCCTCTTTAAATCAAGGGTGGTTTGATCAAATATGGAATGCTAATTTGGGTGAATTTCCTTCTGGAAGGTTCGTCATTCGAGGGTGATTTTTGTCGCTGTCGGAGCTGCGAGTTGACCATGACCGGGGGCGGAGGGTCGCTACTCTGGCGGCTTCGAGGTGGTATTGTTTGATCGTGTTCCTGCGCGACGATGGGGTGGAAAACTGGAGCCCTAGGGTGGAGGGTTTGGGTTCAGCTGATTTGCGTGGTACAGGGAATAAACGGGAAGAAGATGAACTGATTAAAAGGAAAAGTGGTTAAGTTAATTTATTTTATTTATTAATTAATTTATTTAATTACAAGTTAAATTGTTTAACATATAAAAATCCTTATCTCCTTCATACGAGGTCGAAAAGACGAGCGGTCAGTTGCGTTGAACTCGTGTCGGCGAACTCTACGATTCAGAACTGACCAGAGCTGAAACCGAGCAAATCAGAATTTCAGACAAATTCAAATTCAAATTGTTCAGAAATTCAGATAAAACTGACGGAGTGGATCCCAAAGTGAGAACTTCTCACTTTAATTCTTGTTTTCTAGTTTAAAATATATACTAGGATGCAGACGGTGCTTAGTAGCACCTGACACCCGTCGTCCACAGACCATGGACGGCTTGTATGTTTGTTTGTTTGATTTTGATGTGAAAATATCGTATATATTGAAAATGAAAATATCGTATATATTGAAAATGAAAATATCGTATATATTGAAAATGAAAATATCGTATATATTGAAAGTGAAAATATATATATTGAAAGTGAAAATATCGTATATATTGAAGTGAAAATATCGTATATATTGAAAATGAAAATATCGTATATATTGAAAATGAAAATATCGTATATATTGAAAATGAAAATATCGTATATATTGAAAGTGAAAATATATATATTGAAAGTGATAATATCGTATATATTGAAGTGAAAATATCGTATATATTGAAAGTGAAAATATCGTATATATTGAAGTGAAAATATCGTATATATTGAAAGTGAAAATATCGTATATATTGAAAGTGAAAATATCGTATATATTGAAACTGAAAATATCGTATATATATATTGAAAATGAAAACGATATATATATATATATATATATACATATATACATATATATGAAACGTGAAAATGATTTGATTGTTAAAAATATAATTTTTAACATATATATATACACCGTATAGAATTGAATAGAATAGAAAATGAATTCGAATTGAATAGAATAGAAAATGAATTCGAATTGAATAGAATAGAAAATGAATTCGAATTGAATAGAATAGAAAATGAATTCGAATTGAATAAAATAGAAAATGAATTCGAATTGAATAGAAAATGAATTCGAATTGAATAGAATAGAAAATGAATTCGAATTGAATATAATAGAAAATGAATTCGAATTGAATAGAATAGAAAATGAATTCGAATTGAATAGAATAGAAAATGAAATCGAATTGGAATCGAACTGAAATTGAAATGGAAGTTGAAATTGTTTTTGAAACGAATTTAAAACAATTTATAAAATTCGTTTTAAATAGAAATCGACGAAATATATATTATATATATTATATATATAATATAATGGCCTGAATAGAACGCGCCGCGCTGCGGCAGTTCGCGAATTTCGATCATTGACTTCGAATGGACATTACGGGATATCCGACCGTCGGATTCTTCTGAAACCAGAACCGTTGGGTTCGTATCGAAAACAGCTTTCTAACGAATATTAGAGATTTGAAATCTAACGGTTGGATTTGGAATTATGTCCAAATCAAATTTGGAAAAGGTCGTTGTAAGTGCAGTTCGATGACCGTTGATGGAAATCGACTGTATGGGCCTTGATAAAATTATTAAAAATATCGATAATTTGTGTAAAATCATAAGAAATGATTTGTGAAGAATTGGGATAAAAAAACTCCATGTTTGAAAAGATAAAAATATATTTTTATCGAAATGAACTAGTTATTAACTAGAAAAATAATCCAATGGTTATAAATAAATAAATTGGATTAGATTTGAATTGAAATTATCTTTGGATATTTTCGATATTGGATTCCGTGATTATATAGATATTGTGATGGGAATTTGGAAGATATCGATATCGTTATTCCCGATATGATATCTATTGGTTTCAGGATTTGATGTTGAATATAAGTCGATACTATCTTTATTCAAACCCTTCTATTTAATGTCAAATTGGATTGATTGATTGTTTGGATTGTGCTTGACCAGTTTATGAGCAAAATATGCTTTTACATTTAGCATTGGGTTGGGTTGAAAATATCTATGTGCTAACGCCTTGTGTAACACTTCACGATTTGACGATAAGGTTTTTAGCGATGTTGTGTCCATTTCAAATTTAATGAATGATTGTGAAATGATATTTTTCTTAAGTGAAAAGAAATGTATTCCCGATTTTGGACAGGGAATGTTTTATAAAAATGTTTTATAAAACAGAAAGGATTTCGAGGCCCAAAACCCGATGATTTCTAAAGTGATTTAGAAATGTATTATATGTTACATTGTGGTTCATCGCATATTCGATTAGTTGCTATTGATGATGTATCTGTTTGGTGGCGGAGAATTTATTCTCTTGCTTAACACCCTTCTTTGAGACGTACGAGCTCAAAGGTTATGTGATTAATAGTGACTGATCATATGCGTGAATTACTGATGTGAAGTACTATATTTTGAAAGTACTTGTGATTATTACGTTGTGAAATGATTTTCCCTACTTCGGGATATGAAATGATTTAGTATGTGGCTAAAGAGTCGGGTAACCCTGAGACTAAAAGTATGGGTGAGAGGGCGGTGTATGCTCTCCATGTGTGGGAGGTGCATCGTCGGTGTAGCCTACTCCTATGTGGGGTAGGTGCACATTTATATATCGAGTTGCGAGGTGCGTACCCTTTGCCTTGTCGATGGGGAGCACGATATTTGGTTGCATACTTGTTTGTATGCATTGTTATGTTTTGAAATCCATATTTCCAGACGATTTGATTTGAGATCCCGAAGTGAAATCTACTTTGATATAGAAAGTTAGATATGTATTTCAAATGATTTGAAATAAGAAATTGGGAATAAAATCCAAAGGAATGATTTCTGTAAATTAAATTGGATTTAGGAAATCTAAGTGTAGTGATTAATCTAAGTGGGTAGATTGGGAAATTGCATGTTGATTGATGCATAGTGGATCCATATATCTATATTGATGGTTATTTATACACTAGCATTCATGGGGGTAGACACGTTCCGCGTTAGCGGCGTGGTCCCGTGATATGCCATATTATTAAATAAGTTAATTATAACTGTTTAGAGTTTCTCACACCAGTCCCATGACTGACCTGTAGTTTGCTTTTCCCTTGTGAACTCGGGTGCCCCTATTTTCCACACGGGCAGTCGAGTAGTTTTATTTTGCAGATGTATTGAGCAGGATTCTGGATTGAAGCTTTAAGCTGTGTCCAGGCATTTACAGTCTTCCGCTGTGTAGTTTATATTTCCGCTGTGCATTGTATTACATTTATGTAAATTTATCTTCCGCTGTGTATTATTTTCGATATACTCTGATATTCTGTACTCTGATGTAACAGCATCATGATGTTTATTGAAGTCTTCTGTTATTTGTTCTGATGTGTTGTATACCCAAAGTTAGCGTATGCGGGATTCGAACGGTCTTGGTCGGTTTAGCGATCGATTAGGTCCGGGCGAAATCCGTATTGTTACACGTGGTATCAGAGCTTTGGTTTACAAAGCTCAGAGAACAAGACACATTAGAACCATACGAAAGAATTCATCAGATATTGGATTAGTAATATCCAATGAGAATGACTCGTTAGAGATAGAATCAGTAGCATTCTAGAATGGGTGGCTCGTTAGAGATGGGGTTAGAAATGCCCCAGAATGAGTCGAGGGTTATTTGTTTATAAATAACGTATTTGTGATTATATATATAATCTGGTTTTAGAAAATATGATTTTAAATATATAAAATTATATATTTGAAAATATAATCAATTAATTGATTGATGTTTGTGTTGTTTGTTTATTTGTTTGATAATTTTGAACCATTATGCCTAAGTGAACCAAATAGTAAACTGTATTGAAATTTGGTTGCAAATGAATGCATATACATGTACTTACATTGAACATGTCATAGCAAGGAGGCTAGAGCAGAGAATAAAATTTGTTTGCCCGACAAATAGGTACATGTTTACTATAATTTACTGTTTTGTTTGGGTGATGATGATTTTATGAGCCTATTGGCTAGCCGCTTGGCCTTTTCTTTTTCTTTTTGAGATCAGAAGGCCTGTATGGAAATTTCGGGATTTTCCCGTGGCTCCCGGTGCAGGGGAGGTTATGGCGAAATTTTTCGAAAATTTAGGGTGTTAGCCAATTTTTTTGAAGAATTTGAAAATTCTCAGAAACTGAAAAGTTGGAGAATGGAAGCCAGATCGAACGTAGAGTTGATTGATCAAACCACTTTCGACTTTGTTCCTTTTCGGGGACGAAAAGTTTTAAGTGGGGGAGATTGTAACAACCCGAAAATCTGGGCCAATTTAAAATTTTTATTTTGGCAATTTTAGCAAATTTTGAGTATTTAAAATAGATTATTTTAAATAATATCGATGAAAAATTTATTTTGAATGGAATTCGAACATATAGATTATATACGTCGTCGTTAGAATATAAATAATTATATATAATTATAAAAGGAATTGAAAATGGCGCGGTAGTTCGATAATTCGATTTCAAACTTCAATTGAATGTACCGGGTGCAAAACAACCCGGATTTTAGCGAAACCAAAAATAATAGGATCATATTGATAATACCTTTCCAACGAATCCAAAAAATCAAAATTTCATAGCGGGGATCAAAAGATATGTCCAGTTGAAAATTCTGAATAGTCGCTATGGAATTCAGGCCCTTAAAAATGGGAATTTTGCAAACGACCTCGGATTTCGACGAAACCACTTTTGTTGGATCCGTGATGTCAAATTATTGTTAGATTCCAAATTTCATAATTTTTGAAGCTAGTATGTGAGCGTGGCAAAGGAAAACGTGTTTTGGTCAATTACAGTTAAATTGGATCGACCAGAAATGGGCCTTTTTGCAAACGGTCTCAGAATTCGATGAAACTAGTTTTGTTGGGACCGTATCGTCAAAACATAGCCAGATTTATTTTTCGGGAATTTTTAGAGTTAATATGTGACCCCGGTAAATTGAAATATGCGTTTAAAATTCAATATAATGATTTATATTTTAATTTCAGTGAAAACTGATTGTAACGAGCGAATTGGCTTATGAAACATGTCCCATTACGTTCGGAATAGGGGTAATTAGTTAAGGGCGACAGTCGTTGGGTCTCGTTTGGAGTTCGTAATGATAAACCATCATTTTTGGAATTAATTAATTAATTAATATATAAATATAGGAGAAAACCCTAATTTCATCTCATAACGTTCAGCCGCCACCCCACTTCAAGAACGACCAGAATTGCTCCCCGTTTCTTCCCCTATTTCCTTCTGATCCGCTCGATTCCAATCCATGCCCATTAAACAAAAATCAAAATACATTCTGCCCTCTTTAAATCAAGGGTGGTTTGATCAAATATGGTTTGCTAATTTGGGTGAATTTCCTCCTGGAAGGTTCATCGTTCGAGGGTGATTTTTGTCGCTGTCGGAGCTGCGAGTTGACCTTGACCGGGGGCGGAGGGTCGCTACTCTGGCGGCTTCGAGGTGGTATTGTTTGATCGTGTTCCTGCGCGACGATAGGGTGGAAAACTGGAGCCCTAGGGTGGAGGTTTTGGGTTCGGCTGATTTGCGTGGTACAGGGAATAAACGGGAAGAAGATGAACTGATTAAAAGGAAAAGTGGTTAAGTTAATTTATTTTTTTATTAATTTATTTATTTAATTACAAGTTAATTTGTTTAACATATAAAAATCCTTATCTCCTTCATACGAGGTCGAAAAGACGAGCGGTCAGTTGCGTTGAACTTGTGTCGGCGAACTCTACGATTCAGAACTGACCAGAGCTGAAACCGAGAAAATCAGAATTTCAGACAAATTCAAATTCAAATTGTTCAGAAATTCAGATAAAACTGACGGAGTGGATCCCAAAGTGAGAACTTCTCACTTTAATTCTTGTTTTCTAGTTTAAAATATATACTAGGATGCAGACGGTGCTTAGTAGCACTTGACACCCGTCGTCCACAGACCATGGACGGCTTATATGTTTGTTTGTTTGATTTTGATGTGAAAATATCGTATATATTGAAAGTGAAAATATCGTATATATTGAAAATGAAAATATCGTATATATTGAAAATGAAAATATCGTATATATTGAAAATGAAAATATCGTATATATTGAAAGTGAAAATATATATATTGAAAGTGAAAATATCGTATATATTGAAGTGAAAATACCGTATATATTGAAAATGAAAATATCGTATATATTGAAAATGAAAATATCGTATATATTGAAAATGAAATATCGTATATATTGAAAGTGAAAATATATATATTGAAAGTGAAAATATCGTATATATTGAAGTGAAAATATCATATATATTGAAAGTGAAAATATCATATATATTGAAAGTGAAAATATCGTATATATTGAAAGTGAAAATATCGTATATATATACTGAAAATGAAAACGATATATATATATATATATATACACACACATATATATGAAACGTGAAAATGATTTGATTGTTAAAAATATAATTTTTAACATATATATACACCGTATAGAATTGAATAGAATAGAAAATGAATTCGAATTGAATAGAATAGAAAATGAATTCGAATAGAATAGAATAGAAAATGAATTCGAATTGAATAGAATAGAAAATGAATTCGAATTGAATAGAATAGAAAATGAATTCGAATTGAATAGAATAGAAAATGGATTCGAATTGAATAGAAAATGAATTCGAATTGAATAGAATAGAAAATGAATTCGAATTGAATATAATAGAAAATGAATTCGAATTGAATAGAATAGAAAATGAATTCGAATTGAATAGAATAGAAAATGAAATCGAATTGAAATCGAATTGGAATCGAACTAAAATTGAAATGGAAGTTGAAATTGTTTTTGAAACGAATTTAAAACGATTTATAAAATTCGTTTTAAATAGAAATCGATGAAATATATATTAT
Organism: Allium sativum; assembly: GCA_030737875.1. Taxonomy (NCBI): domain Eukaryota; kingdom Viridiplantae; phylum Streptophyta; class Magnoliopsida; order Asparagales; family Amaryllidaceae; genus Allium; species Allium sativum. The sequence goes on along the minus strand of CM060916.1, from coordinate 602,920,748 downwards.
ATATATTATATATATAATATAATGGCCTGAATAGAATGCGCCGCGCTGCGGTAGTTCGCGAATTTCGATCATTGACTTCGAATGGACATTACGGGAGATCCGACCGTCGGATTCTCCTGAAACCAAAACCGTTGGGTTCGTATCAAAAACAGCTTTCTAACGAATATTAGAGATTTGAAATCTAACGGTTGGATTTGGAATTATGTCCAAATCAAATTTTGAAAAGGTCGCTGTAAGTGCAGTTCGATGACCGTTGATGGAAATCGACTGTATGGGCCTTGATAAAATTATTAAAAATATCGATAATTTGTGTAAAATCATAAGAAATGATTTGTGAAGAATAGGGATAAAAAAACTCCATGTAAAGATAAAAATATATTTTTATCGAAATAAACTAGTTATTAACTAGAAAAATAATCCAATGGTTATAAATAAATAAATTGGATTAGATTTGAATTGAAATTATCTTTGGATATTTTCGATATTGGATTCCGTGATTATATAGATATTGTGATGGGAATTTGGAAGATATCGATATCGTTATTCCCGATATGATATCTATTGGTTTCAGGATTTGATGTTGAATATAAGTCGATACTATCTTTATTCAAACCCTTCTATTTAATGTCAAATTGGATTGATTGATTGTTTGGATTGTGCTCGACCAGTTTATGAGCAAAATATGCTTTTACATTTAGCATTGGGTTGGGTTGAAAATGTGAAAACCCGTAACTTCCCCGTAAAGGAAAGTGTCGGATAGTTCGAGAACAAGCCACAACAGAACGCACACAAAGAACATTTCGTTGTATATTACAACAATGCATCAGATTACAAGAATATACAGAGTATAAAAGAATATTACACAGAAATATCAGAGATTTAAATTACATTTAAATACATAGCAGCGGAAAATTATACAATACACAACTAGAAGAGATATACGGATACAAAGCTTTCCGGATATCATTCCAGCTGTAAACCAGGATCCTGTGAATATAAATCTGCAAAACCAAAACTACTAGCTGCCCGTGTCAAAATAGGGGCACCCAGAGTTTAGGTCAAAACAATAAACTCCAGGTCAGTCATGTGACTGGTGTGAGAACTAAAACAGTTAAACTTTATTTTTAAAGTTAGGTAAATCAAGGGACCACGCCGTATAACACGGAACGGGTTTCCTCCCAAGAATACCAGTGCATAAAACAAACAGCGCAATGCTAAATAAAGAAAAATGAAGCTGTTATAAGACCCAGGTCCTATCACACAATGCAACGCAAGCCGGGGGATAGGGTTTTCCCTTATAACAGCCAAAGAATGCTTGATACGTTAAAAACAAATCATTTGATACTATTACAAGTGCATAGTGTATAAAACAACTTCAAATCATAAGTATCAATCATAGGCGGCATGGGTACCATATATCATGTCGCCATACTAGTTCTACAATTAAAACCGCAAAGGTCGTATTGGAAGTTGGGTTATCATTTATGGTATGAACCGAGGCTAGGGCCAAGATCCTCAACCGATTCGAGACGCTCTAGCCCGTGTCTTAGGAACAGCCGCAACTGCCCCTTGGATCGTCAGGGCCGGTCCACCGATGTGGATTATAATGCCTGAACAATACGTTTCTCCGCCCTTTGGGGCGTAAGCCTGGCCCGTCAGCCGACCAGAAGCATCGGCCGAAACCGATATCACGAGGCGCCTCGCTTTTCAGCAAGTAATAATAAGCAGCATCCACATGAGTCAAACTCGTCAGCCAGTTCAAGCACTGACGCCACTCCTAACTAGAAAGAAAACGCATGTCCCCCCTGAGGTCCGTCTCCCGTTTTTGGTTCATACCGGGTGTGAAACTCGCGAAGTAAAGGTTACACAAAGCTACGCCACAAAGGCCTTGCTTCGATCATCAACCACAAGACTTTGCTTTTCAACAGAAGCCTTGATCATTTGCCACTTAGGCATGCCACACAGGCAATTCACTCCATGCGATTGATATCCATCAATATATAACCCCTGAGCTCGTACGTCTCAGAGAAGGGCGTTAAGCAAGAGAATAAATTCTCCGCCGCCAAACAGATATATATTTAATAGAGATCAATCACACGGACTAAAATCCAATGTCAGACACACCGTCCATTTACAAGTCCGTTCTGGGTCTGAACGAAACCGGAGGCACCTAGTACCCCGCATATCCATCGATCTCCAAGTACGTCTGGACGATCACCAACTGTTTCCATCTTCTTGGGTGTACAGCCCAATCAAGATCATCAGTAGTCACCCAAACGACGTGAAGACCTCCGGTCTTCGACCATCGTCTTCATCTTCGACTTATCGTCGTATCAGTTATTCAGAATGGGATAAACCCGGTCTTCCCGAATAACTCACGTATATTTTAAATAAGTGTTACACAAACACAACATACGCCTCATTCCAATTCATCAGTCACTAACCGTAAATTAATCAAGAGAATAATTCCCCAAATATCAACCCCGAAGGCCGAAACCAACATCAGATCAATATCCAGAAAACCATTCTGCTTAGCTAACCGACAGTTAGTTTCTAAATTTCACATTCATAGGGAAAGGTTCCCATTAATTTTATCCAAGATAAATTCCTTGAATTTATTCTTTAATCTATTTTTGAATATCAATTCAAACTAGTCGGGATTAGCGAACCTTACCGAAGTAATCATTTATTTTAATTTCCCAATCCCAACCTATTCATCCCATGAAGCAAAACGGGTCTTACTTCATATCTAACACCACGGTGTTACCGGTAAATTCAATTACCATTTCACGTTCAAATCTAATTAAAGATTTATCTATCGCCTGGAACAAAACTGGTGATACTCCATTCTCGATCATTTCAATCTAATTAAAGATTCATTAAAACTCCACTTAGTTTTAATCGTTAACTGGGTTAAAGAATCAGTGTCATTTAAAACACGGTTCACGGTAAACCCAAAATATCATTCCATTAATTATCGGGTTAAAGAACAAGTGTTATTTAAAAACACTGTTCACGATAAACCCAAAAATCAATATCAATTCAATTCCAATTAAATATTATTTAATTGGTACACTTCATTAAATCTAAATAAAAGATTTAATCTTTTCTCAACTGGGTTCAAGAACAGTGTTAGTGAAGACACCATTCACGACAAACCCAAATCACATTTGATATTAAATACAAGGCTCTGAATAGAAAATATACCGGCTTATATTCAATATCAAATTCTACGACTAACAAATATCGTATTGGAAATAACGATATATATATGTATATCTTTCAAATTCCCATAACAACATCCGTATAATCACGAAATCCAACATCGAAATATTCCGAAGACAATTTCGATTCAAATCCATTCCAATGCAATCATTGGAAATTCTGGTTATTTTCAAAACCATTTTTAAATTCAATTTATTTATTTAAAAATAAATAGAGTTGTAATTCTAGTTCAAACTAGTTCAATTCGATAAAAATCTATTTTTATCTTTTCAAATATGGAGTTTTTCATCCCAATTCTTTCTAAATCATTTCTTATGATTTTACACAAATTATTACTATTTTTAATAATTTTATCAAGGCCCGTACAGTCAATTTCCATCAATGGCCATCGAACTGCACTTACAGCGACCTTTTTCAAATTTGATCTGGACATAATTCCAAATCCAACCGTTAGATTTCTAATTTCTAATATTCGTTAGAAATCTCTTTTCGATACGAACCCAACGGTCGGATCTCCCGTTATGTCCGTTTGAAATAAATGGTCGAAATTCGCGAACTGCCGCGGCGCGGCGCGTTCTATTCAGGCCATTATATTATATATATAATATATATAATATATATTTCGTCGATTTCTATTTAAAACGAATTATATAAATAGTTTTAAATTCGTTTCAAAAGCAATTTCAACTTCCTTTTCAATTCAAATCAAAATTGAATTCTTCTTTATAAATTCGTTTTAAAATTCATTTCTATTCAATTATAATTTCAATTCAATTTGAATTCATTTCAATTCGCTTTCAATTCAATTTGAATTCGTTTTCAATTTAATTCATTTCGAAATCGTTTTCAATTCAATTCATTTCGAAATCGTTTTCAATTCAATTCATTTCGAAATCGTTTTCAATTCGATTCATTTCGAAATCGTTTTCAATTCGATTCATTTCGAAATCGTTTTCAATTCAATTCATTTCGAAATCGTTTTCAATTCAATTCATTTCGAAATCATTTTCAATTCAATTCATTTCGAAATCGTTTTCAATTCATTTCATTTCGAAATCGTTTTCAATTCAATTCATTTCGAAATCGTTTTCAGTTCAATTCATTTCGAAATCGTTTTCAATTCAATTCATTTCGAAATCGTTTTCAATTTATTTCATTTCGAAATCGTTTTCAATTCATTTCATTTCGAAATCGTTAAAATCGATATAAATATCGTTCACGTCAAAATGGCGTCAATCTAATCAACACGGCTTCATAAATTTCTATTTTCAAATATTCTATTTCAATTTTTTCTTTTTCAAAATAGTTGTTATTATCAAAATATTTCGTTCAACACATGACCAATCTCAATGGATGAGTACTGTCAACACATGAACCTTTATTTTATATTGATAAAGATGTAAAATTTTTTACTAAAATATTTCGTTCAACACATGACCAATCTCAATGGATGAGTACTGTCAACACATGAACCTTTATTTTATATTGATAAAGATGTAAATTTTTTTACTAAAATATTTCGTTCAACACATGACCAATCTCAATGGATGAGTACTGTCAACACATGAACCTTTATTTTATATTATTCTTTATTTTTCAAATTGGAATGAGGCCCAATCAATTACCATATAAAGTTAATTGTATGGATTCCATACAACACATGTATATAATAGCATTGAAAAATAATCAACCATCAACCAAAGTGCACTACACTGTATAAGCATCAAATATAGATATCTAACGCTTATAACAGCCTGTCAATCGATCGATCGACATATTTAATCAATCAGGATGAGTTAACTTCAAACTTCATCCCAACACCCGTGTGGGGTTTCAAACAATCAAACACAGATTTTAGTTGTGCAGTTGGGCGATGTGTAAAATCTATCGACCCAATCAATGTCCTTCAAATAGGTGTACATAAACAAACCGTCCGGTTTGTAAATGAATATTTTATTTTATTCACATTCACGTTAAAAATTATATTTTTAACGATAAAACATTTTACTCCAACATATGAATTTCTATTCAGTTCATTCTTTAAATAAAATGATACTTTTATTTATCTAACTTATTTTAGAAAATTTCGGCGGCATAACGGCACGATACTAGAAACAGGACAAGGCCTAGCCTTAACCCCGGTCTAGTGAAGGCCCACGCCATTCACACATCAATCAAATCAATTTCATTTCACCAAACCATTCAATTCAAACCAAATAATCTAACTAATTTTTGCAATCAAACAAACAAGTCCATGGTCTGTGGACGATTGTGTCGGGTGCTACTAAGCACCGTCTGCATCCTAGTATATATATATAACTAGAAAATGAAATTGAAAGGTGAGAAATTCTCACCAATAGCTATCCAATACCACGACTCTTCATTTAGAGAAATCTTCATCTTTCACGCCTTTTTATCACCTTCGTTGCCCGTAGTCACTACATATGTAAAAATCGGATTTTTACTTCGCTATTCAATATACAAAAATCGAATTTTTACTATCTAAAAATCAAAGCTTTTCCTACAGTAAAAATCATCTCTTTGTTTCGATAAAATTCGCATCTTTGTTTCGATAAAATTCAATTCTTTGTTTCGATAAAATTCAATTCTTTGTTTCGATAAAATTCAATTCTTTGTTATATTTTTATTTACAAAGCAATTTCATTTCAAAATTTACATTTCTACACTAATGCTAAAATATATGAAAATTACTTTTAAAACAATGATTTTTTTTATAATTTCTACAAATTTTTTTTTCTATGTTATTTATATTTCTAAAACATTTTCTATTCATAATTTTAAAGGCTGAAAAATAAAATTTACTAAGCAATTAACTAAATAATTAAGGGGATTACCCCTTTCATCTTCTTCGTTCGTTTGCTCCAGCTTCACACGTGCTTCGAATAACCTCAGCATTCAGGGCTTCCATTCGCTCGAAACCCGAGGCACCGGAGTTGGATCCAATGACCCCACGAGATGCGCCAAGACCAGAGCTCCCTCCGTTGGCCAGGGGGCCCCACTTGCACGCTCCGCCGCCAGCAATAACTGCTCCAAGGACGGCCTGTTTGAACCCACGAATCGAGAAATCTGGGCGATGAAAACTGATCTCCACCGTTGAAGACGAAGAGCTCGAGATGCCCTTTCATCTGGATTTGGAATTTTCAAAATCCATTGAGTAGATTGGGAGAAAAGAGGTGGAGAAGGATCGAGGAAATATCGCCGTTGGTTTCTGGAAAGAGCGGCGCGTTTATTTTTCTGGCCAATCAAATTAGGGTTTAGTGGATAAGGGAATATATATATATATTAATATTTAATTATTTTATTTCGCTAATTTTGCTTCTTAAGGAAATTTTACGTTTGGACACCAAACGAACTTCAACGACTGTCGCCCCTAGCTAATTACCCGCATTTCGAACACAATGGGATATGTATCACAAGCTGATTCGACTGTTATGATAGGTTTTCATCAAAATTAAAATATAAATCTGTATATATTTAATTTGAACGCACATTTCAATTTACCGGGGCCACACACTAACTAGAAAAATTCCCGAAAAATATTTTCTAGCTTCGTATTGACGATACGGTCCTAACAAAACTAGTTTCGTCGAATTCTGAGACCGTTTGAAAAATGGCCAATTTCCAGTCGATTAAAATCAACTGAAACTGGTCAAACGCGTTTTCCATTGTCACGCTCACATATTGATTCGAAAAATTATGAAATTTGAAATCTAGCAATAACTTTACATCTCGGATCCAACAAAAGTGGTTTCGTCGAAATCCGAGGTCGTTTGCAAAATGGCTATTTTTAAGGTCCTGAATTCCATAGCGACTATTCAGGATTTTCAACTGGACATATCTTTTGATTCCCGCTATGAAATTTGGGTTTTTCGGATTCATTGGAAAGATATTCACAATTAGATTCTAATGTTTTTGGTTTCACTAAAATCCGGATTGTTTTGCACCCGGTATGTTCAATTGAAGTTTGAAATCGAATTATCGAACTACCGCGCCATTTTCAATTCCTTTTATAATTATATATAATTATTTATATTCTAACGACGACGTATATAATATATACGTCGAATTCTATATTGAAAATAAATTTCACGTCGATATTATTTAAAATAATTCATTTTAAATAATCAAAATTCGCTAAAATTGCCAAAATAAAAATTTTAAACTGGCCCAGATTTTCGGGTTATTACAATCTCCCCCACTTAAAACTTTTCGTCCCCGAAAAGGAACAAAGTCGAAAGTGGTTTGATTAATCAACTCTGCGTTCGATCTGGCTTCCATTCTCCAACTTTTCAGTTTCTGAGAATTTCCAAATTCTTCAAAAATTTGGCTAACACCCTAAATTTTCGAAAAATTTCGCCATAACCTCCCCTGCAATGGGAGCATCGGGAAATTTCAAATAGCTTCCCCGGTCCTTCTAATCTCAAAAAGAAAAAGAAAAAGCCAAGCGGCTAGCCAATAGGCTCACAAAATCATCATCACCCAAACAAAACAGTAAATTACGTAGTAAACATGTACCTATTTGTCGGGCAAACAAATTTTATTCTCTGGCTCTAGTCTCCTTGCTATGACCTGTTCAATGTAAGTATATGTATATGCAAGCAAATGCGACCAATTTCAATGTAATTCAATATTTGGTTCAATTAGGCATGATGGTTCAAAACTAGCAAACAAATAAACAAACAACACAAACATCAATCAATTAGTGGATTAGAGTTTTCAAATTCATAATTTTGATATATATACAAAAATCATGTTTTTGATGTCAATCACAACGATAAGCCCTATCTAATTTTGGTTCTCACACCAGTCTAATGGAAATATATAGATATCACACCTTCGACACTCGAATATAAATGCTGATGATGATGCACCATCACCAGGATCATCCCCGGGTGACTAGAGTGTGATTCTATAACTACCCAGTATATTAAAACTTCGAATACCCGTTTGCAAGGCGCATATGCAAAATCTATATATACTGGATTGTCCACATCAATATAGAATAAATAATCAAATACGAATAGCTGATTTAAATTTCAAAACAAAACTTGTTTTTACTTTAAAAATATACTCTTCACGCTCGTTTAGGATACTACTGATCCCATTTCTAACGAGTCATTCCCATTGGATATTACTAATCCAATATCTGATGAATTCTTTCGTATGGTTCTAATGTGCCTTGTTCTCTAGCTTTGCAAACCAAAGCTCTGATACCAACTGTGAAAACCCGTAACTTCCCCGTAAAGGAAAGTGTCGGATAGTTCGAGAACAAGCCACAACAGAACGCACACAAAGAACATTTCGTTGTATATTACAACAATGCATCAGATTACAAGAATATACAGAGTATAAAAGAATATTACACAGAAATATCAGAGATTTAAATTACATTTAAATACATAGCAGCGGAAAATTATACAATACACAACTAGAAGAGATATACGGATACAAAGCTTTCCGGATATCATTCCAGCTGTAAACCAGGATCCTGTGAATATAAATCTGCAAAACCAAAACTACTAGCTGCCCGTGTCAAAATAGGGGCACCCAGAGTTTAGGTCAAAACAATAAACTCCAGGTCAGTCATGTGACTGGTGTGAGAACTAAAACAGTTAAACTTTATTTTTAAAGTTAGGTAAATCAAGGGACCACGCCGTATAACACGGAACGGGTTTCCTCCCAAGAATACCAGTGCATAAAACAAACAGCGCAATGCTAAATAAAGAAAAATGAAGCTGTTATAAGACCCAGGTCCTATCACACAATGCAAAGCAAGCCGGGGGATAGGGTTTTCCCTTATAACAGCCAAAGAATGCTTGATACGTTAAAAACAAATCATTTGATACTATTACAAGTGCATAGTGTATAAAACAACTTCAAATCATAAGTATCAATCATAGGCGGCATGGGTACCATATATCATGTCGCCATACTAGTTCTACAATTAAAACCGCAAAGGTCGTATTGGAAGTTGGGTTATCATTTATGGTATGAACCGAGGCTAGGGGCAAGATCCTCAACCGATTCGAGACGCTCTAGCCCGTGTCTCAGGAACAGCCGCAACTGCCCCTTGGATCGTCAGGGCCGGTCCACCGATGTGGATTATAATGCCTGAACAATACGTTTCTCCGCCCTTTGGGGCGTAAGCCTGGCCCGTCAGCCGACCAGAAGCATCGGCCGAAACCGATATCACGAGGCGCCTCGCTTTTCAGCAAGTAATAATAAGCAGCATCCACATGAGTCAAACTCGTCAGCCAGTTCAAGCACTGACGCCACTCCTAACTAGAAAGAAAACGCATGTCCCCCCTGAGGTCCGTCTCCCGTTTTTGGTTCATACCGGGTGTGAAACTCGCGAAGTAAACGTTACACAAAGCTACGCCACAAAGGCCTTGCTTCGATCATCAACCACAAGACTTTGCTTTTCAACAGAAGCCTTGATCATTTGCCACTTAGGCATGCCACACAGGCAATTCACTCCATGCGATTGATATCCATCAATATATAACCCCTGAGCTCGTACGTCTCAGAGAAGGGCGTTAAGCAAGAGAATAAATTCTCCGCCGCCAAACAGATATATATTTAATAGAGATCAATCACACGGACTAAAATCCAATGTCAGACACACCGTCCATTTACAAGTCCGTTCTGGGTCTGAACGAAACCGGAGGCACCTAGTACCCCGCATATCCATCGATCTCCAAGTACGTCTGGACGATCACCAACTGTTTCCATCTTCTTGGGTGTACAGCCCAATCAAGATCATCAGTAGTCACCCAAATGACGTGAAGACCTCCGGTCTTCGACCATCGTCTTCATCTTCGACTTATCGTCGTATCAGTTATTCAGAATGGGATAAACCCGGTCTTCCCGAATAACTCACGTATATTTTAAATAAGTGTTACACAAACACAACATATGCCTCATTCCAATTCATCAGTCACTAACCGTAAATTAATCAAGAGAATAATTCCCCAAATATCAACCCCGAAGGCCGAAACCAACATCAGATCAATATCCAGAAAACCATTCTGCTTAGCTAACCGACAGTTAGTTTCTAAATTTCACATTCATAGGGAAAGGTTCCCATTAATTTTATCCAAGATAAATTCCTTGAATTTATTCTTTAATCTATTTTTGAATATCAATTCAAACTAGTCGGGATTAGCGAACCTTACCGAAGTAATCATTTATTTTAATTTCCCAATCCCAACCTATTCATCCCATGAAGTAAAACGGGTCTTACTTCATATCTAACACCACGGTGTTACCGGTAAATTCAATTACCATTTCACGTTCAAATCAAATTAAAGATTTATCTATCGCCTGGAACAAAACTGGTGATACTCCATTCTCGATCATTTCAATCTAATTAAAGATTCATTAAAACTCCACTTAGTTTTAATCGTTAACTGGGTTAAAGAATCAGTGTCATTTAAAACACGGTTCACGGTAAACCCAAAATATCATTCCATTAATTATCGGGTTAAAGAACAAGTGTTATTTAAAAACACTGTTCACGATAAACCCAAAAATCAATATCAATTCAATTCCAATTAAATATTATTTAATTGGTACACTTCATTAAATCTAAATAAAAGATTTAATCTTTTCTCAACTGGGTTCAAGAACAGTGTTAGTGAAGACACCATTCACGACAAACCCAAATCACATTTGATATTAAATACAAGGCTCTGAATAGAAAATATACCGGCTTATATTCAATATCAAATTCTACGACTAACAAATATCGTATTGGAAATAACGATATATATATGTATATCTTTCAAATTCCCATAACAACATCCGTATAATCACGAAATCCAACATCGAAATATTCCGAAGACAATTTCGATTCAAATCCATTCCAATGCAATCATTGGAAATTCTGGTTATTTTCAAAACCATTTTTAAATTCAATTTATTTATTTAAAAATAAATAGAGTTGTAATTCTAGTTCAAACTAGTTCAATTCGATAAAAATCTATTTTTATCTTTTCAAATATGGAGTTTTTCATCCCAATTCTTTCTAAATCATTTCTTATGATTTTACACAAATTATTACTATTTTTAATAATTTTATCAAGGCCCGTACAGTCAATTTCCATCAATGGCCATCGAACTGCACTTACAGCGACCTTTTTCAAATTTGATCTGGACATAATTCCAAATCCAACCGTTAGATTTCTAATTTCTAATATTCGTTAGAAATCTCTTTTCGATACGAACCCAACGGTCGGATCTCCCGTTATGTCCGTTTGAAATAAATGGTCGAAATTCGCGAACTGCCGCGGCGCGGCGCGTTCTATTCAGGCCATTATATTATATATATAATATATATAATATATATTTCGTCGATTTCTATTTAAAACGAATTATATAAATAGTTTTAAATTCGTTTCAAAAGCAATTTCAACTTCCTTTTCAATTCAAATCAAAATTGAATTCTTCTTTATAAATTCGTTTTAAAATTCATTTCTATTCAATTATAATTTCAATTCAATTTGAATTCATTTCAATTCGCTTTCAATTCAATTTGAATTCGTTTTCAATTTAATTCATTTCGAAATCGTTTTCAATTCAATTCATTTCGAAATCGTTTTCAATTCCATTCATTTCGAAATCGTTTTCAATTCGATTCATTTCGAAATCGTTTTCAATTCGATTCATTTCGAAATCGTTTTCAATTCAATTCATTTCGAAATCGTTTTCAATTCAATTCATTTCGAAATCATTTTCAATTCAATTCATTTCGAAATCGTTTTCAATTCATTTCATTTCGAAATCGTTTTCAATTCAATTCATTTCGAAATCGTTTTCAGTTCAATTCATTTCGAAATCGTTTTCAATTCAATTCATTTCGAAATCGTTTTCAATTTATTTCATTTCGAAATCGTTTTCAATTCATTTCATTTCGAAATCGTTAAAATCGATATAAATATCGTTCACGTCAAAATGGCGTCAATCTAATCAACACGGCTTCATAAATTTCTATTTTCAAATATTCTATTTCAAATTTTTCTTTTTCAAAATAGTTGTTATTATCAAAATATTTCGTTCAACACATGACCAATCTCAATGGATGAGTACTGTCAACACATGAACCTTTATTTTATATTGATAAAGATGTAAAATTTTTTACTAAAATATTTCGTTCAACACATGACCAATCTCAATGGATGAGTACTGTCAACACATGAACCTTTATTTTATATTGATAAAGATGTAAATTTTTTTACTAAAATATTTCGTTCAACACATGACCAATCTCAATGGATGAGTACTGTCAACACATGAACCTTTATTTTATATTATTCTTTATTTTTCAAATTGGAATGAGGCCCAATCAATTACCATATAAAGTTAATTGTATGGATTCCATACAACACATGTATATAATAGCATTGAAAAATAATCAACCATCAACCAAAGTGCACTACACTGTATAAGCATCAAATATAGATATCTAACGCTTATAACAGCCTGTCAATCGATCGATCGACATATTTAATCAATCAGGATGAGTTAACTTCAAACTTCATCCCAACACCCGTGTGGGGTTTCAAACAATCAAACACAGATTTTAGTTGTGCAGTTGGGCGATGTGTAAAATCTATCGACCCAATCAATGTCCTTCAAATAGGTGTACATAAACAAACCGTCCGGTTTGTAAATGAATATTTTATTTTATTCACATTCACGTTAAAAATTATATTTTTAACGATAAAACATTTTACTCCAACATATGAATTTCTATTCAGTTCATTCTTTAAATAAAATGATACTTTTATTTATCTAACTTATTTTAGAAAATTTCGGCGGCATAACGGCACGATACTAGAAACAGGACAAGGCCTAGCCTTAACCCCGGTCTAGTGAAGGCCCACGCCATTCACACATCAATCAAATCAATTTCATTTCACCAAACCATTCAATTCAAACCAAATAATCTAACTAATTTTTGCAATCAAACAAACAAGTCCATGGTCTGTGGACGATTGTGTCGGGTGCTACTAAGCACCGTCTGCATCCTAGTATATATATATAACTAGAAAATGAAATTGAAAGGTGAGAAATTCTCACCAATAGCTATCCAATACCACGACTCTTCATTTAGAGAAATCTTCATCTTTCACGCCTTTTTATCACCTTCGTTGCCCGTAGTCACTACATATGTAAAAATCGGATTTTTACTTCGCTATTCAATATACAAAAATCGAATTTTTACTATCTAAAAATCAAAGCTTTTCCTACAGTAAAAATCATCTCTTTGTTTCGATAAAATTCGCATCTTTGTTTCGATAAAATTCAATTCTTTGTTTCGATAAAATTCAATTCTTTGTTTCGATAAAATTCAATTCTTTGTTATATTTTTATTTACAAAGCAATTTCATTTCAAAATTTACATTTCTACACTAATGCTAAAATATATGAAAATTACTTTTAAAACAATGATTTTTTTTATAATTTCTACAAATTTTTTTTTCTATGTTATTTATATTTCTAAAACATTTTCTATTCATAATTTTAAAGGCTGAAAAATAAAATTTACTAAGCAATTAACTAAATAATTAAGGGGATTACCCCTTTCATCTTCTTCGTTCGTTTGCTCCAGCTTCACACGTGCTTCGAATAACCTCAGCATTCAGGGCTTCCATTCGCTCGAAACCCGAGGCACCGGAGTTGGATCCAATGACCCCACGAGATGCGCCAAGACCAGAGCTCCCTCCGTTGGCCAGGGGGCCCCACTTGCACGCTCCGCCGCCAGCAATAACTGCTCCAAGGACGGCCTGTTTGAACCCACGAATCGAGAAATCTGGGCGATGAAAACTGATCTCCACCGTTGAAGACGAAGAGCTCGAGATGCCCTTTCATCTGGATTTGGAATTTTCAAAATCCATTGAGTAGATTGGGAGAAAAGAGGTGGAGAAGGATCGAGGAAATATCGCCGTTGGTTTCTGGAAAGAGCGGCGCGTTTATTTTTCTGGCCAATCAAATTAGGGTTTAGTGGATAAGGGAATATATATATATATATTAATATTTAATTATTTTATTTCGCTAATTTTGCTTCTTAAGGAAATTTTACGTCTGGACACCAAACGAACTTCAACGACTGTCGCCCCTAGCTAATTACCCGCATTTCGAACACAATGGGATATGTATCACAAGCTGATTCGACTGTTATGATAGGTTTTCATCAAAATTAAAATATAAATCTGTATATATTTAATTTGAACGCACATTTCAATTTACCGGGGCCACACACTAACTAGAAAAATTCCCGAAAAATATTTTCTAGCTTCGTATTGACGATACGGTCCTAACAAAACTAGTTTCGTCGAATTCTGAGACCGTTTGAAAAATGGCCAATTTCCAGTCGATTAAAATCAACTGAAACTGGTCAAACGCGTTTTCCATTGTCACGCTCACATATTGATTCGAAAAATTATGAAATTTGAAATCTAGCAATAACTTTACATCACGGATCCAACAAAAGTGGTTTCGTCGAAATCCGAGGTCGTTTGCAAAATGGCTATTTTTAAGGGCCTGAATTCCATAGCGACTATTCAGGATTTTCAACTGGACATATCTTTTGATTCCCGCTATGAAATTTGGGTTTTTCGGATTCATTGGAAAGATATTCACAATTAGATTCTAATGTTTTTGGTTTCACTAAAATCCGGATTGTTTTGCACCCGGTATGTTCAATTGAAGTTTGAAATCGAATTATCGAACTACCGCGCCATTTTCAATTCCTTTTATAATTATATATAATTATTTATATTCTAACGACGACGTATATAATATATACGTCGAATTCTATATTGAAAATAAATTTCACGTCGATATTATTTAAAATAATTCATTTTAAATAATCAAAATTCGCTAAAATTGCCAAAATAAAAATTTTAAACTGGCCCAGATTTTCGGGTTATTACAATCTCCCCCACTTAAAACTTTTCGTCCCCGAAAAGGAACAAAGTCGAAAGTGGTTTGATTAATCAACTCTGCGTTCGATCTGGCTTCCATTCTCCAACTTTTCAGTTTCTGAGAATTTCCAAATTCTTCAAAAATTTGGCTAACACCCTAAATTTTCGAAAAATTTCGCCATAACCTCCCCTGCAATGGGAGCATCGGGAAATTTCAAATAGCTTCCCCGGTCCTTCTAATCTCAAAAAGAAAAAGAAAAAGCCAAGCGGCTAGCCAATAGGCTCACAAAATCATCATCACCCAAACAAAACAGTAAATTACGTAGTAAACATGTACCTATTTGTCGGGCAAACAAATTTTATTCTCTGGCTCTAGTCTCCTTGCTATGACCTGTTCAATGTAAGTATATGTATATGCAAGCAAATGCGACCAATTTCAATGTAATTCAATATTTGGTTCAATTAGGCATGATGGTTCAAAACTAGCAAACAAATAAACAAACAACACAAACATCAATCAATTAGTGGATTAGAGTTTTCAAATTCATAATTTTGATATATATACAAAAATCATGTTTTTGATGTCAATCACAACGATAAGCCCTATCTAATTTTGGTTCTCACACCAGTCTAATGGAAATATATAGATATCACACCTTCGACACTCGAATATAAATGCTGATGATGATGCACCATCACCAGGATCATCCCCGGGTGACTAGAGTGTGATTCTATAACTACCCAGTATATTAAAACTTCGAATACCCGTTTGCAAGGCGCATATGCAAAATCTATATATACTGGATTGTCCACATCAATATAGAATAAATAATCAAATACGAATAGCTGATTTAAATTTCAAAACAAAACTTGTTTTTACTTTAAAAATATACTCTTCACGCTCGTTTAGGATACTACTGATCCCATTTCTAACGAGTCATTCCCATTGGATATTACTAATCCAATATCTGATGAATTCTTTCGTATGGTTCTAATGTGCCTTGTTCTCTAGCTTTGCAAACCAAAGCTCTGATACCAACTGTGAAAACCCGTAACTTCCCCGTAAAGGAAAGTGTCGGATAGTTCGAGAACAAGCCACAACAGAACGCACACAAAGAACATTTCGTTGTATATTACAACAATGCATCAGATTACAAGAATATACAGAGTATAAAAGAATATTACACAGAAATATCAGAGATTTAAATTACATTTAAATACATAGCAGCGGAAAATTATACAATACACAACTAGAAGAGATATACGGATACAAAGCTTTCCGGATATCATTCCAGCTGTAAACCAGGATCCTGTGAATATAAATCTGCAAAACCAAAACTACTAGCTGCCCGTGTCAAAATAGGGGCACCCAGAGTTTAGGTCAAAACAATAAACTCCAGGTCAGTCATGTGACTGGTGTGAGAACTAAAACAGTTAAACTTTATTTTTAAAGTTAGGTAAATCAAGGGACCACGCCGTATAACACGGAACGGGTTTCCTCCCAAGAATACCAGTGCATAAAACAAACAGCACAATGCTAAATAAAGAAAAATGAAGCTGTTATAAGACCCAGGTCCTATCACACAATGCAAAGCAAGCCGGGGGATAGGGTTTTCCCTTATAACAGCCAAAGAATGCTTGATACGTTAAAAACAAATCATTTGATACTATTACAAGTGCATAGTGTATAAAACAACTTCAAATCATAAGTATCAATCATAGGCGGCATGGGTACCATATATCATGTCGCCATACTAGTTCTACAATTAAAACCGCAAAGGTCGTATTGGAAGTTGGGTTATCATTTATGGTATGAACCGAGGCTAGGGGCAAGATCCTCAACCGATTCGAGACGCTCTAGCCCGTGTCTCAGGAACAGCCGCAACTGCCCCTTGGATCGTCAGGGCCGGTCCACCGATGTGGATTATAATGCCTGAACAATACGTTTCTCCGCCCTTTGGGGCGTAAGCCTGGCCCGTCAGCCGACCAGAAGCATCGGCCGAAACCGATATCACGAGGCGCCTCGCTTTTCAGCAAGTAATAATAAGCAGCATCCACATGAGTCAAACTCGTCAGCCAGTTCAAGCACTGACGCCACTCCTAACTAGAAAGAAAACGCATGTCCCCCCTGAGGTCCGTCTCCCGTTTTTGGTTCATACCGGGTGTGAAACTCGCGAAGTAAACGTTACACAAAGCTACGCCACAAAGGCCTTGCTTCGATCATCAACCACAAGACTTTGCTTTTCAACAGAAGCCTTGATCATTTGCCACTTAGGCATGCCACACAGGCAATTCACTCCATGCGATTGATATCCATCAATATATAACCCCTGAGCTCGTACGTCTCAGAGAAGGGCGTTAAGCAAGAGAATAAATTCTCCGCCGCCAAACAGATATATATTTAATAGAGATCAATCACACGGACTAAAATCCAATGTCAGACACACCGTCCATTTACAAGTCCGTTCTGGGTCTGAACGAAACCGGAGGCACCTAGTACCCCGCATATCCATCGATCTCCAAGTACGTCTGGACGATCACCAACTGTTTCCATCTTCTTGGGTGTACAGCCCAATCAAGATCATCAGTAGTCACCCAAATGACGTGAAGACCTCCGGTCTTCGACCATCGTCTTCATCTTCGACTTATCGTCGTATCAGTTATTCAGAATGGGATAAACCCGGTCTTCCCGAATAACTCACGTATATTTTAAATAAGTGTTACACAAACACAACATACGCCTCATTCCAATTCATCAGTCACTAACCGTAAATTAATCAAGAGAATAATTCCCCAAATATCAACCCCGAAGGCCGAAACCAACATCAGATCAATATCCAGAAAACCATTCTGCTTAGCTAACCGACAGTTAGTTTCTAAATTTCACATTCATAGGGAAAGGTTCCCATTAATTTTATCCAAGATAAATTCCTTGAATTTATTCTTTAATCTATTTTTGAATATCAATTCAAACTAGTCGGGATTAGCGAACCTTACCGAAGTAATCATTTATTTTAATTTCCCAATCCCAACCTATTCATCCCATGAAGTAAAACGGGTCTTACTTCATATCTAACACCACGGTGTTACCGGTAAATTCAATTACCATTTCACGTTCAAATCAAATTAAAGATTTATCTATCGCCTGGAACAAAACTGGTGATACTCCATTCTCGATCATTTCAATCTAATTAAAGATTCATTAAAACTCCACTTAGTTTTAATCGTTAACTGGGTTAAAGAATCAGTGTCATTTAAAACACGGTTCACGGTAAACCCAAAATATCATTCCATTAATTATCGGGTTAAAGAACAAGTGTTATTTAAAAACACTGTTCACGATAAACCCAAAAATCAATATCAATTCAATTCCAATTAAATATTATTTAATTGGTACACTTCATTAAATCTAAATAAAAGATTTAATCTTTTCTCAACTGGGTTCAAGAACAGTGTTAGTGAAGACACCATTCACGACAAACCCAAATCACATTTGATATTAAATACAAGGCTCTGAATAGAAAATATACCGGCTTATATTCAATATCAAATTCTACGACTAACAAATATCGTATTGGAAATAACGATATATATATGTATATCTTTCAAATTCCCATAACAACATCCGTATAATCACGAAATCCAACATCGAAATATTCCGAAGACAATTTCGATTCAAATCCATTCCAATGCAATCATTGGAAATTCTGGTTATTTTCAAAACCATTTTTAAATTCAATTTATTTATTTAAAAATAAATAGAGTTGTAATTCTAGTTCAAACTAGTTCAATTCGATAAAAATCTATTTTTATCTTTTCAAATATGGAGTTTTTCATCCCAATTCTTTCTAAATCATTTCTTATGATTTTACACAAATTATTACTATTTTTAATAATTTTATCAAGGCCCGTACAGTCAATTTCCATCAATGGCCATCGAACTGCACTTACAGCGACCTTTTTCAAATTTGATCTGGACATAATTCCAAATCCAACCGTTATATTTCTAATTTCTAATATTCGTTAGAAAGCTCTTTTCGATACGAACCCAACGGTTCCGGTTTTAGGAGAATCCAACGGTCAGATCTCCCGTTATGTCCGTTTGAAATAAATGGTCGAAATTCGCGAACTGCCGCGGCGCGGCGCGTTCTATTCAGGCCATTATATTATATATATAATATATATAATATATATTTCGTCGATTTCTATTTAAAACGAATTATATAAATAGTTTTAAATTCGTTTCAAAAGCAATTTCAACTTCCTTTTCAATTCAAATCAAAATTGAATTCTTCTTTATAAATTCGTTTTAAAATTCATTTCTATTCAATTATAATTTCAATTCAATTTGAATTCATTTCAATTCGCTTTCAATTCAATTTGAATTCGTTTTCAATTTAATTCATTTCGAAATCGTTTTCAATTCAATTCATTTCGAAATCGTTTTCAATTCAATTCATTTCGAAATCGTTTTCAATTCGATTCATTTCGAAATCGTTTTCAATTCAATTCATTTCGAAATCGTTTTCAATTCAATTCATTTCGAAATCATTTTCAATTCAATTCATTTCGAAATCGTTTTCAATTTATTTCATTTCGAAATCGTTTTCAATTCAATTCATTTCGAAATCGTTTTCAATTCAATTCATTTCGAAATCGTTTTCAATTCAATTCATTTCGAAATTGTTTTCAATTTATTTCATTTCGAAATCGTTTTCAATTCATTTCATTTCGAAATCGTTAAAATCGATATAAATATCGTTCACGTCAAAATGGCGTCAATCTAATCAACACGGCTTCATAAATTTCTATTTTCAAATATTCTATTTCAAATTTTTCTTTTTCAAAATAGTTGTTATTATCAAAATATTTCGTTCAACACATGACCAATCTCAATGGATGAGTACTGTCAACACATGAACCTTTATTTTATATTGATAAAGTTGTAAATTTTTTTACTAAAATATTTCGTTCAACACATGACCAATCTCAATGGATGAGTACTGTCAACACATGAACCTTTATTTTATATTGATAAAGATGTAAATTTTTTTACTAAAATATTTCGTTCAACACATGACCAATCTCAATGGATGAGTACTGTCAACACATGAACCTTTATTTTATATTATTCTTTATTTTTCAAATTGGAATGAGGCCCAATCAATTACCATATAAAGTTAATTATATGGATTCCATACAACACATGTATATAATAGCATTGAAAAATAATCAACCATCAACCAAAGTGCACTACACTGTATAAGCATCAAATATAGATATCTAACGCTTATAACAGCCTGTCAATCGATCGATCGACATATTTAATCAATCAGGATGAGTTAACTTCAAATTTCATCTCAACACCCGTGTGGGGTTTCAAACAATCAAACACAGATTTTAGTTGTGCAGTTGGGCGATGTGTAAAATCTATCGACCCAATCAATGTCCTTCAAATAGGTGTACATAAACAAACCGTCCGGTTTGTAAATGAATATTTTATTTTATTCACATTCACGTTAAAAATTATATTTTTAACGATAAAACATTTTACTCCAACATATGAATTTCTATTCAGTTCATTCTTTAAATAAAATGATACTTTTATTTATCTAACTTATTTTAGAAAATTTCGGCGGCATAACGGCACGATACTAGAAACGGGACAAGGCCTAGCCTTAACCCCGGTCTAGTGAAGGCCCACGCCATTCACACATCAATCAAATCAATTTCATTTCACCAAACCATTCAATTCAAACCAAATAATCTAACTAATTTTTGCAATCAAACAAACAAGTCCATGGTCTGTGGACGATTGTGTCGGGTGCTACTAAGCACCGTCTGCATCCTAGTATATATATATAACTAGAAAATGAAATTGAAAGGTGAGAAATTCTCACCAATAGCTATCCAATACCACGACTCTTCATTTAGAGAAATCTTCATCTTTCACGCCTTTTTATCACCTTCGTTGCCCGTAGTCACTACATATGTAAAAATCGGATTTTTACTTCGCTATTCAATATACAAAAATCGAATTTTTACTATCTAAAAATCAAATCTTTTCCGATAGTAAAAATCATCTCTTTGTTTCGATAAAATTCGCATCTTTGTTTCGATAAAATTCAATTCTTTGTTTCGATAAAATTCAATTCTTTGTTTCGATAAAATTCAATTCTTTGTTTCGATAAAATTCAATTCTTTGTTTCGATAAAATTCAATTCTTTGTTATATTTTTATTTACAAAGCAATTTCATTTCAAAATTTACATTTCTACACTAATGCTAAAATATATGAAAATTACTTTTAAAACAATGATTTTTTTTATAATTTCTACAAATTTTTTTTCTATGTTATTTATATTTCTAAAACATTTTCTATTCATAATTTTAAAGGCTGAAAAATAAAATTTACTAAGCAATTAACTAAATAATTAAGGGGATTACCCCTTTCATCTTCTTCGTTCGTTTGCTCCAGCTTCACACGTGCTTCGAATAACCTCAGCATTTAGGGCTTCCATTCCCTCGAAACCCGAGGCACCGGAGTTGGATCCAATGACCCCACGAGATGCGCCAAGACCAGAGCTCCCTCCATTGGCCAGGGGGCCCCACTCGCACGCTCCGCCGCCGGCAATAACTACTCCAAGGACGACCTGTTTGAACCCACGAATCGAGAAATCTGGGCGATGAAAACTGATCTCCACCGTTGAAGACGAAGAGCTCGAGATGCCCTTTCATCTGGATTTGGAATTTTCAAAATCCATTGAGTAGATTGGGAGAAAAGAGGTGGAGAAGGATCGAGGAAATATCGCCGTTGGTTTCTGGAAAGAGCGGCGCGTTTATTTTTCTGGCCAATCAAATTAGGGTTTAGTGGATAAGGGAATATATATATATTAATATTTAATTATTTTATTTCGCTAATTTTGCTTCTTAAGGAAATTTTACGTCTGGACACCAAACGAACTTCAACGACTGTCGCCCCTAGCTAATTACCCGCATTTCGAACACAATGGGATATGTATCACAAGCTGATTCGACTGTTACGATAGGTTTTCATCAAAATTAAAATATAAATCTGTATATATTTAATTTGAACGCACATTTCAATTTACCGGGGCCACACACTAACTAGAAAAATTCCCGAAAAATATTTTCTAGCTTCGTATTGACGATACGGTCCTAACAAAACTAGTTTCGTCGAATTCTGAGACCGTTTGAAAAATGGCCAATTTCCAGTCGATTAAAATCAACTAAAACTGGTCAAACGCGTTTTCCATTGTCACGCTCACATATTGATTCGAAAAATTATGAAATTTGAAATCTAGCAATAACTTTACATCACGGATCCAACAAAAGTGGTTTCGTCGAAATCCGAGGTCGTTTGCAAAATGGCTATTTTTAAGGGCCTGAATTCCATAGCGACTATTCAGGATTTTCAACTGGACATATCTTTTGATTCCCGCTATGAAATTTGGGTTTTTCGGATTCATTGGAAAGATATTCACAATTAGATTCTAATGTTTTTGGTTTCACTAAAATCCGGATTGTTTTGCACCCGGTATGTTCAATTGAAGTTTGAAATCGAATTATCGAACTACCGCGCCATTTTCAATTCCTTTTATAATTATATATAATTATTTATATTCTAACGACGACGTATATAATATATACGTCGAATTCTATATTGAAAATAAATTTCACGTCGATATTATTTAAAATAATTCATTTTAAATAATCAAAATTCGCTAAAATTGCCAAAATAAAAATTTTAAACTGGCCCAGTTTTTCGGGTTATTACAGAAAATATCTATGTGCTAACGCCTTGTGAAACACTTCATGATTTGACGATAAGGTGTTTAGCGATGTTGTGTCCATTTCAAATTTAATGAATGATTGTGAAATGATATTTTTCTTAAGTGAAAAGAAATGTATTCCCGATTTTGGACAGGGAATGTTTTATAAAAATGTTTTATAAAACAGAAAGGATTTCGAGGCCCAAAACCCGATGATTTCTAAAGTGATTTAGAAATGTATTATATGTTACATTGTGGTTCATCGCATATTCGATTAGTTGCTATTGATGATGTATCTGTTTGGTGGCGGAGAATTTATTCTCTTTCTTAACACCCTTCTTTGAGACGTACGAGCTCAAAGGTTATGTGATTAATAGTGACTGATCATATGCGTGAATTACTGATGTGAAGTACTATATTTTGAAAGTACTTGTGATTATTACGTTGTGAAATGATTTTCCCTACTTCGGGATATGAAATGATTTAGTATGTGGCTAAAGAGTCGGGTAACCCTGAGACTAAAAGTATGGGTGAGAGGGCGGTGTATGCTCTCCATGTGTGGGAGGTGCATCGTCGGTGTAGCCTACTCCTATGTGGGGTAGGTGCACATTTATATATCGAGCTGCGAGGTGCGTACCCTTTGCCTTGTCGATGGGGAGCACGATATTTGGTTGCATACTTGTTTGTATGCATTGTTATGTTTTGAAATCCATATTTCCAGACGATTTGATTCGAAATCCCAAAGTGAAATCTACTTTGATATAGAAAGTTAGATATGTATTTCAAATGATTTGAAATAAGAAATCGGGAATAAAATCCAAAGGAATGATTTCTGTAAATTAAATTGGATTTAGGAAATCTAAGTGTAGTGATTAATCTAAGTGGGTAGATTGGGAAATTGCATGTTGATTGATGCATAGTGGATCCATATATCTATATTGATGGTTATTTATACACTAGCATTCATGGGGGTAGACCCGTTCCGCGTTAGCGGCGTGGTCCCATGATATGCCATATTATTAAATAAGTTAATTATAACTGTTTAGAGTTTCTCACACCAGTCCCATGACTGACCTGTAGTTTGCTTTTCCCTTGCGAACTCGGGTGCCCCTATTTTCCACACGGGCAGTCGAGTAGTTTTATTTTGCAGATGTATTGAGCAGGATTCTGGATTGAAGCTTTAAGCTGTGTCCAGGCATTTACAGTCTTCCGCTGTGTAGTTTATATTTCCGCTGTGCATTGTATTACATTTATGTAAATTTATCTTCCGCTGTGTATTATTTTCGATATACTCTGATATTCTGTACTCTGATGTAACATCATTATGATGTTTATTGAAGTCTTCTGTTATTTGTTCTGATGTGTTGTATACCCAAAGTTAGCGTATGCGGGATTCGAACGGTCTTGGTCGGTTTAGCGATCGATTAGGTCCGGGCGAAATCCGTATTGCTACAATTAAGCAAGAGAATAAATCCTCCGCCGCCAAACAAATATATATTTAATAGAAATCAATCACACAGAATAAAATCCAATGTCAGACACATAGTCCATTTACAAGTTCGTTCTGGGTCTGAACGAAACCGGAGGCACCTTGTACCCCGCATATCCATCGATCTCTAAGTACGTCTGGACGATCACCAACTGATTCCCTCCTCTTGGGTGTACAGCCCAATCAAGATCATCAGTAATTATCCAAACGACATGAAGACCTCTGGTCTTCGACCACCGTCTTCATCCTCGACACATCGTCGAATCAGTTATTCAAAATGGGATAAACCCGGTCTTTCTGAATAACTCGCATATATAATAAACAAGTGTTACACAAACACAACATACGCCTTATTTCAATTCAGAATATTCTTTTATTCAAATATTCTTATACTTTGGGAAAGGTTCCCATTAATTTTATCAAAGATAAATTCTTAAAATCTGTTCTTTAATCTTCTTTTGAATCTCAATTCAAACCAAATTATGGTTTATCCAAACTAGTCGGGATTAGCAAACCACACCGAAGTAATCATTTATTTTATTTTCCCAATCCCAACCTATTCGTCCCATGAAGTAAAACTGGTAATATTTCATATCTAACACCACGTTGTTATCGGTAAATTCAATTACCATTTCACTTCAAATCTAATTAAA
Source organism: Allium sativum (assembly GCA_030737875.1). Classification (NCBI taxonomy): domain Eukaryota; kingdom Viridiplantae; phylum Streptophyta; class Magnoliopsida; order Asparagales; family Amaryllidaceae; genus Allium; species Allium sativum. The sequence goes on along the minus strand of CM060916.1, from coordinate 602,895,641 downwards.
GATTTAACTATCGCCTGGAGCAAAACTGGTGATACTCCGTTCTCGATCATTTCAATCTAATTAAAGATTTATTAAAACTCCACTTGGTATTAATCTTCCCAAAAATCAATATTAATGATTGTTTAATTTGGGAAATCATATCCTGTCTTTAACTGGGTTAAAGAATCAATGTCATTTAAAACACGGTTCACTATAAACCCAAAATCACATTCCATTAATTATCGAGTTAAAGAACAAGTGTTATTTAAAATAACGTTCACGATAAACCCAAAAATCAATTCAAATTCAATCCCAATTAAATACCATTTAATTGGTACACTTCATTAAATCTAAATAAAAAGAATTAATCTTTTTCTCAACTGGGTTTAAGAACAGTGTTAATGAAGACACCATTCACGATGAGCCCATATCCCATTTGATATTAAATGCAATGCTCTGAATAGAAAATATATCAGCTAATATTCAATATCAAATTATACGAACCACAAATATCGTATTGGAAATAACGATATAACTTTATCTTTCATATTTCCATAACAATATCTGTATAATCACGAAATCCAACATAGAAATATTTCAAAGACAATTTCGATTCAAATCCAATTCCACTTCAATTATTGGAAATTATGGTTATTTTCAAAACCATTTCAAATCCACTTTATTTATTTTAAAAATAAATGGGATTATAATTCTAGTTCAAAATTAGTTCATTTTGATAAAAATCTATTTTTATCTTTTTAAATATGGAAATTTTCATCCTAATTCTTTCTAAATCATTTCTTATGATTTTACACAAATTATTACTATTTTTAATAATTTTATCAAGGCCCGTACAGTCGATTTCCATCAACGACCATCGAACTGCACTTACAACGACCTTTTCCAAATTTGATTTGGACATAATTCCAAATCCAACCGTTAGATTTCAAATTTCTAACATTCTTTAGAAAGCTCTTTTCGATACGAACCCAACGGTTCCGGTTTTAGGAGAATCCGACGGTCGGATCTCCCGTAATGTCCATTCTAAGTCAATGGTCGAAATTCGCAAACTGCCGCGGCGCGACGCGTTCTATTCAGGCCATTATATTATATATATTATATATATAATATACTCCGTCGATTTCCTTTTAAAACATATTTTATAAACCGTTTTAAATTCGTTTTCAAAACGATTTCAACTTCATATTCAATTTCTAATCAAAATTGAATATTTCATATCATCGATATATAAATGATAATATTTTCAAAACATTATATTTTGAAATTAGTTACTTTTCCTATAATCATTATAAAAATGAATATAATCGATATAAATATCGTTTGCATCAAAATGGCGCATATCTAACCAACACGGCTTTATATATTTCAATAACTTCATTATTCTATTCAACAAATGAGTATTTTCTTCAACACATGAATATATATTTTATTCAACACATGAATTTACATTTTATTCAGCACATGAACATATATTCTATTCAACACATGAATTTTTATTCTATTCAACACATGAATATATATTCTATTCAACACATGAATTTTTATTCTATTCAATACATGAATTTTCTTTTATAATATTCCTTATTTTCCAAATTGGAATGAGGCCCAATCAATTACCATATAACGTTAATTATATGGATTCCCTACAACACATGCATGTAATAGCAACGATAAATCATCAACCATCATCCCGAGTGCACCACACAACTACATAAGCATTAAATATAAATAATTAACGCTTACACAGTCTGTCAACCCATCGATTGATATACAACTAAACAATCGGGATTAGTGTACATCAAATATCATCCCAATACCCGTGTGGGGTTTCAAATCAACAAACACAGATTTTTATTTGTGCAGTTGGGCAACGTGTAAAATTTATCGTCCCAATCAATATCAGTCAAATGGGTGCTCATAAATAAATCGTTCGATTCGTAAATGAATATTTATTTTACGTACACGTTAAAAACTATATTTTTAACTATAAAATATTTTATTCATTCCACTTCACACAATCAACTTTCACAACACATCAATCAAACAAACAAACCATCCATGGTTTGTGGACGAAGGGTGTCGGGTGCTGCTAAGCACCGTCTACATCCCAGTATATATTTCAACAAGAAATTAAAATAAAAGTGGGGAGTTCTCACAGATTAGCTAAACCAAACACCGCGACTCTTCATATGTAGAAAATCTTCACCGTGCTCTCCTTTTGTCACTTTCGTTTTCCGTATCCACTACATATATAAAAATCGCATCTTTGTATTATTGCTATGTATATAAAAATCACATTTTTATAACTACGCTATATGGATAAAAATCACATTATTATACTGTTACTATATAGATAAAAATTCTATTTTTATACCGCTACTATATAAATAAAAATTCTATTTTTATACCTCTACTATATAGATGAAAATTCTATTTTTATACTGCTACTATATAGATAAAAATTCTATTTTTATACCGCTACTATATAGATAAAAATTCTATTTTTATACAGCTACTATATAAAGTAAAAATCACATTTTTATATCGTTGTTATATATAGAGAAATCACTTCTTTATACTTTTAAAAAATCAAAGCTTTTCCTATCAAAGAATTCATGTTTTCCCTAAACAAAGAAATCATATTTCTTCCATATACAAAAATCAAATCTTTAAACAATTAAAAACTAACCTTTTATCAATCAAAAATCTAATCTTTACTCATATAAAAATCTCATTTTAAACTCCATGTTATTATATATAAAAAAACGATTTAAAATCAATGTTTTTAATTTACTTAAGCTAACTAATTAAATAAAATTAGATTAGAAACTTGCAGTGTTCGACTGAAGGGAGGAAGGGCTCGCTGCGCGCTTATGGTGGTGCTAAGGGGCATCGGCGGTGGGTGGCGCACGAGAAGGGGGGGGGGGGTGTAATAACCCGGAAATCTGAGCCAATTTAAATTTTTTATTTTGGCAATTTTTTTGAATTTTGAATATTTAAAATGAATTATTTTATATAATAACGCCGAGAAATTTATTTTGAATAGAATAGAGCGTATATATTTATATAGATCGTCGTTAGAATATAAATATTTATTTTAAATTATAAAAGGAATTAAAAATGGCAAGGTAGGTCAAAAATTCGATTTCAAAATTCAAATAAATGTACAGGATTCAAAATAAACTAGATTTTAGCGAAACCAAGACTATTAGAATCTATTTGAGAATATCTTTCCAAGAATCCGAAAAATTGAAATTTCATAGCGGGGATAAAAAGTTATGCCCAGTTGAAAATTTAGAATAGTCGTTATGGAATTCTGGCCCTTAAAAATGGAAAATTTTCAAACGACCTCTGTTTTCGACGAAACCACTTTTGTTGGATCCGAGATGTCTAGTTATTGCTAGATTCCAAAATTCGTAATTTTTCGAATCAATATGTGAGCGTGGCAAAGGAAAACGCGTTTGACCAATTTCAGTTGATTTTAATCGACTGGAAAATGTCCATTTTTCAAACGGTCTCAAAATTCGGTGAAATTAGCTTTGTTAGGATCGTATCGTCAATATGAAGCTAGAAATAATTTTTCGGGAATTTTTAGAATCCGTATGTGACACCGGTAAATTAAAAGGAGCGTTCAAAATTCAATATATAGGTTTATATTTTGATTTTGGCGGAAACTGATCGAAACGGCCGAACTGGCTTACGAAACATATCCCATTGTATTCGTAATGAGGGTAATTAGCTAAGTACGATAGTTGTTGGGTCTCGATTGGAGTTCAAGTGTAAAGTCAACTCTTTTAGGAATTAATTAATTAATTATTAAAATAATATTTATATTATAATTTAAACTCTTTTACTTAAGCCCCCCCACTTTCTCTCTTCCACGATCAGTTCAAAACCGAATTGAAAAAAAAAGAAAAAAAACGCGTCGATCAGCGCTGCCTGGCCCCAGGTCCACCGCCGCCAGCGTCGCTTCCCCCCACCTCCTCGGCCAGTCACCGGAGTTCCACCTCGGCCAGCATCGCGCCCCTTCCTCAAATTTGGAAAACCGGAAACGCCCTAGCCTCGAATGCCACCGCCAGTCTCTCCACAGCCCAACCCCGCCACCTCTGACCATTGCTCCACCCCACCCTCCTACCAGGCCGCCGTTGACCTCTTCCCCCACAGCCCGACGCCCTCCTTCTCTCCCTCTTCCAACGAGAAAACCCCCGAACCCAACCACCTCGTTTGTCGCCGCACAGTCTCATCGCCTCTTCGAGTCTACAGCGGCCCAAGGCAGATGACGAGCAGGAGAAAGGGTTTTCAGAGGCCGATATTTCCTGATTTGCTAAGGTAATTAAACAAAACTCAGATCTTTGAAATTTAAACCAAAAAGATCGGATTTTGTTTAAAACCAAAAGGATAGGATTTTTTTTTATGAAAAGATTTGATTTTTGAACTAATAAAAATATGATTTTTATATAGTATAGATAATAAAAATATGATTTTTATATAGCATAGATAATAAAAATATGATTTTTATATAGTATAGATAATAAAAATATGATTTTTATATTATAGAAAGAATAAAAATATGATTTTTATATTATAGAACGAATAAAAAATAAGATTTTTATATTATAGAAAGAATAAAAAAATAAGATTTTTATATTATAGAAAGAATAAAAATATGATTTTTATATCGGTAGAGTATTAAAAATATGATTTTTAATGTATAGAACATCATATTAAAAATGTTATTTTAATATGAACAGCGTGTAGAAGACTGCGTTGGAAGTACGGCCAGATCCAGATGTTCAGAATTTCAGCAATAAAATGAAGGAGTGGAACCCTTAGTGAGAACTCCTCACTTTTATTTTAATTTCTAGTTTGAAATATAGACTAGGATGCAGAAGGTGCTTAGCAGCACCCGACACCCGTTGTCCACTGACCATGGACGACTTGTGTGATTGTTTGTGTTGTGAAAATTGACTGTTGGTTGTGAAATAAAATATATATTCATTTGTTGAAATAAAATATATATTCATGTGTTGAAGTAAAATATATATTCATGTGTTGAAGTAAAATATATATTCATGTGTTGAGATAAAATATATATTCATGTGTTGAAATAAAATATATATTCATGTGTTGAAATAAAATATATATTCATGTGTTGAAGTAAAATATATATTCATCGGTTGAAATAAAATATATATTCATGTGCTGAAGTAAAATACATATTCATGTGTTGAAATAAAATATATATTCATGGGTTGAAATAAAATATATATTCATGTGTTGAAGTAAAATATATATTCATATGTTGAAGTAAAATATATATTCATGTGTTGAAGTAAAATATATATTCATATGTAGAAGTAAAATATATATTCATTTACAAATCGAATGATTTGTTTATGTACACCGATTTGACTGATATTGATTGGGACGATAAATTTTACACATCGCCCAACTGCACAAATAAAATATGTGTTTGATTGATTGAAACCCCACACGGGTATTGGGATGATATTTGACGTACACTAATCCTGATTGTTTAGTTGTATGTCAATCGATGGGTTGACAGACTGTGTAAGCGTTAATTATTTATATTTAATGCTTATGCAGTTGTGTGGTGCACTCTGGATGATGGTTGATGATTTATCGTTGCTATTATATACATGTGTTGTAGGGAATCCATATAATTAACGTTATATGGTAATTGATTGGGCCTCATTCCAATTTGGAAAATAAGGAATATTAAAAGAAAATTCAAGTGTTGAATAGAAAGAAAATTCATGTGTTAAATAGAAAGAAAATTCATGCGTTGAATAGAAAGAAAATTCATGCGTTGAATAGAAAGAAAATTCATGCGTTGAATAGAAAGAAAATTCATGTGTTGAATAGAATAAAATATTCATGTGTTGAATAGAATACAATGTTCATGTGTCGAATAAAAATATATATTCATGTGTTGAAATAAAATATATATTCATGTGTTGAAGAAAATATTCATTTGTTGAATAGAATAACGAAGTTATTGAATATATAAAGCCGTGTTGATTAGATATGCGCCATTTTGACGCGAACGATATTTATATCGATTATATTCGTTTTTAGAATGAGTATAGAAAAGGAAATAATTTCAAAATATAACGTTTGAAAATATTATCATTTGTATATCGATGATGTGGAATATTAATTTTTGATTAGAAATTGAATATGAAGTTGAAATCGTTTCAAAAACGAATTTAAAACAATTTATAAAATACGTTTAAAAGGAAATCGACGAAATATATATAATATAAATATTATATATATTAAATTGCCTAAATAGAACGCGTCGCGCTGCGGCACTTCGCAAATTTCGACCATTGACTTCGAACGTATATTACGGGAGATTCGACTGTCAGATTCTCCTAAAACCGGAACCGTTGGGTTCGTATCGAAAAGGGCTTTCTAACGAATATTAGAGATTTGAAATCTAACGGTTGGATTTGGAATTATGTCCAAATCAAATTTGGAAAAGGTCGCTGTAAGTGCAGTTCGATGGCCGTTGATGGAATTCGACTGTATGGGCCTTGATAAAATTATTAAAAATAGTAATAATTTGTGTAAAATCATAAGAAATGATTTATGAAGAATTGATATGAAAAATTCCAAATTTGAAAAGATAAAAATAGATTTTTATAGAAATGAACTAGTTTTGAACTAGAATAATAATTTTTTTATTTTTAAATAAATAAATTGGATTTGAAAGGGTTTTAAAAGTAACCAGAAGTTTCAATAATTGAATTGGAATGGAATGCGATTTTGGGTTTATAGTGAACCGTGCTTTAAATGACATTGGTTCTTTAACCCAGTTAAATACAGGATATGATTTCCCAAGTTAAATAATCATTGATATTGATTTTTGGGAAGATTAAAACCAAGTGGAGTTTTAATGAATCTTTAATTAGATTGAAATGATCGAGAATGGAGTATCACCAGTTTTGCTCCAGGCGATAGCTAAATCTTTAATTAGATTTGAACGCGAAATGGTAATTGAATTTACCGATAACACCGTGGTGTTAGATATGAAGTATTTCCAGTTTTACTTCATGGGATGAATAGGTTGGGATTGGGAAATAAAATAAATGATTACTGCGGTGTGGTTCGTTAATCCCGACTAATTTGAATTGATATTCAAAGGAAGATTAAAGAATAAATTTAAAGAATTTATCTTTGATAAAATTAATGGGAATCTTTCCCAAAGTATAAGAATATTTGAATAAAAGAATATTCTGAATTGGAATGAGGCGTATATTGTGTTTGTGTAACACTTGTTTATTACATACGCGAGTTATATAGAAAGACCGGTGTAATGACCCGGATATTTGACGGTGTAATAATTAACTTATTAAATTATTTAAATAACGAATATATTATTTAATCGACGAAGTTAGAACGTATAATTATATTATAATTAAAATCGAGTTTGAAATGGCGCTGCAGTTCGTAATTTGGCGATTTGAACTTCAACTGAATGTACAGGATTCGTTTTAAATCGGATTTCTGTGAAACAAGAAACGTGTGGAGCTGGTGGAGTATGTCTTTCTAGTAGAAGAGAAAAATCGGGATTTCGTCGTGTAGATTTTGAGATATGTCCAAATCAAATTTTAAAATAGTCGCTATAGAATCGTTTATCGACCATAACGGTTTATTCGATATAAGTAGAGATCGGGTTTGAATTTACACAAGTTTCTTTTGGGAAGTAGTGAGTTTTATAAACACTTGAACACGATGAACCGACATGGTATGTTTTGAAATTAACATAGTATAATTGGTTGTGATGGTTGTTATTATAATCGAGTAAGATTATAAAAGTGAATAGTTATAAATAACCAATCAGAATTCATATAAGCAAGTATATGAAATAAGTTGAATTAAATCTGAAGTTAAATCAGAATTGGAATTAAAATAAGAAAATTTTAAGTTCCTGGGAGATTTTGAAATGTTTTCAAAATGAAAGTGTTTAGAAATGATTTTCGAAAGTGATATAGTATTGAACTCACTTCGATCGCTGGAAAATAATTCTGATGAGTGCGGCCGCATCATCAGTGTCATTTTCGAGTTTCTAAAGTGACGGATTACTACCAAAGATTTTTTTTTTGAAATTGTTTTGCAAAAACAAGTTATTCAGGAATTCGAAGGATTTTGAATTGTTATTATGATTTCAAGTGATTTGAATAAACACAGGGATTTGAAATTTGAAATCTAAATTTAACTTATGAAGTTAAATGGGTTAAAATAGTGAAAGTGAATAATAAATTTGAATTTAACTTGAACTAAGTTAAATTAAAACTGGATTGGATTATAGAAATTAAAACTGGATTGAACTAATCTGAATGAAATTAAGTTGATAAACCAAGAGTTGAAATTGGATATTGGAGTTTAAGTGAAATTCGACTTAAGTATAAGCGAACGGTTTGAGTTGAGGATATAAACTAATCGAAGTTAGATTAGTATGACATTGGTATATGCAGGGTGTTAATCGATGGAAATGATATAATGGTAGGCCCGACAAAAAGGTACAAGTTTATATTTCATATGAGTTTGAGATTTTGATGAGCCGAATTGGCAAGCCGCTTGGCTGTTTGATTTTCTTTTGGGTTGGAGATGGCCCAGAGAGGCGAGTGGGAGTTTGAGTTATTGACCAGTACAAAGGAGGTTATGGCGAAATTTTCCGAAAAGTTAAGGTGTTATAAAATTTTCAGAATTTTTGAAAATTTAGCTAGTCGGAATGAATTAATATTTTAGTCGATATTAATTGGTTCAATTGAAACCGAAGATAAGAGGTAAACGGATATATTTTTACCCAGTAGATAGGGTCGTCCACTACCTTAGCAATTTCGAGGACGAAATTATTTTAAGGGGGAAAGAATGTAATGACCCGGATATTTGACGGTGTAATAATTAACTTATTAAATTATTTAAATAACGAATATATTATTTAATCGACTATGTTAGAACGTATAATTATATTATAATTAAAATCGAGTTTGAAATGGCGCTGCAGTTCGTAATTTGGCGATTTGAACTTCAACTGAATGTACAGGATTCGTTTTAAATCGGATTTCTGTGAAACAAGAAACGTGTGGAGCTGGGGGAATATGTCTTTCTAGTAGAAGAGAAAAATCGGGATTTCGTCGTGTAGATTTTGAGATATGTCCAAATCAAATTTTAAAATAGTCGCTATAGAATCGTTTATCGACCATAACGGTTTATTCGATATAAGTAGAGATCGGGTTTGAATTTACACAAGTTTCTTTTGGGAAGTAGTGATAATTTAATTTTTAGAATTTTATTGTAATTTTTAATTAATTTTATAAGCAACTTTTTATTTGAAGTATTTCGCACCCTGAAATCAACAATTTGAAGTTTCAGAATATGAGTCAACCTACCGATGTTATTATATTTCTGGAGTCGGGACACCTCGCTCATCACGATGGTGTTTTTATTTCTGTCTATAGCAGTTGTATATGAATGGAATTTACGAAAATGGATACAAAAGAATCCATGCCTAACACCACCATATTTCTATCTTTTGATATTTGCACAATGCCCGTACTTCATCATCCCACGTAACCAACTTTTTCACCATATATTCATCATCCCATGTAACCAACTTTTTCACCATATATTCATCATCTCACGTGCCCAAGTTTACACCGTATATCCAATCATCTCAGGAAACCACTCACCTATATAAACGAAAACAAATTTGTTCATTTCTTCCTCTTGGCTTCTGGAAATGTGTCGTGTTCTTTAATGGAAACAGTGGCCATTTCTCTTCAAACAAAAAGAAAAAAAATCGAAATACAAACAGAAGTACACGTGAGTGAGGAGCCTTGGTATGAGTTGTACGTGCGTTGAGTTTTTGTCCATGCGTTGGGGAGTACGGCCGGAAAGACTGAAACTAGAAGGAAGGGTTGTGAGTAGAAGAAACATGCTGGTGTAGACCGAAGTTGGTTGTTTCGAACGATAGCTGGATAATGTTTGGAACTGGAGACGTGAGTATGGTTTGGTGTGGAGTGGGATGTATGTTTGAGGAAGGAGGAGTTTACCAGTATAGTGCGCGTGGTTTTGGGTGGAAGAATACGCGGAGGCAAACGGGTGAGTTGATGGTGGCATTTGTACGAGGGGGTTCAGCGTGAGATTTGCGAGATTGAGACTCAAATGAGAGGTTTGCAAGCTGATGTAGTTGCAGTAATGGTGGTATGAAGGAATACTGGAGTTCGAACATTTTCTGGAGTACGGGAGTTTTCAATTCTGGAAACAAGGCATTCTTGCGGGTTTGGGTCCAAAACTGTTGGGCCAGAATTCAAATGGGCTAGTAGGCTTGGCTTGGGCCGGAGTGTGTAGGGTAAGCCCAAATAGATTTAGAAATGAATTTAAATAATTAAAGTATTCAATTAAACTTGTAAATATTATAACTTGCTCATATATTCACGGAATTCAACAAAATTTGATCAGACAGGATCGTATGGACGAGAGCTTCACAATGAAGCTGACTGGGAGTGAATCCGAGCTCGTTACAATTTATGGAGAAATAAATTGTCCGACTGAGTCGAATAACGCAAACCGTTATTCAACGGTTAACGCGCAATGTGAGTAAAACTCACTAACTCTCCTCAATTTATATTTTAATATAAATTGTACTTTATTTTGTTGACTGCTGTATATTGATCATTAAACTGGACTGTTAAATAGATTTGATTGAAATCGTAGATATAGTCGTATATTATATCGTTAATCAAATATTGATTCTGTTCAGTAGAATATTTCATATTGAAATGAAATTTGATGTATATTATACTGTGTAACATCTGTGGATGCAGGGAGACAGGTTGGAGGAATCCGACTGGGTTCCTCAACAATTATTTTACTGTTTTCATATATTGTGATATATGTTGTGATTTATAATCTGTTATTGATTATGGATGTTAGAACGATATTGATCATCGTTGTTTGATATTTTAAATATCATAAGAAACCCTGGGATGTAAAAAGGAATATTTCAATGTATATTGAAATAAAGGAATTTTATAAAATCACAGGATTTTATAAAAAGGGAAATTATTTATAAAACGAACACGGTTTTATAAAAGGAAGGTACTTATAAAACAAATAGAGTTTTATAAAAGGGATATTTATTTAGAAAATAAATAGAAATAAGGAATAGTTATTTAGAAGATAAATAAACAGTTATAAATAGGAATATTTGTAACGGTAAATAGAAGTTGTAAATAGGAATATTTGTAACGGTAAATAGAAGTGTAAATAAGGAAATAGTTGTAACGGAAAATAAACGTTATAAAAAGGAAATTGATGAGATATAAAAGAGATAATCGAAATAGAGTAATTGAATATTAGTCATTCAATTAGAAATAACCTGAATTGAGTTAGTCAAATATTAGCTAATCGAATTTAGTAACCGAATACAAGTTAATCAAAAGAAGTTTATCGAATTTAGTTATTCGATAGAGTTAAATCACTAGAGTTAATCGACTATAGTATTCGAATAAGAGTAAATCAAATAGAATTAAACAATATTAGAAATTGACTAGAGATTGGTAAGTTGAATAGTTTTCTGAGTGTTGATCTGATGTTGGTTTCGGCCTTCGGGGTTTATACTTAGAGAATTGTTCTCTTACTAGTTTACAGTTAGGGACTAATAGTTGTGGAATGATAGTGATGCGTAAATGAGGATTGGAAATGTTTTCCAATGTTGAAAATATATATTTTCTAGTTTTAGAAAATAAGGAAATATGAATATATATATATATGATTGGATCGATAATTCCATTTGGAATTAAGATCGTTGTTTGTACACCGACATATTTTCATTTGATAGTTAAATCACAGACTATCGAAGTTTTGACCATTTTACGTTGTTAATATGGAGAGACCGGTTGGGTCATTATCCGATGAACCACTCCGTATCGACATAAGCATTGTGATCAAATACGATGAAGAAATTGAAGACGGAGTAAAGTGCAAGGGCTGTCCTGTTTACAGAATAGTGCCTTCGGTTTCGTTCAGTCCCAGAACGAACGTATATGGACGAATGTCTGACAGAATAGTTCCAATGATCGAAAGAGTTGGATTGTACAAATATATATATGGTGGCCAACGGATTTATTCCCTTCGCATAATATCCAGAATCTATTTGTGCAGATCCAACTAATGATTAACGGATCTGATAATGTGGCATTCAAAGTGATCGTGTTATCAATGAATGGAAAGTAAGCGTAGCTTCTAGCCTCACATCTGGTAAATGACAAAAATCGGGCAGGCAGCATGGCTAAGTCGGTCGCACCGAAGTAGGGTGTATAATCACCTATCTAGAGAATATTCATTTGCTTCTTTAATCTATCAATGTTGTCCCATATATATACGGGAAACGGTTGCTGATCCCGACCGTTGGTGATGTACATTCGATACAATCAAGCGAAATGAGTGGTCGGTCATGTGTGGCTGAGTTGCAAGATGTTCTTGTTGAACTCCAGTGTATCGTTCCTAGAGTACACTGATCGGAAGGTGGTTCCATACCTTGTCATAGTTGGAAACCCAATCATCCAATACACACCTGTGGTTTTGATTGTATACTATATATGTAGAACGTGAGATGCAAGCGTTTCTACTAGACTGATATCTATTTGTATTTAGACATTATCATAATATCAGAATGATATTGCTTTTCAAAGATGTTTGGATTCTCATAAGGGAAAAACCCGTTCCGTATTCACGGCGTGGTCTTATGAGATATCATATACCTGTTTAAATGATTTGAGTTTACTCACGCCGGTCACATGACTGACCCGGAGTTTATTTGTTTTGTCTTCCCTAAACTCTTGGGTGCCTAAATTTGTACGGGCAGTCAAGTAGTCGGGATTTACAGATGCACTTGGAGAGCTTGGAGCAGGAGGCTTCAGCAGTCGATAGCTATTATTTATTCTGCTGTGATGTTATATGTTGTACTCTGAAAATGGTATGTATAAACAGTTATAACTTTGTATTTCAAAAGTTATGTTATATTTTATTCGTTCCGCTGTGAGATTCGTGTTACTCTGATGTTGTTGTTGTTGTCTTCTTCTTCTTCTATTCTAAGTTTCTATCTTATCTATCCTCACCCTCTATCTTCTTTCTATTAGTTTCTTGAATTTCTAGTGCAATTTGGGGTTGGACTTGTGTTATTTAGTCAGCTCAAATTGGACTGGATTTTCGGGTCACTACAGTTGGTATCAGAGCAATGGTTTAGTTAATACCTTGGCTCTGTGGCGTGATTCAGTAGAGATGGGATTAGTAATATCCTAGACTGAGTTTGAGTGTATATATACGAGTGCGTATTTGTTAGTTAACATAAAGTGGTTTTATATTGTGGAGATTTATTGGTTGAGTGGCTTATAAATTCTGGTCGATCAGTTTGATCCACTGTATCGGTAGGAGTTTTATAAACACTTGAACACGATGAACCGACATGGTATGTTTTTAAATTAACATAGTATAATTGGTTGTGATGGTTGTTATTATAATCGAGTAAGATTATAAAAGTGAATAGTTACAAATAACCAATCAGAATTCATATAAGTAAGTATATGAAATAAGTTGAATTAAATCTGAAGTTAAATCAGAATTGGAATTAAAATAAGAAAAATTTAAGTTCCTGGGAGATTTTGAAATGTTTTCAAAATGAAAGTGTTTAGAAATGATTTTCGAAAGTGATATAGTATTGAACTCACTTCGATCGCTGGAAAATAATTCTGATGAGTGCGGCCGCATCATCAGTGTCATTTTCGAGTTTCTAAAGTGACGGATTACTACCAAAGATTTTTTTTTTGAAATTGTTTTGCAAAAACAAGTTATTCAGGAATTCGAAGGATTTTGAATTGTTATTATGATTTCAAGTGATTTGAATAAACACAGGGACTTGAAATTTGAAATCTAAATTTAACTTATGAAGTTAAATGGGTTAAAATAGTGAAAGTGAATAATAAATTTGAATTTAACTTGAACTAAGTTAAATTAAAACTGGATTGGATTATAGAAATTAAAACTGGATTGAACTAATCTGAATGAAATTAAGTTGATAAACCAAGAGTTGAAATTGGATATTGGAGTTTAAGTGAAATTCGACTTAAGTATAAGCGAATGGTTTGAGTTGAGGATATAAACTAATCGAAGTTAGATTAGTATGACATTGGTATATGCAGGGTGTTAATCGATGGAAATGATATAATGGTAGGCCCGACAAAAAGGTACAAGTTTATATTTCATATGAGTTTGAGATTTTGATGAGCCGAATTGGCAAGCCGCTTGGCTGTTTGATTTTCTTTTGGGTTGGAGATGGCCCAGAGAGGCGAGTGGGAGTTTGAGTTATTGACCAGTACAAAGGAGGTTATGGCGAAATTTTCCGAAAAGTTAAGGTGTTATAAAATTTTCAGAATTTTTGAAAATTTAGCTAGTCGGAATGAATTAATATTTTAGTCGATATTAATTGGTTCAATTGAAACCGAAGATAAGAGGTAAACGGATATATTTTTACCCAGTAGATAGGGTCGTCCACTACCTTAGCAATTTCGAGGACGAAATTATTTTAAGGGGGAAAGAATGTAATGACCCGGATATTTGACGGTGTAATAATTAACTTATTAAATTATTTAAATAACGAATATATTATTTAATCGACGATGTTAGAACGTATAATTATATTATAATTAAAATCGAGTTTGAAATGGCGCTGCAGTTCGTAATTTGGCGATTTGAACTTCAACTGAATGTACAGGATTCGTTTTAAATCGGATTTCTGTGAAACAAGAAACGTGTGGAGCTAGGGGAATATGTCTTTCTAGTAGAAGAGAAAAATCGGGATTTCGTCGTGTAGATTTTGAGATATGTCCAAATCAAATTTTAAAATAGTCGCTATAGAATCGTTTATCGACCATAACGGTTTATTCGATATAAGTAGAGATCGGGTTTGAATTTACACAAGTTTCTTTTGGGAAGTAGTGATAATTTAATTTTTAGAATTTTATTGTAATTTTTAATTAATTTTATAAGCAACTTTTTATTTGAAGTATTTCGCACCCTGAAATCAACAATTTGAAGTTTCAGAATATGAGTCAACCTACCGATGTTATTATATTTCTGGAGTCGGGACACCTCGCTCATCACGATGGTGTTTTTATTTCTGTCTATAGCAGTTGTATATGAATGGAATTTACGAAAATGGATACAAAAGAATCCATGCCTAACACCACCATATTTCTATCTTTTGATATTTGCACAATGCCCGTACTTCATCATCCCACGTAACCAACTTTTTCACCATATATTCATCATCCCATGTAACCAACTTTTTCACCATATATTCATCATCTCACGTGCCCAAGTTTTCACCGTATATCCAATCATCTCAGGAAACCACTCACCTATATAAACGAAAACAAATTTGTTCATTTCTTCCTCTTGGCTTCTGGAAATGTGCCGTGTTCTTTAATGGAAACAGTGGCCATTTCTCTTCAAACAAAAAGAAAAAAAATCGAAATACAAACAGAAGTACACGTGAGTGAGGAGCCTTGGTATGAGTTGTACGTGCGTTGAGTTTTTGTCCATGCGTTGGGGAGTACGGCCGGAAAGACTGAAACTAGAAGGAAGGGTTGTGAGTAGAAGAAACATGCTGGAGTAGACCGAAGTTGGTTGTTTCGAACGACAGCTGGATAATGTTTGGAACTGGAGACGTGAGTATGGTTTGGTCTGGAGTGGGATGTATGTTTGAGGAAGGAGGAGTTTACCAGTATAGTGCGCGTGGTTTTGGGTGGAAGAATACGCGGAGGCAAACGGGTGAGTTGATGGTGGCATTTGTACGAGGTGGTTCAGCGTGAGATTTGCGAGATTGAGACTCAAATGAGAGGTTTGCAAGCTGATGTAGTTGCAGTAATGGTGGTATGAAGGAATACTGGAGTTCGAACATTTTCTGGAGTACGGGAGTTTTCAATTCTGGAAATAAGGCATTCGTGCGGGTTTGGGTCCAAAACTGTTGGGCCAGAATTCAAATGGGCTAGTAGGCTTGGCTTGGGCCGGAGTGTGTAGGGTAAGCCCAAATAGATTTAGAAATGAATTTAAATAATTAAAGTATTCAATTAAACTTGTAAATATTATAACTTGCTCATATATTCACGGAATTCAACAAAATTTGATCAGACAGGATCGTATGGACGAGAGCTTCACAATGAAGCTGACTGGGAGTGAATCCGAGCTCGTTACAATTTATGGAGAAATAAATTGTCCGACTGAGTCGAATAACGCAAACCGTTATTCAACGGTTAACGCGCAATGTGAGTAAAACTCACTAACTCTCCTCAATTTATATTTTAATATAAATTGTACTTTATTTTGTTGACTGCTGTATATTGATCGTTAAACTGGACTGTTAAATAGATTTGATTGAAAACGTAGATATAGTCGTATATTATATCGTTAATCAAATATTGATTCTGTCCAGTAGAATATTTCATATTGAAATGAAATTTGATGTATATTATACTGTGTAACATCTGTGGATGCAGGGAGACAGGTTGGAGGAATCTGACTGGGTTCCTCAACAATTATTTTACTGTTTTCATATATTGTGATATATGTTGTGATTTATAATCTGTTATTGATTATGGATGTTAGAACGATATTGATCATCGTTGTTTGATATTTTAAATATCATAAGAAACCCTGGGATGTAAAAAGGAATATTTCAATGTATATTGAAATAAAGGAATTTTATAAAATCACAGGATTTTATAAAAAGGGAAATTATTTATAAAACGAACACGGTTTTATAAAAGGAAGGTACTTATAAAACAAATAGAGTTTTATAAAAGGGATATTTATTTAGAAAATAAATAGAAATAAGGAATAGTTATTTAGAAGATAAATAAACAGTTATAAATAGGAATATTTGTAATGGTAAATAGAAGTTGTAAATAGGAATATTTGTAACGGTAAATAGAAGTTGTAAATAGGAATATTTGTAACGGTAAATAGAAGTGTAAATAAGGAAATAGTTGTAACGGAAAATAAACGTTATAAAAAGGAAATTGATGAGATATAAAAGAGATAATCGAAATAGAGTAATTGAATATTAGTCATTCAATTAGAAATAACCTGAATTGAGTTAGTCTAATATTAGCTAATCGAATTTAGTAACCGAATACAAGTTAATCAAAAGAAGTTTATCGAATTTAGTTATTCGATAGAGTTAAATCACTAGAGTTAATCGACTATAGTATTCGAATAAGAGTAAATCAAATAGAATTAAACAATATTAGAAACTGACTAGAGATTGGTAAGTTGAATAGTTTTCTGAGTGTTGATCTGATGTTGGTTTCGGCCTTCGGGGTTTATACTTAGAGAATTGTTCTCTTACTAGTTTACAGTTAGGGACTAATAGTTGTGGAATGATAGTGATGCGTAAATGAGGATTGGAAATGTTTTCCAATGTTGAAAATATATATTTTCTAGTTTTAGAAAATAAGGAAATATGAATATATATATATATATGATTGGATCGATAATTCCATTTGGAATTAAGATCGTTGTTTGTACACCGACATATTTTCATTTGATAGTTAAATCACAGACTATCGAAGTTTTGACCATTTTACGTTGTTAATATGGAGAGACCGGTTGGGTCATTATCCGATGAACCACTCCGTATCGACATAAGCGTTGTGATCAAATACGATGAAGAAATTGAAGACGGAGTAAAGTGCAAGGGCTGTCCTGTTTACAGAATAGTGCCTTCGGTTTCGTTCAGTCCCAGAACGAACGTATATGGACGAATGTCTGACAGAATAGTTCCAATGATCGAAAGAGTTGGACTGTACAAATATATATGGTGGCCAACGGATTTATTCCCTTCGCATAATATCCAGAATCTATTTGTGCAGATCCAACTAATGATTAACGGATCTGATAATGTGGCATTCAAAGTGATCGTGTTATCAATGAATGGAAAGTAAGCGTAGCTTCTAGCCTCACATCTGGTAAATGACAAAAATCGGGCAGGCAGCATGGCTAAGTCGGTCGCACCGAAGTAGGGTGTATAATCACCTATCTAGAGAATATTCATTTGCTTCTTTAATCTATCAATGTTGTCCCATATATATACGGGAAACGGTTGCTGATCCCGACCGTTGGTGATGTACATTCGATAGACTCAAGCGAAATGAGTGGTCGGTCATGTGTGGCTGAGTTGCAAGATGTTCTTGTTGAACTCCAGTGTATCGTTCCTAGAGTACACTGATCGGAAGGTGGTTCCATACCTTGTCATAGTTGGAAACCCAATCATCCAATACGCTCCTGCGGTTTTGATTGTATACTATATATGTAGAACGTGAGATGCAAGCGTTTCTACTAGACTGATATCTATTTGTATTTAGACATTATCATAATATCAGAATGATATTGCTTTTCAAAGATGTTTGGATTCTCATAAGGGAAAAACCCGTTCCGTATTCACGGCGTGGTCTTATGAGATATCATATACCTGTTTAAATGATTTGAGTTTACTCACACCAGTCACATAACTGACCCGGAGTTTATTTGTTTTGTCTTCCCTAAACTCTTGGGTGCCTAAATTTGTACGGGCAGTCAAGTAGTCGGGATTTACAGATGCACTTGGAGAGCTTGGAGCAGGAGGCTTCAGCAGTCGATAGCTATTATTTATTCCGCTGTGATGTTATATGTTGTACTCTGAAAATGGTATGTATAAATAGTTATAACTTTGTATTTCAAAAGTTATGTTATATTTTATTCGTTCCGCTGTGAGATTCGTGTTACTCTGATGTTGTTGTTGTTGTCTTCTTCTTCTTCTATTCTAAGTTTCTATCTTATCTATCCTCACCCTCTATCTTCTTTCTATTAGTTTCTTGAATTTCTAGTGCAATTTGGGGTTGGACTTGTGTTATTTAGTCAGCTCAAATTGGACTGGATTTTCGGGTCACTACAACCGGGTTTATCCCATTCTGAATAACTGATTCGACGTGGTGTCGAGGATGAAGACGGTGGTCGAAGACCGGAGGTCTTCACATCGTTTGGGTGATTACTGATGATCTTGATTGGGCTGTACACCCAAGAGATGGGAATCAGTTGGTGATCGTCCAGACGTACTTGGAGATCGATGGATATGCGAGGTACAAGGTGCCTCCGGTTTCGTTCAGACCCAGAACGAACTTGTAAATGGATTGTGTGTCTGACAATGGATTTAATTCTGTGTGATTGATTTCTATTAAATATATATCTATTTGGATGCGGAGAATTTATTCTCTAGCTTAACGTCCTTCTCTGAGATGTACGAGCTCAGGGGTTATATATTGATGGATATTAATCGCATGGAGTGGATTGCCTGTGTGGCAATTGATCAAGGCTTCTGTTGAAAAGCATAGTCTTGTGGTTGATGATCAAAGCACCGCCTGTGTGGCATAGCTTTGTCTAATGTTGATTCGCGAGCCTCACACCCCGGTTGTGAACCAGAAACGGGAGAGGACATCAGAGAGGGCATGCATTTCCTTCTAGCTAGGGTGGTGTCAGTGACCTACCAGCCCTGACATTTATATTATTTTCACCTGTGTGGTTGTTGCTATTGCGAGGTGCCTCGGATATATCGGTGACTGTGTGGAGCCGATGGAGTCATTTGGCTCATTTACGCCCCAAAGGGTGGGGAAACACAGTGTTCAGGCATTTTAATCCACATCGATGGACCGGCCCTGGCGATCCAAGGGCTCACCTGTGTCTGGGCTAGAGAATCTCGAATCAGTGGGGACTGTCTTTTGCCTCGGTTCACAGATGGAAATCCAACTTCCAATATGTGACTTTGCGGTTTTGATTGTATAACCTATATATAGCAACATAGTGGTATGGGGCACTTATGCCGTCTATGATTGATACTTATGATTTGAAGTTGTTTTATACACTATACACTTATAGTAATAACAAAAGATGAAATTTCACGTACCAAGCATTCTTGGCTATTATAAGTTAAAAACCCTATCCTTCGGTTTGCGTTGCATTGTGTGATGGGACCTGGGTCTTATAATAGCTTCATTTTTGTTTATTTAGCATTGCGCTGTTTGTTTTATGCACTAGTATTCTTGGGAGGAAACCCGTTCCGTGTTATACGGTGTGGTCCTTGATTTACCTAACTTTAAAATAAAGATTAATAACTGTTTTAGTTCTCACACCAGTCACATGACTGACCTGAAGTTTATTGTTTTAACCTAAACTCTGGGTGCCCTTATTTTGACACGGGCAGCTAGTAGTTTTGGTTTTGCGGATTTATATTCACAGGATCCTGATTTACAGCTGGAATGATATCCGGAAAGCTCTGTATCCATATATCTCCTTCAGTTGTGCTTTGTATTATTTTCCGCTGTGATGTGTTTAAATGTAATTTAAATATCTAATATTTTTTGTGTAACATTTATTCATACTCTGTAATATTCTTGTATTCTGATAGAATTGTTGTAATAAACAATGTAATGTTCTTTTGTTTGTGTTCTGATTCGTCTTGTCCTCAAAGAAATTCGTTCTTTCTCTTCTCTTCGGAGATCGGGGAAGTTCGGGTCGCTTCAGGGGGAGCGACCGGATCTGGCATGGCGGATTTGGGTCAGGGCGTTGGGGAGCTCAGGGGTCTTCGCGGTCTTGAAGGGAAGAGGAGGAGAGAGGGAAGGAGGAGAGCTGGAGGAGGAAGGCAGAGAGGGGGGGGGGGTCTGGCGGTGGAGCGCCCCCGGGCGGCAGCGTCGAACAAGAGGAGGGGCGGCTCCGTCGATGCTAGGGTTCTTTTTTTTTCGTTTTAGTTTTGAAATGACTGTAAGGAGAAAGAGGGGAGAGGGATATTTATTATTTTAATTATTTAATTAATTCATTTCCCCAAAAAGTAACTTTATATTTCGATCTCCAAACGAGACCCACCGCCTGTCGTCCCTAGCTAATTACCCCCATTCCAAACACAATGGGATATGTATCGTTAGCCGATTCGATCGTTTCGACCAGTTTTTGTCAAAATCAAAATATAAATCTATATACTGAATTTGAACACACATTTCAATTTACCAGGGCCACATACAGACTCTAAAAATTCCCAGAAAATATTATCTACCTTTGTATTGACGATACGGTCCTAACAAAACTAGATTCGTCAAATTCCGAGGCCGTTCGAAAAATGGCCATTTTCTGGTCGATCAAAATTGACCGAAACTGTCAAAACACGTTTTCCTGCGCCACGCTCACATATTGATTTCTAAATTTATGAATTTTGGAATCTAGCAATAGCTTGACATCCCGGATCCAACAAAAGTGGTTTCGTCGAAAACAGAGGTCGTTTGCAAAATTTCCATTTTTTAAAGGCCAAGATTCCATAGTGACTATTTTGAAATTTCAACTGGGCGTAACTTTTTATTCCCGCTACGAAATTTCAATTTTTCGGATTCGTTGGAAAGATATTCTCAAATAGATTCAAATATTTTTGGTTTCGCTAAAATCCGGTTTATTTTGAATCTTGTACATTCATTTGAACTTTGAAATTGAAATTTCAAACTACCGTGCCATTTTCAATTCCTTTTATAATTAAAATAAAATATTTATTTTCTAACGACGATCTATATAAATATATACGTTCTAATTCTATTCAAAATAAATTAGTCGTCATGATTATTTAAAATAATTCATTTTAAATATCCAAAATTCATTAAAATAGCCAAAATAAAAATTTTAAATTAGCTCGGATTTCCGGGTTATTATAATCTCCCTCACTTAAAACTTTTCATCCCCGAAAAGGAACGAAGCTGGAAGTTGTTTTACAAACCAACTCAACTTCCATTATTTTCATTATGGCTTAAATTCTTCCACTTTTCAGTTTCTAAGAACTTTTCAAATTTTTCAAAAAGTTGGCTAACACCCTAAATTTTCGAAAATTTTCACCATAACCTCCCCTGCACCGGGAGCTTCGGGATATTTCAAATAGCCTCCCATGGCCCTCAACAATCCAAAAAGAAAAATAAACAGCCAAGCGGCTAGCCAATCGGCTCATAAAATCATCAAAAACCCAAGAAATACAATAAACATGTACCTATTTGTCGGGCAAACAATTTTATTCCTCTGCTCTAGCCTCCTTGCTATGACCTGTTCACACATATATATGTACATGCATATATTTTCAAACAATTTTCAATACAGTTCAATATTTGGTTCCATTAGGCTAAATGGTTCAAAATTTTAATAAATGTAACCAATAATCAAACAACACAACCATCAATCAATTAGTGAATTAACGTTTCAAATTCATAATTTTGATACATATACAGAAAATCATGTTATCGATGCCAAATCACAACAATAAGCCCTATCTAGTTTTGGTTCTCACACCAGTCAATTGGAAATATATAAATATCACACCTTCGAAACTCGAATACAAACGCTGATGACGCCGCGACATCATCAGAATCTTCTCTGGGCGACTAGAGTGTGATTCTATATCTATTCAGCATATTAAAACTTCTAATACACGTGGATCAGACGTATATGCAAAATCTTTATATACTGGATTGTCCAAGTCAATATAAATAAATATTCAAATACGAATAATTGAATTTAATTTTTCAAAACAAAATTTGTTTTCATTTTATTTTTTAAAAATATCACTCTTCACACTCGTTCTAGGATACTACTGATCCCATCTCTAACGAGTCATTCTTATTGGATATTACTAATCCAATCTCTGATGAATTCTTTCGTTCGGTTCTAATGTGTCTTGTTCGCCAAGCTCTGTAAACCAAAGCCCTGATACCACTGTAAGAACCCATAACTTCCCCGTGAAGTAAAGCCCGGATTGCTTTGAGGACAAGCCGCATCGGAACACAAACAGAAGAACATTTCATTGTTTATTACAACAATTCCATCAAAATACAAGAATATACAGAGTATGAATAAATATTACACATTAAATATTAGAGATTTAAATAGATTACTACAGCGGAAAAATAATACAATACACAACTGAAAGAGATATACGGATACATAGCTTTCCGAATATCGTTCCAGCTGTAAATCAGGATCATTGTGACTATAAATCTGCAAAATCAAAACCACTAGCTACCCATGTCAAAATAAAGGCACCCAGGTTTTAGGTTAAAACAATAAACTCCGGGTCAGTCATGTGACTGGTGCGAGAACTAAAATAGTTATTTAAAGCTTTACTTTAAATCAGATATATCAAGGGACCATGCCATATAACACTGAATGGGTTTCCTCCCAAGAATACCAGTGCATATAACAAAACAGCGCAATGCTTTTTGGAAAAATGAAACTATTATAAGACCTAGGTCCCATCACACAATGCAACACAAGCCGAAGGATAAGGTTTTCCCTTATAATAGCCAAACATGCTTGGTACGTTAAAAACAAATCATTTGATACTATTATAAGTGCATAGTGTATAAAACAACTTCAAATATAATTGTATCAGTCCTAGACGGCATGGGTACCATATATCATGTCGCCATACTAAGCTCTACAATCAAAACCGCAAAGTCACGTATTTGGAAGCTGGATTTCCATTTGTGAACCGAGGCCAGGGATCATCCTCAACCGATTCAAGACGCTTTAGCCCGTGTCTCAGGAACAGCCGCAACTGCCCCATGGATCATCAGGGCCGGTCCACCGATGTGGATTATAATGCTTGAACACTGCGTTTCCCCGCCCTTTGGGGCGTCAATGAGCCAAATGACTCCATCGACTCCACATAGCCACCGATATATCCGAGGCGCCTCGCAATCCAACAACCACATAGGTGAAAATAATATAAATGTCAGGGTTGGTAGGTCACTAACACCACCCTAGATAGAAGGAAACACATGCCCTCCCTGGAGTCCTCTCCCATTTCTGGTTCACAACCGGCGTGTAAGGCTCGCGAATTAATGTTACACGAAGCTATGCCACACAGGCGGTGCTTTGATCATCAACCAGAAGACTCTGCTTTTCAACAAAAGCCTTGATCATTTGCCACTTAGGCATGCCATACAGGAAATTCACTCCATGCGACTGATATCCATCAGTATATAACCTCTAAGCTCGAACGTCTCAGAGAAGGGCGTTAAGCAAGAGAATAAATTCTGCGCCGCCAAACAAATATATATTTAATAGAAATCAATCACACGGAATAAAATCCAATGTCAGACACACAGTCCATTTACAATTTCGTTCTGGGTCTGAACGAAATCGGAGGCACCTTGTACCTCACATATCCAGCGATCTCCAAATATGTTTGGACGATCACCAATAGATTCCCTCCTCTTGGGTGTACAGCCCAATCAAGATTATCAGTAATTATCCAAACAATGTGAAGACCTCCGGTCTTCGAACATCGTCTTCATCCTCGACACATCGTCGAATCAGTTATTCAGAATGGGATAAACTCAGTCTTTCTGATTAACTCGCGTATATAATAAACAAGTGTTACACAAACACAACATACGCCTCATTCCAATTCAGAATATTCCTTTATTCAAATATTCTTATACTTTTGGAAAGGCTCCCATTAATTTTATCAAAGATAAATTCTTTAAATTTATTCTTTAATCTTCTTTTGAATCTCAATTCAAACCAAATTATGGTTTATCCAAACTAGTCGGGACTAGCGAACCACACCGAAGTAATCATTTATTTTATTTTCCCAATCCCAACCTATTCATCCCATGAAGTAAAACTGGTAATACATCATATCTAACACCACGGTGTTATCGGTAAATTCAATTACCATTTCACGTTCAAATCTAATTAAAGATTTAACTATCGCCTGGAGAAAAACTGTTGATACTCCATTCTCGATCATTTCAATCTAATTAAAGATTCATTAAAACTCCACTTGGTTTTTATCTTCCCAAAAATCAATATTAATGGTTGTTTAATTTGGGAAATCATGTCCTGTCTTTAACTGGGTTAAAGAACCAATGTCATTTAAAACAGGGTTCACTATAAACCCAAAATCACATTCCATTAATTATCGGGTTAAAGAGCAAGTGTTATTTAAAACACCGTTCACGATAAACCTAAAAATCAATTCAAATTCATTTCCAATTAAATACCATTTAGTTGGTACGCTTCATTAAATTTAAGTAAAAAGATTTAATCTTTTTCTCAACTGGGTTTAAGAACAGTGTTAATGAAGACACCATTCACGACAAACCCAAATCCCATTTGATATTAAATACAAGGCTCTGAATAGAAAATATATCGACTTATATTCAATATCAAATTCTACGACCCACAAATATCATATTGGAAATTACGATATAAATATATCTTTCAAATTTCCATAACAATATCTGTATAATCATGAAATCCAACATATAAATATTCCAAAGACAATTTCGATTCAAATCCATTTCCACTTCAATTATTGGAAATTATGGTTATTTTCAAAACCATTTCAAATCCACTTTATTTATTTTAAAAATAAATGGGATTATAATTCTAGTTCAAAACTAGTTCATTTCGATAAAAATCTATTTTTATCTTTTCAAATATTGAATTTTTCATCCCAATTCTTTCCAAATCATTTCTTATGATTTTACACAAATTATTACTATTTTTAATAATTTTATCAAGGCCCGTACAGTCGATTTCCATCAACGGCCATCGAACTGCACTTACAACGACCTTTTCCAAATTAGATTTGGACATAATTCCAAATCCAACCATTAGACTTCAAATTTCTAATATTCGTTAGAAAGCTCTTTTCGATACGAACCCAACGGATCCGGTTTTAGGAGAATCCGACAGTCGGATCTCCCGTAATGTACATTCGAAGTCAGTGGTCAAAATTCGCGAACTACCGCGGCTCGGCGCGTTCTATTCAGGCTATTATATTATATATATAATATATAATATATACTTCGTCGATTTCCTTTTAAAACATACTTTATAAATCGTTTTAAATTCATTTTCAAAACGATTTCAACTTCATATTCAATTTCTAATCAAAATTGAATATTCCATATCGTCGATATATAAATGATAATATTTTCAAAACATTATATTTTGAAATCAATTACTTTTTCTATAATCATTATAAAAACGAATATAATTGATATAAATATCGTTCGCGTCAAAATGGCGCATATCTAACCAACACGGCTTTATATATTTCAATAACTTCATTATTCTATTCAACAAATGAATATTTTCTTCAACACATGAATATATATTTTATTCAACACATGAATTTACATTTTATTCAACACATGAATATATACCCTATTCAACACATGAATTTTCTTTTTATAATATTCCTGATTTTCCAAATTGGAATGAGGCCCAATCAATTATCATATAACGTTAATTATATGGATTCCCAACAACACATGCATATAATAGCAACGATAAATCATCAACCATCATCCAGAGTGCACCACACAACTGCATAAGCATTAAATATAAATAATTAACGCTCACACAGTCTGTCAACCCATCGATTGACATACAACTAAACAATCAGGATTAGTGTACGTCAAATATCATCCCAATACCCGTGTGGGGTTTCAAATCAACAAACACAGATTTTTATTTGTGCATTTGGGCGACGTGTAAAATTTATCGTCCCAATCAATATCAGTCAAATGGGTGCTCATAAACAAATCGTTCGATTCGTAAATGAATATTTATTTTATATACACGTTAAAAACTATATTTTTAACTATAAAATATTTTATACATTCCACTTCACACAATCAACTTTCACAACACATCAATCAAATAAACAAGCCATCCATGGTCTGTGGACGACGGGTGTCGGGTGCTTCTAAGCACCGTCTACATCCAAGTATATATTTCAACTAGAAATTAAAATAAAAGTGAGGAGTTCCCACAATTTAGCTAAACCAAACACCGCGACTCTTCATATGTAGAAAATCTTCGCCGTGCTCATCTTTTGTCACTTTCGTTGTCCGTATCCACTACATATATAAAAATCGCATCTTTATAATGTTGCTATGTATATAAAAATCACATTTTTATAACTACGCTATGTGGATAAAAATCACATTTTTATACTGTTACTATATAGATAAAAATTCTATTTTTATACCGCTACTATATAGATAAAATTTTTATTTTTATACAGCTACTATATAGATAAAAATTCTATTTTTATACCGCTACTATATAGATAAAAATTCTATTTTTATACCACTACTATATAAAGTAAAAATCACATTTTTATATCGTTGTTATATATATAAAAATCACTTCTTTTTACTTTTAAAATCAAAGCTTTTCCTATCAAAGAATTCATGTTTTCCCTGAACAAAAAATCATATTTCTTCCACATACAAAAATCAAATCTTTAAACAATTAAAAACTAACCTTTTATCAATTAAAAATCTAATCTTTACTCATACAAAAATCTCATTTTTAACTCCATGTTATTATATATATAAAAAAACGATTTAAAATCAATGTTTTTAATTTACTTAAGCTAACAAATTAAATAAAATTAGATTAGAAACTTACAGCGTTCGACTGAAGGGGGAAGGGCTCGCTGCGCGCTGGAGGTGGTGCTGAGGGGCGTCGGCGGCGGGTGGCGCACGAGAGGAGGGGCGCGACCGGATCTGGCGTGGCGGATTTGGGTCAGGGCGTTGGGGAGCTCAGGGGTCTTCGCGGTCTAGAAGGGAAGAGGAGGAGAGGGAAGGAGGAGAGCTGGAGGAGGAAGGCAGAGGCGGGGTGGTCTGGCGGTGGAGCGCCCCCAGGCGGCGGCGTCGAACAAGGGGGCGGCTCCGTCGATGCCAGGGTTCTCTTTTTTTCGTTTTAGTTTTGAAAAAAGGGGGTGACTGTAAGGAGAAAGAGGGGAGAGGGATATTTATTATTTTAATTATTTAATTAATTCATTTCCCAAAAAGTAACTTTAAATTTCGATCTCCAAACGAGACCCACCGCCTGTCGTCCCTAGCTAATTACCCCCATTCCGAACACAATGGGATTTGTATCTTTAGCCGATTCGATCCTTTCAATCAGTTTTCGTCAAAATCAAAATATAAATCTATATACTGAATTTGAACGCACATTTCAATTTACCGGGGCCACATACGGACTCTAAAAATTCCCGGAATTTTTTTTTAACTTCGTGCTGACGATACGGTCCTAATAAAACTAATTTCGTCAAATTCTAAGACCGTTTGAAAAGTGGTCATTTTCTGGTCGATCAAAATTGACAGAAACTGTAAAAACACATTTTCCTGTGCCATGCTCACATATTAATTTCAAAAATTATAAATTTTGGAATCTAGCAATAACTTGACATCCCGGGTCCAACAAAAGTGGTTTCGGTGAAAACAGAGGTCATTTGCAAAATTTTCATTTTTTAAAGGCCAAAATTCCATAGCGACTATTCTGAAATTTCAACTGGGCATAACTTTTTATTCCCGCTATGAAATTTCAATTTTTCGGATTCGTTGGAAAGATATTCTCAAATAGATTCATATATTTTTGGTTTCGCTAAAATCCGGGTTTTTTTGAATCCTACACATTTATTTGAACTTTGAAATCAAAATTTCAAACTACCGCGCCATTTTCAATTCCTTTTATAATTAAAATAAAATATTTATTTTCTAATGATGATCTATATAAATATATACGTTCTAATTCTATTCAAAATAAATTTGTCGTCGTGATTATTTAAAATAGTTCATTTTAAATATCCAAAATTCATTAAAATAGCCAAAATAAAAAAATTAAATTGGCTCGGATTTCTGGGTTATTACACAAAACCACGTATGGTTTAAGTGTGATTAACCTGGCGAAACATGACAAGGAAAAGAACTGGTAAGGGTTGGATGAATAGACTAAAGGAAAAACAAAGAATGTGGCCGTTTTGGGTTACAGGAGAATAAGTGGATCTGCTAGCAAATTGTTGGTGGACAGATTGAATTAGTTGAATCAGTTCAGTTCAGGCAGGAAAGGGGTTGATATGTAGTGAGGCACCTGTCGTTATTCTGGAAGCATGGAGCCGGGTTTTTCAAAGGGGAAGTACAAATGGTTCATCATGTAAATTAGGTCCTTACTATACAAAGGAGGTCGTTGTGCTTCTAAAAAGTGATGTGTGCGTAGGTTAAAAGGGATTGGACTTGCAGGAGCTAACTAAAGCTAGAGGATTCCTTGTTTTCATGCTCTAATATTTCCAACCTTGAGTCAGCTATAGGCTTAACTACTCTACTACAAGAAGTAGTAGACGCCACCTTTGTTGCTTTTACCATGACTAACGTAAGGTTTTGGAGGACTTCCAGGTTCTCTTGCAAGATAGAAAAGCGCTGTTGATGTTCGGTCAAAGTGTCATGATGGCGGTGGAAGGGTTTGTGCATGGGCATGGGAAGAACAGCGTGCAGGAGAAAGATAAGAACAGAAGGACGGAACGGGTTCAGGCAGAAGAAAAGAACAGAAGGACGGAACGGGTTCAGGCAGAAGAAAAGAGAAATAAGAGAGAAGGGTTTGTTGGATTAGCCTTTGGACCAAGGATTTAATATAAAATAAAATAAAAAGTAAAGAAAGGAAGTTGGGCCTACAACTGTTGGGCCTGGGCTATAGAAAAATAGAGATAGAAAAGGTAGTAGAAAGATATTTAAAGATAAACCATGCAAGGAGAAGAAGGTATAAAATTAATTAAAGAAAAAATAATAATTTTAGAACATAGATATAAATGATTTCTTTTAAAGTATATATTTAAATATTTAGTATATAAATATTTATAAAAAATATATTATAAAAAGTAATATTTGTAGAAAAGAAATAAAAAGAAGAAGAACTATTAATGCGGTTGAAGAAACTTGAAAGGAGCAAATAGTGGATGATTGTATTGAGTCTCATGTTATATAGCAGTTTGATTGAGTTGGAATGTGTAAGTGGATCGCTTGTTAGGCAAGTTCGTTTGTTGAATTATTTCGTGATTTCAAAGTAAATGTCGCCATATAAACTCAAGTTCGAATTTCTAATGCTTATATATAGTCCACTGTAGAAAAAATTGTTTAAATAAATTCAATATATTTAATTCCAAAGAATTTGGAATAAAATATAATGTATAATTTGTTACTACCCGGGAATCACATATTTCAAACGTTGTTAAGATTAAAATCGAATGTTAATCATTGATTGTAAATATTGTGAAGGATGATTGTTGTTAATAATTTGTTATGTTAAAATGTTATAAACCAAATCTAAATTAATTAATTATAATATATTAAAATGTTGACACATTTTATTGTATATGCCTTGTGCTAAATATTATTCTGAAATTAGAAATTAGGGTGTATAAGTTAATCTAATTGGATTGACATGTTATGAAGATATATATGATATGGATTTAAATAAATAAATTACTCATCTACACTATTTAATTTTGATAGTTAAAACACCGAATATCAAGTAAATATTCCTCACGTATTAGTTCGAAGAGACCGGGATGGGAACTGGACCCAAAACCCCTTCGAACTAATTTTACGATTCTTAAACTATCTTGCAGAGACGATTTTACGATTTAAAGAATTTGAAGACCGTAGATCTTCATGACCGGAAGAATTACTTGTTTAAAATTTCCCTGGTGGCCACTGGAGTTATTATGACTTGTGATTCAGTCGTAATTGAAATCTTCGGATTTGCAAGGACTATTCGCTACTGATCCATGGGGTGGTTCCTATATTGGATGCAGTAGGAGAGTGCCTTCGGTTCATCCTGTTCCTGGATGACTTGTATGGACGAATGTCTGACAGAGTATTTCCTAAAAATCACGTACGTTGATTTTTACAAATATACCAAGTTGATGGCAAAGAGGGGCACTTCTTTTACATCCAGAGTATATTTGTGGACATCAATTAGTGATTTGACGGATCTGATAATGTGGCATTCAAAGTAAATGGTGGCCAGATGTTCTAAAGGTAAATTCTAACCTCAAGCCTCACAACCGGGAAATGACAAAAATCGGGCAGGCAACATGGCTATGTGGGTCGCTCCCATTAAGGTGTATGACCACCTATCTAGAGAAATTCCATTTCCTTCTTAAATCTATCGATGCAGTCTCTATTCGGGGAACGGTTGCTGATCCCAACCGTTGGTGATATACATTCGATACACTCAAGCGAAATGAGTGGTCGGTCATGTGTGGCCGGGTTGCAAGACGTTCTTGTTGAACCTAGTGTATTCCCCTCTAGAGATACACTATTTGCATGTGGTTCCATACCTTGTCATAGTATGAATCCAATCTCCAATAAGCGCCTGTGGTTTTGATTGTATACTATATATGTAGAGCGTGAGATGCAAGCGTTCTGCTAGGTTGATATTTATTTGTATCTCGACATTATTATAATATCAGATAAGATATGATTTCAAAAATGTTTTGGGTTATCGTAAGATAAAAACCATCCGTGTTTATGTGTGGATCGGTTTTACGATTATCTTTTGTTTCAAAAAGGATTTTTGAACGTTAAATCAATCTGTTTAAAATCGTTTACTCACACCAGTCCCATGACTGACCCAGAGTTTATTTTTCTATGTTTTTCCCTAAACTCTTGGGTGCTCAAATTTGTACGGGCGGTCAAGTGTTCCAGGATTATGCAGATTCACTTAAAGGAGCTTGGAGCAGAAGACTTCGATATTATATATATAAAGTTATATTTGTTGTGATGTGTATATGAGTTGTACTCTGATGATGTGTGTTAGTAAATACAGTTTGTATTTCAAGATGTTATATATTATATTTTATTCAGTTCCGCTGTGAAAGTCGTTATACTCTGATTCTGTTGTGTTCAGTTCTTCTTTTTTTTCTACTCTAACTTTCTTTCTCTCTATTTCTCATCCTCTAACTTCTTTCTATTAATGACCTGTTAATTCCTGATGTTTGATTAGTCGATATGTGATACAGGATATGTATTATTATTGATAATCAGGATCGGAACTTTTCGGGTCGTTACACCAGCTTAAGGCAAAATTCTCCTAGTGTCATTTTTGGAGAAAAGATGTGAGAATTCTAGGGCATGTGGTCTCTAAATATGGGATAGCAGTAGATCTCGCGAAGGTAGTTGCAGTTCAAGATTGGCAGATCCCAAAGAATGAAATGGAGGTGAAAAGTTTTCTTGGATTTTGCAGGCTATTACAGGAAGTTCATAAAGGACTTCGCAAAGATATCAGCCCCACTCACCAGACTGACAAAGAAGAATATGATATTTTCTTGGGATATAAAATGTGAGGTTGCTTTCCAGCGATTGAAGAGGTCTCTAACAATAGCCCTAGTCTTGACCTTGCCACACGGGAACAAAGTGTTCACAGTATACACTGATGCATGTGGTACCAAGCTTGGTGCGATTTTGATGCAAGAGGGAAGGGTAGTGTGTTATGGAGGTTGGCAACTAAGAGTTCATGAGAAAAACTACCTTACCTATGAACTTAGAGTTGGCTGCCATAATATTCGCGCTTAAGACCTAGCGTCATTATCTACTCGGAGAGAAGTTCGAGTTGTACACCAATTATAAATCTCTCAAGTACTTATTCTCGTAGAAGGATATTAATTTAAAGTAACAAAGATGGATGGAGTTCCTAGCGTCCTATGATTTTGGGATTGCTTATACCCTTGGCAAGGGTAATGTGGTGGCAAACGCATTGAGTAGGCAAAGAATGACTTTGAGTCCTCTGTTTGTGGAGAGGAAAAACTTGGAGTTTATATCAACTTTTGATTTTTGGCCCTCCACTGAGTTTACACCTGGTTTATTGGCATCCTTTGAGGTGCGACCTACTCTATTGAATCAGATAGGGACTTCGCAACTAGAGGACCCACGGCTAGCAGATATCTTGGATAGGCTCAGTAAAGGGGAGACTTCTAGTCACCTCAGTAGATACTCCACGGACGATAGGGGGTGGTTGCGACGATATGGAAGTCTTTGTTGTAGCACCCTGCATTTTTAATATAATTAAAAATAAAATATGTGTATATATGCATAGATAGGTAAATAATGGTGATGTACAATGAAAATTAATTAATACATGAAAGAGAAGGAAAAATTAATACGATAACAGTATGAGTAACAGAAAAGATAACAAACTAAGGATACTTAATTTAAATATCAGGAATTAAGTAAAACGTACATCACCATTGTGTTCGTCTCGGAATTCTTCTTAAGATAAAGTTCAAGTTTGTGTAAAACGGATAATGTATGAAGAAGTTATGAGCCTTAAAAGTTTGTATACGTGCAAGAAAACATATATATAAACAAAACCATGTCCAGAATTCAAACAGATTCAAAAACCGGTCAAGCTAGGCTAAGCGGGAAATCTCCCGCTCAGATGTGTCGATTCCCCTTAAGAGGGGTCAACATAGGGGTCGACCCCCCTAAGGGGTCGACACAGGGGTCGACCCCCTATAAAGTGTCGACCCCCGAACCCAGATCCAGGCTGGGTGAGTTTTGATGTTTCTGGACATGTTTTTGGCACTGTTCATTGATCTAAAGCTATATAATAGACCCAAGACTCATTCTTTTTCTTCACCTAAACCTATGGCGATGTCATGACACTGTTCCGGCATAAATCAATTCTAATTCTTCTTCTCCAAGTAATTTCAAATCCTAGATCCACTTTCTTCCCTTTCTCTTGAAAATCTATTCTTAAAATAAAAGATTAAATTTAGAATTTCTTCTATTGCAAAATAAAGAGAAAAGGGATTTTGATCTACATTCTACGCTGCAAGAAAGGGAAGAACTTTGGATGCTAATATATATCAGACCTAGGAAAGCAAAAATCATTGTGAGTGGATTTGAATTACCTTTGTTGAATAATAGTAGATGTATCGTTTAGAAATTCCCCAAGTTAATTTGTTTAATTCAATTTAAATAATTCAGATTTTATTTTATGCGTATTCTGTTCTTCTTCTTCCCCTTTCCTTTTTGTTTTTAAGACTAGGCTAACTTTGAGCTTAACCCAAATCTCGTCGAAAAGCATGCGTACGAATAGAGATTGGAATAGTGAAAATGATGTTTGGGAATTTGGGAATAATTTGTAACTGGGAAATTGAAACAACTTGTAAGATGAATTTTTGGGCGTAATTCAAGAATTGGGGAATTGTGGAATAACATATAACATAACCTAAGATTAGGAATTTAGGGGAAATTGGCACATATATTAACCTAGAACATAAAAGAAAACATGTGTGATTAAAATTGAGAACGATTAGATATGCTTGGGTATGTTGAATCAAGAATTTATGTATGAACTATATGTACATAAGAAAAGTTAGAATTGAAGATTTAGACATATGGGATTATAAGTTGAATTGGGATTTATGCAATAAGAATGAGGTTTGACATGAATTAATTGTTCTAAGCAATAAGAATGAGGGTTGACATGAATTATTGATAACTTCAAAGAACAATTAATTTGGGTATAATTAAGTATAACTTATATACATGAAAAGTTGGGCATAACATATAATAAGGATTATTGGCATATATGTATTATGTAATCATGGTAAAATTTATGTATCCAAATCAAATTGGAACAATAAACATGAAATCGGGTTTAGAAGCATGAACATGAATTATTGGATTGGGATAAATAGAAATATAAAACCTAGATTGAAATTGTATAGGTCAGTTAAAAGATGAACATGCCTAACCCGAGGTTAGATTGAGTTGTGGTGTACTCTGCTCAGAACTGCCCAGCACATCCAGCAACTGCAACAACAGGTCTAATGTGAGAGGTTAGCGCATTAAGCCTAAAACCCGAGGTTAGAACGAGTTTGTGGTAGAAGTCTTCTCAGAACCGCCCGACATATCCAGCAACCGCAAGCAACATGTCTAATGTGAGAGGTTGAGTGCATTAATAAAAAGATTAATGTTATGGAACAAACATGTTAAGTGTGCTAAGGTTAAGCAAACGGAGGCGTATAGACAAACTTAACGAACGTAATAATGGGGAATGGTAGTAAACCTTAGTTAAGAAAACTAAGTAAATAACGATGGATTATGGAAACATCAACAGATACGAGTATAACTGAATGCGAAGATAATAGGTAAGATTGTTACAAGACAAGTAAGAATTATAACGTAGGTTATAATGATCGATACAAAGATGAAATAACTTATGAAAGAATGCAAGCCGTACTTAATTGAAGATTAAGTAATCCGTGGTAACGGGAATAAAGCCACGAATAGGGAAAACATAAGTTATATGAGTAAGGGGAAAACTTATTAGTAAACCTTATTTAAGATGACTAAGTTAATGAATAAACGATAACGAGAATTTGTTAGTAAACCTTAGTTAAGAGAATTAAGCAAACAATCATGGAAAGTCATGTTAGCAAAACCTTAGTTAAGAGGACTAAGTAAACAGTTACAGAAAATCGTGTTTGAGCTTGTTAGTAAACCTTAGTTAAGAGAACTAAGTAAACAATCATGGAAAGTCATGTTTGTAAACCATAGGTAAAAGACTAAGGAAACAGTTGTAGAAAGTCGTGTTTGAGCTTGTTAGTAAATCTTAGTTAAGAGAACTAAGTAAACAATTAAAAGATCGTGGATACATAAGAAATAGTGAAAGACTTATGAAAAAGAAACTTGGTAATTTAAAAACTAACATGGATGAGATAACCAAGTTAAAAAGAAAACCTAATGAGATAGAGCAAGAACATAATTAGAAGATTAGACTTAAGGTCTAATAACATGAAAGGTAAGGCGCTTGGACCAGTCCATACGATAGGGGATGAATAACCAAACACAGTAGATCATCAC
Organism: Allium sativum; assembly: GCA_030737875.1. Lineage (NCBI taxonomy): Eukaryota > Viridiplantae > Streptophyta > Magnoliopsida > Asparagales > Amaryllidaceae > Allium > Allium sativum. The sequence continues at coordinate 602,859,819 of CM060916.1, read as the reverse complement.
GATGCCGTATGGCATAAGGAGGATCAAACGTCCATCTGATCATGCAGAAGGCTCCAATGGACTGGATTACGAAGCATGCGGCTTCTGGGGACGTGAGGGTAATGTGAGTGGCAGATGATACACCTGTGCTTACAGAGGTTAGGTCTGCGTAGGAAGGACCAATGAGTATGCCTTGATTGCAAAACAAGAGGCAATCAAAAGACTAAGATGGACCAGCATGATTCAGCGAGACCAGTTAGTGCCCTGTGATAGTAGCTCGTCGTCTACCTACCATCTTCAGTCAGTACATGAAGTGGAAAGGCAGAGAACTCCAAAAGACCATATACTTTGCTATCTAGTCATGGGTGAGGTTGGCCAATAGGATTGAAGGGCATAGGGGGCCGGGGTTACATTTCTCATTCTTGATATTCTTGGGTGCCTTTCATTAGTTGAGGGAGGGGTCTAGCAGGACCATAGCCACTATAAAAGCAGACCTTAGCATCTGCATCGGCAGATATCTGAAAGCACCCGACCGAGTTCCGTGTTTCTTGGCTCTGCCACGAGACTCGGGCGCACATATAGAGAACATGTGCAAATAGACATCGAGTACGATTGACGATATGTACGTGGAGAAAGTCTAGGTACACTCATGTCACTCTAGGTGGTGTACCATAGACTAGAGGGCATTATTCGATGATAAAATCTAGTAGGATCTAGAATGGCAGTCCAAATGCTTACGTAACACAATGATGATAGTCTTATGCAAACGTAACATTGATATACATACGACATGCAACATTGGATAAAGGACTGCATACATACGGTGGAGACCATGCGAGTAGAGTATACCTTAATTAGGGGGTAGCTACATACACACTATATTAGGTTAATCTACTAGAGAGTAGATGGGTCGACGTGTGTGTAATCCTTGAGTGCTAATAACACAAATAACCTAATAAATAAGAAAATATAATTGAAAGGTGTATGTAGGATTATCCAAGAAGTGTAGTTTAAATTCATTCACGCAGAACTTATGTTTTGACCCCCTCCTCATAACATTCGCAGGTTAGGTTCATGACAGAGACTATATAGCTTTGGATACCGGTTTAGCAGTATTGTTATTAAGGTAAGGCTATGTTTCAAATACATTATATTTTATTCCTTCCACTGTGAGATGTTTCCCGAACTCTGACATGTTTTATGTCTCTCTCTTTTTTGCAAGATACCAGAGCAAACCAACTCGGGTTTCGAAGGATTGGGTTTTTGAAAAAAAATCGGTCCGTCGGAATCCGGGTTGTCACATTTGTGTTCCCCGAGTTAGGAGTATGTTGAAGACAGTACTTGGGGAAGCCCATCATTCTTTGATGATTATTCATCCAGGTGGTGATAAGATGTATAGAGATATGAAGAGGGTTTTATTTTGGGCTGGGATAAAGGAAGATGTGGCAGAATTTATTTCTTGATGTTTGACTTGCCAGCAAGTCAAGGCTGAGCAAAGGAGGCCTGGTGGTTTACTTCATCCTTTGGAAGTCCCACAGTGGAAGTGGGGGAGCATCTCTTTGGATTTCATTGATGGTTTTCCTAGTTCAAGGAAAGCAACACCAGTATTTGGGTTATAGTTGACATGCTTACTTAGAGCGCTCATTTCATCCCCATTAAGAGTAAGAGGATAGCAGCATGGTTGGCATCAGTTTATCTTCATGACGTAGTCCGTCAACATGGAGTACCTTCCAGTATTGTGAGTGATCGTGACTCCATATTCACTAGTGAATTTTGAATGAGCATGCAAGAAGCATTAGGTACACAGTTGTGTTTGAGTACCGCTTATCACCCTCAGACCGATGGACAGATGGAAAGGGTGAATAAAGTCCTTGAGGATTTTTTAAGACTGTGTATCCTACACTTCAGAGAGACTTGGGAAGAACATCTTCCTTTGGTAGAATTCACCTACAACAATAGTTAACAGGCTAGTATTGGCATGGCACCATTCGAAGCATTGTACGAACGACCCTATAGGTCACCGGCTTGTTGGTAGAAATCTACAAAAAGGCTTTTACTTGGACCTAATATTGTTAGAGAAACTTCAATAAGATTGATCTTATCCGAAGGTGCATGAAGACAGATCAGGACAGACAGAAGTCATATACAGACAACAGAAGGATCGATATTGAGTTTAAGGTTAGAGACATGGTTTTCATCAAAGTATCACCTTTGAGGAATGTAGTTTGTTTTGGATCTGTAGGGAAGTTGGCACCAAGATTTGTAGGACCATTTCCCATAACAGAAAGGATTGGCCAAATGGCCTATAGAGTAAAGCTACCAGAGAAGTTATCCAGCATTCATGATGTATTCCATGTTTCTAATTTACGGAAGTACTTGCATGATACCGCAGAAGTAGTTGGGCCGAGTATGCTTGAGGAAGTAGAGATGGAACGGGAGGAGACAGTTAGATGAGTTTCTACCCGTATTCTTGGATTAGAAGTTAAGAAGCTACGCAACCAAAAAGTCAAGTTGATGAATGTTCAGTGGGGAGATAACTAGGAGGATGCAACTTGGGAGACTAAATACAAGAGTCACGCTTCGTACCCTTTTCTTTTCAAGTGTATGTTCTTAACTTCTTTCCAAATCCTTTATCCATGCTTATGTCTATCGTTTAAATATGCCATATCGATCGAATCTTCGACCTTTAGTTAAGAATCCCATGGATGTAAACATGTGTTTGAGACATGTTATGTTTGATGAATGCAAGCAGATGCAAGTGTTTGCTAGTGGTTGCTCGTGGGTGCATATACACACACATTAGGCACTAGATCGGCTCAATCACTCTCATATTGCATATGAATGTGTGTGCATTTTTCTTCTTAGAATGGATGAAAGTGGGTGTATCATCATGCATTTGGATAAATGATTATGCATACATATAGAACTTACATTTATAGTAGGATTATTTGCATACATATTGGATTCATGGCATTAACATACCTTGCATTAAGGAAGTCGACTGAATCAGTAGACCGCCTGATCTTTCGCATTAGTATAAGGACATATAAACATACCTTTGCATATGTTCATATAAGCATTAGAAATCTTTTAATGACAATGGATGCCTGTGATTGGTGGATGAGTAGATGGATGATGGATGTTAGGATTTACTTTCTTCTTAACTTGGAAATTTCAGGGACGAAATCCTTTAAGTAGGGGAGAATATAACACCCTGTAATTATATAACACATTAAAATGATAAACTAAGGAATACTTAATTAAACATTGAGAATTAAGTAAAACGGACTGCACCATTGCATTCGTCTCGGGATTCTGCTTAAGGTAGACCCCAAGTTTACGTAAAACGGACATCGTATGAAGAAGATATTAAGGTTTGAAGTTTATATACATACAAGATATTTATATATAAATAAAACTATCCCTGAAAATCAAAATCTGAGGCGGTAGAATTAGGTGGGAAATCAGCCCTCTAGGGGTCGACCCCCACCCTAAGGGTGTCGACCCATGGGTCGACACAACAACAGGGGTGTCGACACCCATGTCGACCCCCTGATATGTGCAAAATTCAGTTTCTGAACGTGGACTCGTTTCTTGACTAGATTCGTTGACCCTAGGCTATAAAGGACCTTAATCCCATTGTTTTATTCATCTAAATCAATGGCGACAATGAGGTGCTGCCCCAACTCAGAATAAAATAACCTATTCTTCTCCAACAACAAGTTATACGTACTCGAAGATCTGTGCTACAACATCTATCTATTCTTTAGATCCAATCGCAGTGATTCTATGTTATTTTTAGATATAAACACCTAAAATGTAATCTTGGCATGTTTATAAGTTGGATCTAAACCTATGCCTATTAGTAATTTGAATCGCAACAGATCTGCCATTGCTTGTATATCTAATTTACTGATCAGATCTCATATGCCTATTCATGACATCACTATTTTATTAGTTTGCCTAATCATGTCACCTTATGCCTATCATGTTAGTCTGCCTAATCATGTCGCCTTATGCTTATTATGTTAGTTTGCCTAATCATGTCGCCTTATGCCTATTATGTTAGTTTTCCTAATCATGTCATCTTATGCCTATTATATTTACTATGCCTATTCTTGTTCTCTTTTCACCCTCCTTCTCTTTTTGGTTTTATAGCCATGCTACCTTCGAGCCTAGGCCTATCGCTGAAATATGCAAGTGCACGAAATTGGGAACGATTGATTTGATGCATAATTCATACTGTAAAACATGATTAGGAATCTTGGGAAAAATTTGTACCTTAAGCCAAAACGTGAGATTTGGGGGCATAATCTATATCTTGACTTAAAACTTGATCTAGGGCATAACTTGTATCGTAGATTGGATGGGGATTGGGGGCATAATGAACATGGTAGTTGGTTAATAATGAAAATGCCTAGATTTACAGTAATTAGAAACCGTAATTGCGCTTAGACACGAGGTTAGATTACACTTCTAGTAGAAGCCTGCCCGGAACCGCTCAACATATCCAGCGTCCACGAGTGGTAAATCTAATGTGAGGGGTCTAAGTGCATAAACACGTAACGTGCTAAGACATGAGATTAAGTCTGACTTGTGGGAGAAGTCTGCCCAGACCCAACCGGCATATCCAGCATCCACAAGTTATAGACTTAATGTGGGAGGTCTAGCGCATCTTAACCATAAATGAATGAATGGTGATGAACTCGTAATACTTAACCTGTTTGAATCCATAAGGATTACATAAACCAAATAACTTGAGCAGGGGTTAAGTAAACTTGCTTGAATCAGTGGAAGGGTTAAGTTAATCTTGTGGAACACGTGGGGACGGGTTATACATATGAACCCGACAAACTTAACCAGTTGGGGTTATGCAATCTTGTTAAACCAGTAGGCATAACCTGTTGAAATCCTAGTAGTGGGGATGTAAGCCTAGGGGAAAGCTTGTACCATCTGTCGTGTGGGACCCGTTTCAGTCAGTAACCCATCTTGGTATCAAATGGGGAACCCCGAACTTGGTCGGGGTCTGGGCACGCTTACTGAGCTGATTATAAGAGGTCACTTGAGTGAGGGTGTTGGCGGCGTGTTCCAATAGAGTCATGTGCGCGCATGGGTCCGCTTGCCAGGGAAGATAAGATGTTGTGACATCTATAGATATGGTTTGTCCACATCTTGTAAACAAAGGGTTGCCACTTTAGGAAGAGATACATCCTACTGTGGGGCCAGCACATGGTATCTATGAGTTAGGGAGCTGATTGGTTGGGTAGTAATTAGGGTACATTTGCTCTTGCTTTTTTAGGAGCCCGTTATTGTCGTTGGGGGTTAACACCCTTCAGTTCTATTGGGCTACCAGTTATTGTATGGGATAAAAACCTCTCACTAAAAGTACACCTAAGTCTACCATCTTTTCCTTGTTGGGATTATCTTGTTCTTGTTATACTAGTATTGGTGCAGAGAAAAGTGCTAGAGAAGCGCAATGCATGTTCTTTTCTGTTTATCCTGTTTACCTTGTTATACCTGCCTTATGACACCGTAATCTCTCTCCAACTTATATGGCTGTCATGATGCTTTTACTTATTTATATGCTAAAAGTAACTGGACTCGCCAGAATTTATGTCTGACCCATTATATTTCCTCTTCTTTCTCTTCTGTTCCCCCTAGGTTCTCAAGGTGGGAATAATCAAGCTTGATAATAATTCTTCTTTCCTTCTGGTTGGAGCTGCTTAGATGTACTGCTTGATTTCGTATCTTCTCTACTATGGCTATATTTTGGGGATTATGCTCTTTTTATGTATTACTGTAACCATATGATGATTTTTGTACAAGGCAAAAGTTTCATGTTTTCAGTATTCTAGACTTATTATGTAATTGGATTTGAACCGCGAAGCTTTCCTAATAAATAAAGTTTTAATTCCACTGTTATTTTATATCCGTCTTGTAATGTTTCTATTTCTATTTACCTATAATACTTCACGAAACTTAATGCATTCTGTTAAAGAGTGACATTAACGGACATGGGGTGTCACAAGATCAGTACCCACTATAATTTAAGGGCAAAGTAAGTTTTTTTCATATATATGTGCACATGATGTTACAATACACTTATACAAGCACATGCATCTCTTAATTGGCTGTGCACTTCAGGATGACTAGAAATATAAAGAGGAAATGACTTAACACACTATCTCTTTTCAATCAATAGAAAACCAACCTAAAATCATTCCTGTTAAAGCCTATAAGCTACCCATATTTTAGTATTTGTTTCCCTTATAAATATACACACACGCTTACTAATTATTACACAAAATCCCGTGGAATTAAACTAAAACCTAAAAGCAAGATAATGGCAACATCCAAGGGAACAAAACCTGGAAACAAGAACAGAGAGAAGCAGAGTGAAACCAACGAGTGAAATAGCAGGAACTGGAAGCAACATTTGAGTGAATTAATTAATTCTAATCTTTAACTTTAAATAAATACATTTGTATATTGATGTCATGACCGGATATGCCTAAGATTTGTTAAACATATTAAGTTAAATAGTTGGAAGCATAAGAGCTTGAATTGTAAAAAAAAAGGTGAGTACAACTTCCTTTTCCCAAATTAAAACTATTCATGTTGCATGTAGTAGGATATATAGACATATACATAGGTATATATGTTTGTGAATTTAGCTAACTAAAACTTTCATAGACCTAGGAATGAAACAAAGACTAACCAGTGAACCAAATATGTGAGTAAACTCTCTTTCATTTATTTAAATAGATGGATTCATGCTTCTGAATTTAGAATTAAATCTTCATGTTAAACTGGAATATAAAACAAAACATTGTGATCCTTCGTATAAAACCCTGCAAACTGGAAAATTTAAAACAGTGGACATATGTGAGAGAACTTCCCATGTTCCTCTCTCTAACATTTTACATGATTTTTTTACTATTGCAATTCAAACTTGTAGAGATATGTACAAGAGTATGAATAAAAGCCAAAAACTATGAACAACCCTAATCTATTATATAATGAGTGGGTACTCAGATATTCGTATTCATATTCACAGAAATATGAATATAAACTGAAATGGTTTCCGACTTTTAGCAATTTTCCAAATATGTGAGTTTTAGTATGTGAAACCACCAGGGTGAATATGTGAAAACAAATTCTGTTCATATTTACAGGTACAAATTCTATTGTCATAAAACGTGTTAAGCAATGATTCCAGTGGAACAAAATATCTTAGTATACCATGAATATGTGAATATTCAGATACATGGCTATATAACTTGTTTCATATATAAACATATTACTAAATGGTGAGAAAGATTTTAGAAGCCTACAATCAAAATTTTAGTAACCTGGAAACTAATATATGTGCCTGTAAGCTTAAAACAAGGCTCTGTTCTTTGAACAAGCATGTGCTTGGAAAAAGAAAATGCATATCTCAAATGCCGATGTATATTAGAACTTAATACCTATATGAAAACTGACTACATATGTTTGAAGCCTATGTTAAAAATAGCTTCACTTAAAATAAGAAAATATATTTGTGTGTGTGTGTATATATATATATATATGTGTGTGTGTATATATATATAAGTAAAGAAGTTTTAAAGATCAAATTTCCAATCATCAAAAGATGAAGTTTTAGATATACCAATGGATTCACGCTTATAAATGGTGATTTTAAAAACAAAAATCCTGATTTTTAATTTGTATCATTCGAGTCAGGGTTTATTATTGATTTGGGGAAAACAATTAAAACTGTCAATTTTGTGAAAAATGTTAAAAACTGCTATAGGTGAAGCTTCCTAAGGGTTAGTAGGAGGTAATAGTGAAGTAGAAAGTTTTCTGTTGGTATGAGGAGGGAAAACGAGATTGATTTTGGTTTTCGAGCTATTTTCTAGGTTCGATTTTTAATTAGATCATACTTGAAGTAGGGGTGATCGATGTAACGAAAATTGGTGAGGAACGGTGCATGGATGTAGGCTTCAGTGCAATAACGTGTGTAGGTGCTCAGATGGTCGAGGGTGATCGCAGGGGGATGATTTGTGAGGACAACCTAGTGATGGGTTTTCTCTTTTATGAGTAAAGAGATGAAATTTTAAACGAGTGGTGCTGAAGTTCGAATGATCGGTCCTAGATGATCTCGGGCGATGATCCGGTTTGCGAGCGATGGCGCGACAATCTCACGATAATCGGAAGTGTTGTGCACATGCACCGGGGGGAGGGATTGTACATTGGATCCGTGGGTCTGTAGGGTGTACATAGGGGTCGACTTTTTGCTAATGTGTGAAGTTGTTTTGATTTGGCACATTTCATTATGCCAGCCTGAATGTATAAATTGAGAAGAGGGGGTAAAAGCAAGAGAGGAGAGGCTCGTTTAGTCGTTGTTCACATGGCGGTGGCGCGGTGTTAAATCAAAGTGGGCTCGACCCAGTTCTTTAAAAAAAAGGAGAAGTGGGCCGAGGGTAAAACCTGTGGGATGAAGAAAAAAATCAATGAAAGAACAAAGAGAGAAAAGGAAAAGAAAGTAGAGAAGGAATGGGCCGATCAATTGGGCTTGGCCCATATAAAGGAAAATAAGAATTTAAGTTAAGAAATTAGAATATATATATATAATATGCATATATATATATATATATATATATATATTGGTATGTGTGTATGTATATAAGTTAAAAATAAAAATGTGTTCGAATAAATTTTAATGTGCATGATAGTTGTGACACCCCACGTCCGTTAATGTCACTCACTAAGGGAATGCATTAACTTTCGTGAAGCGTTATAGGTAAATAAGAACATAATAGCACAAGACAGACATGTAAAATAGCAGCGGAATTGAAAACTTTATTTAAATCATAACACCATGGTCCCAAATACTGAATTTACATCATAGCTTTGAAATAACCAGTTACATGTTTAATAATCTGTCTTGCCAAAAATATCAGAGTACAAAAACATAAACCATATTTCCCAAGCAAAGCCATACGAGAGTTGACAATGAATCAAAGTTGTACATCAATATCCAAAGTCTAAGCTAAGATAAAAAGAATCCAAATCAACTCTAAGCACTTCCACCCTGAGAACCTTGAGGGGAACGGAACAGAGAGAAGAGGAAACAAAAAGGGTCAGACATAAAGTCTGGCGAGTCCAGTTGCTTTTAAATATAAATAAATAAAGTGTCATGGCAGGTATATAAAAACTGGAAGAACAAGATAACAATAACAAGTGTGAACTAAGCATGATAAGATGAACAAGATATATTACACTTCTTGAATACATTTCTTTGCACCGCCGCAAATACTAGTATATTAGAAGTAGAATGATCCCTACTAATATTGTTCCATTACATTTTCCTGATTATTAGGTTACTTGGGTTAATAGCACTCAAGAATTATACGCGCATCATACCCATTTACTTTTCCGTGGATTCACCTAATACAATATATGTAGTTATTCTCAATATTGAGATACATCCCATGGTAACCGACTCGCACGGTCTCCACCGTAATGCAGCATAAGTGAACGCAGTCCCTCCTCCTATGTCGGAGTCTACATAACAATGTTACGTTCCGTATACATCTGTCATTACTATGCAACGTAAGTGTACGGACTACCACTGTCGATCGAATCAAACTCTAGATCGGAGTAATGCCCTCTAGTCTACGATACATCGCCCAGAGCTGATGTGCATGTATCTCGACTATCCCACGTATGTACTATAATTGTAGGTCGATGCCTCAATCGCATGTCCTCTAATGTGCACCGAGTTTTTTGACAGGGCTAAACACGTAACTCGGTCGGGAGCTTTTCCATATCTGTACAGGCCCTTCTTTAAGAGCCTTCAAATACAGATAATCCTCGGGTCTGTTTTCCATGGTGGCTATGGCCCCACCTTGGACCCTCCCTGAACTAGTAAAGACTACAGAGCTAAGCGACCACCCCTAAAACAACCAATCTAAACATCCATGTGGCGTCTCCCCTCAACCCTGAACCTCGATAGTGAAAGGTGAAATGGTATCTTGGGGTTAGCTTTAGTCTTTTCGCATCCCGCTGGCTACCGATGACGGGTATCCGACGATCTACTATCCTTGTCGGTCCTGACCTTCCACCTCCTCGTGAGGCAACCATCGAATCACCCTGATGTCACCTCGTTACATCATTCTGACTGCATAGCTATCTCTGCAGTCAAGGCCCACCCACCTGGTAGTTACACGCAGACCCAACCTCTGTGAGCACAGTCCGAAACTACACCACCACAGAGGACTACCGGGAGCACCTTCAACGTCTCAGGAAGCCGCGTGCTTCCCCTTCCAGTCCTTCGGAGCCGTCATAACAATCAGATGAATGTGCGCTCCCCTCGTGCCTTATAACACCTCGATGATCTATCCCGTTGGATTATTCACCCTTAAACGTACGGACTGGTCCAAGCATCTCATTTTAATATGTTATTAGACCCTATGTTTAAACATTCTATTACGCGCTTGCCTTACTTCATCGGTATAGCGACCTGCTTTTTTGCCCGGTTCTCGTTTGTAATTAAACCAACTTAAACCGTTCAGAAAGAAGAATTGTTATGGGTACATACATACATTAAACAAAATAACATAACCTTTCGTTGAATAATTCAATATTACATCAGAGTTACATGAATATCAGAGTTACAACATAAACATACACAGCGAATTAGAAAAATATACTCTCAGCGGAAGATCAAAGTGATACAGCAGAAGCTTCAAACTCTAGCGCGAACTTCAACCTAAAAAACGCTCTGAATCTTGCTCCAACGATCTATAACTATAAAACTAAACTACTGGCTGCCCGTGTGAAAATTAATGGGCATCCAGAGTTTAGGAAGTAACAATAAACTCTAAGTCAGTCATGGGACTGGTGTGAGAACAAAAAAATTGTTTTATTAGGATTCATTTTAAAGTTGGGAATTTCACCAGACCACGCCGCTAACGCGGAACGGGTTTACTCCATGTGAATGCCCGTGCGTATAAATACGCAATGACTTTTGAAAATGAAATGATCATAAGGTCGTCCTACATCACACAATGCAAGCGCACACCAGATGGGAGAGTTTATCTTATGATAACTAGAATGCCTTCATACGTGAAAACCCTCTTCTAATATTATCATTAGTACAGTGTGTGGAAAACATTTTGCAAATAAATGTAGAATTAAAGCCCCCATAACCCCAATTGGTTATATTGACATATAGGTATACAATCAAAATCCGTATGGCTCGTATTGGAGATTTGGGTTTCCAACTTGATGAATTCTGACACGAAAGATCAATCGGGGATACAAAGCGAAGTGTAACATAGCTTTTTCATCCATCTCGGACACCAACAACAAAACACATGGCAGATCAACGGTTCTCGACCAGACACGGCCCCCCGAACATACCCAACTTCCCCAAGTTCATAAGTGGTTTCCCACTACTGTAGCTTCATCATCAATTCATATATAAGTATACAACCTAACCGCCAGTTTCTCACCAATCCAGTGTGTGAGGTTTGTCGATGTCACGTCATAAGAAAAGCATGCCTAGATAAGGAATGCCCTGATCATACAAGCTCATTTCATCTTAAGTATGTCACATTGTCTATTCACAACATGATCACTGATTCCCATCCATACATAACCATTTCGAGCTCATATGTCACAAACCAGATACATATCAACGGAAATCAGTGTTATGTCGTCATTTACAACGTCAGACACACAGTTCGTACAAGTCCGTCCTAGGTCTAAACGGAACAAAATCCGAAAGTTATCCCAATATGTTCGGACTTCCCGCCACTCCGGTAATAGGGCATCTCTCTACTATAGCTATTCAGTAAAGAAACCAATCGGTAGACAGTCCGTTCAATTGTAAAGAACCACGGTCTTCATTCATCGATCCCAAGTCTGGAATTTGCTTCTGCGTCGTATTATTACTTGGAATGGTTTTCGAACATAAATCTGATCCCAGTCTTTCCAAGTAATAAGCGTATTCATCAAAACAATGGTTATGGACCACATAGAGTTTCAATTCAAATTTCCTTCCAATTGTCGTTCATTCATTCACAAATCAAGGTTGGATCGATCAAAATTTCCATTATCATCTTAACTCTTCCTTTGCCTTCCTATTTACCAAATCTTTATTTGGATTACCATTCAATTTACGATAATCCAAACAATCTATATTCAAGCATAAGTTTGATCAAGTTAATCTGACTTATATTCGATATGAATTCAAAACTCAACAAGCACTATCAGAACCTTGATGTGAATATTTTTCTAGTGCTTCTTATAGTATTTTTTTCATCTTGGAATTTCATGTCGAATATCCGTCACAACTTCATCCACTCATCCTTCTTAAATCCCAACTTTTAGAATTAATAAAAATTCCATGTTCAATCACTTAAAATGCTTTCGAAACATTTACAGTCTTTTTAACCATTTAAAAATAATGGTTTACGGTTATAAATTTCAACCCATTTATCTTTGGAAATGAGATGATAACGCTTTGAACGTTACTAAACATTGCAATAACCATTTAATTCAAATCTATTTCAAATCACTTCCAACAATTTCAAACGATTCATTTCTAATTACTTTAAGTTAATAAAGTAAAATATCATGAATTCTCTCTAAATTGAAGGCTGGTTTTATTTGAATTTTCGTTATGGTCACCGAACTGCGCGTACAGCAACCTTTTCCAAATTAGTTTTTAACATAACTAGAAAATCGTACGCTAAAATTTGAAAATTCCTTTTCTATTCAAAAATAGTTAATATTTGAAAACAACGTTTCTTATTTCAAGTTAAACCGATTCCAAATGCTCGAGTTATAATCATTTAAAAGTTGAAATCGAAATTTACAAATTGCCGCGTCGTAGCACGTTATACATCGATTTAAATATAATTCCTTCAAATCTCTTTGAATTGAGTTTAAATTCAAAACAACTTAATTTAAAAATCGATTATGAATCTTATTCCAAAATGATTCCTCAATTCCAAATCTTGATTTAAATTTAAATAAGTTGTAAACCATAGGAATTCAAAAATCCTTTTAATTTAAATTTAAACATCATAAATGGTCCTTACGCGCCATTTTTATTCTAATTCCAATTGGTTTCTAAGTTTAAAACAACTTCAATTCAAATTTCAAATTATATTTGAATTAACCGTTCCGTCCGTCAGACCAGTTAGGGATAGCCAGGGAGAGCAGGAAACTAGATTTCCAAACTCAAGCCTAGACACCATCCTCTCTGTCATCCTAGAGCGGTCTGGTATAATATTATAATATATTTAAATTCCAAATCTCTTATCGAATTAACTGGATAAACAATATTTTTAAAATTTGAAAAATCAATCTTTATTTATATGGAAGGAAATTTAAATCGATCATCTGAAGAATTTCCACAACCATGATGTTATGTGTGCTTTCATGCAAACATAGTAAAACAACAATATACATCGGATGATCATAAATTATAACCATCACCCATACACAGACAATTCAGCTGTGCACAAGTGTTACAGTCAATAACGCTTCCAGTGTTCAGTGTCATCTAATTGCATGCACATCCATTCACGCAATAACATCCATATCCAATCAATGATCATAAGTTCATCACAACACATTATTTAATTGCTACTAAAAATAAATGATTAAATTAAGTGTTCTCACCGAATTAGTTCCATAAACTTCATAACCAAGACGGACAAGCCAACGAACATAAACCGCTACACATATCGTTTCCGATCCAGATCCACTAGCAGCTAGAGATCTTCTGCTAATTGTATATGTATATATATTAGAATTGAAATAACTACATTTGTTTATTATATATAACTATATTGCCACACACACACACACGCACGCACACACACATATATCTACGGACTTTCATTTGTTTTCCATAGATTTTACTTAACCAAAATTACCATACTCATGTATAAATGGGTTCTAATTTCTAATATGATTTTTACGCATCCAACGGTGCTTAAATCCATGTTAAAACGAGTACAATATGAGATTACAAAGTTCTAACTTAACTTAGAATAATTAAAAAAATTATACCTAAATTAAGTCAAACCAAGGCCCAAACAAATGCTTTATCTATCCAACCCACTACTGCCCTCTCCTTCTTCTTCCTCCCGCTTCCTCTCTTCGGTTTTACTGAACCCATGGAGACCATGCACGGTGGTGCACGTACATACACCAATTTCTCCACCAAACTCGAACTCGAGACCATCGACAAACTCCTATCCTCCACCTATACAACCTGCACCAAACCGCCACACCCTATTCCCTCCATTCGAAATCCGATCAACCGCAACCCGAGAGCAGCAACACCAAACGTGCGACCTTCTTTAATGTCGCATCATCCATTCTTGCACCGAAATCCGTCAATTTTTGCCACATCGAAGCTCTTTCCAATCTCGTCGCAACTCCATCATCCATTTCGCCTATCGCCACTCCAATTTCCGACAAACCTCAGATCTAGTTTTCATCTTTCAAAATCATCATCACAGAATCGAATGAAATTTACACCAAAAATACTACCCGCTTCGCTGATCACAATGGTGCTGACGGCGCGATTCAATTCCTTCTGGATTGGGAGAACCGATTTTTCGAAGTTTCTTTTGAAAAAATCCTCTTTGTTGTAAATCTGAGATATCTCTTCCAATACTTGATGAAATCCGGATTCGTTAGCTTCTAAAAATCAGAAATGAAAAAGGACAACTCTCATGTAAATCATTTTGGCTAAAACGAAATGGATTTTGAGTTAGGGATTTTCAATTGAAGTGGAGGTGTGTTTTTATTTTACTATAAGGTGAAACGAGAGAAGAAGAGGAAACAGTCGTGAGTATTTTAGCTGAAGCTTAGACCAGGAGAAGAAAATGGATTTTTGTATATAAACAAAAGGATAATTTAGTCATTTGGTTAGGGAACACTGTCTTCTCATTATGTAATGCTTTCCATGCATGTAAACCACCATATGACACATAATCCCTACTGTGACGGCCGCCCATAACCCCCGCACTATACAAAAGAAATAATGCGCTGAAAGGTGTGCAAGGCAGTCTCGGACGATCATCAGAGTAGGTAAACAAAAGTGGTACCTGTCGTAAACTCACAATGCAAGGATAAAATATAATAGAACATATACAACAGGTAGTAATAATGAAGCAGAAACACAAGACTTTCATACAACCAGAAAGTAATATCCGCAACTTGGAAATAGTGTTTATACAAAGTTGCATCACTACATTATTCAGAAAAGCAAACAGCGGAAACCCAATTATTAGATAGTAGTAAAACTGGTACGTGAGCCTCCTGTTCACCACTGATCAACATCATCGTCCTCACTAAAGCATCACCTGTCACCTGCTACTTAGTCTACGCATCCACAATCAGATGAACAGCCCAAGCTAATAAGAGGAAACATAAAACCTTGAGTCAGACAACAGTCTTAGTGAGCGATAAAACAGCTAACAAACTTCAATAATAAAGTGTATGAGAAAAGGATAGATAAACATACTAATCTACCCACGACACCAGAGAAGAACTCAACCTTATCTTCCCCACATCGGACAGTGATAGCATTTACTATAAACAATTCAACCTTTCATCCATAGAAACCAGAACACTCATTCAATCATGGAAAACACTTATAACATCCAGATTATATAAGTCTCACACAGACAACCTTAATCGAGTTTAACATTCCCCAAGTAGTCTCCCAAGAGGCCTAAACTAATAACAGTTAAGCACTCAGAGAACATCTCCCTCCACTTTAGATAATCTATGTGAGATAGTACAAACAGAACAACCAATCATCCATGACAGACTCTAGCTATCACCGCCAATCCTGCTTTGAAACCATCGTTAATCGTATCACGGCCAACCTTGCCATATGTCAAGGGCTAATGGTAACCCCAGTTCTAGCATAAACTCCATATGTTCAACCTTGACAACTAGGCCATTAAACGATACCCAAGGTACTCGACCAGCAACTTTCCGGTCTATTCGGTACCTCCATTGTACCCCTGCTTTGAGCCTGCTAGAACTTACGACAACGATGAATTCTCGGCCTTCGCATCTCTAGTCATCCAACCTTGACGATGTTTCATAGCTCAAGCAACCTTCTCGAGCACCCATTATCCACTAACTCGCAACCTTTGAGTTGCCTCCTCATTCGTTGTTCCACCTTGATCAACGAACACATTTAACACTTCGAACATTCCGACTTGAATTTACTTCGAAGTCACATCATCACCGAGCCAATTGCACCACTGCGCTGCGGCTAGGGTTCGAGGGTTTGCCCTCGAAAAATATTTTTTTCATACCTTTTCTTCAAATATGAGTCGTACCCGAAAAACATACGTTTTTAGAAAATGACCCTGTTGGAAACAAGCCATAGCATCATCACTATCAACCACAACGTTTAAAAGCACTGTTAAAAACATGACAGATCCGCCCTCTTTTAGACCGACCCGATCCAGCGCCCTTCTAGCTTCAAACTCGACCGATCCAACCAACACGACTGATCCAATCCAATCACCTATGTGACCGAACCAATTCAAATATGACCCGGTCCGAATATGACCCGGTCTGATCCACTCCTGTCAGATCCAACTTCGTTTCAATCCGACTTCTGGCGGATTCAACCTATGGACGTGTCAACTCCTAGGCGTTGCAATCTCTAGCCGAGTCAATCTATGGCCGAGCCAACCCCTGACCGAGCCAATTCCTGGCCGATTCAACCTATTGCCGAGCCAATTCTTGCATTTTGCAATTCAACTCCGATTTCGACCAAAACTTCTCCAAACGACAAATCCGACGAAACCGACACTACCGAAATCACCAAACACAATCATAAACATATCATTACATTACTAACCACATGAATATGACGATTACCACAAAAACGATGTAAATCTCACCAAAAATCATTAGAATGTACATATGATCAAAATGAGAGATCTAACTAACATAAACATGTAAAATGACATGAAATTAACAAGTAAAACTTGTTAGATTAGATCATAGGGTGATGCATATGAAAATGAACTTATAGTGGTGTAAATCTATGGTAAAACAAACCAATTTGATGAGAAACATGCACAAACACTCATATACTTCATTGCATTCATGTGAGAGATGTAAATCACTCACCGATTTGCCGAAACACTCTACTACAATAGAAATAAGAATCCAGACAGCGAGCACCCCGAATCAAACCCCTCGATCCGATGAATTTGCCTTTGAAATGATGTAGATCTAGCCTTGAATGCTGTAGATTTTCGATTTCCTCCCTTAGATTTGGATTTTTAATGGTGGAAAGGTGTAGGAGGAAGAAGGAAATCAAATGCCTTCAAATATGAGAATGGGAAAAAGTAAACCTTTTCCTTCCACTCTCACCCCCTATTTATAGGATTCCACTAAGGCTCCAAAACCTGAATAGCCAACTGAAAAAGCTTAAAACAGCGATTCCTCCCAAACCGCTGAACCAAATCCTTAATGTAACCACTCTACGGAAAGGCAATCATCAATTCCTTTCCAATGGCACACGTCTCACCCTCTGATTCGACCTGAGTCAAAAGTTATGCACTGTACAAGGCTAAAAGGGGCAAAATGGTCACAAACAAAATTGGTAAAAATTATGGACATGTCTCACATCCCCATAAACAACATATTAAAAGATGAGAATGACCCAACCCTCATAGAATAAAATAAATATATTTTACGATCTTCCGATACGTAAAATGCGGGCTGTTACACTTACTTTAAAAATTAACCAATGCATGTTGACATAATTGGTCTATTTATTTAGTTGTTAAATTTATATTTTTAGTTACACTTTAGAAACATTTATAAATGTAGCTGGTTTCTAATGTTTATGAATGCAACCAAAATATTACTTAAGACTTATAAAATACTAATATTTCAAAATACTTATTCATATTATTTTATTAAATATAAATTATAAAAATGATGTTTAGAAACTCAACTAATCTTTATGGAGAACAACATATTTTATAAACTAAATAATATTATCATTTATTAATTAAAAAAATATTTATTACTTATTACCATTTAAAAATATTTATTTTAATAAAATCTCAAAAGTTATCTTTAAATAAGTTATTTATATCCAATAAACCAAAACAAAAATATTTATTCAAACTCATATATATATATATATAATATTTTTAAAACAATATTTGTATTTAAACCAGATTAAATTCAATTGAAAATCAGAAAATTGAATTTTTGTTATATTTTAATCATTGAAAATTCTGGTTTGTTACAACCGGGTTTTCATCTAACTTGGTTATTACCATTCATATTGAATTCTTATTCAAATTATCAAGTTTCTCTTGCTTATTAATTTCAATCATATAACTTAATCCATTTAAGTTTATTGATAAGCCCATAACATGTTATTCTCTAGATTGTGGCCCAAGGTCTGAAATTCACAATCTATTTTATATTCTTGCTTGGTTACATCATTACAATAACATGTTTTTATTTAATGTGTAATTAAGTATGTCTCATTTTACATGTTTCTTTTTAACATGTCAATCATAATTTATGATTAAATATAATTTATCTTATAAGTTTTAGTCGTTCTTTCTTATTTAATCATAATTCCTTTTTATATTGTCAATACAACTTATCGTTGTTTACTGGTTAACTTAGTTCTATTAACTAAGGACCATTAACAAGTTTCCTAACCCATTGATTATAACCTATGTTATAATTTCCTCTTGTCCTTAGGACAAGCCTAAGCATGTTGTTCACATCAGCGAGTTCCAGACTTCTAGATTACTTAATTTATAATTAAGTATCTCTTATCTTATTACTCAGGTTGTCTTATTTCCTTACAAGTTATGCTTACCCTAAACGGTGTCCTTTTAACTACATAACTTTATTGTTTCTACCGGTTATGTATACCACTAGGTGTCTTTAATTACATAACCTCATCGGGTTAAGTTTATGGGCCTATATGCGTATATTACTCATCCCCTCTAATTTACTTAACCCACCCATTTCCCATCCAATTTTAACTTGACCCTAACTCAAGTTCATAATCATACAATCCTAATGGATTAACTTAGGTTAAGTAGTCCAATTCATTACCATGTCCAATTATGGTTAAAATGGGCTAGACCTCCCACATTAGGCCGACAACATGTGGATGATGGATATGTCGGTCGGGTCCGAGAAGTCTTATTCCACAGTTGGGTCTAACCTCGTGTCTTAGCCCGATTCGTATTTACGTACTTAGACCTCCCACATTAGGTTCAACACTAGTGGCTGCTGGATATGCCGGTCGGGTCCGGGCAGACTTCCACCACTAATGTAACCTAACCTCATGTCATAAGTACAATTACAATTCCTATTTGTAATTACTAAACATTCCGTTATTAATTAATTAATTAATCAATCAAACCTTTCCCCATTTGAATTATGTTTAATTCACTATTCAAATTATAGACTTTTATGCCTCTTTTTAATTCACCTTTTAATTATGCCCATATGCCCCTTATCATAAATTAAGGCATACATACATATATATATATATATAAGTGTGTGTGTAAATATATATATATATATATATATATATATATATATATATATATATCGCACAAACCCAAACCCACATATATTCCAACTTATGCCCCAAGTCCATATTCACCCCTTTCAATGCAAGCTATACCCAAATCCACCTTCACATAATTTATGCCTAAAATTCATGTTCACAGATGTTCAAATTTACGTTCCAAATCAATATTTAGACATGTCCATTTTATACCCAATTCTGTATTTACATATATTCCAATGCATGCCTAAATTCATATTATCCAACAAGACATATGCCCCTAAACCCATCTTCGTATATTTCCAATTTTATGCCCAAATTTAGATCCATATTTTCCACTACCAATTATGCCCCAAATTATGTCATTTCCCTTTATTTCCAATTTCGCACGTTCGCATTTTTCAGCGTTAGGCCTAGGATCGAAGGTAGCCTGGCTATATAAAAATAAAAAGGAAAAGAAGGAGAGAAGAGAATCAACACAGGCATAATAATGAATCAACAACATAACGATAGAAATAGGCATAAACTGAATTGACATATTATGACAAGATTAGACTTGGTGATGATATAAACATGTAAGAACAGATCAATGGAATATGTCATAATATAACTGATTAGTCACCGATTCAAGATCGAATTATTTTATACATATCAAGATCACAATTTAGATATTTATATCTAAAAGCAACATGAACTCACATTGAATTTGCTGCGAAGAACATGTTGAATAAGTTCTTGTAGCCATCGCTAAATTTGTTGTAGTAATTCTTCGAATATGTATAATCTTCTATCGCAGCAGAGCTTCGCCGTCACCATTATTTTTCTATGAACAAAACCTAGGTTTAGGATTTTTATATAGAAGTAGCGGAGCAACCAAGGCCATCAGATCGGACCAGAAACCATCAAAATCGTCCACATCAGAAGAAGCTTCTGGAGCCACGGGGAGGGGGGGGGGGGTGGAGGGGTCAACACCTGTGTCTACCCCCATATAGGGGGGTCGACACCCTTTGAGCGGGATTTTTCCCGCTCACCGCTTTTGACTGTTTTTGAACCGGTTTGAGTTCTGGAGATGATTTTGTTTATATATATACTTCCTTGCTCATATACAAACTTCTTCAGCTTATAAATTCTTCATACGTTATCCCTTTTTCGCAAGCTTGGTGTCCATCTGAACTAGAATTCCGGGGTGGACGCAATGGTGCAATCTGTTTCCCTTAATTCTGAATATTAAATTAATTATTCTTTAATTTATCCTCTTAATGTTGTTAAATTTTCGAGGTGTTACATTTTCCCCTACTTAAAGGATTTCGTCCCCGAAATCTCCAAGTTAAGAGGAACGTATATCCTAACATCCAACAATCATTCATCCATCTAGCAATAACAGGAATCCATTGTCCTTAAGGAATTTCTAATGCTTTTATGAACATACGCAATAGTGTGTGTATATGTTCGTAAACTAATGCGAAAGGTCAGGCGGTCTACTAATTCAGTTGACCTCCTTAATGCAATGTATGTTTGTGCCATGCAACTAAAATGATCACCCTAATACATGTAAGTTCCATATATGTGCACAATCATTCATCCAAATGCGACATTAATGTAATCCTATCTTCATCCATAAAAGTTTAAAATGTACACACATCAATATGCAATATGTAAGCGATTGAGCCGATCTAGTGCTTATTGTGTGTGTATATGCATCCACGAGCAATCGCTAGCAAACACTTGCATCCATCAAACATAATATGTCTTAAACACATGTTTACATACATTAGTTTTCTACCTAAAGACACGATCAATAGGAGATATTCAAACGATAGATACAAGAATTAATTCGAAGCTTGGAAAAAGAAGTTAAGAACATATTCTCGAAATGGAAAGGATATGAAGCGCGAATCTTGTCTTCCGCCTCCCAAGTAGCATCCTCGCAGTCCTCTCCCCATTACACTTTGTTGCATAATTTCTTAACCTCCGATCCAAGTATGCAAGTCGGAACTCGTCCAATCATTGCTTCCTTCTCTACTTTCACTTCCTCCCGCAAGTTTGGCTCCAATATCTTGAAATCTATACCTTTTATCGCCTCTTCTCAAGTATCTCCCCTACTTGCTTATAAAGTTCCCTCTTTTATTTTAGGAGTCACAGGTCGCACCGGAAATGCAACTGGCGTTGCATTGTCTACCAAGTTTGTGCGGAAACCAATCTCGTGCCTCGGGGTAAACCCCGAACCTCATCAAAAACATAAGGATACTCACCACTATTGGTACAGGTCGCAAATCATCGATAGATACATCAAGGGGTTCTAGGAAACTAATCCATCCCTAGAATCAAACCGTACCACATGGGATCAAGAACATATGTGTCGCAATCAAACTCGATGCCTGATGCGGAGATTCTATAACCCCGACCAATCCTCGATAAATATGCCATACCTCCAATGGGGTTTGAGACAATAATGGGATCCAAAGACATACTAGTATCTAGGTGCAGAGACTCAACTAAATGATTAGATATAAAAGAATGCGAGGCACTAGAAAAATAATCCTAACAGGATGATCAGAAATTGAAATCAATCCTTCGATGTAAACTTTCCTACCCATATCCTGTCCATTAGCTATGAGAACATTAGCTTGCCCTTTTCTCTTTCTACAACCATTTTCCAGATGACCCATCGTTCCGAAATTATGGTATTTCCTCTTTCCTTCCTTCTTCTATATTTCCTTCTTAAACCACCAATTTCTTTCATCTTTGGGATATGCTCCTTAGCCCCAATTCCCTTATTCTCATTTTTACCATTCTTGTGCAACATGCTAACCAGTCTCTTGAAAGCTGCCTCCATCGCACAGAAATCCTTATGAGGATTGAAAGAAAATAAGACGCAGGTGAAACCACTGCGGCTAAAGATGGAGGTTGGGCACTTCTTTGCCCTTCAATATGTACCGTAGTTTTAACATGCCTATGGAACCATGACGAGTTAGGGATACCCTTTCGGGAATAAACGGTTCCCCGAACAAAAGGAAAAGGAATCAAGCGGAGAATCGAGAAGTTATTTATGGCTTTGGGAAATATGCTCTTCAAAAACAGACCTTTTATTTTAAAATACTTTGTTTTTGAGACCTTTTTTGAAAATCATTTTCAAAATACTTTATTCGATATTATAACCATATGCTCTGATACCAAATGTGACACCCCACGTCCGTTAATGTCACTCACTAAGGGAATGCATTAACTTTCATGAAGAGTTATAAGTAAATAAAAACATAATAGCACAAGACAGACATGTAAAATAGCAGTGGAATTGAAAACTTTATTTAAATCATAACATCATGGTCGTAAATACTGAATTTACATCATAGGTTTGAAATAACCAGTTACATGTTTAATAATCTGTCTTGCCAAAAATATTAGAGTACAAAGACATAAACCATATTTCCCAAGCAAAGCCATACGAGAGTTGACAATGAATCAAAGTTGTACATCAATATCCAAAGTCCAAGCTAAACTGAAAAGAATCCAAATCAACTCTAAGCACTTCCACCCTGAGAACCTTGGGGGAGGGGGGAATGGAAGAGAGAGAAGAAGAAACAAAAAGGGTCAGACATAAAGTCTGGTGAGTCCAGTTAATTTTAAATATAAATAGATAAAAGTGTCATGGTAGGTATACGAAAACTGGAAGAACAAGATAACAATAACAATTGTGAACTAAGAAAGATAAGATGAATAAGATATATTACGCTTCTTGAATACATTTCTCTACACCGCGCAAATACTAGTATATCCGAAGTAGAATGAGTCCTACTAATATCGTTTCATTACATTTTCCTGATTATTAGGTTACTCGGGTTAATAGCACTCAAGACTTATAGGTGCATCGTACCTATTTACTTTTCCATGGATTCACCTAATACAATATATGTAGTTATCTCTCAATATTGAGATACATCCTATGGTAACCCACTCGCACGGTCTCCACCGTAACGCAACAGAAGTGAACGCAGTCCCTCGTCCTATGTCGGATTCTACATAACAATGTTACGTTCCGCATATATATGTCATTACTATGCTACGTAAACGTACGGACTGCCACCATCGATTGAATCATACTCCAGATCGGAGTAATGCCCTTTAGTCTACGATACATCACCCAGAGCTGATGTGCATGTATCTAGACTGTCCCACATATGTACTATAATTGTGGCTCGATGCCTCCTCGCACGTCCTCTAATGTGCACTGAGTTCCGTGATAGGGCTAAACACGTAACTCGGTCGAGAGCTTTTCCATATCTGTGCAAGCCCGTCTTTAAGAGCCTTCAAACACAGATAATCCTCGGGTCTGTTTTCCATGGTGGCTATGGCCCCACCTCGGCCCCTCCCTCAACTAGTAAAGACTATAGAGCTAAGCGAACGCCCCCAAAACAACCAATCTAAACATCCATGTGCGTCTCCCCTTAACCCCGTACCTCGATAGTGAAAGGTGAAATGATATCTTGGGGTTAGCTCTAGTCTTTTCGCATCCCGTTGGCTACCGATGATGGGTATCCGACGATCTACTATCCTTGTCGGTCCTGACCTTCCACCTCCTCGTGAGGCAACCTTCGAATCACCTCGTCACAGCATTATGACTGCATAGCTACCTCTGTAGTCAAGGCCCACCCACCTGGTAGTTACGCGCAGACCTAACCTCTATGGGCACAGTTCGAAACTACAACACCATAGAGGACTACCAGGAGCACCTTCAACGTCTCAGGGAGTCGTGTGCTTCCCCTTTCAGTCCTTTGGATCCATCATAACAGTCAGATGAATGCGCACTCCCCTCGTGCCTTATAACACCTCGATGATCTACCCCGTTGGGTTATTCACCCTCAAATGTACAGACTGGTCCAAACACCTCATTTTAACATGTTATTAGACCCTATGTCTAAATATTCTATTACGCGCTTGCCTTACTTCACCGGGTTTTCATCTAACTTGGGTATTACCATTCATATTGAATTCTTATTCAAATTACCAACTTTCTCTTGCTTATAAATTTCAATCGTATAATTTAATCCATTTAAGTTTATTAATAAGCCCACAACATGTTATTTTCTAGATTGTGGCCCAAGGTCTAAAATCCACAATCTATTTTATATTCTTGCTTGGTTACATCATTATAATAACATGTTTTTATTTAATGTGTAATTAAGTATGTCTCATTTTACATGTTTATTTTTACATGTCAATCATTATTTATGATTAAATATAATTTATCTTATAAGTTTTCCTCGTTCTTTCTTATTTAATCATAATTCCTTTTTACATTGTCAATACAACTTATTGTTGTTTACTTGTTAACTTAGTTCTATTAACTAAGGCCCATTAACAAGTTTCCCAACCCATTGATTATAACCTATGTTATAATTTCCTCTTATCCCTAGGACAAGCCTAAGCATGTTGTTCACATCAGTAGGTTCTAGACTTCTAGATTACTTAATTTATAATTAAGTATCTCTTATCTTATTACTCAGGTTGTCTCATTTCCTTACAAGTTATGCTTACCCTAAATGGTGTCCTTTTAACTACATAACTTTATTGTTTCTACCGGTTATGTATACCACTAGGTGTCTTTAATTACATAACCTCATCGGGTTAAGTTTATGGGCCTATATGCGTATATTACCCATCCCATCTAATTTACTTAACCCACCCATTACCCATCCAATTTTTACTTGACCCTAACTCATGTTCATAATCATACAATCCTAATGGATTAACTTAGGTTAAGTAGTCCAATTCATTACCATGTCCAATTATGGTTATGATGGGATAGACCTCCTACATTAGGCCTACAACGTGTGGATGATGGATATGCCGGTCGGGTCCGGGCAGTTTTATTCCACAGTTGGGTCTAACCTTGTGTCTTAGCCCGACTCGTATTTACGTACTTAGACCTCCAACATTAGGTTCAACACTAGTGGCTGCTGGATATGACGATCGGGTCCGGGCAGACTACCACCACTAATGTAACCTAACCTCGTGTCGTATGTACAATTACAATTCCTATTTGTAAGTACTAAACATTACATTATTAATTAATTAATCAATTAATTAATCAGTTAAACCTTTCCCCATTTGAATTATGTCTAATTCACTATTCAAATTATAGACTTTGATGCCTCTTTTTAATCCACCTTTTAATTATGCACCATATGCCCCTTATCATAAATTAAGGCATATATATATGTATAAATATGTATATATTGCACAAACCCAAACCCACATATATTCCAACTTATACCCCAAGTCCATATTCACCCCTTTCAATGCAAGTTATACTCAAATCCACCTTCATATAATTTATGCCTAAAATTCATGTTCACATATGTTCAAATTTACGTTCCAAATCAATATTTAGACATATCTATTTTATACCCAATTCCGTATTTACATATATTTCAATGCATGCCTAAATTCATATTATCCAACAAGACATATGACCCTTAACCCATCTTCGTATATTTCCAATTTTATGCCCAAATTTAGATCCATATTTTCCCATACCAATTATGTCCCAAATTATGTCATTTCCCATTATTTCCAATTTCCACATTCGCATTTTTCAGCGTTAGGCCTAGGCTCGAAGGTAGCCTGGCTATATAAAAATAAAAAGGAAAAGAAGGAGAGAAGGGAATCAGAACAGGCATAAAAACGAATCAACAACATAACGATAGAAATTGGCATAAACTGAATTGACATATTATGACAAGAGTAGACTTGGTGATGATATAATTATATAAGAACAGATCAATGGAATATGTCATAATATAACTGATTAGGCACCGGTTCAAGATCCAATTATTATATACATATCAAGATCACTATTTAGATATTTAGATCTAAAAGCAACATGAGCTCACAGTGAATTTGCTGTGAAGAACATGTTGAATACATTCTTGTAGCCATCGCTAAATTTGTTGTAGCAATTCTTCGAATATGTATACTCTTCTTTGAATTGATTTAGAAAAAGAAGAAGGAGAAGAACCATTTTAATTTCCATCACAGCAGAGCTTCTCCATCACCATTATTTTTCTATGAACAAAACCTAGGTTTTGGGTTTTTATATAGGAATAGCGGAGTAACCAAGGCCATTATATCGGACCAGAAACCATCAAAATCTTCCACGTTAGAAGAAGCTTCTGGAGCCACAGAGGGGAGGGGTCGACACCTTTGTTTTTGAATTGATTTGAATTCTGGAGATGAATTTGTTTATATATATACTTCCTTGCGCATATATAAACTTCTTCAGCTTATAAATTCTTCATATGTTATCCATTTTATGCAAACTTGGTGTCCATCTGAACCTGAATTCCGAGGTGTACGCAATGGTGCAGTCCATTTCCCTTAATTCTGAATATTAAATTAATTATTCTTTAATTTATCCTCTTAATGTTGTTAAATTTCTGAGGTGTTACATTCTCCCCTACTTAAAGGATTTCGTCCCCGAAATCTCTAATTAAGAAGAACGTATATCCTAACGTCCAACAATCATACATCCATCTAGCAATCACCGACATCCATTGTCCTTAAGGAATTTATAATGCTTTTATGAACATACGCAATAGTGTGTGTATATGTTCGTAAACTAATGCGAATGGCCAGGCGGTCTACTGATTCAGTTGACCTCCTTAATGCAATGTATGTTTGTGCCATGCAACCAAATTGTATGCAAATCACCCTAATACATGTAATTTCTATATGTGTGCACAATCATTCATCCAAATGCGGCATCAACGTAACAATAATCCCATCTTCATCCATAAAAAATTAAAATATACACACATTAATATGCAATATGTAAGTGATTGAGCCGATCTAGTGCTTATTGTGTGTGTATGCATCCACGAGCAATCACTAGCAAACACTTGCATCCATCAAACATAACACGTCTCAAACACATGTTTACATACATTAGTTTTCTACCTAAAGACTCGATCGATAGAAAATATTCAAACGATAGATACAAGTATTAATTCGAAGCTTGGAAAAAGAAGTTAAGAACATATTCTCGAAATGGAAAGGATATGAAGCGCGAATCTTGTCTTCCGCCTCCCAAGTAGCATCCTCGCGGTCCTCTCCCCATTGCACTTTTACTAGCTTCACTTCTTTGTTGCATAATTTCTTAACCTCTGATCCAAGTATGCAAGTTGAAACTCGTCCAATCGTTGCTTCCTCTTAATTATTCTGAATATTAAATTAATTATTCTTTAATTTATCCTCTTAATGTTGTTATATTTTTGGGGTGTTACAATAGTTAGGAGATTCGATAGTGTGTAACTTGTCAAGCTTTAACAGTTCAAATTTGAATTAAATCAATTTATAAAATTGGTTTTTAACAATCATTTATAATATAATAAACGTAAATTTAATTCCTCGTTTAAATTAATGCATAAACTATTATAATTAATCTGTAATTCAGTAATTTTGAATTGGTTGTTAAATTAAATTATTGAGGTGTGCTAAATTACGTAAACCCTAATTATATATTGACATCCATTAGTGGAAATAAACACCGTTCCACTATTGATTGAATTATTTGGACACCTACTAGCAGAAATAAACACTGTTCTGGTATTGAATTAGTTAGGCATATTTTTATCCGTAAATATATTCTTGTTGAGATATTATATTATCACTTGATACATGTTGAATTGTATTTACTTGGTTGTTGTGTAAATTGAGTTATTGGCTTGTGTGTCGTTTATTAAAGAACTTCTATATTCCATGGGGGATGTTAAGTTATAATTTCTATAAAGTAAAATAAAAATTAACTAAAGTCGTTAACAGTTTGAATAATTGTTTTAAGAAACAATTAAATGGATTAGTTTAAATTAATTATATTATTTATTAATTTAGAAATGAAAGTTTAATTGTAATTGTTTTAACTATTTGTTTTCTTAAATGAATTATGAAAAGTTAATTAGTTTTATTTAACAAATTTTGGGAAAATAATGATGTAGTTAAAATAGAAGTTTAAATTTAGATAAATTATATCAGAAGGATGTTGTTAACTTAATTAATATCTTAATTAAGTTTGTAAAAGATAATTTGGTTATCAGAAGAAATAGGAAATCAAGTCGATTATTTGAATTAAATTTCCTGATTTAATATTAATCAAGACAACTTGATAAATAATTCCACAACAACAACGTTGTTTGAAAAAGGTTTAAGATTTGGAAATCAGTTAGATTTACAAATTCTGGTTTGTCAAATATCTTGGACATCGGGCTTCTACGAATCTGGACAATAAGAATGATCTCGACTCAAGGTCTGAGAGGCAATTAAAATACCCCAACTTGAACGATTTCACTATTTTCCAACAGATCGCATTAGTTCGTGTTCGAAATGAGTGTTAGAGTTGAATATCATTTCCGGCTGTGAAAATGGATATTCATGAGTGAGATTATCCCGTAAGATTTATAATAGAAATTTTAAGTTAAGTAACATTTATTTTCAAATAAATATAGATATACGAAATTAGTATTTGAATTCAAATATTTGAATATTTTTTAAAATGAGGATTACCAGATCCAATGGAAACAAATCTGTTTATTTTAATATTTTACTATATATTTAATAATTAAATCACCGACTATAAAATCTGGACCATTATTATCGTTATCGTTTCAAAGAGACTGGAATTTAAATTCCACTTTGATTCGATTTATATGTTATGAGTCAGAGATTATCGAATACCACTGAAGACGGAGTTAATTCTAGGTAGAAATTGCCTAAGATGGATTTACAGGGTAGTGTCTTCGGTTTGTCCAATCCCAAGACAACTTGTATAAATGAATGTCTGATAGAGTATGCCTAATAAATGGCGTAATTGATTTCTTCAAACGTATTTACATTTGGTGGCGGAAAAATTCATTTCTCTTATATTTATACCCATGGTTTTATTGGGGAAATCAATTTGTGATTTGGCGTGTTTGACGATGTGGCATTCAAAGTTATTCAAGATTTGATATTTCCAAGGTAAGTTCAACCTTAAGCCTCACAACTAGGAAATGCCAAAAATCGAGCATGCAGCATGGCTAAGTGGGTCATTTCCAAGTAGGGTGTATTGTCACCTTTCTAAAGAAATTCCATTCACTTCTTTATTCTTTCGACGTTGTCCCTTTCGAGAAACCGTGGGTTGCTCCCAACCATTGGTGACAATATATTTGATACACTCAAGTGAAATGAGTGGTTGGTCATGTGTGGCCAGGTTGCAAGATGTTCTTGTTGAACCCAGTGTAATCCCCTCTAGAGATACACTATCGGATGGTGGTTCCATACCTTTTCATAGTTGGAAATCCATTATCCAATAAGCGCTCGCAGTTTTAATTGTATACTATGTATATAGAGCGTGAGATGCAAGTGTTCTGCTAGATGATTGTTTATTTGTGGTTGATAAACACTATTATAATATCAAAAGAGTTTTAATATAAAAGTGTTTTGGGTTATCATAAGGTATAAACCATCCGTGTTTATTTGTGGATCGGTCTTACGATTATCTTTTCTTTCAAAGGGATTTTGAAATTTAAATCAAGTATTTTGGATTCTCATAAGAGAAAAAATCGTTCCATGTTGTACGGCATGGTCTTATTAGATTTCATTTATTTTAATCAAGTTGTTTTAAAATCATTTACTCATACCAGTTCCATTACTGACCCAAAGTTTATTTTTCTATGTTTTCCCTAAACTCTTGGGTGGCCAAATTTGTACTGGCGGTCAAGTAGTTTAGGATTTTACAGATTTATCTGAAGGAGCTTGAAGCAGGATGCTTCAGTGTTAGATATTTGGAGTTTATTCCATTGTATTGTATTTATGATATACTCTGATGACATATGTAAGTTCAAATACAGTCGTATTTCAAAGGTGATATATGTATATACATACATACATATATATATATTATATTCTGCTGCGATTGTGAGATTCTGTGTTGTTGTTTAGTTCGATCCTCTATCTATTTTCTTCTGTTCTAATTTTCTGTCTTACTATTTCTCATCCTCTAACTTCTTTCTATTAATGATTCATATTTTCGTGCAATTTGGGTTGGATGTGAGCTGTATTCAGTCAGCTCAAATGGTATGGATTTGAGGGTCGTTACATTTATTATCTTTTGAATATTTTTAATAAAATAATTTGAAATATTCCAGTTAAACAATTATTAATCTTAACATACAATTAACATAATAAATTAACTTAAATTTAGTACATCACTAATATTGATTTTTCCCTTATAAACATCAATAATTAAATGAATAATAATTCGAATACATTTGTTCCAAGTGAACTTACTGGTTTTAGTTACACGATAATAGTCTCTTCTACTAAGAGAAACCATAAGAAACTGTAACCAACCTTATGATTTAAAACATTTACTCTATAGGGTTTACCGATCGTAATGACACTTAAATAAGCTTCCATAATTCAATTCATTTTTTTAGTTGACACTAGTATTTACACAAGTAGGAAGATAGGTAAATAAATCAGTAATTATCTGTAAACATGTAATATAACATTTATCGTTATTAATGACGACAGTTCCAAATCAGTGTAATAGCAGAAGGGTATCCGTTCTGCTCAACATATGTCAATGTAAATAAATTCATCCAATTCATTAAATTACGTTTATTTGGCCTAAATATTGAACATCAACATGTGTTTCATTTAGTGAATATTAGGCTTAGGTCCCTAAAATCAAACTTAATGAACAAAAAATCCTTTCCAAAAAAGATTATAAATTAAGTCCCTATAATTTAGGTTGTAACAACCCGGAATTTCTGAACCAGTTTTAAAATTTAATTTAAGCTATTTTGGTGAACATTGAAGAGAAAATGACTATTTTGTTAAATAAAATTTATGGATTTTTTATGTTATATTTAACTTAAAATAGACTTGTAGTTTCTCCAGTGCTGTAGGCCTGGTAGGTATAGTGGACGGAACATTATAAACTCCGTAGGAGGTGGACGGTCCACCTAAAAAACCGAATTAGCTGATTGTAACCACAATCACCTGTACTATACTGTATTTTTATTATTAGTTATAATAAAAAAGTGTTACGAATCACTATAAAACCAATTGGCCTTGCCAAAAGAAAAAAGACTTAGTAGAATTGTTAAAACAATTTGAAAATCTGGAATTTAAAAACTTAGTTTTTGAATCAACACATAGTCCTTAAAAAAGGAGATTTTGCTAAGAAGCTCAAAATTCGATGAGATAACTTTTTTGGATTCATAATGACAAATTATTGTTGAATTCCAAAATGCACGTCAAAATGGAGTTAGTGTGTGGCCGTGCGAAGCAAAACCATTTGCTCCAAAACAAGTAGTCAGTTTGCAAAGGAACGTTTTGGAGACGATCTCAAAATTCGATTCCCTTTTTTTTTGGATTCGTATCGCCAAATAATGGTTAAATCCAAAAGGCCAAGATTTTTGGAGTTAGCATTTGGGAATGCAAGAAGAAAAGGTACGCTAAAATCGCATTTATTGAGCAATATTTGAGCCTGTTTGAGAAATTAAACGGAAGGTCAAACAAACTCGGAATTCGACGAAATTTGGTTCATTGGATTCGTGTGGTCGTGTATTATCTCATGTCAAGTTTGAAGAGCAAACAGAGGCAGTTTGTAGTCGGACGATTGGAGAAATCGGATAGAGTATTCCTACTTATATTCACTTTCTCTCCTCGTAATTTCCTCCTTCCTCAAAAATCAAACTTTCCTCATAAATGGCCTCCCTCCCCAAAATCTTAACCCACCCCTAGCCCTCTACCCCCTTACCCCACGTCGGCGCCCCTACCCTCCTCTCCACGCGCAGCACAACCCCCTTCTCTCTTCTTCTTTTTCCTTTAATTTGCTCCATACAAGGAACGGTACTTCATTTAAGGTCCAAGCTTCCTCTATCTACCTTTAGCTCCTCCTTGGCGAGCTCTACGTGCTCCGACACAATTTGTGGAGCATTCTAGGACTCTTTTCTTGTCCGGACAGCAGAGACCCAAGCTCCCGGAGGCTCCAATCCTTCAAATCTCCTTCGTTTCTTGCTTCATACACTTGCTAGAGTGTGCACCGAGATTGCTAAGAAGTTTCAAGACGTCTGGGGCTAAAAAGGCGAGATTTTTAGGCGGTAGCGACCACGAAAACTCTAGATTTGCAGTGCATTGTTTTCATGATGGTTGGGGTGAGAGTTTCTTGATTTAACTAGTGTAGTGAAATAGTTTAATTAATTATGAAAAATTAATTAGTTAAGCATTTTAAATGGTTAAGGAATACGATAAAAATTGATAGGTTGCAAGTTAGGAATTTGCATTGCGTTATCATTAAGGTAAACATGTCATGTAGAATCCCTTTGGAGTTCAACACATGAATTCCTCACAGATCATTTGCATTAGAAGCGAAGTATGAATTTGTGACACTCGCATTTTATACTACGTGGATGGACACTTCTGGCAGCCTTGAATGGCATTTGGTAGTTGAGTATTTACTTATTTTTGATTTTCGTGTGTGCATTAGACAAGAAAAATAATGGATTGATTTGATAAAAATGTCATATTGCTTGTAATAATGAAAATGAAATTAAAATGCATTTACAAGGCGAATGGCTTGTTTATTCTCACCTATTTGAATAAAATCAATATGATAAAATAAATGACTCATTAAGTAGTTATTTGATGGTTGAAAACCCCACATGGGTCTGGGATGATATTGATTTACACATCCCCCTGGTTTGTAGCTCGCATGTTAACTGTTGGGTTAAACGGGCGAAATAAGCCCCAATAAAATATATTGAAGCTTTTAGGAGAATAAATGCACATTGGATGTCATTCGAATGGTGAATGTTTACTTGAAACTATGGTTGAATGTATTGGATTGAGATGAGAAATTTTTGCATGGTTTGGTTGAGTTTCATTTCAATTCAGGATAAAAAGGCATATTTTAATAATATAAAAATATGAAGTGAAACTGAAAATAATTTCGATGTCCGATTTTGGATGGATGCGATCTTATCGAATATAGATGAATATACGTAACTGTGACGAAGGATTTTGAAGTGTTTTTAATATGCTTTTGGCTATGCAAAGTATTTGAATTTTTAATGAATAATGACTTTTTAAAGTAAAGTTTAGTTAGAATATGTAGTAAATGTTTTAGAAGAAATTTTCTTTCGAAAGTTTCATGTTTATTTTTATTAGAACCATAAGGAAATTTTGGGAATAAATGGTGAACTTTGGAAAAATAATATTATTTTGTCCTTAGAATAATATAAATTGGACAAATGTTGGAATATTTGAACTTGGAAATAAATGACCTAAATAATTTTATTTTTAAATAAAGAAGTTTAGAAACATTTTCGATCTATTTATAAATTATAAAATCGATTCGGGCTTGAATAGGACGCGTCGCTTAGCGACAGTTCGCGAACGTCAACCCATAACTTAAAACTGATGTACCGGGAGATCCAACCATCAGATTCACCTTAAACCGGAACCGTTGGGTTCGTATTGAAAATATCTTTTCAATGAATATAAATGGTTTAAATTGGAATGGTTATATCTTAAATTAGGTCCAAAACAATTTTATAAAAGGTCGTTATGGATGCAGTTCGGTGTCCGATATTGGAAACCGACTGTAAGGGCCTTAATAAAATTATTAAAAATATAAATAAATTATGATAAATCATAATAAGTGATTTGGAAGGAGTTTTAGGGAAATTATTCCATGATTTGAAAGACAAATATAATTTTTCCCTAAAAACGCTCACTTTAGCAACTAGGGAGTAATTTATATTATGAACAGAATGAATTGATTTGAGGTTCGTAGTGAATAATATCTTCAGGAATATTGTTCTTGAACCCAATCATAAGAAGGAAGGATCTAATAAAGGAAAATTAGAAAATTTCCTAGAATTTATTAAATTAAGAATTGATAGTTGAAAGAGCCCATAATGAATGAGAAAGGACAATTGGGGTTTATCGTGAACATGGCTTTAAATAGAGGCTATTCTTTAACCCAGGAAAGATAAGATTAATTTCTAATACTTGGTTGAACATGGAAGGGTGATTTTTGAGATTCAAGAATTATTGAGAACCATTTTCTAAAAGATTGAATATTTAATTAAAAAAATATCCTGGATTGGAATGAAATGAAATTATGTGTGTGTATTTAATGCATGATTATAAAGATACACAAGTTATTTGGAAAGTCCGGGTTTTACCCATTCCAAATAATTATGATGACGGTTAAAGTCAATAATGAAGATGATGGAAGACCGGGGATCTTCACATCGTTTTGGACTGCTACCAATGTTTGATTGGGTCGTACACCCAAGACAAGGTAATAAGTGGTGGTAGTTTAAAAAGTACTTGGAAATATCCCAGATATGCGAGGACCTCTCTCTTGTATTGGGCATATAGGATGATGAATAAGGTGCCTCCGGTTTCGTTCAGACCCAGAACACACTTGTAAATGGATTGTGTCTGACATTGTATAGTGTGCTATATTCATTGATCTCTGCTTAATATATATCTGTTTGGTGGTGGAGAATTTATTCTCTTGCTTAACACCCTTCTCTGAGACGTACGAGCTTAGAGGTTATATATTGGCAGAAATCAGTGGTATGGTATGGATTGACAATGTGGCATGCTAAGATGCGAATGATCAAGGCTTTTAATTGAAAAGCAAATCCTTGAAGATGATGATCAAAGCATATCTTTAAGTAGCATAGCTTTGTGTATAGCTTTAATTCGCGAGCCTCACACCCCGGTATGAGTCAAAAAGGGGATAGTGACTGTAGGGAGTGCATGCGTTTCTTTCTAGCTAGAAGTGGTGTCATGGTATGGAGCCCAGACATTTTTACTTATGTTATTGTTGGATTGTGAGGCACCTTAGATATAGAGCCGACTAAAAGGCTCGAGTGATAGGTCTGGTAGGACCAGGAAACGTATTGATAAGGAATAACCAATCCTCAAAAGTAAGAGAGGATCGGCCCTGAAGATCCAAGGGTTTCCCATAGGTGTGATCCTAAGACATGTGCTAGAGTGTCGAATCGGTGAGGAGACATCCCTTGCCTTAACTCATAGATGGAATCCAATTTCCAATACACGAATTTCGGTTTTAGTTATAAACTTATGTATGACGACTAATATATGGTACCTATGCCGTCTATGATTGATACATTTATATTTGGAGTTGTTTTGACACTATGCAGTTATAATATATCAAAATGATTTGTTTTGAGATGTACCAAGCATGTTTGGCTATTATAAGGTAAAACTCTATCCTCCGGCTTGCGTTGCATTGTGTGATGGGACTTGAGTCTTATAATAGCTTCATTTTTCCAAAAAGCATTGAGTTGTTCATAACTCGTTTTATTTCAAGCTTTGGTATTCACATGGAGTAAACCCATTCCGTGACATACAACGTGGTCCTATGAATTACCCTAATTTAAAGTAAAGTTTAATACCTATTTTTAGCTCTTGTACCAGTCCCATGACTGACTCAGTGTTTATTATTTTTACCTAAACTCTGGGTGCCCATATTTTCCATATGGGCAGTCAGTAGTTTAGGTTTTGCAGATTGATTATTTTTCACAGGATCCTGGATAACGGCTGGAGCTGTATTAAAAAAGATCTATATCTGTGTATCGTTTTCAGCAATGTCAGTTGATGTATTTCCGTAGTGCATTGTATTTTTACATTTTAAATTTCCGCTGCTATGTATTTTAATACTCTGATATTGTATTTTCCAATGTGTAATATTTATTCTTATACTCCGATGTAAATTGTTGTAATAACAATTAAAGGTTCTGTCGGCTCTTCGTTTCGGATGCGCCGGGTTCGTGTCATAGTTATTGAAAACTGAACAAGACTATACAATTATCCACTGAATAATTGCTGACATTTATGCAAGTATGTCAAAAAATTGCATAATTCTCTAGAATTTTTCTATGAATAATTGCGGACATTTCCATATTTTTTGATGAATAATTGCGGAATTTTTCACAAAAATTCGTTGAATAATTGTAGAAATTTCTATATTTTTTTATATAATTGCATAAATGTCTACAACTATTCATTGAATTTGTATGTTGACTCACTTCAATTAATTTGAAGAGGTATGAAATATCTTTTCAATCGATTAGTTATGTGTCAGGAACTAGATTTGAACTAGTGACACGAGGATTTTCAGTCCTTTACTCTACCAACCAACGTATCCCAACAATTTAGGGACAAAATTTAAACTAGTGACATAAGGATTTGCAAGCCTTTGATCTACACAAGTTCACATAAATTTATGCTATTATTTGCTAACTTAATTCTAGGGACCTAATTTACGTACCTTTTTTTAGCAAGAATGTTTTGGCTATTTCAAAACTAAATAAGGACTTTAGTCAAACTGTCCCTTTCATTTAACTAAGCTATAAACAAATAACGTAAGTAAAACAAATTTTTTGTTAATTCACACATGATCAAACATTTAATGTAGATTTTAATACAAATAAACTCAAACAATTGATAACAGCAATTTGAGATGCTACATCGTGATTCTCGTCCTATATCATTTATAAACCAACTAACAACATTTGAAGATATTGTATAGCTATCCTAGGTTAAATTTAAGACAATCAAACAATTTAACAATTCAAACATGCAATTCATAACATGATTATTTCAACCGGACTGAACATCTAGCAAATTCAGCAATCAATGTACAATCAATAATTTAACCTACTTTCTACTATATTTGTAAATCAGAAAGGTGGTTCCTCTTATCATTATTCCAGCCATTGCTTTTGCATTCTAGTACAGTTCAATTCTAAGATTACTTCTAGCTCTAATTGCAGCTAATTTAATTCTTATGTGTAGATAAAGATGATATGAATTGAGCTCGACAAACCGCATTTGATTTGGACCTAAATTGAATAAGATATTAAATTTACATTATTCGTTGAATAATTAAAATAGTTAAATTCTTAACTGCTACCACTAAAAAATAACTAAATTTAATTATACCCTAATCATCCAAATCGAATATCTCCAAGCTAAGAAAACAAGTCGTGTTCAACTCTTTCCTACTGCGCCTTCAACCACCTTCTAGCCACCGCGACCCCATCCATGATGCCACTTCTCTTGCCGATTGCAGCAAGCCCAACCTTAGCCACTTCCATGCCACCATTGATGAGAAAAATTCCTACAACCAAAATTGAACCCGGTTTTGTTCGACTAGCAATAACCACCTCCATACCTTGTCGTTAATCACTAGAATTTTCTGGAATGACAAGTTCGACCACCTTCCCGACTTCACTTCAAACCATGACACCGAACTCCTCATCAATGTCGAGCAATCAATCAAAAAGCGCACGTTGTTCATCTCCATATTCATATCACCTTACCACTCCGATCGACTGTATACTTACCGATGTGATCCCGATGCAGCATGCACCTATGTCTTATTGAAAGATTTTTTGATTTTACACTGATTAGCGTGGGTGATACAGACCACTGGATCAAGATACCTGAAGATGGCGGCTCTGAATTCATATTAAGGTTTGGAGAAAAAAGGTCTTTGGTCCTTATATAGCAAATCTACCAAACATTATGAACCTCAATTGCTTCCTAACTCTAATTAAGCATGTTCATAAGTGTTCACAACTAGTTAACCTCATTCTGAACTCAATGAAGCTAGTTCAGGATCCAATTATAAACTATACACAAATTATTTTTAAAATCAAATTATAGCACTATTATTTCAAACCGTTAAATGCTACGTATTTCTTGTGCACATGTTCACACAATAAGTTTAATCATTGCTAAAGTTGACATTTTATAACAGTTCACTTTTTCGATTCCAATGAAATTAGATTCGTCGAAATCCAAGTAAGTTTCTAGAATTTCTAAATTCACACATAAATTAAAATGACTTATAGTTAAATGATGTTAGTTTCTTAAATTAAATGATAATAATTTTTTATTATCATTCGAATTCAGTCAGAACTTAATTAACACTTCTAAAGCTATTCTAGTCCATATTAAGATTTCAAATTCCATAAACTGTATAATTTCATTATATAACACCATTTCTCCATTCAAATAGATCAAATAACTCATTAAATTTTAATTTTAATTATTTAATTCCTTAATAGCATTTGAAATTAATCAAATATTCACTATCACTAAAAATCTGGATTGATACATTTTCACCCTTAAAAGATTTTTGCCCCAGACTTTCGTAAAGTAAGAAGAATGATTTCAGAACCTTTAACTTTCAGAACTAGTTACTTGGAATGGGTTACAAAATTTTAAAAGTCTTAAATTCACTGAGAATTTTGGAAGTATATCCTCTGCACTGCTCAATCGGAAAAGCTAAAATTCCACACGGGGTCTCAAATCAATCAAACAAAAACCAAAAAAGTAAAGCTGCTATCTATATCCAAGATATAAAAACCATCCAATCCTATCAATAACAAAAATGTGCACCTATTTTTTAGGCAATCAATTTATGAGCCAAAAGCAACTTAGGACTTTTCCTTCCACATATATGTTACTTAAGCTGGACAAAGAGCTAGTTATAATAAATCAAAACAATAGAATAGCATGAATATCATATATCATGAAACTGAACATTCCAACCAAGGAATAACGAATCAACTTACATACAATTATGTCAATCATGTAGTATATATTCTACACATCCAGATCATACATTTTTTTAACAGTTTGTCCTTTATACATATGACATTCTTATACAACATCAAATTCGATCATTCGTTCAATTGTGCAATTTAATTTCCAAACTATTATCGATCACTTGTGCACTCAATAATGAAGTC
Source organism: Allium sativum (assembly GCA_030737875.1). Lineage (NCBI taxonomy): Eukaryota > Viridiplantae > Streptophyta > Magnoliopsida > Asparagales > Amaryllidaceae > Allium > Allium sativum. Next base: position 602,820,387 of record CM060916.1, on the reverse strand, counting down.
AATATGGTTTCTTAATTAAAAACCTTTATTCTCCTTGCATATCCATATACTATGATAGGGAATTTCAAGTTCAATCATATTAAGCAGTATTTTTGCAGGGCCTTTACGCTTTTGAATTGGATGCTTGGATAGCTCAGGAATCGAGTATGGATGATAATATGAAATTATGAATAGTTAGATTGGCTCAGGTTGCACTTTGCAACTAGCTGAATTTCGAACAATTTTTTTGGCTAATTATGGGATTAGTATGAATCTGAAGCATAGGAACTAAACTAGGAATTTGGCTAAGTGTCGGACCAGTATGAATCCAAAGCATGGGAACATAACTAGGAATTTGGATAAGTATAAGATCGGTATGAATCTAGAGCAAAGAAACGGGAATGGAAATTTGGTTATGTCTTGAACCGATGCCTTTCTTTAGACATAGGATATTAGGATTCATAAACTTCACCGGAACTATGTCAACAACTTAAAATCAAGAATTCTAGCTTGAAACTCAAGCACCAAAACAGTGGATTAGCGGATCTACCCTATGGGTCGCACCCCGTAATGTGCAACCCTCAAGGTATTGGTACAGATACCCTAGGTAGGTTGGGCACATTTCAACCCGAACCAACCCATCAACCTGACCCAAACCATATAAACCCTACTACACTCATCCTAGTTCAGGTCGAATATGAGTTACAATTTGTAATTTATACTATATACGGGTCGAGTATGATATTTTGTTTTACCCAACTTTATTTTAACCCACCTAACCCTATATAAAAATATAATTTAATACCAACCCACTTAAAAGTAAAATAATCAAATATTAGAACAATGTTCATAAATTCTAAAGAAAATATACAAAAAAGCATATTCTATGTCAAACTAAAATAGATAAAATTTCATTAAGGTATTTTAATGAGTATTTTAATGTATGTTGAAATGAGACTCTTGCTCTAATATATAGTGAATTAATTTCATATGATGTGTTTTACAATTAAAATTTAATAACATATATGTTATAATCAATTAGTTACTTTTAATGCATTATGCTGGCTAAATGTGATATTTTATGTTGAATATTTTAATTATTTTTCTTATTTTCTCATTTTTGTATTATATTAGTGTTACCCAACCCAACCCTACTAAACTCGACCCAACCATACTTTAACCCAATCCATATCCAACCTCAAATAGGGTCAGATAAAGTTTGAACTACCTTAAACCCATACCTATGTGGGTCGTGTGAAGTATTTGATCAAACCTGATCTTACCTATACTTTATGCAGCCTTACCCTAAGAGATCGGTACCAATCCTTCAATGGTGAGGTGATCCGTGCCTTACCTTTTGGACCATCTCGTCTCAACTTAGTGGGCTATTCTTTGCACTTCTGGACCAATCCATTCATTCTCTTCCTCTATAAACAGACCATTAGGGTTTCAGAAAAAAGGAATATTCTATGGGCTTCTCTATGTGGGGACTCTGCTATTATTCAATTTCAACTCCTTATTTGCCTCATTCTTTTACTCAAACAACTAAAAGTGTTGTAACCTGATAGTTCAAATAATATTACACTAAGTTGACATATACGAAAGTTTGCTAAGCCGCTATAAAAACCATGTGTTCCTTACTGCTTTTACATATTCTGTGACTGTTATGTTACCATTTTGTGGCAGTGATATCTGATCTGCTCTTTGATTGCATATTAGGGTGTTAGGCTCAATTGACTAAAATCATGTCTAACATTTTTGGTGTTCTGGGAAGGGGGAACACTACTTGAATATAAGGAAAGCTTCTTCTAAGGAAACAATGACTAAGAGAAAGCAAATTAGAGCTCAAACCACTAAAGCTACCCGAGAAGGAAGTTAAGAGGATTCCTTTGATGGGAATCCTTAATTACACCTAATTAAGGAGGATATGGACCAAGCTGTGAACCCACTGCAGGATTGGCTAGTTAGGCGGGAGGATATGCTTCGATTGTAGGAGGAACAATGAACAATTGGAAATCAAGATACAGGAATTTTAAATCCATTACAAACACAGAAAATCAGATGCCAGCAATCCGGCCCAGTTCCCAATGAAGGGAATCGAATCGATCGCAGTTCCTCCCTAAGGATCAAACCCGATCCCATCTTGATTGGGGCATGGCCCTGGTGCAACCTCAAACAACCCTTCTTATCGTTGGAGTTTAAGAATATATGACTTCAACTGGCTTGGAAGAATTTATCAACAAAAACTGACTGGGGGCAAACATAGGAAGATCATATCAGACCAGATCCCCTAAACCTTAGGGTACCACTCCTGGGTCAAGAACAGGCACAACTCGATTGATAACTTATGAAAACATCAGAATTAGACTTTAGAATGATGACTAACGATCATATTTGAACAATAAGGATAATTTTGCTGGTGTGATCTATCGAGCGATGAGGGGCGGACTAATGAACTGAGATGATGATCACATGAATCAGAGTCCTTTAATTCAGAACATTCAGAATTCGAGGAATCCATCAAATTTCAAACCCCCAGTGTTAGAAGTTTACAATGGGTAGGAGGATCCAACAGTTCATTTGATGAAATATATAAGGCATATGGAAGTGCTAGCGGAATTTGATGAAGTGATGGCCAAATTCTTCTCACTCTTCTTTCTGATATAATTGTTATGTGGTTTAGGAAGTTGGACAACTATTCTATCAGAAGTTAGGAAGATATAGTTGAAAGATTTACGGGTTAATTCCTAGTTCATACAGCACAACCCAAAAACACGATGACTCATATTATAATCAAGTAGTGCTCTGATGAGACTCTGCGAAACTTTCTCGAAAGACTCAATGTAGCAGTCGCTTCGCTGGATCGGCCAGATCCACCTATGTTGTTGATGGCAGTTGTATCATGTGTTCTAGTTAACTATAAATTTAAAATATCTTTAGAAAGGGATCGCTCAAGGGATCGTGGTGAATTTTTTCATAAAGTCGATAGGTTTCTACGATAAGAAGATGCAAGGGAAGATCATGAGGCCTTCAAATTTGATGTCGTTAAAGATGGAGGGTCGTCTAGTTTTATAGCTAATAAAAGGAAAAGGAAGGCCAATGATGATGGTGGCCGGTTAGAAAAATATAAGAAGATAGCCTAGATTCTCTTCATACACTGATCCTAATGCATCTTTGGAAAGGATATACCAGGATACTCAAGATTGTCTACCGTATAGGACACTGGCGAGGAGAAAGCCCTCAAAACAAGAGGGGACTTCCAAAAAAATACTATCATTTCTATGATAATAATAAGTATGACACTAGTGAATGCGTGAAAGTGGAATATGAAGTCAAGGAACTGGTCACGAAAGGGCAACTACCTCAGTATGTCATAAGTGTTAGAACCTCAATTCTCGAGCTATATATTGACGATGACAACTATATATCAGCAATATCGTACACAAATGATTATTGCAGGAAAAATATTAGAGAATATGGTTCAAATACAAGAAGATTCGAAGACATGATAAAATTGATATATCAGTGTGCATTTGGGTCAGTATTTAGTTAGATTTAATGATGACATCTCTCCTAAGATATATATTCATATATACACTCTATTTTAAATAAATAATCAAGTTTTCAAAACTAAGAGCTGCTGATACTCGAACTTAGGTCATTAGTTTAGAGGGCATGTGCTTTAACCAAATGAGCTATGGTGACTTTTTCTCTTAAACAAGATTTAAACAGTTGAATATTAAATTCAACCGGATGAATATTGTTATTTCTATGCGCATGCACACTTTTCAAATTCTGACCTTTTTTTAGCTAGATGAATTATAAATTCAGCCGGCTGACCTGAAGGGTTGCTTCTTTTTAAAGAGTCATAACTCTTTAATGCAAGAGTTATGACTATATCTTTTGATTAAACCCTTTCATGAATAATTACAACCTTTTATTTACTATAAATATACTTTAGAATCACTTGTTTTAATCACCGATTACAACCAATCTTTCCTTATTTCTATATTCTTTGATTCTGAAATATTTTCATTCAATATTCACTTATGCTTTCATATTTCCAATACTCGGTGATTATAAATCATGTTCCTTCCTCATTCTTCACTTGCTTTCAGATCTATATATATATATACACATAGTAGAAGATTATAAGAAGGGTGTACTTAATTGTGACTATATCTATTTTATCAAGAACACATACAAAGTCAAAATAACTTGTTGTATTTGGTGAAGTCATATTCTGTTGCTCAGACAAGAAGCCCTCTTAGGCTACTGAGGTGAAATCTTGTTATGTTTCTCAGGTCCCTATTTTGCTTCTCAGGTGTTGTATTACTGTACCTTCGGGTTAAGTGAGGGTGTTGATTAGTTAAATTTCAGGAGTCCAGGACTGGACTAGGACGGTGCTCTGAACCAATATAAAAATTCCTAGTGTTCTTTACTTTATTTATTGCTTTATATTTATTATCTATAAGTTTTTATCTCACTAAATATTTATTTGCGTGTATCAAGAGTAATATATCACCTTATCAAAACTTTCACAAATACACATATTTCCATATTACTCGATCCTACTTGTCTTTTCACTAAGCACTGCTGCATTGGCCAAACCAGAGCAGCCGTCAACTTTATAGAAACGTGGCGGACTCAGCTCCCCAAGTGGGATTGTCATCAACGAATGGTATGGAAATAGGTCAATAAACCTGTAAGACAAATCATTTGTATATAAGATCAGGGTTTGGTCCTTAGACATTCTCTTAGCTAGCAATAAACTATCCTTTATTATTTTAGTTCTATCCAACTTGTAACAAAAATGGCTAAGCCACTTACACTTGTACGGGAATAGGTGAGATCCCTAGGCAGCTCTGAAATGGTGATTAACCAAGGATTTTAGATGTGATTATAGAACTTTACCGAAATTATTTGGAAAGATTTGTTCATACTCATCAAATATGAAACTACCATTGAATTTCAACATTAAAACAACTTAATGGATCATCAAGTGCCATTGTGCTTGCCAAGGGTGGAACATTCAAGAAATGTGAGGTTCGATCAGGATCGTTAAACACCATCATGTTTTTCAAGGGTTGAATTGTTCCTCAGAAGGGATAGCTTGTCAGGATCATTTAGTGTAGCCATGTTGGGCAAGGGTTGAATCATTCCGACTATGGGATAGTTTGATCGAGATCGTGAAACACCACGAACATTTGCAAGGGCCAAGTCATTTCTTGAAAGGGAAGGCTTGACCAGGATCGTTAGGGATACCTAATGCATGGCAGGGGTCGGACGAGTCCATATGCAAGTTCATTCAATCTGGATGGTCGAGCGCCATCGTGATCGGCAAAAGCCCAGTGAGGATAGATAATCTAGTGCCACCACACTTGGTATGGGTTGGGTTTGCCGCAATCGGGATAACCTGATCGGGATCCTCAAATATAACGGTGCTTGGCAAGAGCCGACCAAGGCTAGGATCGTCAACTACAGATGGCGCTCGGCATGGAAAGATACTGATCGTCAAGTATGAAAGTACTTGGCAGAAGCTCGACGAGGCTATGGATCGTCATGTATGGCCAATGATTGGAAAAAAAACTGGTGAAGTTATGGATCATCAAACATGGATCATGCTAAACATGAAAAACTCAAATCATCGAGTACGATAGCGCAAGGCAAGAGCTAGCGAGAGTAGGATCATCAAGTGCAGATGGTGCATGACATGAGGAGGTAATGATCATTACTTAAGCATGGAATGTGCTCGGAAAGTATCCAAAGAGATCAAAAATCGATTAGGTGATGTCGCAAACGCCAAGAAACGACCCGGTGGAGTCCTAAGTACCTAAGATCGATCCGAAGAGGTTGTGGAATTCAATAATGGCTCGACAAGGTCACTAGCACCAGCTCAAAAAAGATGTCAAAGATATAAACTATCTGGAAAGATCTTGGATTCCATTGACAGTATGGAGTAGCCATGAAACTCACAAACAATTCATAGAGGTTGCATATATCTAACTTATACAAAACTCATCTTCCATCGAAAGATATGTTTTAGGGGAAAGTGTTAGCTACCTTTTTTGCAAGGCTACTATGCTTTGGATTTGGATGCTTGAATAGCTTGGGAATCGAGTACAGATGATAATATGAAGCTTTGAATAGCTGGATCCTCTTGATGCGCTTTGAAACTAGTTGAATTTCATACCCAAAATTCAGCTAAGTCCGCGAGCGGTATGAATCCAAAGCATTGAAACTTAACCAGGAATTTGGTTTAGTGTCAGATCGATTTGAATCCGAAGCATAGGAACTAATCCAGGAATTTGGCAAAGTATTGAATCAATATGAATTTGAAGCATAGGAACTGAACCATGAAATTCGCTAGGTATTAGGTCTATATGAATCTGGAGTAAAGAAACAAGACCGTAAATTTGGAAAAGTCTCGGTACTTATCCAAGACATAGGATTTCAAGATTTAGAAACTTCATAAGAAATACATCAGTAACTTGAAATCAGGAGCTCAAGCTTCAGAATCAATCACAAAAGCACTAAAGCAATGTTGTGACGGCCGGGAATTTCGCTCGATCCGAATCAGTCGTTAAACCGATATAAACTGTTCGAAATCCCTGATCGTTTGAGAACAGGACAAATCAGAATTCAAACAGAAGAACATTTCATTGTTATTACAACAATTCCATCAGAATACAAGAATATACAGAGTATAAATGGATAAATTACATTCGATAAATATCAGAGATTACAATAAATTACATAGCAGCGGAAAAATAATACAAAGCACAACTGAAGGTGATATACGGATACAGAGCTTTCCGGATATCATTCCAGCTGTAAACCAGGATCCTGTGAATATAAATCTGCAAAACCAAAACTACTAGCTGCCCGTGCGGAAAATAGGGGCACCCAGAGTTTAGGTCAAAACAATAAACTCCAGGTCAATCATGTGACTGGTGTGAGAACTAAAACAGTTATTTAAAACTTTACTTTAAAATAGAGTAATTCAAGGGACCACGCCGTATAACACGGAACGGGTTTCCTCCCAAGAATACCGGTGCATAGAATAAACAGCGCAATGCTTTTTCGAAAAATGAAGCTATTATAAGACCCAGGTCCCATCACACAATGCAACGCAAGTCGGAGGATAGGGTTTTCCCTTATAATAGCCAAACATGCTTGGTACGTTTAAAACAAATCATTTGATACTATAATAAGTGTATAGTGTCAAAACAATTTCAATCATAAATATCAATCATAGGCGGCATGGGTACCATCTATCATGTCGCCATACTAGTTCTACAATTAAAACCGCGATACACGTATTGGAAATTGGATTTCCGTCATGAGTCGAGGCAAGGGGCAAGCTCCTCTCCGCTTTCGAGACACTCTAGCAAATGTCTCAGGACTACACACTCTGGGCAATCCTGGATCTTCAGGGCCGGTCCTCACTTACGTTAGAGGATTGGCAATTCCTGAACACACGTTTCCTGGTCCTTACAGACCTAAAATCGAGGCGCCTCATCCAACAACCACATAGGTGAAAAGTATATAAATGTCAGGGCTGGTAAGTCACTGACACCACCATAGCTAGAAAGAAACGTCGTGCTCTCCCTGCAATCCGTATCCCGTTTTTAACTCATACCGAGGTGTGAGGCTCGCAAATTCATGTTATACACAAAGCTGCCACGTAGGCCGTGCTTTGATCGTCAACCACAAGACTTTGCTTTTCAACAGAAGCCTTGATCCAGGCAACTCAGCATGCCACACAGGCAATTCATGCCATGCGATTGATATCTATCGATATATAACCTCTAAGCTCGTACGTCTCAGAGAAGGGCGTTAAGCAAGAGAATAAATTCTCCGCCGCCAAACAGATATATATTTAACAGAAATCAATCAACACAGAATAAAATCCAATGTCAGACACACAATCCATTTACAAGTTCGTTCTGGGTCTGAACGAAACCGGAGGCACTTTCCTCGCATATCCATCGATCTCCAAGTACGTCTGGACGACCACCAACTATTTCCATCCTCTTGGGTGTACAGCCCAATCAGGATCGTCAGTAATTATCCAAACGATGTGAAGACTTCCGGTCTTCGACCACCGTCTTCATCTTCGACTTATCGTGGAATCGGTTATTCAGAATGGGTGTAAACCCGGCCTTTCCGAACAACCCGCGTATATTAAAACAAATGTTACGCAAACACAACATACGCCTCATTCCAATTCAGCAGTCACTAACCGCAAATTAGCAAGAGAACAATTTCCCAAATATTAACCCCGAAGGCCGAAACCAACATCAGATCAATACCCAAAAAACCATTCTTCTTAACTAACATTCAGCTAGTTTCTAAATTTCACATTCTTAGGGAAAGGTTCCCATTAATTTTATCCAAGATAAATTCTTTAAAATTTATCCTTTAATCTTCCTTTGGATGTCATTTCAAACCAAATTATGGTTTTTCAAACTAGTCGAGATTAGCGAACCACACCGAAGTAATTATTTATTTTATTTCCTAATCCCAACAGCGAACCACACCGAAGTAATTATTTATTTTATTTCCCAATCCCAACCTATTCATCCCATGAAGCAAAACTGGTAATACTCCATATCTAACACCACAGTGTTATCGGTAAAATTAATTACCATTTCACGTTCAAATCTAATTAAAGATTTAACTATCGCTTTGGAGTAAAACTGGTGATACTCCATTCTCGCTCAATTTCTAAATTTGATAATTTAGATTATCTATTCATATTTCAATCTAATTGCAGATTCATTAAAACCCCTTTTACTGGGTTAAAGAACTAATGTCATTTAAAACACAGTTCACGACAAACCCAACTCACATTCTATTTATTATCGGGTTAAAGAACAAATGTTATTTAAAACACCGTTCACGATAAACCCACAAATCAATTCTGTTTAAACCCCATTTCAAATCCAGTTTATTTATTTAAAATAAACGGGTTGTTACTTTAGTTCTAAACTAGTTCATTTCGATAAAAATCTATTTTTATCTTTTCAAATATGGAATTTTTCATCCTAATTTTTCCCAAATCATTTCTTATGATTTTACACAAATTATTGATATTTTTAATAATTTAATCAAGGCCCGTACAGTCGATTTCCAACAACGGCCATCGAACTGCACCTATAGCGACCTTTTTCGAATTTGATTTGGACGTATCTCCAAATCCAACCGTTAGATTTCAAATTTCTAATATTCGTTAGAAAGCTCTTTTCGATACGAACCCAACGGTTCCGGTTTTAGGAGAATCCGACGGTCGGATCTCCCGTAATGTCCATTTGAAATAAATGGTCGAAATTCACGAGCTGTCGCGGCGCGGCGCGTTCTATTCAGGCCATTATATTATATATATAATATATATAATATATTTCGTCGATTTCTATTTAAAAAGAATTTTATAAATAGTTTTGAATTCGTTTCAAAAACAATTTCAACCTTTATTTCAAATTCAAATCAAAGTTGAATTTTAAATTATGAATCCTTTTTACTTTCATTTCTATTTGATTTCAATTCAAATCGATTTTAATTCGATTCAATTCAAATTGGTTTTCTATTCGATTCAATTCAAATTGGTTTTCTATTCGATTCAATTCAAACTGATTTTCTATTCGATTCAATTCAAATTGGTTTTCTATTCGATTCAATTCAAATTGGTTTTCTATTCGATTCAATTCAACTCGTTTCTTATTCAAATCAATTCGAATTCGTTATATATTCAATTCAATTCGAATTCGTTATATATTCAGTTCAATTCGAATTCCATTTTCTAATTAAATCAAATTTGTTTTCTATTTAATTCAATTCGAATTTTATTCAATTCAATTCGAATTTTATTCAATTCAATTCGAATTTCATTTTAAAATATTCCTTTCGAAATCACCTTTCAATATTCATTTTAAAATGAATAAAATCGATATAAATATCGTTCACGTCAAAATGGCGTCAATCTAATCAACACGGCTTCATATATTTCTATTTTTAAAATATTCTATTCAACAAATGAATATTTATTTTTTTCTACACACGACTAATCTCAACGAATGAGTACTGTCCACGTGTGACTATTTTTGTTATTTTAATATATTTTATGAAAATTAAGGTATGTATCGTTTGATATTAAATCAGACTCCAACCGTAAATTAGTAAGAGAACGATTCCTTTTATATTAACCCCGAAGGCCGAAACCAACATCAGATCAATATCCAGGAGACCACTCATCTTATCTATTTTCCAGTTAGTTTCTAATTTTATATATGATAAAGATGTAAATTTTATTGTTAAAATATTTCGTTCAACACATGACTAATCTCAACGGATGAGTACTGTCAACACATGAACCTTTACTTTATAGTGATAAAGATATAAATTTTATTATTTAAAATATTTCGTTCAACACATGACTAATCTCAACGGATGAGTACAGTCAACACATGAACCTTTATTTTATAATTTTCTTTATCTTCTAAATTGTAATGAGGCCCAATCAATTACCATATAGAGTTAATTATATGGATTCCATACAACACATGTATATAATAACAACGATAAATAATCAACCATCATCCAAAGTGCACTACACTCTATAAGCATCAAATATAGATATCTAACGCTTATAACAGCATGTCAATCAATCGATCGACATACAACTAATTATTGGGATTAGTGTATGTCGTATTTCGTCCCAATACCCGTGTGGGGTTTCAAACAATCAAACACATATTTTATTTGTGCAGTTGGGCGATGTGTAAAATTTATCGACCCAATCAATGTCCTTCAAATAGGTGTACATAAACAAACCGTCCGGTTTGTAAATGAATATTTTATTTTATTCACTTCCACGTCAAAAATTATATTTTTAACGATAAAATATTTTATTTCAACACATGAATTTCTATTCAGTTCATTTACACAATAAAAATGATATTTTTATTTTTCTAACATATTTTAGGAAATTTCGGCGGCATAACGGCACGATACTAGAAACGGGACGAGGCCTAGCCTTATCCCCAGTCTAGTGAAGGCCCACACCATTCACACATCAATCAAATCAATTTCATTTCACCAAACAATTCAATTCAACCCAAACAATCTAACTAACAACACAGCCAAACAAACAAGTCCATGGTCTGTGGACGATTGTGTCGGGTGCTACTAAACACCGTCTGCATCCTAGTGTATATATATATATATAACTAGAAAAGAATTTTTGAGTGAGAAGTTTTCACCGATAGCTATCCAATACCACGACTCTTCATTTATAGAAATCTTCATCGTTCTCGCCTTTTTGTCACCTTCGTTGCCCGTATTCTCTACATATGTAAAAATCGAATTTTTATTTTGCTATTCAATATATAAAAATTGAATTTTTACTTTGCTATTCACTATATTAAAATCGAATTTTTACTATGCTATTCAATATATAAAAATTGAATTTTTACTATGCTATTCAATATATAAAAATCGAATTTTTACTTCGCTATTCAATATATAAAAATCGAATTTTTACTTCGCTATTCAATATATAAAAATCGAATTTTTACTTCGCTATTCAATATATAAAAATCGAATTTTTACTTCGCTATTCTATAGATAAAAATTCCATTTTCCAATATGAAGATTTCGCCTTTTCAAATATAAAGGTTTCGCCTTTTCAATTTCATCATTATAAAAATCACATTTTTATTTCAACGTATATATAATAAAAATCAGATTTTTATTTCGCTATATCTATAAAGATGATATTTTTATAACTTCAACTTAATAAAAATCATATTTTTATATCTTCTATAAATTAAAAAAAATTGAATTTTTATCCTTTCTAAACTATAAAAATTATAGTTTTAACCTTTGTATAATATAAAAATTATATTTTTAGACTATGTGAAGTATTTTAATTTAAGACAATTAATATTTTCAAAATCAATGCTACATCAATGCTATAAAAATTCCATAAGATCAATTTCATAAACCATGATGTATAAATTTTATACCAGAAAAGAAAGAAATAAAGGAATATAGGCTTACTGTAAAAAATGTCGTTCACCCTCAAAACTAGGGTTTCTCTCCTTGGCACCTGCAAATGACCGGATCGCCCTCCAGTGGGCCCACACGAAGCGGCGGAGCGATGCCATCCAGTCCCCGGAGCAGCGACGAACTCGGTGCTACCTTGCGTCGGAAAAACTGAGGCGATGGCGGCTCCTTTGAGGGGTTTCGGGTTGCGAGGTCAACGGGGAAAGGTGGGGGGGGGCTCAGATGTAGGCGAAGCAGAGGGGAGAAGGGCGGCGCGTCCTTGGTGGCGACGGAGGGCTGGGACGAGGGGGCGATGGGTTTGGGTTCGTGGGCTTTTTTTTTCTGATTTGGATCGAAGAATGAAACGGGGCGGGGGGGGGGGGGGGTGCAGGTCAATGTAAGGAGAGGGGAGAGAAAGTGGTTTAATTATTTTATTCATTTTTTCTCTTCCACCCAAAAAGCAACTTTTATTTTCGACCTCAAAACGAGGCCCATCGCCTGTCATCCATAGTGTTTTACCCCCATTCCGAACACAATGGGATATGTATCGTAGGCTGATTCGATCGTTTCGATCAGTTTCCATCAAAATCAACATATAACTCTATATATTGAATTTGAACGTGCATTTCAATTTACTGGGGTCACATACGAACTCGAAAAATTCCAGAAAAATATTTTCTAGCTTCGTATTGACGATACGGTCCTAACAAAACTAGTTTCGTCGAATTCTGAGACCGTTGGAAAAATGGCCATTTTCCAGTCGATTAAAATCAACTAAAACCGGTCAAACGCGTTTTCGTTTGCCACGCTCACATATTGATTCGAAAAATTATGAAATTTGGAATCTAGCAATAATTTGACATCACAGACCCAACAAAAGTGGTTTCGTCTAAATCCGAGGTCGTTTGCAAAATTTCCATTTTTAAGGGCCTAAATTCCATAGCGACTATTCAGAATTTTCAACTGGACATATCTTTTGATTCCCGCTATGAAATTTTGATTTGTCGGATTCGTTGGAAAGATATTCTCTAATAGATCCTATTGTTTTTGGTTTCGCTAAAATCCGGATTGTTTTGCACCCGGTACATTCAATTGAAGTTTGAAATCGAATTATCGAACTACCGCGCCATTTTCAATTACTATTATAATTATATATAATTATTTATATTCTAACGACGACGCGTATAATATATACGTTCGAATTATATTCAAAATAAATTTTTCGTCGATATTATTTAAAATAATCTATTTTAAATATTCAAAATTCGCTAAAATTGCCAAAATAAAAAATTTAAATTGGCCCAGATTTTCCGGGTTATTACAATCTCTCCCCACTTAAAACTTTTCGTCCTCGAAAAGGAACAAAGTCGAAAGTGGTTTGATTAATCAACTCTACGTTCGATCTGGCTTCCATTCTCCAACTTTTCAGTTTCTGAGAATTTCAAATTTTCAAACATTTGGCTAACACCCTAAATTTTCGAAAAATTTCGCCATAACCTCCCCTACACCGGGAGCCACGGGAAAATCCCGAAATTGCCATATGGGCCTTCTGATCTCAAAAGGAAAAAGAAAAAGCCAAGCGGCTAGCCAATAGGCTCATAAAATCATCATCACCCAAACAAAACAGTAAATTATATTAAACATGTACCTATTTGTCGGGCAAACAAATTTTATTCTTCTGCTCTAGCCTCCTTGCTATGACCTGTTCAATAGATATACATGTATATGCAAGCAAATGCGACTAATTTTCAATACAATGCAATATTTGATTCAATTAGGCTAAATGGTTCAAAATTGTCAAACAAATAAACAAACAACACAAACATCAATCAATTAGTGAATTAGAGTTTCAAATTCATAATTTTGATATATATACTGAAAATCATGTTTTTGATGCCAAATCACAACAATAAATCTAGCTATATAAGTTTTGGTTCTCACACCAGTCTAATGGAAATATATAGATATCACACCTTCGAAACACGAACATAAATACTGATGATGCACGTGCTATCATCAGTACCATCTCCGGGCGACTAGAGTGTGATTCTATATCTATCCAGTATATTAAAACTTCGAATATACGTTCATGACGCGTATATGCAAAACCTTTATATACTGGATTGTCCAAATCAATACAAATAAAATATTCAAATACGTATAAAACGATTTAAATTTTCAAAACAAAATTGTTTTCATTTGAAAAATATACTCTTCACACTCGTTCTAGGATACTACTGATCCTATCTCTAACGAGTCATTCTAATTGGATATTACTAATCCAATATCTGATGAATTCTTTCGTATGGTTCTAATGTGACTTGTTCTCGAGCTCTGTAAACCAAAGCTCTGATACCAAATATGACGGCCGGGAATTTCGCTCGATCCGAATCAGTCGTTAAACCGATCTAAACCGTTCGAAATCCCTGATCGTTTGAGAACAGGACAAATCAGAATACAAACAGAAGAACATTTCATTGTTATTACAACAATTTCATCAGAATACAAGAATATACAGAGTATAAATGGATAAATTACATTCGATAAATATCAGAGTTTACAATAAATTACATAGCAGCGGAAAAATAATACAAAGCACAACTGAAGGTGATATACGGATACAGAGCTTTCCGGATATCATTCCAGCTGTAAACCAGGATCATGTGAATATAAATCTGCAAAACCAAAACTACTAGTTGCCCGTGCGGAAAATAGGGGCACCTAGAGTTTAGGTTAAAACAATAAACTCCAGGTCAGTCATGTGACTGGTGTGAGAACTAAAACAGTTATTTAAAACTTTACTTTAAAATAGAGTAATTCAAGGGACCACGCCGTATAACACGGAACGGGTTTCCTCCCAAGAATACCAGTGCATACAATAAACAGCGCAATGCTTTTTCGAAAAATGAAGCTATTATAAGACCCAGGTCCCATCACACAATGCAACGCAAGCCGGAGGATAGGGTTTTCCCTTATAATAGCCAAACATGCTTGGTACGTTTAAAACAAATCATTTGATACTATAATAAGTGTATAGTGTCAAAACAATTTCAATCATAAATATCAATCATAGGCGGCATGGGTACCATCTATCATGTCGCCATACTAGTTCTAAAATTAAAACCGCGATACACGTATTGGAAATTGGATTTCCGTCATGAGTCGAGGCAAGGGTCAAGCTCCTCTCCGCTTTCGAGACACTCTAGCAAATGTCTCAGGACTACACACTCTGGGCAATCCTGGATCTTCAGGGCCGGTCCTCACTTACGTTAGAGGATTGGCAATTCCTGAATGCACGTTTCCTGGTCCTTACAGACCTAAAATCGAGGCGCCTCATCCAACAACCACATAGGTGAAAAGTATATAAATGTCAGGGCTGGTAAGTCACTGACACCATCATAGCTAGAAAGAAACGTCGTGTTCTCCCTGTAGTCCGTATCCCATTTTTAACTCATACCGAGGTGTGAGGCTCGCGAATTCACGTTATACACAAAGCTGCCACGTAGGCCGTGCTTTGATCGTCAACCACAAGACTTTGCTTTTCAACAGAAGCCTTGATCCATGCAACTCAGCATGACACACAGGCAATTCATGCCATGCGATTGATATCTATCGATATATAACCTCTAAGCTCGTACGTCTTAGAGAAGGGCGTTAAGCAAGAGAATAAATTCTCCGCCGCCAAACAGATATATATTTAACAGAAATCAATCAACACAGAATAAAATCCAATGTCAGACACACAATCCATTTACAAGTTCATTCTAGGTCTGAACGAAACAGGAGGCACTTTCCTCGCATATCCATCGATCTCCAAGTACGTCTGGACGACCACCAACTATTTCCATCCTCTTGGGTGTACAGCCCAATCAGGATCGTCAGTAATTATCCAAACGATGTGAAGACTTCCGGTCTTCGACCACCGTCTTCATCTTTGACTTATCGTGGAATCAGTTATTCAGAATGGGTGTAAACCCGACCTTTCCGAACAACCCGCGTATATTAAAACAAATGTTACGCAAACACAACATACGCCTCATTCCAATTCAGCAGTCACTAACCGCAAATTAGCAAGAGAACAATTTCCCAAATATTAACCCCGAAGGCCGAAACCAACATCAGATCAATACCCAAAAAACCATTCTTCTTAACTAACATTCAGCTAGTTTCTAAATTTCACATTCTTAGGGAAAGGTTCCCATTAATTTTATTCAAGATAAATTCTTTAAAATTTATCCTTTAATCTTCCTTTGGATGTCATTTCAAACCAAATTATGGTTTTTCAAACTAGTCGAGATTAGCGAACCACACCGAAGTAATTATTTATTTTATTTCCCAATCCCAACCTATTCATCCCATGAAGCAAAACTGGTAATACTCCATATCTAACACCACAGTGTTATCGGTAAAGTTAATTACCATTTCACGTTCAAATCTAATTAAAGATTTAACTATCGCTTTGGAGTAAAACTGGTGATACTCCATTCTCGCTCTATTTCTAAATTTGATAATTTAGATTATCTATTCACATTTCAATCTAATTGCAGATTCATTAAAACTCCTTTTACTGGGTTAAAGAACTAATGTCATTTAAAACACAGTTCACGACAAACCCAACTCACATTCTATTTATTATCGGGTTAAAGAACAAATGTTATTTAAAACACCGTTCACGATAAACCCACAAATCAATTCTGTTTAAAACCCATTTCAAATCCAGTTTATTTATTTAAAATAAACGGGTTGTTACTTTAGTTCTAAACTAGTTCATTTCGATAAAAATCTATTTTTATCTTTTCAAATATGGAGTTTTTCATCCCAATTTTTCTTAAATCATTTCTTATGATTTTACACAAATTATTGATATTTTTAATAATTTAATCAAGGCCCGTACAGTCGATTTCCAACAACGGCCATCGAACTGCACCTATAGCGACCTTTTTCGTATTTGATTTGGACGTATCTCCAAATCCAACCGTTAGATTTCAAATTTCTAATATTCGTTAGAAATCTCTTTTCGATACGAACCCAACGGTTCCGGTTTTAGGAGAATCCGACGGTCGGATCTCCCGTAATGTCCGTTTGAAATAAATGGTCGAAATTCACGAGCTGCCGCGGCGCGGCGCGTTCTACTCAGGCCATTATAGTATATATATATATATATATATAATATATAATATATTTCGTCGATTTCTATTTAAAAACGAATTTTATAAATAGTTTTGAATTCGTTTCAAAAACAATTTCAACCTTTATTTCAAATTCAAATCAAAGTTGAATTTTTTATTATGAATCCTTTTTACTTTCATTTCTATTTGATTTCAATTCAAATCAATTTTAATTCGATTCAATTCAAATTGGTTTTCTATTCGATTCAATTCAAATTGGTTTTCTATTCGATTCAATTCAAATTGATTTTCTATTCGATTCAATTCAAATTGGTTTTCTGTTCGATTCAATTCAAATTGGTTTTCTATTCGATTCAATTCAACTCGTTTCTTATTCAAATCAATTCGAATTCGTTATATATTCAATTCAATTCGAATTCGTTATATATTCAGTTCAATTCGAATTCCATTTTCTAATTAAATCAAATTCGTTTTCTATTTAATTCAATTCGAATTTTATTCAATTCAATTCGAATTTTATTCAATTCAATTCGAATTTCATTTTAAAATATTCGTTTTCGAAATCACCTTTCAATATTCATTTTAAAATGAATAAAATCGATATAAATATCGTTCACGTCAAAATGGCGTCAATCTAATCAACACGGCTTCATATATTTCTATTTTTAAAATATTCTATTCAACAAATGAATATTTATTTTTGTCTACACACGACTAATCTCAACGAATGAGTATTGTCCACGTGTGACTATTTTTGTTATTTTAATATATTTTATGAAAATTAAGGTATGTATCGTTTGATATTAAATCAGACTCCAACCGTAAATTAGTAAGAGAACGATTCCCTTGATATTAACCCCGAAGGCCGAAACCAACATCAGATCAATATCCAGGAGACCACTCATCTTATCTATTTTCCAGTTAGTTTCTAATTTTATATATGATAAAGATGTAAATTTTATTGTTAAAATATTTCGTTCAACACATGACTAATCTCAACGGATGAGTACTGTCAACACATGAACCTTTACTTTATAGTGATAAAGATATAAATTTTATTATTTAAAATATTTCGTTCAACACATGACTAATCTCAACGGATGAGTACAGTCAACACATGAACCTTTATTTTATAATTTTCTTTATCTTCTAAATTGGAATGAGGCCCAATCAATTACCATATAGAGTTAATTATATGGATTCCATACAACACATGTATATAATAACAACGATAAATAATCAACCATCATCCAAAGTGCACTACACTGTATAAGCATCAAATATAGATATCTAACGCTTATAACAGCCTGTCAATCAATCGATCGACATACAACTAATTATTGGGATTAGTGTATGTCGTATTTCGTCCCAATACTCGTGTGGGTTTCAAACAATCAAACGCATATTTTAATTGTGCAGTTGGGCGATGTGTAAAATTTATAGACCCAATCAATGTCCTTCAAATAGATGTACATAAACAAACCATCCGGTTTGTAAATGAATATTTTATTTTATTCACTTCCACGTCAAAAATTATATTTTTAACGATAAAATATTTTATTTCAACACATGAATTTCTATTCAGTTCATTTACACAATAAAAATGATATTTTTATTTTTCTAACATATTTTAGGAAATTTCGGCGACATAACGACACGATACTAGAAACGGGACGAGGCCTAGCCTTATCCCCTGTCTAGTGAAGGCACACGCCATTCACACATCAATCAAATCAATTTCATTTCATCAAACAATTCAATTCAACCCAAACAATCTAACTAACAACACAGCCAAACAAACAAGTCCATGGTCTGTGGACGATTGTGTCGGGTGCTACTAAACACCGTCTGCATCCTAGTATATATATATATAACTAGAAAAGAAATTTTGAGTGAGAAGTTCTCACCGATAGCTATCCAATACCACGACTCTTCATTTATAGAAATTTTCATCGTTCTCTCCTTTTTGTCACCTTCGTTGCCCGTATTCCCTACATATGTAAAAATCGAATTTTTATTTTGCTTTTCAATATATAAAAATCGAATTTTTACTTTGCTATTCAATATATAAAAATCGAATTTTTACTATGCTATTCAATATATAAAAATCGAATTTTTACTATGCTATTCAATATTTAAAAATCAAATTTTTACTTTGCTATTCAATATATAAAAATCGAATTTTTACTTCGCTATTCAATATATAAAAATCGAATTTTTACTTCGCTATTCAATATATAAAAATCAAATTTTTACTTCGCTATTCAATATATAAAAATCGAATTTTTACTTTGCTATTCTATAGATAAAAATTCGATTTTCCAATATGAAGATTTCGCCTTTTCAAATATAAAGGTTTCGCCTTTTCAATTTCATCATTATAAAAATCACATTTTTATTTCAACGTATATATAATAAAAATCAGATTTTTATTTCGCTATATCTATAAAGATGATATTTTTATAACTTCAACTTAATAAAAATCATATTTTTATATCTTCTATAAATTAAAAAAAAACGAATTTTTATCCTTTCTAAACTATAAAAATTATAGTTTTAACCTTTGTATAATATAAAATTATATTTTTAGACTGTGCGAAGTATTTTAATTTAAGATAATTACTATTTTCAAAATCAGTGCTACATCAATGCTATAAAAATTTCATAAGATCAATTTCATAAACCATGATGTATAAATTTTATACCAGAAAAGAAAGAAATAAAGGAATATAGGCTTACTGTAAAAAATGTCGTTCACCCTCAAAACTAGGGTTTCTCCCCTTGGCGCCTGCAAATGACCGGATCGCCCTCCAGTGGGCCCACACTAAGCGGCGGAGCGATGCCATCCAGTCCCCGTAGCAGCGACGAACTCGGTGCTACCTTGCGTCGGAAAAACTGAGGCGATGGCGGCTCCTTTGAGGGGTTTTGGGTTGCGAGGTCAACGAGGAAAGGTGGGGGAGGGGCGCTCGGATGTAGACGAAGCAGAGGGGAGAAGGGCGGTGCGTCCTTGGTGGCGACGGAGGGCTGGGACGAGGGGGCGATGGTTTTTTTCTTTTTTTTCTTTTTTTTCTTTTTCTGATTTGGATCGAAGACTGAAACGGGGGCGGGGGGAGGGCAGGTCAATGTAAGGAGAGGGGAGAGAGAGTGGTTTAATTATTTAATTATTTTATTTTTTTTCTCTTCCACCCAAAAAGCAACTTTTATTTTCGACCTCAAAACGAGGCCCATCGCCTGTCGTCCATAGCGTTTTACCCCCATTCCGAACACAATGGGATATGTATCGTAGGCTGATTCGATCGTTTCGATCAGTTTCCGTCAAAATCAACATATAACTCTATATATTGAATTTGAACGCGCATTTCAATTTACCGGGGTCACATACGAACTCGAAAAATTTCAGAAAAATATTTTCTAGCTTTTTATTGACGATACGGTCCTAACAAAACTAGTTTCGTCGAATTCTGAGACCGTTGGAAAAATGGCCATTTTCCAGTCGATTAAAATCAACTGAAACTGGTCAAACGCGTTTTCCTTCGCCACGCTCACATATTGATTCGAAAATTATGAAACTTGGAATCTAGAAATAATTTGACATCACGGACCCAACAAAAGTGGTTTCGTCGAAATCCGAGGTCGTTTGCAAAATTTCCATTTTTAAGGGCCTGAATTCCATAGCGACTATTCAGAATTTTCAGCTGGACATATCTTTTGATTCCCGCTATGAAATTTTGATTTGTCGGATTCGTTGGAAAGATATTTTCTTATAGATCCTATTGTTTTTGGTTTCGCTAAAATCCAGATTGTTATGCACCCGGTACATTCAATTGAAGTTTGAAATCGAATTATCGAACTACCGGGCCATTTTCAATTCCTATTAATTATATATAATTATTTATATTCTAACGACGACGCGTATAATATATACGTTCGAATTATATTCAAAATAAATTTTTCGTCGATATTATTTAAAATAATCTATTTTAAATATTCAAAATTCGCTAAAATTGCCAAAATAAAAATTTTAAACTGGCCCAGATTTTCCGGGTTATTACAAATGCATTAGAGGACCTACCCTAGGATTGCACGTCGTAGGGTGCAACCCCTAGGGATCAGTATTGACCCCCCTAGGGGATTGGTGTCAATCCCTCAAATATAGGGCGATCTAGGCCCCAACTCTTAGGTAATGTCTTATCACGTCGGTGGCTCCCCCTGTGCAATTCTTGACCTATCCAACTTAAGCCTTTAGAAAAGGAATCTTCTCTGGGATTCTCTTTGTAGTGACTCCACCATTATTCAATCGTAACTCCTTATTCTCCTTATTCTTGTACTAAAACAACTAACTATGTTGTAATTTGGCAGTATAAGTAATAGATAATTCTAAGTGGACAGAGGCCAGAAAGTTTGTCGAACCACTATAAAAACCTTGCATTGTTTACTGCTTTTACATGTTATGTGATTATTCTGTGATAGTTTTGTGATTGTGATCTCCGATCTGTTCTATGACTGCGTACATCTAGGGTATTAGGCTCGATCGACAAAAATCATGTCTATAATATAAAAAATCCATATTCAGGTTTCGCCATCAAGAATCGAGTGAAAAATCTTAGGATAATCCAAATTTTCCATAAAATTGTGCACCCCAATCTAGATCGAGTTAGCAATGAAAATGGATATCATACATACATCTTACCTACTTATCTAAATTCTTCTATACTTAAAGTCTTTATAAACATTTATTGAGCTCATACATGTTTATTTTCCATTTAAAACATATATCCGTATATGCAAACTACTCTTCTAACTCCTAAGCGTATGAATAATACTAGACTTATTTTTCTTAATGAAAATGGTTCAACGGATTCGAAACTTCTTCAACTTACTATTTTTCAGTGTATAAGTTCTTAGTTTCTTAAATTTCCACAGCACTAACATAAATTTCCAATTTATACCATCTAAAGTCATCGAAAATTATATTGCATTCTCTTAATTTAAAATTACGACCTTACATCTCATTACAGGATATACATAAAATTACTCAAACAAATAAAATACTTGAGTAAATATATTATGTGACTGAAAATTCCAGAATTCAATCACGTGAATTTTACTCTAAATCCTTTTGAAATAGTAATAATATACGTACATTCTTTTATATATTAGAGTGGTATTTATGAAATTCCAAGCAAAGTTTGTTTAAACCCAGGTAACTCTAAACAAAATATCGTTGTAGCAATTTTTCACTTCGAAACTCGAAAATGAACATCAATAACGTATCAATAATCTTTGAAATTATTTTCCACTAATAGACGTGAGTTCAATGTTTTTTAAATCCTTAAAATCAATTTATACTCACAAATATCATCAAATAATAATATTATCTCTTTCAAATTTTCTGAAAAATAAATTTTCCAAAATTACAGGATTTTAGTTCTCAATTTCCCAATCTAATTCCAATTCTTTTTATAAATCATACTTACAAGTTAGTTGCACTTATAAAATTTTACTTCCTTATATGAAATACTTTCATAATTTTATGCCCTTATTTGTACTAATAAACAATTTTAATTGAAATTAGAATTCCATTCAACATTCATATCGAATTCCTTTTGAATCTGAATTCATAAATGCTCATATTTAATCCAATTAAACAATAAATGTTCATAAACTGACTAAGCATAGTTAACCAACCAAAAATGTGATGATAACTAAATATTATCATATCCTAACAATCAAATATATCATGAATAACTGTATAATTTATGAAAATTATTGCATATAGGAATATAATTTACGTGAAAATATTTCATTTACCTTTTTTTAAAGATAATACTATGTCAATTTACTATGTTCGATTATTTAGGAACCTCTATCAATACCATTTCGTCCCAAGTATCAATCAGAATTCATTATTCACTAACAGATAAATCAGTACAGTATAAAAAAAACTTTATGCACTAACAAACACATGCACTTGTATATACATTCAACTCATCCTAGGGTCTCACTTACCCTATCTCAAATGTGTAATCCCCACCAAAGCGAAGAAGTTTGCTCAACCTAAGCTCTGACACCAGCTATAATGACTCGACTTTTTGACCCTTAGGGCTGAACTAATACACCCACTGTATTCACTTCCTGAACATCTAAATACTAGGAAATTTAATCATTAGGGGTGAGAAAAAAAGGTAGAACTAAATCTTACAATCATAGCGGATAACGTATAACATACAACATGCTTTACAAAAGAAATTGAATTTATTATATACATACATACGTATGCAGTTAAAGCGCTTAACGGACTCAATGAGGTAGAGGTGTAAAAATTTGTAGTGACAATAAAGCGAGGAAAGAACAGAGTATAGTAGATGACTCTAAAATAGCATATAAAGCTCGTACATGATGCTTTTACAAATATATAAATGATAGATAAATGAATTTTTAACATTAAATTTTAATTATAATTGGCACACTCTTAATTTTAGATAAGAACTTATGCAAATATATGTAAATAAATGTAAACTATTATTTAGCTTAATTCAATTTATTAGAATATTATAGTATTTTTTATTCTTAAAAAACTAATTTTATAATGTTTGTAATGTGTAAATGTCACTTTTTAATTCATTTCTTTTATAAAGATATAGCAGGAATAGTGGAATATAGCTGAAATAATTAGATATAACGGGAATATCATAATACAGCAAGGCTTAAAATGGAAAGTCTATTTTAGAGGCCTTTTGGAAATATCAGAGTGGTAGAAATCCTCTGTGGAATATAGCAGGGCAACACTGGGGCATAAACTGCACAGATACATACACATCAGAGTACTAACATGACACCAATTGTAAATCATAACAAAATGTCTGTACCATTACAGACATTTACAAGTAAACAAACCAGAAATAACGAATGATAGAAAAATATGAAAGTATGTCTGGAGCCTTCAACCTATCTTCTAAGGTCCAAAACTAATAAAGCTAACCTGTCAAACATACTTAGTCCACCCTTACGTTATAATAAAATAACACCCAAATCAGCGTGGTAAACCAGCATGAAAAATTCAGTTGATAGAGAATATAATTTTTTAATTTTTTTTTTGAAATCAAAGATATTACGTAAAACCACATCGTACATAAGCATGGATGAGTTTTTTCCTTACGATAACCAAAACACTTTATATCAAAATCCAATAATATTATATTAATGTCAATAGTCGACAAATCAAATATTAATTTAGAAGAAATGCTTGCATATCACATTTCATTATAATTGGATACATCATATTTTCTACCACGCTTACTGGAGTTTCGATTCCATACAATGACCGACTAATGGGGAACTATCCACCACAGTACATCTAAAAAATGTAATAAATTAACTTATGATTACCTATCAACATATGATCAACCAATCACTTAATTTCAACAATACTGAATTTAACATCACCCGGTGGCTTTGCAAACTTTTACTATAGTCCCACACACTATCAAATATAATGTATGTATCTAAAAGAATGAAGAAAAATATCCTACTTTAGTGTGACCAATTTAGTTGTGCAACATCTCCCCTAATTTTAGTCATTCTTAGTTGATGAGGCTTGAGGACATTTTACTTTGCTTATGTAATTTTTATTGCATCCATTAGATTAGCAGCAAGTAATCCTTAAACTTCAACTTTGTCTATAATTCCATCATCTTGAAGATGTTCATCATTTCTCCTCTCAACATGATCAAAGTGGTTTTCAGATAACTTGATCCAGAATTGGTCTCTTTGAAGCAACAATCGAGAGTTTACTGTAAATTTGAACCTAGTTCCATTAGGCATAAGCAGATTATGCATAATGCACATTTCACTCCTAACCGCATATGAGGACGTGTATGATTATTATTTGATGTATACATTCCATGGTCAAAACTATCTAAAATTTGATATTCGACTATTTAGCTATCATAAACACAATAATAATCATTCGCGTTTAACTTTCCTGTGAAAATCGCTTACCCTTATTTAGTTAAACTCTTGTTAGTTAAATCTTTGTATAACTTATTATTATTTTGCCGTAACTTATCCCAATAGAATAGTACATTCACAAAAAACATTTCAATACTTCGTTTTTTTTAAATGGGTTCTTTATTAATGATGAAAAAAGAACACTTTGAGACGTCTCCATAAAAAAGCTTACCGGAGTAGTAAGGGAAAAGAGCTCAGAAGCTCTTATACATTTTTTGTAAAACTAAAACACAAACCAAACAAGCCAGAATATATTGGACAAACCATAAATACAAACTCCACCATGGGGGCAATTAGGTTGTAGTGACAAAATATTATAATTAACAAGTTTCCATGCCACGGCTTTAAAATAAATAAATTTTAAGGACATCTGCCTTTAATTCTCTAAATATGTCATCTCATTTTCTAACTTTTTTCATTTTAAATCATTTCGTTTACTCTCAACCAATTTACCAAAACCCTACCAATTTGACTTCCTTTTCAACTTTGTTCAATTCGATTTGCATCTTCTTCAAATTTCAATTTAACATTCAACTTCATCTATAGCAAGCCGGCACAAATCTTAGGTAAAAACCCTAATCAAACATTTTTAGCGATTATCGATAACCAATTTGTAATCTACAATGAATCAGCATCCTGCATTTTTCGGTTAGGGTTTTTAGCGATTACCGATTTCCGATAGTGCTCAATGCTGTATTTTTTATACCATACTCAAATTAGATGATTATTGATTTTCGATTTGTAATGTATAATGTAGTTCTATTATCTTATTACCCATTAGCGAATATCGATTCATATATTTAATTTTTATGCGAAAATTTGCATATAAAAATAAAATGTTGTTATCTTATTAGCGATTTATTTCATATATAATGCAGTTTGTACTTGTATTTTGTTTTGGTACTAAAAAAGATAAATATGTTTATCTTTAACAGAAACGAGTAGTTTTTTATGTTAGAAGATACATGCATTATGGTTTTTTCGTAAAAACAAATCTATCTACTAATATTTAACTTAATAATAGTGTTAAGTGCTACACAATTTTTTTAACAAAAGAATCATATATATGTATATGTATATATATATATAACAAAAAAGAGAAAATAGTCTTTGTCCAACGGCTCACAAAAACAGATTTGTAGAAATAGACTATAGAAACTGTGAACAAAACACACACAAACAAGAACGAATAAACACCGATACAAAGGCAGACCACCTGAACCAAGAGAATGGGACTATCCAATGGGACCCTTGCTAGCATCATGCCTAAACAAGCTATTGTTAATGCCACCACTACTCCTTTGACTGTGTGTGAAAATCAGGACAAAGAACAAGCCAATCCTGCGTAATCAGCACCAAACACCAATCTTTTCCAACCCTAATCTCCGGCCCAGCCTATGAAATAGCTCCAAAAGATCCATGGAAGCCCTTGAGCAAACGATCCAAAAAGACCTATAAATCCAGGACCTGCAGTAGTAGAAAACAACATGATAAAAAATGGGGAGGGAGAGGGGAAAGTAGGCGAGGAGGAGAGGGGAGGGGAGGTGAAGGTAGTGGAGCGGAGCCCGCACTCAAAAGCACAGAGGAAACAACAAATCCCCACACTTGGAGTAGACAGATCTGTAGTAACATCAAAAGTACCAACCAACCTCCTCGAGCGGGAGCCAATTGCTCCCTTAAAAGGCCTACCACGTAAGGTAAGGAATACAGCACTTCTCGCCCTTGGAATAATGGTAGGAGAGTCCATAGGCAAATCATCAAAAATTGCCTTATTCCGTGAGCACCAGACATACCAGCAGATGAGACAAGAAAGAAGACAAAAAAGAATAGAATGGATAGATTTGCCTGTGATGTCAGCCCACCTGTTTCTCTGTAAATCTTCAAGTGAATTGGCATTACCTCGGATACCAACCAAGTTTCCGAAGTAATTCCTGATAGTTCTGGCATAAGAGCTAATGAGAAACAGATAAGTACAAGATTCCAAATCACCAGATTTGCAGCACCTACAACGTGACACAAGTGGGATACCAATCCTCAGGAGGTTCTGTTAAGTGCTATACATGTTAAGTTCTATACATGTCATATGTTTATAATTTCAAACAATCACTAAATTGCCACACAATAAAAGATAAATAAATTTATCTTTTAAACAGTTGACGTGTTTCCTATTCATATATCATGTATTGCTCCTATTTTAAACACAATACACCAAAAGATAAATAAATTTATCATTTTAAACAATTGATGTATTTTTTCTACATAATGGATATAAATATTAGTCTTCTACTAAAAATACTATAAATTTATGCAATAGATGTCTTAACACATTTGGATTTTAAAATAAGTACCAACAATAATTAACTAAAAGATAATAAGAATTATCTTTTTAAACGAGTAATGTCATTACACAAATCATACATCTAAGTTAGTTTTTTATATAAAAGTATTCTTATGTTTTGAAGCTGGAATTTTTTTGACACAATTATCTTTTTGCATTTTAATAATTTTTAAGCTTGAATCAAAGTTGTTAAAAATATAATTAGTTTGTCTTTTTAAACAAGTATAGTTTTTATATAAAAAAAACAAATTTTAGATTTTTACTTAAAATATTGTTAAAGTACTATCTATAATCATTTTAATATGTTATCATTCATATTATTGTGTTTTTTTCCAAAAAGATAAATACATTTATCTTTTTAAGCAATGATATTTTTTATTGCTAGAAGATTTCCATATTAGCTTTTTTTTTGGCAAGGCCATCCGGTTTTATAGTGATCCGTAACACTCTTTTATTTATTAAAAATAAAAGATACATTAGTGTACTGGAGATATGTAACAAAATCGACGGGATAAACTCTCATGCAGGGAAGTAAAGCTTACAAGCTCAAAAGAGAAAGGCTCATTGCATACACTACATTACTTACGATTTAACATGTAAGATTACATAACAGTATGACATAATCTAAAGCATATTTTAACCAACAGAACTCATCAACCTTTGTCGTCATCAAGCCCTTTCATAAGCTCGATTTTTTTGCATCTCATAATCGGTGCACTACCCATTTGATGACCAAATGAAGTCACTGTAGTGGGCGAGTTGATGATAATGTCTGGCGACGCCTTTTATCCTGGTGGTGGAATATGATCATAAGGTCCTAGTTTTCTATGCACAGTTTCTTTGCTTTTGAGAACAGGGGAAACTTGAGAGGTTTTGCATGTAGATTGTTGTTGCTTGTGTGCTCACAGCATCACAACTACTATTATTATAGTTCAGAAAACCTAGCTTAAGAGCATTAGGCAAAGTGGTCTTAACGTTGCAAACTCTCGCTTTAACCATCTTCTGTATTTCACGGTTAATAGCAGACATGCCGATAAAATTTATATTTCTTTGTCACAATCTCCAACAACTTGGTTTTTTCACTGCTAACATGTCTGTCATAATCTCCACTTATAATTTCTTCTCTAATTTTTTCTTTAGTTTCATGAAATCCTTTTTCATAACCCTTGGGTGCAGTTTTAGCTTCACTATTATTTGTTTGCTTCTTCACCACTTTGTCATCAACTTCAACACAATAAAGTTACCTAGCAAGAATGGGTCAAGGTTGGCTTCATCACATTGACTAACTCGATGACCATTTACAGTAAAACCACTGACATGTTTCATTCTTCCTTCACTACAAATACTATTGAAATCTTCTTCCTTACTCAAAGTATCATTATCAGTTGTGGGCTTAACAGGAGAGCATGCAACATACTTTTTCAACTCAACTAAATTTAGCTGACCCTGCCTAACCAATACATCCTCTGTACATTCACCATTTTATGCATCTTCCATAACCTTATGTAAAGCAGTTTTGTTACCTTCATCACGTACATGACTTGCATAACAAGCTTGCAGCAATGAAAAAGTTTTTTCAATACTACAAACTTGAAGAGGGAACGCTCGGGAGAGCAATTCACTAAATTGCCTTGTTTCACCAACTTCAAAATCTGCCCCCTTCTCCGACTTAGTTTCACCATTATTCATGTCGTAAAGCACAGAGAACATGTTGTTACTCTTATCGACCTTACTTATCACCTCTACAACCTTATCCAAATTATTCTTATGCGATGGTTCCAAATTTACCCTCTTCTTGCACTGCACCATATATGCTAATTAGGCTGTGTTTCAAGCTGTATCTAACGCATGTAGGCACGGCAAAAAGCTGTATCAAAAAATAGCATGTTAAATTTTTAGATACAGCTTAAAACCGTATCCCAATTTGATAACATACAGTTATTGGCCGTATCTAAAGTGTAAGTAGATACGGCTATAAACTGTATCTTATATATGTGTGTGTGTATAAGCAGAAATTGCAGCACATATTATTTGTAACACAAAGCATATATAACACAGGATACACTAATTCTAACAATAAACAAAACACATGAAATATTTCATTACAATATATAATGATACATGCTATTTGATTACATTACAATAAATAAGATACACGCTGTTTCATTACATTAAAGAAGATACATAATGTTATATTACAATAAGCTAGGATAAATACCCGAATCGGCGTTGTGAGCTAAAGTGCAGCCACATATTGAATCTATGCTTCCTTCAAGATGAACATTCTCCAAAACAAACAAAAGATCATAAACCAGCCAAGCAACATTGCATTGTATCCAAGACATGAAGGAACCCTTCAGGAAGATCAACACACTCAAATCACTCAAAGAACTACTCAGATCTAAGAAAACTTCAAGAGGCCTGCTAATAAGTTAGCTTGGATAGCATATAGCATGTACACTACAAAGACCTGAAAAAAGTGCAAAACCATAGTTCAGAATAGGATATGTCCACATTATTATTTTCATTAGTAGCTGAATATTGCAAGTCTACAACAGTTTTACTTGTTCAGTCGAGATTGAGTCTCGATTGAAGACAGTTAATATAACTTAATTAAAGAGAAATATAGAGGATATGTCCACATTATAATTCTCCTTGTCACTTGGTTACAATGTAGATATAACATTGCTATAGCCTTTCCCTTTATATTCTATCACCCTTATCTAATGTAGTGTATCTGAGATGAGGGGATGAAAAAAAAGCAAGATATTACCTGAAGTTTAGATCAACACACTCAAATCTATGCTTATTAGCTTCATCCAAATGATGAAGGTTGCTGCACACACATGTTATAATAGTCAGCTTCTATTTTTGCCATGGGTTGACTAAAAAAAATGATTGGTTACATGAGCACAAAGAAATTTGGTTCAAGGCAGCAAGTCATAAATGGAAAAGCAGTTTTACGCCTTTACTCACACGCAGTGTGACACACATGACACACCAAACAAATTGACTAAATTTCAACCTATAAATGTCATTCTATTTTCATTCATGCATCCATCACCGGCATTTCTACTCAATCACACAAATTTCCCAATATCAATTACCAGATACATGCAACTCAGTCAATAGAACTAGTATGCTTTAGTTCTCAAATCAAATCATACACATGCACTTCAGATCAGTTATAAGGATCAGTGTACATGTTCAATAATACACACAAATGAGCAGCAGCACAAGTAAAAGTGTCTGAATTCAAGGTAGATAAATATAACACAAGTAAATGATAGCAAATACACTGCCGCACTATAATACTGGGGATAATACCCAATTTAAACACAATAGCATCATGAACTCTAGGTAGACAAGCACATGCAACTATCTATCATTCATATTTTTGAACTAAGGCATGGAAATTCAAATTAAACCCAATTTAAACCCTTCTCGAATTCAAACTAAACTCAAGTTAAACCTAATTCATATTTAAATTTAACTGTAATCTAGTACTCACCTCCAGAGGCGACGAGAAGGATGGACAGCAGTGGACTGAGGCTGTGCCGGTCAGCTGAAGGCAGCGCGAGTTGACGATAACTCATAGAGTGCGGTGGATGGCTTATTGACAAAGGAAGTCGGTCGAGTTCCAAAACCCTAATTTGGGTATTTGATGGTCGCCATTGCAAAATAAAAAGAGGGATTATTCGGTCAAAAGTTTTGATGTGGCAAAACTCGATTGTGCCTGTATGGAGGTACGGGGCAAAATTTTGATAGGAATTTCATACGGTCCAAATCCGTATCAAATGAGCTGATCCGGGACTTTGTTGATGGACGGTCAGATTAAGAGTGCTTGGGGTGGTGTGGGTCACAAAATGTAGTTTGATACAGATTTGAGCATTATTAAATTTGATACGGCTTATAGCCCAATTTTATATCTGCATCCCTGTGTGCCAAATTCGCTGATATGGTGTAGTGTTGCTAGTGACTTTCTGCCAGACGGATTTATGTTAGGATTGCCTCGCATGTACTTAAGGAAGAATGATAGTTTGGAATTAATAGTCGCACATCATGGAATAAATTGAAGGAGTTGAGTACATATATGAGTTGGTAGGCATGTAACATAAGGGATTCCTTTTGTTATATTAGAGTTGTGTGCCAGCTCATATGCATGCAAGGAAGGGCTTTGTTCCGACCGTTGTTACATAACAGTGGTATCAGAGCCGAAGGTTCAGACTGGGCCATGCAGGCAAGGCAGTGCTCCCAAAAGATACTTGTAGGATGCGAGTCAAGGGGGAGACCGTTAGGATTGCCTCGCATGTTCTTAAGGAGGAATGATGGTTTGAAATTAATAGTCCCACATCATGGAATAAATTGAAGGAGTTGAGTAAAAATATGAGTTGGTAGAGACGTAACATAAGGGATTCCTTTTGTTATATGGGAGTTGTGTGCCAGCTCATACGCGTGCAAGGAAAGGGGCTTTGTTCCGACTGTTGTTACATAACAATTTATTCCTACCCCGTGTGCCCACACTGTTAGTCACATTCACAATAACTTGTCTTCTAATTGCAAAATCAACAACAAAGTTGTTGTTCTTGTCATTTCCAGTTGCATCGTTAGTGGAGTTTACTTTATTTTTATCACACTAGACAGTAGAATGCCCAAAAGAATCACATTTCACGCAAATTTCAGGTTTCCATAAGTAGGTAACATACACTGTAAGTTCACTACCGTCGGGCAACAAAGCAGGAAAATCAGTTGGTAGGCGTCATGCATAGTTACTTCTACTAAACATTTTGCAAATTCTAATCTTTCAAGCTTCTCTTTTGATAGAACCATACCAAGAAATTTACCGACCCTCATAACTAACCAATTGATCCCCATTTTAGACCAATCATAAAGAGGTAGGTTCGTAAGTTTAATCCAGACGGGAACAAACCTAATGCTCTTGTTTATATCACCTAAAATAGCATCCCAAGGCCTCACAATAAAGAAGTTTATTCTGAATAATTACTGGATCAACACGAAGAATCCTATCTCTATCCTCAATATTGTCTATGTAGAAGAAAGAGACTTTTCCTATAGGTCTTACCTTGACACCGCCCTTTGAGTGCCATAGCTTGTTCAATTGATTGATGACTACAGAGTACGACAGAGGGCTATCCAAGAAATGACCAACGAGGTAGCCATCCCATTGTTCTATTGCTGCTTCATAAATTTCAGCGGAGGGTAGTAGCGCTTTCCCCGAGAAGATGAGTTTCAAAGGAGGCGGCAAGTATGTCCCTACATTGCGTGGCTTCGAACCGAAAAGAGATGACCATTTCCTAGAGTTAGAACCAACAGAGATAGGAGGGTTAGACGAGGAGGGTTGTGATGCAGGACGACGGTCAGGCGGTGGATTTAGAGGAGGAGGATTTGGGGGAGGAGGTATGACTTGCGGTGGAGGGGCTAGGTGACTTTGAATCTGAGAGGATGATAGGCGAGATGAAAGGTTAGGGCAGGAAGAGAAAGAAAAGGGAAACATGGCCGCCATTTTTGAGGAGCTAGGTTTTTGTTTGAGATGAAACATGTAAAGTTTTATATTGTTATTAGCTTTTTATTAACATTTATTCAATAGTTTTTATGCATTAGATGATTTAATACATTTATTTTAGCTAAAAATTAATACTTTTTTCTAATTAAAAAATAAAGTGAAAAAGATAAACATAACTATCTTTTTAGATCACCAATGTATGTTTGTAATGACCCGCAAATCCTCAACGTCAGAGTTGACTATATACGTCATACGTCCAACCCAAATATCACGAAAATACGAAACATTTTTTTTAGAAGAAAAAGATAGATGAAGAACAGAAATAACCACACAGAATCTCACATCGCAGCGGAACAAAATATAATATATCATATCTTTGAAATACAAAAACTCAACTGTATAACATATACTTATCAGTGTACAACACTTACAACACAGCGGAACAAAACTCTATATAACTAACGCTGAAGCCTCCTGCTCCAAGCTCCTTTAAATAGATCTGTAAAATCCTGAACTACTTGACTGCCCGTACAAATTTAGGCACCCAAGAGTTTAGGTAGAACAAAACAAAATAAACTCCAGGTCAGTCATGGGACTGGCATGAGTAAACAGTTAAAACGGTTTCAGAAAACTAAATGGTATCTCATAAGACCACGCCATATAATACGGAACGGGTTTTTCCCTTATGAAAATCCAAACACTTGATTTAACTTTCAAAAATCCTTTTGAAAGGAATGATAATCTTTATATCAAAACTCTTTTGATATTATAATAGTGTCTAAATCAAGTAAATAGAATCTAGTGGAACGCTTTCATCTCACGTTCCACATAAATATACAATCAAAACCACAAGCACTTATTGGGTAATGGATTTCCAACTATGACAAGGTATGGAACCACCTTCCGCTGGTATATCTCTAGAGGAGAATACACCGAGTTCAACAAGAACATCTTGCGACTCAGCCACACATGACCGACCACTCATTTCGCTTGAGTGTATCGAATGTATATCACTAATGGTTGGGATCAGCAACCGTTTCCCGAATGGGACAGCATCAACGATAGATTTTTAGAAGTAAATGAAACTCTAGATCAGGTGATTATACACCCTAATAGGTGTGACCTACATAGCCATGCTGCCTGCCCGATTTCAATCATTTACCGGTTGATGAGGCTTGAGGTTACGCTTTATCATCACATCAGATTCACTTCGAATGCCACATTGTCAGATCCATCGAAAACCACTAATTGACGTCTACAATAGTACATTACGTGTTAGCTAAAGAAGTTTCCTTCTCCGCTTCCACTCTTGGTACGGTTGAAGAAATCAATGTACGTGACCTTTCTGAAAATACTCTGTCAGACATTCATCCATACAAGTCATCCAGGAACAGGATGAACCGAAGGCACTATTCAGTACATCCATCTTAGGCACTGTTATCTAAGACTTATACAATAGCCCTTGCACTTTACTTCGTCTTCAATTTTCTTTGGCATATATGATTCGCAACGCTTATGCCAATACAGAGTGGTTCTTTGGATAATAATCCAACTGGTCTCTCCATATTTACAATGATGGTTAAAAACTTCGATAGTCTGTGATTTAACTATCGAATAAAACAAGTGTTTCGATAGTCGATGATTTAACTATCGAAGAAAACAAGTGCTCATCCAATTATCAAACAATCACTGAGCCCTTATTTAATATTCCATTAATTAAATCACTTCTCTATTTATTTATCAATATTTGTTAACCAAATATTTTCAATAACCATATTGGCCTTTTACGTTATTTGGAAAACATTTCTGAATATCGCCTTCCTTTATTTTCTAAACTTTAGAAAATATATGCTATTTATAATTGGAAAATATTCCAATTACTTATCTCTTTTCCGATCTCGTTTATTTCTATACTTAGGAAATATTCTTTATTATATTTCCAAGCTTACACTTATTTGGGTTAAAACGGATGTTGTGTAAAACATCGTTACGACAACCCAAATACTATATTCAACTAATTCTTATCCAACATTGATCTTCGAGCCTGAAATCTTACTATTTATTTGTTAATAATGAAATCAATCAAGTTGGGGTATAACTACCTCTCAGACCTTGACTGAATAACATTTATAACGTCAAAACAGATATGACTACTTACTCGAAAAATCAATACCATACAATTACTTATTCACTTTAAACACGTATACACTTTCTCTTTCTATTCTTACGAGATTTTATTCTTATACTTCCTTTTAGTTTTTGCTATTCTATTTTTAAGTTTGTTTCCTTATCGACTTCTATATATATCGATAAGTTGATTTCTATCTATCAAATTATCTTAAAAATATTCTAACTCCTTAAATTTCCGGAAAAATTTGCCATAACCTCCTTTGTACCGGGAGCATCGGGATATTTCAAATAGCCTCCCATGGCCCTCACCAATCCAGAAAGAAAAAGAAAAGCCAAGCGGCTAGCCGATACGGCGCATAAAATCTCATATGGAAATTAAACGTGTACCTTTTTGTCGAGCATTCTATCTAGATACCTTCATTAACCTTATCCCATACTTGTCTCCTGTATATTTATACCTGTCCAATTTAATTCAACTATACCCGATCGTTTAACTCAATTCGTTAATTAATTTGTTAATTAACTCTTTAGTCTATTTCACTTTTATATTTGAACATGACATGTTCAAATATATTTTAACTTGCTTATTAACTAATTTGAATTCAAATTTCAAACTTAAGTTCTATATTCGATTTCGATTATACATTTACAAATCCAATTCACCTTTCAAAGTTCAACTTCAAATTCGAAACTCGATTAACTAATCCCTCTTCAACTTAGTTAATTCTATTCAATTTCTATTCAAATTTTATATCACTTCTATTATTCAAATTCTATATTTCAAATTCTATTCAAATTCTATTCAAATTCTATATTTTCAAATTCTGTATTTTCAAATTCTATAGTTTAAATTCCATTTGAATTCTATATTCAAATTATATAAATTCAAATCCTATATTTTAATTCCATTTGAATTCTATATTCAAATTCCATTTCACTTTCGATATTCAAATCCTATATTTGAATTCCTTTATATTTTCTATATTCAAATTCTATATTTGAATTCCATTTAAATTTTTGTATTCAAACCCCATTTGAATTTCTATATTCAAACCCCATTTGAATTTCTATATTCAAACTCTATTTCAATTCCATTGAATTTCATATATTCAAACTCCCTTTGAAATTCTATATTCAATTTCTATTTCAATTCCATTGAATTTCATATATTCAAACTCCCTTTGAATTTCTATATTCAATTTCTATTTCAAACTTTCTTTACTCATTTTTTAAACAAGTCTCGATTTCAATTCCTGTTGAAATCGATATTTTACTTTTGGAAAATAGATTTCCATTTTCAATTTCACACTTGTATTTTTTTATTTCTGAATTATCCAATGATAATTCTTTTCACTTCATTTATAAACTTCGTTTATAAAAGAACTATTTATAAACATCGTTTATAAAGAAACCACTTGTTTTATTTTTCAAAACAGGTTTATATTTCAAATCTATTTAAAAATTCAAATTCTATTTTAGAAAAATAGAATTTCCCTTTTTAAATCTCAAATACCCCTTTCAGGGTATTTTATAAATTAACACTCAGGCCCAATGATATTTAAACACCAAACAACCAATTATTTATTTCAGGTTTTCTAACACATTATATATGATAGTTTATGTGCAAACAAATAAACAACAGATAATATATTTTTGAAGAATACAGTCGGATTCCTCTAACTTGTTTTCCTGCATCCACAGACATTAGTCAACATAGTAATACCCATCCTGCTTCGAGGCAGGATATCGCGGTATGAAGGTCATCCACTAATATATATTTGTGGGGCGCATAGGGAAATCATCCGCTATGAAACTGCGGGCATCCGCTAAGGAGACTGCGGGAATCCAACCAATCATCAACCCAATATATATATATATAATAGTCAATCCTAAATAACTAATATATTTAAATCAACCAGATAGCATTCAAACAAGAAAAACACAATTATTTTAATAGAAATAATTCTAATTCAACAGGTGAGTGAGATTTACTCACCGTAATTTATATTCGCGATCCACTCCTGTTTCTTTTTAAATTAACGGCTACTAATCTTCTCAAATGAATTCTCACCTGCGATAATTTTAATTAAATTTACAGATTAAACGTTTATTTATTTAAATTAACTATTTAGATAAATAAATAACTTTCCTATATTTTTCTCTTCTTTTAATGGTAACTAAATTAATTCTAACTTAACCAATTTAAACAAACCTATGTATTATTAAACATTTAAACTAATTAAGATATTTTCTTTAAACTTTAAACTAGTTAAGGTATTTAATTTAAATTACCTTAATCTCATTTCCATGTCTACAGACAAAGAACCAATGATTTCTCCTTTCCTTTCTCTTTTACTGATGAATTCTTGCTGCTCAAACTCCATCACACTGACCATTCAAGCATCCCTGTACTGCACCTCCGATAACAGAATGCACTCCTCAAAACATTTCCCGTCCGTGCCCTTCGATTGAACCTCTGATCTTCACTGACCATTCGCACTTCCAGATGTAGTCGCGCCTTCTTCCTGTCAGTGCGCCTTTACCTATGGTGTCACTGCCCCAAAAACTGAGGTACAGAGAAGGTATCGCACCTTATTCCGAGAATACGAACGTGGATCTCCCTTCGAGTTCGTCAAACTCCAGCACAAGCCTTGCGTCGATATTCAAACCCTACTCGACTCCGTCCCCAAACTGAATTCACATCTCTCGTGGCCTTCTCCTTCTCATCGTGCTTCAAGCGCCTAAGGTCACGAGCTCCAGGAAGTTGCGCGGTTTTCTCCAGATCATGATTCTCTCTCTTATTAAGTTTTACACGAGTTCGGATTTTGATTTCCAGGCGTGAACAAAATGAATTAAGAAAGGGGGCTTTATTTGCTTTACCAGCTTCCGATTTGAGGGGAAATAGAAATGGACGGCATGGCTCTGATTTTGGGTTTTAAAGGAATCGCCCCTTTTCTATATGGAGGAACCGATTTCCATTTTATTTGGATTAAAGAAAATCATTAGTTTTCCATTCATTTGTTTACAGGGGAGAATGGTGATATTATAGAGGGAGGGAGTGGATTCAAATGGAACAATGAGTCCAATTTATTTTGTGGAGATGAAGGAAACACACAGCCATTATTTTTGTGGTTAACAAAAGGGCCACGGGTACCCTTATTGGTTTAATTTAAATTTGATTTTAAACCGATATCAAATTTATCACGTTTATTCCGAACTCCTATTCGAGTCTAACAACTGACAAATCTTAGGGTAATACCCCTATTCCGGACACATGGGATAGGTCACGAAGTCTGATTTGATCGTCTTGAGGCGATATTTATTTAAATTGATATAAATTAAATTCAACACAATTTTATTCTACGATAATAAATTAATATTATCGTTTCTAATTCCAACAGAAGTCTGAACTGTATTTAATTCAGTTTTAAATCTCGAACTGAATTATATTTTCGCATTACGATGATTTAATATATTCGATATTAAATCGAAATTGATTATTAAATTAATAACTTAATATAAAAATTCAATTATATTATCAAATCAATATTTAAATTAAATATTAAATATTCAAAATTACCCCATAAGAATCCATGTCATTACAATCTTCCCCACTTAAAATAATTTCGTCCTCGAAATTGCTAAGGTAAAAAAAGTGCTACAAACTCATTCATCTTTTCAAAACTTTTATGTTGATACTCAACATTTCAAACTTCCTTACGTAACTCTCTTTCGAATAAATCCCCATTCGATAACTCCTCCCTTCGAATAACTATATTCGATAATCTCTCTATCGAATAACTAGATTTGAAAACCTTTCTTCGAATAAACTATATTCGATTTACTCTATTCAATTTACTCGTGTCAATTAACTCTATTGGATTTAACTCTTATCGATTAACCCTATTTGATTAGCTCTTTTCATTTAACTCCTTCCGAATAAGCTATATTCGATAATTCCTTTAACTCTATTCGAATAAACTATATTCGAATAACTCCTTTAATTCTATTCGAATAACTAATATTCGATTTAACTCCATTCGCTTGACTCTAGATCGCAGCGATCACAATGGTTACGCCTGATTCCCTCAGGAAACATCCGACCGCCCTAGGCTATCTGTAGCCCTACGAATTACACTAGCAGTCGTACGAAATGGCAACTTATCCTGAGTAACTATGTTTGACTAACTCTATTTCAATAACTATATTCGATCAACTTTAATTGAATAACTAACATTAAATTAAGTCCTAATTCGATTAACTATGTTCAATTAACTCTATTTGGTTAACTCTTAATTTGAATAACAAATATTCATAAATTCTAATTGAATAACTAATATTCAATTAACTCTACGGATTAACCCTAACTTATTAACTCTAACTAGTTAATTCTTACTCTAATCGATTTATCCTAACTCTAATCGATCATTTCTAACTCTAATCGACTTCTCCTATTCGAATAACTCCTATTGGATAACGTTTATTCATTTATAAAGATTTACTTTTAGTAACGGTTCTTATTTTTATAAATGTTCTCTTTAATAACGTTACTTCACTTATACAAGTGTTGTGTACTCCTTATATTTAAAACTATCGGTGTTAAAAACCAATATCTCTTCTCTATATAAGTTCAGACTTAAATATTCCATTTATCGAATGATAAATATTTAATTTAATTTATAAACTGTTATTTATAAAATAATCTTTTCTATTTATCTGTTAAAAACTGATTTCCATTTTCAATTCATCTTCTAAATATTCCTTTGATTAAATTCTATTTATTTAACAAATAAATATCTCATTTATAACATTCTATTTATTTTCTATAAATAAATATTTCAATTTAATCCATTTGTAAATGTTTTACAAACATTTCCTCTTCTATTTGTTTGCACTTAACTTCCTTTGTATTTTTGTTACAAATAAAATTCCTTTATATTTGTTTTACAAATATATTTTCTTTTTAACTCTTTTGGTTTTTCCTTTATTCACACACAATTCATATTTCATTCACATTGATTTTTCTCAATTTATTCATTTCGATCCATTTAACTTACTTAAGTTAAATTTAATTTCAATCATTCAAATTCCCAGGGTTTTATTTCAAAACTCCTTTGAAGTAATATAAATATATACATATATTTATATCCATCTCAAATTCAAAACATTTGAATTTTCAACAACTTGTTTTCTTTTCAAACAAATTTTCATTAAAAACTTTTCTAAGGCAGCAACTCATCACTTAGAAACTCGAAAATGAACACTGATGGTGTTGCGACCATCATTAGACTTATTTCCCAGCCACTGAAGTGAGTTTAGTGCTATAGTTCTTTCAAAATCCATTCAAATGATTTTTATTCAAAAATCCTTCCAAAATAAAGCTATATTATTTTAATAAAATTCGGAAAATATT
Source organism: Allium sativum (assembly GCA_030737875.1). Classification (NCBI taxonomy): domain Eukaryota; kingdom Viridiplantae; phylum Streptophyta; class Magnoliopsida; order Asparagales; family Amaryllidaceae; genus Allium; species Allium sativum. Next base: position 602,779,819 of record CM060916.1, on the reverse strand, counting down.
TTCCAACTTCCCAGGATTTTAAATTCTGAATTCCGGTTGGAATTCAATTTCAGTTTATCACATTTGTATATTTGATTTCATATACAAATTCCATTGGCTATATATATAACTATTTTAGTTTTTATAATCTAATATGATTATAATCCTAACAATCAACCCAACCATTTAAAACAATATCGTGTCCATTCTTCTGTTCAAGTGTTTATAAACTCCTATCGACATCGTGGTGTCCCACGATTCGATCAGAATTCATAATTCACTCAACAGACTAGTCAACACAATATAAAACAGTTTTTATATCGAATAACAAATACGCTCTCTCGTATATATACACTCAACTCATTCTAGGGTACTACTGACCCTATCTCTAATGAGCACATTCCAACAAGCCTAGGTGTTCGCTCAACCTAAGCTCTAATACCAATTGTAATGTCTCGGAAATTCAAGTAGGCTTTGCAACCATCCTCTCCTCCCCAAAGCAGCAAGGTAATACCCCACTGTGGCTTACATTGGTACCCCAGCACCATGTTTTACGGCCAGCCTTTCGACTTCACAACCAACCCTCATTTTCGGGACATGTAGGGGTAAGAGTCTCCCGTTCGCCACCTACAAAAAGCGAGAACCCCTATCATGCGACACATGCACCAAGCACGCAACATGGACTGGTATGAGTAAACAGTTAAAACAGTTTCAGAAAACTAAATGGTATCTCATAAGACCACGCCGTATAACACGGAACGGATTTTTCCCTTATGAGAATCCAAACACTTGATTTAACTTTCAAAAATCCTTTTGAAAGGAACTATAATCTTTATATCAAAACTCTTTTGATATTATAATAGTGTCTAAATCAAGTAAATAGAATCTAGTGGAATGCTTTCATCTCACGTTCCACATATATATACAATCAAAACCGCAAGCACTTATTGGGTAATGGATTTCCAACTATGACAAGGTATGGAACCACCTTCCGCTGGTATATCTCTAGAGGAGAATATATCGAGTTCAACAAGAACATCTTGCAACTCAGCCACACATGACCGACCACTCAATTCACTTGAGTGTATCGAATGTTTATCACCAACGGTTGGGATCAGCAACCGTTTCCTGAATGGGACAGCATCAACAATAAATTTTTAGAAGTAAATGAAACCTGAGATCAGGTGATTATACACCCTAATTTGTGCGACCTACATAGCCATGATGCCTGGATGATTTCTATCATTTACCGGTTGATGAGGCTTGAGGTTACGCTTTATCATCACATCAGATTCACTTCGAATGCCACATTGTCAGATCCATCGAAAACCACTAATTGACGTCTACAACAGTACATTATGTGTTAGCTAAATAAGTTTCCTTCTCCGCTTCCACTCTTGGTACGGTTGAAGAAATCAATGTACGTGACCTTTCTGAAAATACTCTGTCAGACATTCATCCATACTAGTCATCCAGGAACAGGATGAACCGAAGGCATTATTCAGTACATTCATCTTAGGCACTGTTATCTAAAACTTATACAATAGCCCTTGCACTTTACTTCGTCTTCAATTTTCTTTGGCATATATGATTCGCAACGCTTATGCCAATACAGAGTGGTTCTTTGGATAATAATCCAACCGGTCTCTCCATATTGACAACGATGGTCAAAAACTTTGATAGTCTGTGATTTAACTATCGAATAAAACAAGTGTTTCGATAGTCGATGATTTAACTATCGAAGAAAACAAGTGTTCATCCAATTATCAAACAATCACTGAGCCCTTAATTAATATTCCATTAATTAAATCACTTCTCTATTTCTTTATCAATATTTGTTAACCAAATATTTTCAATAACCATATTGGCCTTTTACGATATTTGGAAAACATTTCCGAATATCGCCATCCTTTATTTTCTAAACTTTAGAAAATATATTCTATTTATAATTGGAAAATATTCCAATTACTTATCTCTTTTCCGATCTCGTTTATTTCTATACTTAGGAAATATTCTTTATTATATTTCCAAGCTTACACTTATTTGGGTTAAAACGGATGTTGTGTAAAACATCATTACGACAACCCAAATACTATATTCAACTAACTCTTATCCATCATTGATCTTCGAGCCTGAAATCTTACTATTTTTTTTGTTAATAACAAAATCAATCAAGTTGGGGTATAACTACCTCTCAGACCTTGACTGAATAACATTTATAACGTCAAAACAGATATGACTACTTACTCGAAAAATCAATACCATACAATTACTTATTCACTTTTAAACACGTATACACTTTCTCTTTCTATTCTTATGAGATTTTATTCTTACACTTCCATTTTGATTTTACTATTCTATTTTTAAGTTCGTTTCCTTATCGACTTCTATATATATCGATACGTTGATTTCTAACTATCAAATTATCTTAAAAATATTCTAACTCCTTAAATTTCTGGAAAAATTCGCCATAACCTCCTTTGTACCGGGAGCATCGGGATATTTCAAATAGCCTCCCATGGCTCTCACCAATCCAAAAAGAAAAAGAAAAGCCAAGCGGCTAGCTGATACGGTGCATAAAATCTCATATGGAAATTAAATGTGTACCTTTTTGTCGAGCATTCTATCTATATACCTTCATTAACCTTATCCCATACCCGTCTCCTGTATATTTACACCTGTCCAATTTAATTCAACTATACCCGATCGTTTAACTCAATTCGTTAATTAATTTGTTAATTAACTCTTTAGTCTATTTCACTTTTATATTTGAACATGACATGTTTAAATATATTTTAACTTGCTTATTAACTAATTTGAATTCAAATTTCAAACTTAAGTTCTATATTCGATTTCAAAAATACATTTACAAATCCAATTCACCTTTCAAAGTTCAACTTCAAATACGAAACTCGATTAACTAATCCCTCTTCGACTTAGTTAATTCTATTCAATTTCTATTCAAATTTTATATCACTTCTATTATTCAAATTCTGTATATCAAATTCTATTCAAATTCTATATTTTCAAATTCTATCGTTTAAATTCCATTTGAATTCTATATTCAAATTCTATATATTCAAATCCTATATTTTAATTCCATTTGAATTCTATATTCAAATTCCATTTCACTTTCGATATTCAAATCCTATATTTGAATTCCTTTATATTTTCTATATTCAAATTCTATATTTGAATTCCATTTGAATTTCTATATTCAAACCCCATTTGAATTTCTATATTCAAACTCTATTTCAATTCCATTGAATTTCATATATTCAAACTCCCTTTGAATTTCTATATTCAATTTCTATTTCTATTCCATTGAATTTCATATATTCAAACTCCCTTTGAATTTCTATATTCAATTTCTATTTCAACTTTCTTTATTCATTCTTTAAACAAGTCTCGATTTCAATTCCTTTTGAAATCGATATTTCTACTTTTGGAAAATAGATTTCCATTTTCAATTTCGCACTTGTATTTTTTTATTTCTGAATTATCCAATGATAATTCTTTTCACTTCATTTATAAACTTCGTTTATAAAAGAACTATATATAAACTTTGTTTATAAAGAAACCACTTGTTTTATTTTTCAAAACAAGTTTATATTTCAAATCTATTTAAAAATTCAAATTCTATTTTAGAAAAATAGAATTTCCCTTTTTAAATCTCAAATACCCCTTTAAGGGTATTTTATAAATTAACACTCAGGCCCAGTGATATTTAAACACCAAACAACCAATTATTTATTTCAGGTTTTCTAACACATTATATATGACAGTATATGTGCAAACAAATAAACAACAGATAATATATTTTTGAGGAATCCAGTCGGATTCCTCTAACCTGTTTTCCTGCATCCACAGACGTTAGTCAACATAGTAATACCCATCCTGCTTCGAGGCAGAATATCGCGGTATGAAGGTCATCCACTAATATATATTTGTGGGGCGCATAGGGAAAACATCCGCTATGAAACTGCGGGCATCCGCTAAGGAGACTGCGGGAATCCAACCAATCATCAACCCAATATATATATATATATATAATAGTCAATCCTAAATAACTAATATATTTAAATCAACCAGACAACATTCAAACAAGCAAAAAACAACTATTTTTAACGAAATAAAAATAATTCTAATTAAACAGGTGAGTGAGATTTACTCACCGTAATTTATATTTGCGATCCACTCCTATTTCTTTTCAAATTAACGGCTACTAATCTTCTCAAATAAATTCGCACCTGCGATAATTTTAATTAAATTTACCGATTAAATGTTTATTTATTTAAGTTAACTATTTAAATAAATAAATAACTTTCCTATATTTTTCTCTTCTTTTAATGGTTACTAAATTAATTCTAACTTAACCAATTTAAACAAACCTATGTATTGTTAAACATTTAAACTAATTAAGATATTTTCTTTAAACTTTAAACTAATTAAGGTATTTAATTTAAATTACCTTAATTTCATTTCCATGTCTACAGACAAAGAACCAATGATTTCTCCTTTCCTTTCTCTTTTACTGATGAATTCTTGCTGCTCAAACTCCATCACACTGATCATTCAAGCATCCCTGTACTGCACCTCCAATAACAGAATGCACCCCTCAAAACATTTCCCGTCCGTGCCCTTCGATTGAACCTCTGATCTTCACTGACCAATTCACACTTCCAGATGTAGTCGCGCCTTCTTCCTGTCAGTGCGCCTTTACCTTTGGTGTCACTGCCCCAAAAACTGAGGTACAGAGAAGGTATCGCACCTTATTCCGAGCATACGAACGTGGATCTCCCTTCGAGTTCATTAAACTCCAGCACAGGCCTCGCGTCGATATTCAAACCCTACTCGACTCCATCCCCAGACTGAATTTGCACCTCTCGTTGCCTTCTCCTTCTCATCGTACTTCAAGCGCCTAAGGTCACGAGCTCCAGCAAGTTGCGCGGTTTTCTCCAGATCGTGATTTGTGACGGCAAGGAATCTCGCTCGGTCCGAACCAGTCGCTAAACCGATCCAGGCCGCTCGAAACGCCCTATCGTTTGAGAACACGACAAAGCAGAACGCATACAGAAGAACAATTTCATTGTATATTACAACAATGCATCAGATTACAAGAATATGCAGAGTATAAATGAATATTACACAGAAATATCAGAGATTTAAATTACATTTAAATACATAGCAGCGGAAAATGATACAATACACAACTAGAAAGAGATATACGGATACAAAGCTTTCCGGATATCGTTCCAGCTGTAAACCAGGATCCTGTGAATATAAATCTGCAAAACCAAAACTACTAGCTGCCCGTGTCGAAAATAAGGGCACCCAGAGTTTAGGTTAAAACAATAAACTCCAGGTCAGTCATGTGACTGGTGTGAGAACTAAAACAGTTATCTTTATTTGAAATCATTAGGTAAATCAAGGGACCACGCCGTATAACACGAAACGGGTTTCCTCCCAAGAATACCAGTGCATAAAACAAACAGCGCAATGCTAAATAAAGAAAAATGAAGCTGTTATAAGACCCAGGTCCTATCACACAATGCAACGCAAGCCGGGGGATAGGGTTTTCCCTTATAACAGCCAAAGAATGCTTGATACGTTTAAAACAAATCATTTGATACTATTATAAGTGTATAGTGTATAAAACAACTTCAGATCATAAGTATCAATCATAGGCGGCATGGGTACCATATATCATGTCGCCATATATAGGTTTACAAATAAAACCGCAAATGTCACGTATTTGGAAATTGGATTTCCATCTATGAACCGAGGCAAAAGATAGTCCTCAACCGATTCGAGACTGCCTAGCCCGAGTCTCAGGATCAGAGCTCGAGTGACCCTAGGAGCGACAGGGCCGGTCCACCGATGTGGATTAAAATGCCTGAACACTACGTTTCCCCGCCCTTTGGGGCGTAAATGAGCCACTAAATGACTCCATCGGTTCGAGAACGACCGATCAATCCGAGGCGCCTCGCAACAGCAACAACCACATAAGTCAAACTCGTCAGGGCGTGTAAAACCACTGACGCCACTTCTAACTAGGAAGAAACGCAGGCCCTCCCTGAGGTCCTTTCTCCCGTTTTTGGTCCATACCGGGTGTGAAACACGCGAGGTAAACGTTACACAAAGCTACGCCACAAAGGCCGTGCTTTGATCATCAACCACAAGACTTTGCTTTTCAACGGAAGCCTTGATCATTTGCATCTTAGCATGCCACACAGGCAAGCCATCCTATGCAACCGATATCAGTCACACAGAATGAAATCCGATGTCAGACACACAGTCCATTTACAAGTCCGTTCTGGGTCCGAACGAAACCGGAGGCACCTAGTACCCCGCATATCCATCGATCTCCAAGTACGTCTGGACGATCACTAACTGTTTCCATCTTCTTGGGTGTACAGCCCAATCAAGATCATCAGTTATCAACCAAACGACGTGAAGACTTCCGGTCTTCCCATCGTCTTCATCTTCGACTTATCGTCGTATCAGTTATTCAGAATGGGATAAACCCGGTCTTTCCGAATAACTCGCGTATATTTTAAATAAGTGTTACACAAACACAACATACGCCTCATTCCAATTCATTAGTCACTAACCGTAAATTAATCAAGAGAATAATTTCCCAAATATTAACCCCGAAGGCCGAAACCAACATCAGATCAATATCCAGAAAACCATTCTGCTTGGCCAACCGACAGTTAGTTTCTAAATTTCACGTTCAAATCTAATTAAAGATTTAACTATCGCCTGGAGCAAAACTGGTGATACTCCATTCTCGATCTTTTCAATCTAATTAAAGATTCATTAAAACTCCACTTAGTTTTAATCATTATCTGGGTTAAAGAATCAGTGTCATTTAAAACACGATTCACGATAAACCCAAAATCACATTCCATTAATTATCGGGTTAAAGAACAAGTGTTATTTAAAACACTGTTCACGATAAACCCAAATATCAATATCAATTCAATTCCAATTAAATATTATTTAATTGGTAAACTTCATTAAACCTAAATAAAAAGATTTAATCCTTTCTCAACTGGGTTCAAGAACAGTGTTAGTGAAGACACCATTCACGACAAACCCAAATCACATTCGATATTCAATACAAGGCTCTGAATAGAAAATATATCGGCTTATATTCAATATCGAATTCTACGACTAACAAATGTCGTATTGGAAATAACGATATATATATATATATATATCTTTCAAATTTCCATAACAACACCTGTATAATCACGAATTCCAACATCGAAATATTCCGAAGACAATTTCGATTCAAATCCACTCCAATGCAATCATTGGAATTTTTGGTTATTTTTAAAACCCTTTTCGAATTCAATTTATTTATTTAAAAATAAATAGAATTATAATTCTAGTTCAAAACTAGTTCATTTCGATAAAAATCCTTTTTTTATCTTTTCAAATATGGAGTTTTTCATCCCAATTCTTTCTAAATCATTTCTTATGATTTTACACAAATTATTGCTATTTTTAATAATTTTATCAAGGCCCGTACAGTCGATTTCCATCAATGGCCATCGAACTGCACTTACAGCGACCTTTTTCGAATTTGATTTGGACGTAACTCCAAATCCAACCGTTAGATTTCTAATTTATCTCATTCGTTAGAAAGCTCTTTTCGATACGAACCCAACGGTTCCGGTTTTAGGAGAATCCGACGGTCGGATCTCCCGTAATGCCCGTTTGAAATAAATGGTCGAAATTCGCGAACGGCCGCGGCGCGGCGCGTTCTATTCAGGCCATTATATTATATATATAATATATATAATATATATTTCGTCGATTTCTATTTAAAACGAATTATATAAATAGTTTTAAATTCGTTTCAAATTCTATTTCAACTTCTATTTCAATTCAAAGCAAAATTGAATTCTTCTTTATAAATTCGTTTTAAAATTCATTTCTATTCAATTCGAATTTCAATTCAATTTGAATTCATTTCAATTCGCTTTCAATTCAATTCATTTCGAAATCGTTTTCAATTCAATTCATTTCGAAATCGTTTTCAATTCAATTCATTTCGAAATCGTTTTCAATTCAATTCATTTCGAAATCGTTTTCAATTCATTTCATTTCGAAATCGTTTTCAATTCAATTCATTTCGAAATCGTTTTCAATTCATTTCATTTCGAAATCGTTTTCAATTCAATTCATTTCGAAATCGTTTTCCATTCAATTCATTTCGAAATCGTTTTCAATTCAATTCATTTCGAAATCGTTTTCAATTCATTTCGAAATCGTTTTCAATTCAATTCATTTCGAAATCGTTTTCAATTCAATTCATTTCGAAATCGTTTTCAATTCATTTCGAAATCGTTTTCAATTCAATTCATTTCGAAATTGTTTACAATTCAATTCATTTCGAAATCGTTTTCAATTCATTTCGAAATCGTTTTCAATTCAATTCATTTCGAAATCGATAAAATCGATATAAATATCGTTCACGTCAAAATGGCGTCAATCTAATCAACACGGCTTCATAAAGTTCTATTTTCAAATATTCTATTTCAAATATTTCTTTTTCAAATATTTCTATTTTAAAACTGGAATGAGGCCCAATCAATTACCATATAAAGTTAATTATATGGATTTTCATACAACACATGTATATCATAGCATTGAAAAATAATCAACCATCAACCAAAGTGCACTACACTGTATAAGCATCAAATATAGATATCTAACGCTTATAACAGCCTGTCAATCGATCGATCGACATATTTAATCAATCAGGATGAGTGAACTTCAAATTTCATCCTGACACCGTGTGGGGTTTCAAACAATCAAACACATATTTTATTTGTGCAGTTGGGCGATGTGTAAAATTTATCGACCCAATCAACGTCATTCAAATAGGTGTACATAAACAGACCGTCTGGTTTGTAAATGAATATTTTATTTTATTCACTTTCACTACATTCATATTCACGTTAAAAATTATATTTTTAACGATAAAACATTTTATTCCAACATATGAATTTTTATTATTCATTTACACAATAAAATGATATTTTTATTTTCTAACATATTTTAGAAAATTTCGGCGGCATAACGGCACGATACTAGAAACGGGACGAGGCCTAGCCTTATCCCCGGTCTAGTGAAGGCCCACGCCATTCACAAATCAATTTCAATCAATTTCCAATTCAACCAAACGAATAAATCAATCACCCAATCATTCAACTAAACAAACAAGTCCATGGTCTGTGGACGGGTGTCGGGTGCTTCTAATAAGCACCGTCTGCATCCTAGTATATATATATAACTAGAAAAATAGAATTTGAGTGAGAAGTTCTCACCTATAGCTATCCAATCATCTTGACTCTTCATTTATAGAAATCTTCGTCGTTTCGCCTTTTTGTCACCTTCGTTGCCCAAGGCCACTATATATATAAAAATCGAATTTTTATTTCAAAGTTCAATATATAAAAATCGAATTTTTATTTCAAAGTTCAATATATAAAAATCGAATTTTTATTTCAAAGTTCAATATATAAAAATCGAATTTTTATTTCAAAGTTCAATATATAAAAATCGAATTTTTATTTCAAAGTTCAATATATAAAAATCGAATTTTTATTTCAAAGTTCAATATATAGAAATCGAATTTTTATTTCAAAGTTCAATATATAAAAATCGAATTTTTATTTCAAAGTTCAATATATAAAAATCGAATTTTTATTTCAAAGTTCAATATATAAAAATCGAATTTTTATTTCAAAGTTCAATATATAAAAATCGAATTTTTATTTCAAAGTTCAATATATAAAAATCGAATTTTTATTTCAAAGTTCAATATATAAAAATCGAATTTTTATTTCAAAGTTCAATATATAGAAATCGAATTTTTATTTCGAAGTTCTATATATAAAAATCATATTTTTATTTCGAAACAAATTCAGTTTTAACTTCTTTTAAATCTTTTACCTTTTAAAGTTTAAATCTTTTAAAACCTTTTTAGAAATCAGTTTTAAAATCATTTATAAAATCAGTTTTCTAATCTTTATAAAATCAGTTTTACAATCTTTATAAAATCAGTTTTACAATCTTTATAAAATCAGTTTTACAATCTTTATAAAATCAGTTTTACAATCTTTATAAAATCAGTTTTACAATCTTTATAAAATCAGTTTTTAAAAATCGAAATTAATTTTAAACTCTGAAATAAAAATAAAATAAAAGTAAAAATGGAAATGCTTACCGTATGCGAAGAGGGGGGGTATATTGCGTCCTCGGTTGGTCGGAGAGGGTGGCAGGGTGGCACGCCGATGGTGGAGCATTCGATGCGGTGGTGGCTGGCGCGGTTCAGTTGGTGGCTGCGGTTGAATGGATGGGCTGCGGGGTCGAATCGAAGAAGGGCAGGAGGAGCAGCAGCTCGAGGCGGAGAAGAAGGAGGAGAGGGGCGGAGCTTGAGGGGAGGGCGACGACGTCGGAGGGAAGGGGGGGCGTGCGATCGACGGTGGCGACTGGGAATTGGGGATCGGGTTTTAGGGGGTTTTTTTTTTATTTTATTTCTTCTGAAATGAAATCGAGGGGGGGGGGCCAGAACGTATAGGGGAGAGGGAATTTTTTTTTTTTTTTTCTAAAAGTTGACTTTTTATTCGACTTCGAAACGAGGCCCACCGACTGTCGCCCATAGCGTTTCACCCCCATTCCGAACACAATGGGATATGTATCGTAAGCTGATTCGGCTGTTACAATCAGTTTCCGTTCAATTTACATTTAAATCACTATATTGAATTTTAAACGTACATTTCAAATTACCGGGGGCGCATACGAACTAGAAAAAATCCCAGAAAAATATTTTCTAGCTTCGTATTGACGATACGGTCCTAACAAAACTAGTTTCGCCGAATTCTGAGACCGTTAGAAAAATGGCCAATTTCCAGTCGATTAAAATCAACTGAAATGGTCAAAACACGTTTTCCTTTGCCACGCTCACATATCGATTCGAAAAATTATGAAATTTGGAATCTAGCAATAACTTAACATCACGGACCCAACAAAAGTGGTTTCGTCGAAATCCGAGGTCGCTTGCAAAATGCTATTTTTAAGGGCTATATATTATATTAAAATATATATAAATTCCACAGCGACTATTTCTAATTTTCAACTGGACATATCTCATCATTTATAAAGTGAAATCTCAGTTTCTCAACTTCGTTGGAAAGATATCATCAATTAGATCCTAATGTTTTTGGTTTCACAAAAATCCGGATTGTTTTGCACCCGGTACATTCAATTGAAGTTTGAAATCGAATTATCGAACTACCGCGCCATTTTTAATTCTATTTATAATTATATATAAATATTTATATTCTAACGACGACGCGTATAATATATACGTTCGAATTCTATTCAAAATAAATTTCTCGTCGATATTATTTAAAATAATTCATTTTAAATAATCAAAATTCGCTAAAATTGCCAAAATAAAAATTTTAAACTGGCCCAGATTTTCCGGGTTGTTACAATCTCCCCCACTTAAAACTTTTCGTCCCCGAAAAGGAACAAAGTCGAAAGTGGTTTGATTAATCAACTCTATGTTCGATCTGGCTTTCATTCTCCAACCCTTTGGTTTCTGAGAATTTTCAAAATTTCAAAAATTTGGCTAACACCCTAAATTTTTGAAAAATTTCGCCATAACCTCCCCTGCACCGGGAGCATCGGGGAATTTCAAATAGCTTCCCCGGTCCTTCAGATCTCAAAAAGAAAAAGAAAAAGCCAAGCGGCTAGCCAATAGGCTCACAAAATCATCATCACCCAAACAAAACAGGAAATTATGTAGTAAACATGTACCTATTTGTCGGGCAAACAAATTTTATTCTCTGGCTCTAGCCTCCTTGCTATGACCTGTTCAATATATATATGTATATGCAAGCAAATGCGACCAAATTTCAATACAAGTCAATATTTGATTCAGTTAGGCATAATGGTTCAAAATTATCAAACAAACTAAACAAACAACACAAACATCAATCAATTAGTGAATTAGAGTTTCAAATTCATAATTTGATACATATACAAAAATCATGTTTTTAATGCCAATTCACAACAATGTGTTCTAACTATATTAGTTTTGGTTCTCACACCAGTCTAATGGAAATATATAGATAATCACACCTTCGTTACTCGAACATGAATACTAATGACAACTAGTCAATCATCAGCATCATCTTCGGGCTACTAGAGTATGATTCTATATCTATCCAGTATATTAAAACTTCGAATATACGTTCATGACGCGTATATGCGAAATCTTTATATACTCGATTGTCCATATTCAAAATAAATAAATAGTCAAATACGTTTTTTAAAATGGTTTAAATTTCAAAACAAAATTGTTTTCATTTGAAAAATATACTCTTCACACTCGTTCTAGGATACTACTGATCCTATCTCTAACGAGTCATTCTAATTGGATATTACTAATCCAATATCTGATGAATTCTTTCGTATGGTTCTAAGGTGTCTTGTTCTCGAGCTCTGTAAACCAAAGCTCTGATACCAACTGTGACGGCAAGGAATCTCGCTCGGTCCGAACCAGTCGCTAAACCGATCCAGGCCGCTCGAAACGCCCTATCGTTTGAGAACACGACAAAGCAGAACGCATACAGAAGAACAATTTCATTGTATATTACAACAATGCATCAGATTACAAGAATATGCAGAGTATAAATGAATATTACACAGAAATATCAGAGATTTAAATTACATTTAAATACATAGCAGCGGAAAATGATACAATACACAACTAGAAAGAGATATACGGATACAAAGCTTTCCGAATATCGTTCCAGCTGTAAACCAGGATCCTGTGAATATAAATCTACAAAACCAAAACTACTAGCTGCCCGTGTCGAAAATAAGGGCACCCAGAGTTTAGGTTAAAACAATAAACTCCAGGTCAGTCATGTGACTGGTGTGAGAACTAAAACAGTTATCTTTATTTGAAATCATTAGGTAAATCAAGGGACCACGCCGTATAACACGGAACGGGTTTCCTCCCAAGAATACCAGTGCATAAAACAAACAGCGCAATGCTAAATAAAGAAAAATGAAGCTGTTATAAGACCCAGGTCCTATCACACAATGCAACGCAAGCCGGGGGATAGGGTTTTCCCTTATAACAGCCAAAGAATGCTTGATACGTTTAAAACAAATCATTTGATACTATTATAAGTGTATAGTGTATAAAACAACTTCAGATCATAAGTATCAATCATAGGCGGCATGGGTACCATATATCATGTCGCCATATATAGGTTTACAAATAAAACCGCAAATGTCACGTATTTGGAAATTGGATTTCCATCTATGAACCGAGGCAAAAGATAGTCCTCAACCGATTCGAGACTGCCTAGCCCGAGTCTCAGGATCAGAGCTCGAGTGACCCTAGGAGCGACAGGGCCGGTCCACCGATGTGGATTAAAATGCCTGAACACTACGTTTCCCCGCCCTTTGGGGCGTAAATGAGCCACTAAATGACTCCATCGGTTCGAGAACGACCGATCAATCCGAGGCGCCTCGCAACAGCAACAACCACATAAGTCAAACTCGTCAGGGCGTGTAAAACCACTGACGCCACTTCTAACTAGGAAGAAACGCAGGCCCTCCCTGAGGTCCTTTCTCCCGTTTTTGGTCCATACCGGGTGTGAAACACGCGAGGTAAACGTTACACAAAGCTACGCCACAAAGGCCGTGCTTTGATCATCAACCACAAGACTTTGCTTTTCAACGGAAGCCTTGATCATTTGCATCTTAGCATGCCACACAGGCAAGCCATCCTATGCAACCGATATCAGTCACACAGAATGAAATCCGATGTCAGACACACAGTCCATTTACAAGTCCGTTCTGGGTCCGAACGAAACCGGAGGCACCTAGTACCCCGCATATCCATCGATCTCCAAGTACGTCTGGACGATCACTAACTGTTTCCATCTTCTTGGGTGTACAGCCCAATCAAGATCATCAGTTATCAACCAAACGACGTGAAGACTTCCGGTCTTCCCATCGTCTTCATCTTCGACTTATCGTCGTATCAGTTATTCAGAATGGGATAAACCCGGTCTTTCCGAATAACTCGCGTATATTTTAAATAAGTGTTACACAAACACAACATACGCCTCATTCCAATTCATTAGTCACTAACCGTAAATTAATCAAGAGAATAATTTCCCAAATATTAACCCCGAAGGCCGAAACCAACATCAGATCAATATCCAGAAAACCATTCTGCTTGGCCAACCGACAGTTAGTTTCTAAATTTCACGTTCAAATCTAATTAAAGATTTAACTATCGCCTGGAGCAAAACTGGTGATACTCCATTCTCGATCTTTTCAATCTAATTAAAGATTCATTAAAACTCCACTTAGTTTTAATCATTATCTGGGTTAAAGAATCAGTGTCATTTAAAACACGATTCACGATAAACCCAAAATCACATTCCATTAATTATCGGGTTAAAGAACAAGTGTTATTTAAAACACTGTTCACGATAAACCCAAATATCAATATCAATTCAATTCCAATTAAATATTATTTAATTGGTAAACTTCATTAAACCTAAATAAAAAGATTTAATCCTTTCTCAACTGGGTTCAAGAACAGTGTTAGTGAAGACACCATTCACGACAAACCCAAATCACATTCGATATTCAATACAAGGCTCTGAATAGAAAATATATCGGCTTATATTCAATATCGAATTCTACGACTAACAAATGTCGTATTGGAAATAACGATATATATATATATATCTTTCAAATTTCCATAACAACACCTGTATAATCACGAATTCCAACATCGAAATATTCCGAAGACAATTTCGATTCAAATCCACTCCAATGCAATCATTGGAATTTTTGGTTATTTTTAAAACCCTTTTCGAATTCAATTTATTTATTTAAAAATAAATAGAATTATAATTCTAGTTCAAAACTTGTTCATTTCGATAAAAATCCTTTTTTTATCTTTTCAAATATGGAGTTTTTCATCCCAATTCTTTCTAAATCATTTCTTATGATTTTACACAAATTATTGCTATTTTTAATAATTTTATCAAGGCCCGTACAGTCGATTTCCATCAATGGCCATCGAACTGCACTTACAGCGACCTTTTTCGAATTTGATTTGGAGGTAACTCCAAATCCAACCGTTAGATTTCTAATTTATCTCATTCGTTAGAAAGCTCTTTTCGATACGAACCCAACGGTTCCGGTTTTAGGAGAATCCGACGGTCGGATCTCCCGTAATGCCCGTTTGAAATAAATGGTCGAAATTCGCGAACGGCCGCGGCGCGGCGCGTTCTATTCAGGCCATTATATTATATATATAATATATATAATATATATTTCGTCGATTTCTATTTAAAACGAATTATATAAATAGTTTTAAATTCGTTTCAAATTCTATTTCAACTTCTATTTCAATTCAAAGCAAAATTGAATTCTTCTTTATAAATTCGTTTTAAAATTCATTTCTATTCAATTCGAATTTCAATTCAATTTGAATTCATTTCAATTCGCTTTCAATTCAATTCATTTCGAAATCGTTTTCAATTCAATTCATTTCGAAATCGTTTTCAATTCAATTCATTTCGAAATCGTTTTCAATTCAATTCATTTCGAAATCGTTTTCAATTCATTTCATTTCGAAATCGTTTTCAATTCAATTCATTTCGAAATCGTTTTCAATTCATTTCATTTCGAAATCGTTTTCAATTCAATTCATTTCGAAATCGTTTTCAATTCAATTCATTTCGAAATCGTTTTCAATTCAATTCATTTCGAAATCGTTTTCAATTCATTTCGAAATCGTTTTCAATTCAATTCATTTCGAAATCGTTTTCAATTCAATTCATTTCGAAATCGTTTTCAATTCATTTCGAAATCGTTTTCAATTCAATTCATTTCGAAATCGTTTAAAATTCAATTCATTTCGAAATCGTTTTCAATTCATTTCGAAATCGTTTTCAATTCAATTCATTTCGAAATCGATAAAATCGATATAAATATCGTTCACGTCAAAATGGCGTCAATCTAATCAACACGGCTTCATAAAGTTCTATTTTCAAATATTCTATTTCAAATATTTCTTTTTCAAATATTTCTATTTTAAAACTGGAATGAGGCCCAATCAATTACCATATAAAGTTAATTATATGGATTTTCATACAACACATGTATATCATAGCATTGAAAAATAATCAACCATCAACCAAAGTGCACTACACTGTATAAGCATCAAAGATAGATATTCAATGCTTATAACAGCCTGTCAATCAATCGATCGACATATTTAATCAATCAGGATGAGTGAACTTCAGATTTCATCCTAACACCCGTGTGGGGTTTCAAACAATCAAACACATATTTTATTTGTGCAGTTGGGCGATGTGTAAAATTTATCGACCCAATCAACGTCATTCAAATAGGTGTACATAAACAGACCGTCTGGTTTGTAAATGAATATTTTATTTTATTCACTTTCACTACATTCATATTCACGTTAAAAATTATATTTTTAACGATAAAACATTTTATTCCAACATATGAATTTTTATTATTCATTTACACAATAAAATGATATTTTTATTTTCTAACATATTTTAGAAAATTTCGGCGGCATAACGGCACGATACTAGAAACGGGACGAGGCCTAGCCTTATCCCCGGTCTAGTGAAGGCCCACGCCATTCACAAATCAATTTCAATCAATTTCCAATTCAACCAAACGAATAAATCAATCACCCAATCATTCAACTAAACAAACAAGTCCATGGTCTGTGGACGGGTGTCGGGTGCTTCTAATAAGCACCGTCTGCATCCTAGTATATATATATAACTAGAAAAATAGAATTTGAGTGAGAAGTTCTCACCTATAGCTATCCAATCATCTTGACTCTTCATTTATAGAAATCTTCGTCGTTTCGCCTTTTTGTCACCTTCGTTGCCCAAGGCCACTATATATATAAAAATCGAATTTTTATTTCAAAGTTCAATATATAAAAATCGAATTTTTATTTCAAAGTTCAATATATAAAAATCGAATTTTTATTTCAAAGTTCAATATATAAAAATCGAATTTTTATTTCAAAGTTCAATATATAAAAATCGAATTTTTATTTCAAAGTTCAATATATAAAAATCGAATTTTTATTTCAAAGTTCAATATATAGAAATCGAATTTTTATTTCAAAGTTCAATATATAAAAATCGAATTTTTATTTCAAAGTTCAATATATAAAAATCGAATTTTTATTTCAAAGTTCAATATATAAAAATCGAATTTTTATTTCAAAGTTCAATATATAAAAATCGAATTTTTATTTCAAAGTTCAATATATAAAAATCGAATTTTTATTTCAAAGTTCAATATATAAAAATCGAATTTTTATTTCAAAGTTCAATATATAGAAATCGAATTTTTATTTCGAAGTTCTATATATAAAAATCATATTTTTATTTCGAAACAAATTCAGTTTTAACTTCTTTTAAATCTTTTACCTTTTAAAGTTTAAATCTTTTAAAACCTTTTTAGAAATCAGTTTTAAAATCATTTATAAAATCAGTTTTCTAATCTTTATAAAATCAGTTTTACAATCTTTATAAAATCAGTTTTACAATCTTTATAAAATCAGTTTTACAATCTTTATAAAATCAGTTTTACAATCTTTATAAAATCAGTTTTTAAAAATCGAAATTAATTTTAAACTCTGAAATAAAAATAAAATAAAAGTAAAAATGGAAATGCTTACCGTATGCGAAGAGGGGGGGTATACTGCGTCCTCGGTTGGTCGGAGAGGGTGGCAGGGTGGCACGCCGATGGTGGAGCATTCGATGCGGTGGTGGCTGGCGCGGTTCAGTTGGTGGCTGCGGTTGAATGGATGGGCTGCGGGGTCGAATCGAAGAAGGGCAGGAGGAGCAGCAGCTCGAGGCGGAGAAGAAGGAGGAGAGGGGCGGAGCTTGAGGGGAGGGCGACGACGTCGGAGGGAAGGGGGGGCGTGCGATCGACGGTGGCGACTGGGAATTGGGGATCGGGTTTTAGGGGTTTTTTTTTTATTTTATTTCTTCTGAAATGAAATCGAGGGGGGGCCAGAACGTATAGGGGAGAGGGAATTTTTTTTTTTTTTTCTTTTTTTTTTCTAAAAGTTGACTTTTTATTCGACTTCGAAACGAGGCCCACCGACTGTCGCCCATAGCGTTTCACCCCCATTCCGAACACAATGGGATATGTATCGTAAGCTGATTCGGCTGTTACAATCAGTTTCCGTTCAATTTACATTTAAATCACTATATTGAATTTTAAACGTACATTTCAAATTACCGGGGGCGCATACGAACTAGAAAAAATCCCAGAAAAATATTTTCTAGCTTCGTATTGACGATACGGTCCTAACAAAACTAGTTTCGCCGAATTCTGAGACCGTTAGAAAAATGGCCAATTTCCAGTCGATTAAAATCAACTGAAATGGTCAAAACACGTTTTCCTTTGCCACGCTCACATATCGATTCGAAAAATTATGAAATTTGGAATCTAGCAATAACTTAACATCACGGACCCAACAAAAGTGGTTTCGTCGAAATCCGAGGTCGCTTGCAAAATGCTATTTTTAAGGGCTATATATTATATTAAAATATATATAAATTCCACAGCGACTATTTCTAATTTTCAACTGGACATATCTCATCATTTATAAAGTGAAATCTCAGTTTCTCAACTTCGTTGGAAAGATATCATCAATTAGATCCTAATGTTTTTGGTTTCACAAAAATCCGGATTGTTTTGCACCCGGTACATTCAATTGAAGTTTGAAATCGAATTATCGAACTACCGCGCCATTTTTAATTCTATTTATAATTATATATAAATATTTATATTCTAACGACGACGCGTATAATATATACGTTCGAATTCTATTCAAAATAAATTTCTCGTCGATATTATTTAAAATAATTCATTTTAAATAATCAAAATTCGCTAAAATTGCCAAAATAAAAATTTTAAACTGGCCCAGATTTTCCGGGTTGTTACATGATTCTCTCTCTTATTAAGTTTTACACGAGTTCGGATTTTGATTTCCAGGCGTGAACGAAATGAATTAAGAAAGGGGGGTTTTATTTGCTTTACCAGCTTCTGATTTGAAGGGAAATAGAAATGGACGGCATGGCTCTGATTTTGGGTTTTAAAGGAATCGCCCCTTTTCTATATGGAGGAACCGATTTCCATTTTATTTGGATTAAAGAAAAGCATTAGTTTTCCATTCATTTGTTTACAGGGGAGAATGGTGATATTATAGAGGGAAGGAGTGGATTCAAATGGAAAAACGAGTCTAATTTATTTTGTGGAGATGAAGGAAACACACAGCCATTATTTTTGTGGTTAACAAAAGGGCCACGGGTACCCTTATTGGTTTAATTTAAATTTGATTTTAAACCGATATCAAATTTATCACGTTTATTCCGAACTCTTATTCGAGTCCAACAACTGACAAATTTTAGGGTAATACCCTTATTCCGGACACCTTGGGATAGGTCACGAAGTCTGATTTGATCGTCTTGAGGCGATATTAATTTAAATTGATATAAATTAAATTCAACACAATTTTATTCTACGATAATTAATTAATATTATCATTTCTAATTCCAACAGAAGTCTGAACTATATTTAATTCAGTTTTAAATCTCGAACTGAATTATATTTTCGCATTACGATGATTTAATATATTCAATATTAAATCGAAATTGATTATTAAATTAATAACTTAATATAAAAATTCACTTATATTATCAAATCAATATTTAAATTAAATATTAAATATTCAAAATTACCCCATAAGAATCCGGGTCATTACAATGTTTATAAAAAATCAAACGTAAATATTATTAAACTATTTATTTTTTAATGTTTTCTATATAAAAGAGAAATTTTAATACAACATTCCTTGTAAATGTTTTTTTAATATCAAATCTAATGACGAAAATGATAAATAGTTTTATCTTTTTAAATATCTAATGTATTTTAATACAAAAACACACTTCTATAATTAAAAATATTGTTGAAATATTATATTTACATGTTTTAATGTTTTTATCATTAGAGAAATATTATGGTTTTTTTGGAACATGAAACAATAATAGGTGGAAAAACCTATAGCAGTTGAAGTGATGACATCCATGTTTATGTTTTGTTTGTCCAATCCCAGAGAACACCTAAGAGAACTGTGACATATATTCCTTATTTGTTGAGCTTTTCTCTCTAACCGCTTAATTTTAATATTTTTCCATCATTTTTTTCTCCATCTTAAGAACCCGCAAACCATATAGAAGATAAGCATTATAGTGCTACTTATAGAATGAAATATATACATAATAAATATACATAAATTGTAACAACCCGAAAATCTGGGCCAATTTAAAATTTTTATTTTGGGAATTTTAGCGAATTTTGATTATTTAAAATGAATTATTTAAAATAATATCGACGAGAAATTTATTTTGAATATAATTCGAATGTATATATTTATACGCGTCATCGTTAGAATATAAAAATTTATATATAATTATAAATAGAATTGAAAATGGCGCGGTAGTTCGATAATTCGATTTCAAACTTCAATTGAACGTACCGGGTGCAAAACAATCCGGATTTTAGTGAAACCAAAAATAATAGGATCTAATAGAGAATATCTTTCCAACGAATCCGAAAAATCAAAATTTTATAGCGGGAATCAAAAGATACGTCCAGTTGAAAATTCAGAATAGTCGCTATGGAACTCAGGCCCTTAAAAATAGCCATTTTGCAAACGACCTCAGATTTCAACGAAACCACTTTTGATGGGTCCGTGATGTCAAATTATTGCTAGATTCCAAATTTCATAATTTTTCGAATCAATATGTGAGCGTGGCAAAGGAAAATGCGTTTGACCAGTTTCAGTTGATTTTAATCGACTGGAAAATGGCCATTTTTCCAACGGTCTCAGAATTTGACGAAACTAGTTTTGTTAGGACCATATCGTCAATACGAAGCTAAAAAATATTTTTTGCAATTTATAGAGTTCGTATGTGACCCCGGTAAATTGAAATACGCGTTCAAATTCAATATATAGAGTTATATGTTGATTTCAACGAAAACTGGTCGAAATGGTCGAATCAGCTTGTGATACATATCCCAGTGTGTTCGGAATGGGGGTATTTGGCTAGAGGCGACAGTCGTTGGGTTTGATTTGAAGTTCGGAATCACATAGAGATAATTTGCAAATTAAGATAATAAAAAATAAATATATATACGGTCAAAACTAAGGTCAAACCCTATGTCCTCACTCTCATGGTCAACCTTTAGAACCCGCCTCCCTTTTCCATTTAGCAACAAAAAATATATATCAGAATCGATTTCCCTCCCCCCCCCCCCCCCCAAATCGATCGTCCGTCGCTCATCTCCTATGGCATCGCCGCCTCCCCACTCCGATGGTCTCTTCGCGACGCCCCAAATCGAAAACCGAGAGCACCCATCGCGCGAGGACCCACCAGCAGCCACTACCGCTCCCCTTTGACAATCGCGAGCCCGATCCCCACCAGCTCCCCGGCGATAGTAACGGCCCCCCTTCCAACGGTGAGTCCTTTTTATTTTTAAAGTGTTTAAAAAATGATTTTTACAGTGTTTAAAAACTGATTTTTAATTAAGTCTAAAAACTGAAAATAAAGATTTTTCATTAGAGAAAATATATGATCTTTCATTGTATACAAACATGATTTTTTAAGAGATAAAAATGAGTTTTATGAGTTTGAAAGACGATATTTTTATCATTTAAAAGACGATATTCTTATCATTTAAAAGACGATATTCTTATCATTTAAAAGACGATAATTTTAAAATAGAAAAGACTAGATTTTTAAAATAGAAAAGATTAGATTTTTAAAATAGAAAAGATTAGATTTTTAAAATAGAAAAGATTAGATTTTTAAAATGGAAAAGATTAGATTTTTGAAATTGAAAAGGGGAAATATTTATAATTGAAAAGGCGAAACATTTATATATTGAATAGCAAAGTAAAAATTCGATTTTTATATAGGTAGTGAAAGCGGACAACGAAGGTGACAAGAGGCAAGAACGGTGAAGATTTCTAACTAAGAAGAGTCGTGGGATTGGATTAGCTAATCTGTGAGAATTTCTCACTCTTTAATTTAATTTTCTAGTTATATAAATATATACTAGGATGCAGACGGTGTTTAGTAGCACCCGACACCCGTCGTTCACAGACCATGGACGGCTTGTATGCTTGTTTGTTTGATTTTGATGTGTAGTTGATTGTGTGATGTGATGTGAAATGAAATAAAACATTTATATAGTTGAAATAAAATATTTTATAGTGGAAAAATTTTTATAGTTAAAAATAGAATTTTTAACGTGTATATGAAATGAAATAAAAATAAACAAATCAGACGATTTGTTTATATACACACATTTGACTGATATTGATTGGGATTATAAATTTTACACATCGCCCAACTGCACAAATAAAATTTGTGTTTGATTGTTTGAAACCCCACACGGATATTGGGATGATATTTGACGTACACTAATCCGGATTGTTTAGTTGTATGTCGATCGATTGATTGACAGACTGTTATAAGCGTTAAATATTTATATTCGATGCTTATACAGTGTAGATTGCACTTTGGATGATGGTTGATTATTCATCGTTGTTATTGTATACATGTGTTGTAGAAAATCCATGTAATTAACATTATATGGTAATTGATTGGGCTTCATTCAATATTTGAAAATAGAAATATTTGAATAGAAATATTTGAAATAGAAATATTTAGAATAGAAATATTTGAAAAAGAAATATTTGAATAGAAATATTTGAATAGAAATATTTGAAAAAGAAATATTCGAAATGGAATATTTGAAAATAGAAATATATGAAGCCGTGTTGATTAGATTGACGCCAATTTGACGTGAACGATATTTATATCGATTTCATTCATTTTATAATGAATATCGAAAGTGATTTCAAAATCTGATATTTTGAAAAGAATTGGAATTCGAATCGAATAGAAAACCAATTTGAATTGAATCGAATAGAAATCCAATTTGAATTGAATATATAAAACGAATTGAATTCGAATTGAATATATAACGAATTTGATTTCAATTGAATATATAACGAATTTGATTTCAATTGAATATATAACGAATTGAATTTGAATCGAATAGAAAACCAATTTGAATTGAATATAAAACGAATTTGATTTCAATTGAATATACAACGAATTTGATTTCAATTGAATATATAACGAATTTGATTTCAATTGAATATATAACGAATTTGATTTCAATTGAATATATAACGAACTGAATTCGAATTGAATATATAACGAATTGAATTCGAATCGAATAGAAAACCAAATATAAAACGAATTTGATTTCAATTGAATATATAACTAATTTGATTTCAATTGAATATATAACGAATTTGATTTCAATTGAATATATAACGAATTGAATTCGAATTGAATATATAACGAATTGAATTTGAATTGAATAGAAAACGAATTGAATTCGAATTGAATATGAAACGAATTTGATTTCAATTGAATATATAACGAATTGAATTCGAATTGAATATTAAACGAATTTGATTTCAATTGAATATAAAACGAATTTGATTTGAATTGAAATCAAATAGAAATGGAAGTAAAGGATTTATAATAGAAAATTCAATTTTGATTTGAATTTGAAATGGAAGTTGAAATGTTTTTGAAACAAATTTGAAACTATTTATAAAATTCGTTTTAAATAGTAATCGACGAAATATATTATATATATATATAATATAATGGCCTGAATAGAACGTGCCGTGCTGCGGTAGTTCGTGAATTTCGACCATTGATTTCGAACGGACTTTACGGGAGATCCGGCCGTCGGATTCTCCTAAAACCGGAACCGTTGGATTCGTATCGAAAAGAGCTTTCTAACGAATATTATAAATTTGAAATCTAACGGTTAGATTTGGAGATACGTCCAAATCAAATTTGGAAAAGGTCGCTGTAAGTGCAGTTCGATGGCCGTTGATGGAAATCGACTGTACGGGCCTTGATAAAATTATTAAAAATAGTAATAATTAATGTAAAATCATAAGAAATGATTTGAGAAAAATTGGGATGAAAAACTCCATATTTGAAAAGATAAAAATAGATTTTTATTGAAATGAACTAGTTTTGAATTGAAATCAAAACCCATTTATTTTTAAATAAATAAATTGGATTTGAAATGGGTTTAAATAGAATTGATTCATGGGTTTATCGTGAACTGTGTTTTAAATAACACTAGTTCTTTAACCCGATAATAAATAGAATGTGATTTGGGTTTATCGTGAACTGTGTTTTAAATGACACTAGTTCTTTAACCCAGTAAAAAGAGTTTTAATGAATCTTCAATTAAATTGAAATGTGGATTGATAATTTAAATTATCAACTTTAGAAAATGAGCGAGAATGGAGTATCACCAGTTTTGCTCCAAAGCGATAGTTAAATCTTTAATCATATTTGAACGTGAAATGGTAATTAATTTTACCGATAACACTGTGGTGTTAAATATGGAGTATTACCAGTTTTGCTTCATGGGATGAATAGGTTGGGATTGGGAAATAAATTAAATAATTACTTCGGTATGGTTCGCTAATCTCGACTAGTTTGGAAAACCATAATTTGGTTTGAAATGACATCCAAAGGAAGATTAAAGGATAAATTTTAAAGAATTTATCTTGGATAAAATTAATGGGAACCTTTCCCTAAGAATTGAAATTTAGAAACTAGCTGAAGGTTAGTTAAGAAGAATGGTTTCCTGGATATTGATCTGATGTTGGTTTCGGCATTCAGGGTTAATATTTGGGAATTGCTCTCTTACTGATTTACGGTTAGTAACTAATGAATTGGAATGAGGCGTATGTTGTGTTTGTGTAACATTTATTTTTAATATACGCGGGTTGTTCGGAAAGGCCGGGTTTATACCCATTCTGAATAACCGATTCAACGATATTTCGAAGATGAAGACGGTGGTTGAAGACCGGAAGTCTTCACATCGTTTGGATAATTACTGACGATCCTGATTGGGCTGTACACCCAAAAGGATGGAAATAGTTGGTGGTCGTCCAGACGTACTTAGAGATGGATGGATATGCGAGGAAAGTGCCTCCGGTTTCGTTCAGACCCAGAACGGACTTGTAAATGGATGGTGTGTCTGACATTGTATTCCTTTATATTGTATTCATTGATCTCTGCTAAATATATATCTGTTTGGCGGCGGGGAATTTATTCTCTTGCTTAACGCCCTTCTCTGAGACATACGAGCTCAGAGGTTATATATTGGTAGAAATCAGTGGTACGATATGGATTGATAGTGTGGCATGCTGAGATGCAGTGATTTAGACTTTTGTTGAAAAGCAAAGTTTGGTGGATGATGATCAAAGCGCAGCTTTAATATAGCATGGCTTTGTGTATAGCGTTGATTCGCGAGCCTCACACCCCGGTATGGTGGTAAACTGGTGGTTTGATCAGTATGCTTTTTAGTGGATGAGCACCTTAGTGGTGTCGTGGATTCGGTCGACCGAGATGAGCTTAGTGCTCAGGGATATATAGAGTAAGCGATGTTTTCTCTCGCTGGGACGTAAGCCGCGGTGATACTCTGGTCCCAAATGTGCGGATGTGCAGACGGTGTTTTCTCCATTTGGGACGTAAGCCGTGGTGAATTGCATTATGCGATCAATCTTTCGAATCAGGAGCCACCATGATGGAAATCCAATTTCCAATACGTGTATTTCGGTTTTATTTGTAGAGCCTAGTATGGCGACATAGTGGGATGGGGCGCTTATGCCGTCTATGATTGATACTTATGATTTGAAGATGTTTTATACAATATGCATTTATAATAGTATCAAATGATTTGTTTTAAACGTATCAAGCATTCTTGGCTATTATAAGGTAAAAACCCTATCCTCCGGCTTGCGTTGCGTTGTGTGATGGGAACTGGGTCTTATAATAGCTTCATTTTTCTTTATTTAGCATTGCGCTGTTGTTTTATGCACTGGTGTTCTTGGGAGGAAACCCGTTCCGTGTTATACGGCGTGGTCCCTTGATTTACCTAACTTTAAAAATAAAGATTGATAACTGTTTTAGTTCTCACACCAGTCACATGACTGACCTGGAGTTTATTGCTTTAACCTAAACTCTAGGTGCCCCTATTTTCCATACGGGCAGCTAGTAGTTTTGGTTTTGCAGATTTATATTCACAGGATCCTGGTTTACAGCTGGAATGATATCCGGAAAGCTTTGTATCCGTATATATCTTCTAGTTGTGTATTGTATTATTTTCCGCTGCGATGTATTTAAATGTAATTTAAATCTCTGATATTTCTGTGTAATATTCATTTATACTCTGTATATTCTTGTATTCTGGTGCATTGTTGTATAATAACAATGAAATGTTCTTCCGTCTGTGTTCTATTTTGTGGCTTGTTCTCGAACTATCCGCGCTTTCCTCACCGGGGAAGTTACGGGTTTTCACAGTTGGTATCAGAGCTTTGGTTTACAAAGCTCAGAGAACAAGACACATTAGAACCATACGAAAGAATTCATCAGAATTGGATTAGTAATATCCAACGAGAATGACTCGTTAGAGATAGGATCAGTAGTATCCTAGAACGAGTGTGAAGAGTATATTTTTGAAAATGAAAACAAATCTTGTTTTGAAATATAAATCTATTATTCGTATTTGGTTATTTATTTATATTGATCTGGACAATCCAGTATATATAGATTTTGCATATACGTCTGATCCGCGTGTATTTGAAGTTTTAATATACTGGATAGATATAGATTCACACTCTAGTCGCCCGGAGATGATTCTGATGATTGTAGCTACATCATCAGAATTAGTGTTTGAGTGCCGAAGGTGTGATATTTATATATTTCCTATTGACTGGTGTGAGAACCAAAATTAGATAGGGCTTGTTGTTGTGATTTTGCATCAAAAATCTGATTTTTTGACTATATATCAAAGTTATGAATTTGAAAAGCTAATCAACTAATTGATTGATGGTTGTGTTGTTTGATTACTGTTTTGATTAATTGAAATTTTAACCATATAGCCAATATGATCAAATAGTGAGTTGTATTGAAAATGTGTCGCATTTGCTGGCATATACATGTACTTACATTGAACAGGTCATAGCAAGGAGGCTAGAGCAGGGAATAAAATTTGTTTGCCCGACAAATAGGTACATGTTTATCATAATTTACTGTTTTGTTTGGGTGATGATGATTTTATGAGCCGATTGGCTAGCCGCTTTCCTTTTTCTTTTTCTTTTTGAGATCAGAAGGCCTATATGGCAATTTTGGGATTTTCCCGTGGCTCCCGGTGCAGGGGAAGTTATGGCGAAATTTTTCGAAAATTTAGGGTGTTAGCCAAATTTTTGAAAATTTGAAAATTCTCAGAAACTGAAAAGTTGGAGAATGAAAGTCAGATCGAACGTAGAGTTGATTAATCAAACCACTTTCGACTTTGTTCCTTTTTGGGGATGAAAAGTTTTAAGTGGGGGAGATTGTAACAATCCGAAAATCTGGGCCAATTTAAAATTTTTATTTTGGCAATTTTAGCGAATTTTGATTATTTAAAATGAATTATTTTAAATAATATCGACGAGAAATTTATTTTGAATATAATTCGAATGTATATATTCATACGCGTCGTCGTTAGAATATAAAAATTTATATATAATTATAAATAGAATTGAAAATGGCGCGGTAGTTCGATAATTCGATTTCAAACTTCAATTGAACGTACCGGGTGCAAAACAATCCGGATTTTAGTGAAACCAAAAATAATAGGATCTAATAGAGAATATCTTTCCAACGAATCCGAAAAATTGAAATTTCATAGCGGGAATCAAAAGATATGTCCAGTTGAAAATTCAGAATAGTCGCTATGGAATTCAGGCCCTTAAAAATAGCCATTTTGCAAACGACCTCGGATTTCAACGAAACCACTTTTGTTGGGTCCGTAATGTCAAATTTTTGCTAGATTCCAAATTTCATAATTTGTTGAATCAATATGTGAGCGTGGCAAAGGAAAACGCGTTTGACCAGTTTCAGTTGATTTTAATCGACTGGAAAATGGCCATTTTTCCAACGGTCTCAGAATTTGATGAAACTAGTTTTGTTAGGACCATATCGTCAATACGAAGCTAGAAAATATTTTTTTTTTGCAATTTATAGAGTTCGTATGTGACCCCGGTAAATTGAAATACGCGTTCAAATTCAATATATAGAGTTATATGTTGATTTCAACAAAAACTGATCGAAACGGTCGAATCAGCTTGTGATACATATCCCATTGTGTTCGGAATGGGGGTATTTGGCTAGAGGCGACAGTCGTTGGGTTTGATTTGAAGTTCGGAATCACATAGAGATAATTTGCAAATTAAGATAATAAAAAATAAATATATATACGGTCAAAACTAAGGTCAAACCCTATGTCCTCACTCTCGTGGTCAACCTTTAGAACCCGCCTCCCTTTTCCATTTAGCAACGAAAATAATAATAATATCAGAATCAATTTCCCTCCCCCCCAAATCGATCGTCCGTCGCTCATCTCCTATGGCACCGCCGCCTCCCCACTCCGATGGTCTCTTCGCGACGCCCCAAATCGGAAACCGAGAGCACCCATCGCGCGAGGACCCACCAGCAGCCACTACCGCTCCCCTTTGACAATCGCGAGCCCGATCCCCACCAGCTCCCCGGCGATAGTAACGGCCCCCCTTCCAACGGTGAGTCCTTTTTATTTTTAAAGTGTTTAAAAAATGATTTTTACAGTGTTTAAAAACTGATTTTTACGGTGTTTAAAAAGTGATTTTTAATTAAGTCTAAAAACTGAAAATAAAGATTTTTCATTAGAGAAAATATATGATCTTTCATTGTATACAAACATGATTTTTAAGAGATAAAAACATGAGTTTTATGAGTTTGAAAGACGATATTTTTATCATTTAAAAGACGATATTCTTATCATTTAAAAGACGATATTTTTAAAATAGAAAAGATTAGATTTTTAAAATAGAAAAGATTAGATTTTTAAAATAGAAAAGATTAGATTTTTAAAATGGAAAAGATTAGATTTTTGAAATTGAAAATGCGAAATATTTATAATTGAAAAGGCGAAACATTTATATATTGAATAGCAAAGTAAAAATTCGATTTTTATATAGGTAGTGAAAGCGGACAACGAAAGTGACAAGAGGCAAGAACGACGAAGATTTCTAACTAAGAAGAGTCGTGGGATTGGATTAGCTAATCTGTGAGAATTTCTTACTCTTTAATTTAATTTTCTAGTTATATAAATATATACTAGGATGCAGACGGTGTTTAGTAGCACCCGACGCCCGTCGTCCACAGACCATGGACGGCTTGTATGCTTGTTTGTTTAATTTGATGTGTAGTTGATTGTGTGATGTGATGTGAAATGAAATAAAACATTTATATAGTTAAAATAAAATATTTTATAGTGGAAAATATTTTATAGTTAAAAATAGAATTTTTAACGTGTATATTAAATGAAATAAAAATAAACAAATCAGACGATTTGTTTATATACACATATTTGACTGATATTGATTGGGATGATAAATTTTACACATCGCCCAAATGCACAAATAAAATCTGTGTTTGATTGTTTGAAACCCCACACGGGTATTGGGATGATATTTGACGTACACTAATCCCGATTGTTTAGTTGTATGTCGATCGATTGATTGACAGACTGTTATAAGCGTTAAATATTTATATTCGATGCTTATACAGTGTAGAGTGCACTTTGGATGATGGTTGATTATTCATCGTTGTTATTGTATACATGTGTTGTAGAAAATCCATATAATTAACATTATATGGTAATTGATTGGGCTTCATTCAATATTTGAAAATAGAAATATTTGAATAGAAATATTTGAATAGAAATATTTGAAATAGAAATATTTAGAATAGAAATATTTGAAAAAGAAATATTTGAATAGAAATATTTGAAAAGAAATATTTGAAAAAGAAATATTCGAAATGGAATATTTGAAAATAGAAATATATGAAGCCATGTTGATTAGATTGACGCCAATTTGACGTGAACGATATTTATATCGATTTCATTCATTTTATAATGAATATCGAAAGTGATTTCAAAATCTGATATTTTGAAAAGAATTGGAATTCGAATCGAATAGAAATCCAATTTGAATTGAATATATAAAACGAATTGAATTCGAATTGAATATATAACGAATTTGATTTCAATTGAATATATAACGAATTTGATTTCAATTGAATATATAACGAATTGAATTTGAATCGAATAGAAAACCAATTTGAATTAAATATAAAACGAATTTGATTTCAATTGAATATATAACGAATTTGATTTCAATTGAATATATAACGAATTTTATTTCAATTTAATATATAACGAATTCGATTTCAATTGAATATATAACGAATTGAATTCGAATTGAATATATAACGAATTGAATTCGAATCGAATAGAAAACCAATTTGAATTGAATATAAAACGAATTTGATTTCAATTGAGTATATAACGAATTTGATTTCAATTGAATATATAACGAATTTGATTTCAATTGAATATATAACGAATTGAATTCGAATTGAATATATAACGAATTGAATTTGAATTGAATAGAAAATGAATTGAATTCGAATTGAATATAAAACGAATTTGATTTCAATTGAATATATAACGAATTGAATTCGAATTGAATATTAAACGAATTTGATTTCAATTGAATATAAAACGAATTTGATTTGAATTGAAATCAAATAGAAATGAAAGTAAAGGATTTATAATAGAAAATTCAATTTTGATTTGAATTTGAAATGGAAGTTGAAATGTTTTTGAAACAAATTTGAAACTATTTATAAAATTCGTTTTAAATAGTAATCGACGAAATATATATTATATATATAATATAATGGCCTGAATAGAACGCGTCGCGCCGCGGCAGTTCGCGAATTTCGACCATTGATTTCGAACGGACATTACGGGAGATCCGACAGTCGGATTCTCCTAAAACCGGAACCGTTGGATTCGTATCGAAAAGAGCTTTCTAACGAATATTAGAAATTTGAAATCTAACGGTTGGATTTGGAGATACGTCCAAATCAAATTTGGAAAAGGTCGCTGTAAGTGCAGTTCGATGGCCGTTGATGGAAATCGACTGTACGGGCCTTGGTAAAATTATTAAAAATAGTAATAATTAGTGTAAAATCATAAGAAATGATTTGGGAAAAATTGGGATGAAAAACTCCATATTTGAAAAGATAAAAATAGATTTTTATCGAAATGAACTAGTTTTGAACTGAAATCAAAACCCATTTATTTTTAAATAAATAAATTGGATTTGAAATGGGTTTAAATAGAATTGATTCATGGGTTTATCGTGAACTGTGTTTTAAATAACACTAGTTCTTTAACCCGATAATAAATAGAATGTGATTTGGGTTTATCGTGAACTGTGTTTTAAATGACACTAGTTCTTTAACCCAGTAAAAAGAGTTTTAATGAATCTTCAATTAAATTGAAATGTGGATTGATAATTTAAATTATCAACTTTAGAAAATGAGCGAGAATGGAGTATCACCAGTTTTGCTCCAAAGCGATAGTTAAATCTTTAATCAGATTTGAACGTGAAATGGTAATTAATTTTACCGATAACACTGTGGTGTTAAATATGGAGTATTACCAGTTTTGCTTCATGGGATGAATAGGTTGGGATTGGGAAATAAATTAAATAATTACTTCGGTATGGTTTGCTAATCTCGACTAGTTTGGAAAACCATAATTTGGTTTGAAATGACATCCAAAGGAAGATTAAAGGATAAATTTTAAAGAATTTATCTTGGATAAAATTAATGGGAACCTTTCCCTAAGAATTGAAATTTAGAAACTAGCTGAAGGTTAGTTAAGAAGAATGGTTTCCTGGATATTGATCTGATGTTGGTTTCGGCCTTCGGGGTTAATATTTGGGGAATTCCTCTCTTACTGATTTACGGTTAGTAACTAATGAATTGGAATGAGGCGTATGTTGTGTTTGTGTAACATTTATTTTTAATATACGCGGGTTGTTCGGAAAGGCCGGGTTTATACCCATTCTGAATAACCGATTCGACGATATGTCGAAGATGAAGACGGTGGTTGAAGACCGGAAGTCTTCACATCGTTTGGATAATTACTGACGATCCTGATTGGGCTGTACACCCAAGAGGATGGAAATAGTTGGTGGTCGTCCAGACGTACTTGGAGATGGATGGATATGCGAGGAAAGTGCCTCCGGTTTCGTTCAGACCCAGAACGGACTTGTAAATGGATGGTGTGTCTGACATTGTATTCCTTTATATTGTATTCATTGATCTCTGCTAAATATATATCTGTTTGGCGGCGGGGAATTTATTCTCTTGCTTAACGCCCTTCTCTGAGACATACGAGCTCAGAGGTTATATATTGGCAGAAATCAGTGGTACGATATGGATTGATAGTGTGGCATGCTGAGATGCAGTGATCCAGACTTTTATTGAAAAGCAATGTTTGGTGGATGATGATCAAAGCGCGGCTTTAATATAGCATGGCTTTGTGTATAGCGTTGATTCGCGAGCCTCACACCCCGGTATGGTGGTAAACTGGTGGTTTAATCAGTATGCTTTTTAGTGGATGGGCACCTTAGTGGTGTCGTGGATTCGGTCGACCGAGACGAGCTTAGTGCTCAGGGATATATAAAGTAAGCGGTGTTTTCTCTCACTGGGACGTAAGCAGCGGTGATACTCTGGTCCCAAATGTGCGGATGTGCAGACGGTGTTTTCTCTTGTTGGGACGTAAGCCGTGGTGAATTGCATTACACGATCGATCTTTCGAATCAGGAGCCACCATGATGGAAATCCAATTTCCAATACGTGTATTTCGGTTTTATTTGTAGAGCCTAGTATGGCGACATAGTGGGATGGGGCGCTTATGCCGTCTATGATTGATACTTATGATTTGAAGATGTTTTATACAATATGCATTTATAATAGTATCAAATGATTTGTTTTAAACGTATCAAGCATTCTTGGCTATTATAAGGTAAAAACCCTATCCTCCGACTTGCGTTGCATTGTGTGATGGGAACTGGGTCTTATAATAGCTTCATTTTTCTTTATTTAGCATTGCGTTGTTGTTTTATGCACTGGTGTTCTTGGGAGGAAACCCGTTTCGTGTTATACGGCGTGGTCCCTTGATTTACCTAACTTTAAAAATAAAGATTGATAACTGTTTTAGTTCTCGCACCAGTCACATGACTGACCTGGAGTTTATTGTTTTAACCTAAACTCTGGGTGCCCCTATTTTCCACACGGGCAGCTAGTAGTTTTGGTTTTGCAGATTTATATTCACAGGATCCTGGTTTACAGCTGGAATGATATTCGGAAAGCTTTGTATCCGTATATCTCTTCTAGTTGTGTATTGTATTATTTTCCGCTGCGATGTATTTAAATGTAATTTAAATCTCTGATATTTCTGTGTAATATTAATTTATACTCTGTATATTCTTGTATTCTGGTGCATTGTTGTGTAATAACAATGAAATGTTCTTCCGTCAGCGTTCTATTTTGTGGCTTGTTCTCGAACTATCCGCGCTTTCCTCACTGGGGAAGTTACGGGTTTTCACATAAATTAAGGTCTACTAAGTTTTAACCATTTACATCTTCTATAGAATAAATTGATTAGAGTAACAGAAATCATGGTGTGGCATCAACATTTGGCTTGCATACTTCTGTTCGAAATGATTAGTTACACTTCAGTTTATGACACTAATTCATGCTTTTCCCACAATTTTTCTTATGTATACAGTATATATGTAACGACCCGGATTTTGAGCGACTTTGGTTATCGACATAAGCTCGATGTCGATAACCAAAACATCGAAAAATACTGGTAATTAATGAAAGAAATTAGGGTGAGAATAGATAAGATAGAAACTTAGAATAGAAGAAGAAGAAGAACACAACATCAGAGTAACACGAACCTCACAGCGGAACGAATAACATATAATAGATAACATATCTTTGAAATATAACAGTTATGTATACAATAGCACTTATCAGAGTACAACACTTACAACATAGCGGAAATAACTATAGCTATATGATCTTGAAGCCTCCTGCTCCAAGCTCTCCATGTATATCTGTAAAATCCTGACTACTTGACTGCCCGTACAAAATTGGACACCCAAGAGTTTAGGGAAAACAACAAAGTAAACTCCGGGTCAGTCATGGGACTGGTGTAAGTAAAACATTTTAAACAGGTATATGAACAAGTAAACGATATCTCATAAGACCATGCCGCAGAACGGAACAGGTTTTTCCCTTATGAGAATCCAAAATATCTTTATATCAAAAACCTTTTGATATTATAAAAATGTCTATGTACAAATAGATATCAACTAGTAGAAACGCTTTCATCTCACGTTCTACATATATAGTATACAATCAAAATCGCAAGCACGTATTGGGTAATGGATTTCCAACTATGACAAGGTATGGAACCACCTTCCGATCAGTTTACTCTAGGAACGATACACTGGAGTTCAACAAGAACATCTTGTAACTTAGACACACATGACCGACCACTCATTTTGCTTGAGTGTATCGAATGTATATCACCAACGGTTGGGATCAACAACCGTTTTCCGTATATATATGAGACAGCATTGATAGATCCCGAACTATCAGTCCCTGACTGTAACGACCCGGATTTTCAGCCGTTGAATTCTGAATATTTAAATTTGTTTTAAAAATTTTAATTGAATTACATATAGGAATTTATTAATTAAAAACGAAGTTTGAACGTTAATTTATAATATAATTATAAAACGAGCTCGAAATCGCGCGGCAGTTCGTAATATAGAGTTTTGAACTTCAACTGAGGATACAGGATCCGATATAAGTCGGATTTATGTGAAACAAGACACGTTGGGACCGTATTTATTATAATTTTCATATGAAAGAGAAAAATCCAGATTTCATGTTATAAATAGAAAGTTATGGCCAAATCAAATTTTGAAATAGTCGCTGTGGAAATCGTTATTTAAATATACGCGTTAAAATAGCCGTTTTGCAAACGGACTCTGTTTTCGACGAAATCAGTTTCATTGGGACCATATCATTAAATTATTGTACGGTGGTGAGTGGCGTGAAAAACCGATGTCGTATGTAACCACGGTAGCTGTAAACGCTCGTTCAGTGCAATTAAATTAATCCAACTGAATAAAGGGATATTAGAGTGTAACTTGAACAGACGATCGAATCAGGCCACGAAACCAGTTCCAGTGAGTTCGTAGCGTCGGATATAGTCAGGGTAGGTATATAGTTTGTTATTTTTAGAAATCGGCAAATTTGGTGTTCAGAAGGGCAGTGTGGTACGTGCCAAAAACAGTCTACCGGGGCAACAGTCTCAGAATGCGACGAAACTAGTGCCGTTGGGTTCATATCGAAAAGTTATTGTCAGTGTTCGCAGTTTCAAGTTGATTTGATTCATCTGGTGATTGTGAAAAATTTAAACGCGTGTTGATTTTTGGTTTTATAAAGGAAATTTTTTCATACGATGTCAGAATGCGACGAAACTTGTCCCATTGGGTTCAGAATACCTTTTTACACCAAGATAAGTTTTTTTATCAGTAAATAGAAATCGACTGTGGTTAGTTTGCGGTAAATTTTACTTGATACTTCACCACGAAGTTTCGTTAAAATAAAATATTAATAAAATCTCCTATATAACCACCATTCTCAAATCACCTATAGCTTTAAAGTATGCCTCGACGACAGTTATTAATTAACAAAGCGAATAAAGGGTTTTGAGGGGCAAGATTGACAGCTATGTTTATTTTCCTTGCCGACAAAGGGATTGGAGAAGCAGACCTACCAAAGCTACTTTGTGAAGTTTCTTTTCAGCAGACAGCAGCCTTGCCGACCAAGTGTTCAAAGTGAAAACGACATCTCTCAGTAGCGTGCTCCGCACACAAACCTTCTCTATATATATACACTAATACCACTAATAAGGTTAAAAACACTTCTCATTGTTTACTTCAGCAATTGAAATGAAACCCGCGAGCTTCGGAAATAACGCAAGCCTCCCTCGAAATAAAATGAAAAGGAGGAAACTGGGGTCTCGCTTTGTGTGTTGTCGGAAGACGCACATGTGAAGGGGGGATCAACGAAGGGGGAGGGTTGCTTGCTGAGTTTGTTAGTAGGTATGGGTTCGCTGCTTTTGAGTTTAAATGGTGAGGGTGCGGTTTTTGGTCCATGATGTTGGTTTTGATCTACTGTGTAGGTAGGGGGTGGTACTGTGATGAATGGGTCTGGTTTGTGGAGTGGTATTCGGTGGGGAGCACCAGTAAGCACCAAGTGCTGAAACGAGGAGATCTGATGGTTCATGACTCAGGAAGTTGTGGAGCTGGTTTTTCTACTAGTCAGTTGCGTGGAGACATCATGATGGTTGTGTTCAATACTGGAAAAGGGCTTGCGACTTTAGCAGGTTGAATTCAATAAGGAAGGTAAAGCACAGTAGTGATATAAATAGGAGTTTTTATGGGACATGCTAAGTCCATTTGTGGTGAGGGGGTTGATGGGAACGTGGATTATGCTTCAGTGGAAGAAGGTAGTTTCGGGTCTTTGGCAAAGGGTTACACTGACGTGGTGAGTTCTGAGGTAGTGGTTGAAGTGTTTTGTTATACATTGGTTTGCTGCCTTTGTGGTACAACACTTTGGGAAGTTTCGAATGACAATGAAGTAATGGAGTGACGACCGTAATGAATTGAGGATGGATATATTGGTAGTGTCGATTGTGAGTGGTTAGCAGTGGATGGACGGATGAATTGGAAGATGGGCATCATCAAAATGTTTAACTGGATTAATAACGAATTGGATGGAGCCAGTCACCTTAGAATCATAGAGATGAGTTCTTAGTTGCGAAACTGATGTGGTTGAGAATAAAGCTGCAGGGACTTCGTGATAAAATCAAGCGTTGTTTGATTTTAAACGAAAAAAAACAGAAATCTTCAACTGCGAAACAAGGTGAGTAAACTCACTTACTCCCTCTCGTATATATTTTAATATATAAACAAGTTTAAATATTTTTATAATGTGAAATGGTTGATTGGTTGAATAGTTGGTAAATTTGGTTGAATTGGTTGATAGGATCACACCATTAATTGATCATTAGTTCTGATATTTCATTTTGATGTGAAATAATATTTTTGATGTTACTAACATCTGTGGATGCAGGGAAACAGGTTGGAGGGATCCAACTGGATCCCTCAACATTTTATTTACTGTTTTATTTGATGGTGATATATGTTATGCTACATTATCCATGGTTGAATTTGTGTGTTTGGTTTACCCTGGCCTTAGGAACCTGGTATTTTAGATACCGTAAAATATCATCGAATGTGAAAAAGGAAATTAGAATTTAAAAGCAGGGTTTATTTCCAAATTAGAAATAATTTCTTTTTCATTGAGTTGCAAATGGAAACCTATTCCATTGGGTAAACCAAGAAAAATGTTATAAATAAAGATATAAATTAAGTGGATCATTAACCATTGGATAAATTAAAAGGTGAGTTCAAACATGAATGTATATTTGAAAGTGAGTATCGGTTTTGAAACCAATATTTGGAAATGGATCCGAATTTAGCAAATTACAGAGGAAAGTTTAAAGAAAGATTTTCAAATGCTTAAAATAAAAGAATAAATAGTTTAAAACAAGGAAATATTTTGCAAATAAAATGTATATAAAAAGGGGATTTATAGAAATCGAATTAAGTGGTTAGAAGAATGTATAGTTTATAAATATGTTTAAAGAAGAACTTGAATTGTTTAAAATAAACAGAGTTTATAAATGAACAACGGAAGCGTGTGCGTCGCACACGGTATTTTATTCAAAACAGCAATCATAACGCTGTTGTTATAAGAAATGCTTTTATAATTTTAAACAACGATTTTAACGCTGTCTTTGTAAGAAATGCTTTTATAAAACTAAACAGCGATTTTAGCACTGTTGTTATAATAGATGTTGTAAATCTATACAGCAATTTTAGACGCTGCTGTTATAATAAATGTCTTGGTAAATCTAAATAGCAATTTTAACGCTGCCGTTATAAATAACTGTTTTAATAGCAATCTTAATGCTATGGTTATGATAAGTGTTCTATAATGCTAAGACAACGGTTTTAACGCTGTTGTTGAAAGCAATGTTTTATAAACCAAACATTTGAAGACAACGATTATAACGCTACCGTTATAATCAATATTTTTATAAAGAAGGTGTGTTCGTAGATCAAATCCGAGAGTCGCGTAAGCAATGTTTGGTTTAAAGTTGTGAGCTCTGACTAATTCAAAGTTAAGAATGTCGTTCAGTTAAGGTCTGAGAGGTAATTATACCCCAACTTGACTGACTGCATGATTAACGAAGAAATGGTTAAGGCTCGATAGCAAGGATTGGTTAGTGATATCGTTAGTTAACGAATGATTTATATTATAATAACGATGTTTATAACATCAGTTTAATTCAAAGGATTTAGAAATGTTTTCTAACTGGAGTAAAAGATATTTTCTCAATAAAGGAATTATATATATTGGAAATGTTTTCCAATAATCGAGAGAGAAAATAGTGCTTTGAAAGAACACGAAAGATGGGAAATGGGAATTGGAAATGATAATGTAATAAAGAACTAATATAAAAAGGGCCCAGTGTTGTTTGATGCTTGATTGATAGAATTTCCATTTGGAAATAGGACCGTTGATTGTATGGATGTTTCTTTGATAGTTAAATCACCGACTATCAAAGTTTTATTTTTTTATATATACCTCCGTTGTCAATATGGAGAGACCGGGATCAGATTTGATATCTGAAAACCACTCCGTATTGGCGTAAGCGTTATGAAGCAACTTATGCTGAAGAAAATTGAAGACGGAGTTATGCAAGGGCTATCCTGTTTACGGGATGGTGCCTTCGGTTTGTCCAGACCCAGGACAACTTGTATGGACGAGTGTCTGACAGAGTATTTCCAAAGGGGATTACGTACGTTGATTCCTTCAAACGTACGAAGTTGGTGGCATAGAAGGGAAACTTCTTTAGCCTAACAATCTGAGTATTTTTGTGGGAATCAATTAGTGATTTCCGATGGATCTGACGATGTGGCATTCAAAGTGAATGATGGCCAGATGTTCTGGAAGATAATTCAAACCTCAAGCCTCATCAACCCGGAATTGGACAAAAATCGGGCAGGCAGCATGGTTATGTGGGTCGCACCCATTAGGATGTATAACCACCTATCTAGAGAAATTCCTTTTGCTTCTTGAATCTATCGATGCTGTCCCTTGTCGGGAGGCGGTTGCTGATCCCAACCGTCGGTGGTATACATTCGATACACTCAAGCGAAATGAGTGGTCGGTCATGTGAGGGCCGGGTTGCAAGATGTTCTTGTTGAACCCAGTGTATTCGTCTCTAGAGATACACTATCGGAAGGTGGTCCCATACCTTGTCATGTTGGAAATCCAATCTCCAATAAGCGCCATGCGGTTTTTGATTCAATATTATATATGGAGCGTGAGATGCAAGCGTTCCGCTAGATGGTTATTTATTTGTTGTAGACATTATTATAATATCACCAGATTTTGATATAAAAATGTTTTGGGTTATCGTAAGGTAAAAACCATCCGTGTTTATGTGTGGATCGGTCTTATGATTATCATTTCTTTCGAAAATATTTTGAAAGTTAAACAAATGGTTGGAGTTTACTCACACCAGTCCCATGACTGACCCAGAGTTTATTTTGTTTGTTTTCCCTAAACTCTTGGGTTCCCAAATTTGTACGGGCAGTCCAGGAGTCGGGATTTTACAGATTCGCTTGGAGAAGCTCAAAGCAGGAGGCTTCACCTGTTAGTTATAGACTATCATACTTCCGCTGTGTACTATTTGTGTATCTGGAAACAGGTGTTTATAACTGTTCCACGGATCACCGTTGTGCTCTGATGATGGTATGTATATACGGACACTGCTTTGTATTTCAAAGGTTATGTTATATAGTATATTTTATTCGTTCCACTGTGAGTTTGTGATCTTCGTTTTCTTCTATTCTAATATTTCTTTCTTTCTATTTCTCATCCTCTAACTTCTTTCTTATAATGATTCGTATTTCTGTGTCTTTTGGGTTAGACGTGTGGTGTTATTAGTCGATCCAAAGGGTACGGATTTGCGGGTCATTTCATTTGGTATCAGAGCTGAAGGTTAAGTGATTACCTTGGCTCTGTGGCGTAACTCAATAGAGATGGGGTTAGTAATACCCTAGATTGGGTTTGAGTGTATATATATATGAGGGAGCGTATTTGTAGATTTGATATAAAAATTGTTTTATATTGTGTTGACTGGTTTGTTGAGTGGTTTATGAATTCTGGTCGATACGGGAAGTACAACTGTATCGATAGGTGTTTCTAAACTCTCGAACAGAACAATTCGACATAGTATTGTTTTAAAGTGGGTAAATGAAATAATTTTGCCCAAAAACTATTTTTGATATAAAAGGGAAAATTTTATGAAATTATTGATTTGGTTGGTCGTTATCATATGGGATTATATTATTGAAAGTGTTAACCAAATCGAATCTGTATAAGCGTGAAATATACAAATAAGCTGAATTAGAATTGGATTTAGACCAGAATTTGGGAATTCAGAATCCTGGTTGTTTAGAAATATTTTCTGAAGTATTTTTAAAAGTAATATAACGTTACTTTGAAGGATTTTTGAATGAGAATGATTTTTAATGAGTTTGAAAGTGATTAAGCACTGAAACCACTTCAGTGGCGAGAAAATAATTCTGATAATGGACTGCAGCATTATCGGTATTCATTTTCAAGTTTCTGAGTGACAGATTGCTACCAGGGTAATTTAGGAATGAAAAGAGAAAAATTTTTTAAAAAGGAAATGATGATTTAGAAATTCAAATGTTTTGAATTCAGTTGATTATAAATATGTGTATAAATATATATATGATTTCAAACTAATTTGAAATAAAACCCGGGAATTTGAATTCTGAAATTTTTTAACTTGAAAAAAAGTTGAATAGATTGGAAATGGTCAAAATGTATCAAATGAATTGGGATTTAACTTAAGTTAAATAAAACTGGATTGAATTAGAAGTAATCCCAAATGAAATTAAGTATAAAGATGTTGAAATTCGAAATATTAAAATAGATTCGACTTATACTAAACAAGTTGAATACTTATATTGTATGTCGTTAATTGGAGTTAAGTTATTGTTGAGCCCAAGCAGAATAAGAGGGTTGACTTTGGAAAATAGAACTCAGTTTGGATTAGTGAATAGAAGTGATCCAATCAGAAGTTAAAGATCAAAGGTTGGATTGATTTGAAACCAACTGGAAATGGATATATGTATGCTGAGCAGAATGGAAGAAAGTACAAGAGATAGAATTATGCCCGACAAAAAGGTACATGTTTACAATATTGTTTGGGTTGATGATTTTATGAGCCTATGAGGCAAACCACTTGGCTTTTTGATTTTCTTTTGGATTGGAGAAGGCCTAGAAAGGCGAGTTGTGGTTGCACCGATTGAGCCGTGCAGAGGAGATGCTGCCGAAATTTTTCAAAATTTAAAGTGTTAGGAAACTTTTAAAATTCTTGAAAATGTTCGTTAGTAAGAATAAATAAATATTTTTAATTGAAATAAATTGGCCCAGTTAAACTAAAGTTAAGAAGTGAACAAAAGGGATTTGTGGATCGAGTTAATAGGGTATGTGGTGTCTTTTCCTACCTTAGCAATTT
Organism: Allium sativum; assembly: GCA_030737875.1. Lineage (NCBI taxonomy): Eukaryota > Viridiplantae > Streptophyta > Magnoliopsida > Asparagales > Amaryllidaceae > Allium > Allium sativum. The sequence continues at coordinate 602,737,861 of CM060916.1, read as the reverse complement.
CGAGGACGAAATTATTTTAAGGGGGAAGGAATGTAACGACCCGGATTTTCAGCCGTTGAATTCTGAATATTTAAATTTGTTTTAAAAATTTTAATTGAATTACATATAGGAATTTATTAATTAAAAACGAAGTTTGAACGTTAATTTAGAATATAATTATAAAACGAGCTCGAAATCGCGCGGCAGTTCGTAATATAGAGTTTTGAACTTCAACTGAGGATACAGGATCCGATATAAGTCGGATTTATGTGAAACAAGACACGTTGGGACCGTATTTATTATAATTTTCATATGAAAGAGAAAAATCCAGATTTCATGTTATAAATAGAAAGTTATGGCCAAATCAAATTTTGAAATAGTCGCTGTGGAAATCGTTATTTAAATATACGCGTTAAAATAGCCGTTTTGCAAACGGACTCTGTTTTCGACGAAATCAGTTTCATTGGGACCGTATCATTAAATTATTGTACGGTGGTGAGTGGCGTGAAAAACCGATGTCGTATGTAACCACGGTAGCTGTAAACGCTCGTTCAGTGCAATTAAATTAATCCAACTGAATAAAGGGACATTAGAGTGTAACTTGAACAGACGATCGAATCAGGCCACGAAACCAGTTCCAGTGAGTTCGTAGCGTCGGATATAGTCAGGGTAGGTATATAGTTTGTTATTTTTAGAAATCGGCAAATTTGGTGTTCAGAAGGGCAGTGTGGTACGTGCCAAAAACAGTCTACCGGGGCAACAGTCTCAGAATGCGACGAAACTAGTGCCGTTGGGTTCATATCGAAAAGTTATTGTCAGTGCTCGCAGTTTCAAGTTGATTTGATTTATCTGGTGATTGTGAAAAATTTAAACGCGTGTTGATTTTTGGTTTTATAAAGGAAATTTTTTCATACGATGTCAGAATGCGACGAAACTTGTCCCATTGGGTTCAGAATACCTTTTTACACCAAGATAAGTTTTTTATCAGTAAACAGAAATCGACTGTGGTTAGTTTGCGGTAAATTTTACTTGATACTTCACCACGAAGTTTCGTTAAAATAAAATATTAATAAAATCTCCTATATAACCACCATTCTCAAATCACCTATAGCTTTAAAGTATGCCTCGACGACAGTTATTAATTAACAAAGCGAATAAAGGGTTTTGAGGGGCAAGATTGACAGCTATGTTTATTTTCCTTGCCGACAAAGGAATTGGAGAAGCAGACCTACCAAAGCTACTTTGTGAAGTTTCTTTTCAGCAGACAGCAGCCTTGCCGACCAAGTGTTCAAAGTGAAAACGACATCTCTCAGTAGCATGCTCCGCACACAAACCTTCTCTATATATATACACTAATACCACTAATACGGTTAAAAACACTTCTCATTGTTTACTTCAGCAATTGAAATGAAACCCGCGAGCTTCGGAAATAACGCAAGCCTCCCTCGAAATAAAATGAAAAGGAGGAAACTGGGGTCTCGCTTTGTGTGTTGTCGGAAGACGCACATGTGAAGGGGGGATCAACGAAGGGGGAGGGTTGCTTGCTGAGTTTGTTAGTGGGTATGGGTTCGCTGCTTTTGAGTTTAAATGGTGAGGGTGCGGTTTTTGGTCCATGATGTTGGTTTTGATCTACTGTGTAGGTAGGGGGTGGTACTGTGATGAATGGGTCTGGTTTGTGGAGTGGTATTCGGTGGGGAGCACCAGTAAGCACCAAGTGCTGAAACGAGGAGATCTGATGGTTCATGACTCAGGAAGTTGTGGAGCTGGTTTTTCTACTAGTCAGTTGCGTGGAGACATCATGATGGTTGTGTTCAATACTGGAAAAGGGCTTGCGACTTTAGCAGGTTGAATTCAATAAGGAAGGTAAAGCACAGTAGTGATATAAATAGGAGTTTTTATGGGACATGCTAAGTCCATTTGTGGTGAGGGGGTTGATGGGAACGTGGATTATGCTTCAGTGGAAGAAGGTAGTTTTGGGTCTTTGGCAAAGGGTTACACTGACGTGGTGAGTTCTGAGGTAGTGGTTGAAGTGTTTTGTTATACATTGGTTTGCTGCCTTTGTGGTACAACACTTTGGGAAGTTTCGAACGACAATGAAGTAATGGAGTGACGACCGTAATGAATTGAGGATGGATATATTGGTAGTGTCGATTGTGAGTGGTTAGCAGTGGATGGACGGATGAATTGGAAGATGGGCATCATCAAAATGTTTAACTGGATTAATAACGAATTGGATGGAGCCAGTCACCTTAGAATCATAGAGATGAGTTCTTAGTTGCGAAACTGATGTGGTTGAGAATAAAGCTGCAGGGACTTCGTGATAAAATCAAGCGTTGTTTGATTTTAAACGAAAAAAAACAGAAATCTTCAACTGCGAAACAAGGTGAGTAAACTCACTTACTCCCTCTCGTATATATTTTAATATATAAACAAGTTTAAATATTTTTATAATGTGAAATGGTTGATTGGTTGAATAGTTGGTAAATTTGGTTGAATTGGTTGATAGGATCACACCATTAATTGATCATTAGTTCTGATATTTCATTTTGATGTGAAATAATATTTTTGATGTTACTAACATCTGTGGATGCAGGGAAACAGGTTGGAGGGATCCAACTGGATCCCTCAACATTTTATTTACTGTTTTATTTGATGGTGATATATGTTATGCTACATTATCCATGGTTGAATTTGTGTGTTTGGTTTACCCTGGCCTTAGGAACCTGGTATTTTAGATACCGTAAAATATCATCGAATGTGAAAAAGGAAATTAGAATTTAAAAGCAGGGTTTATTTCCAAATTAGAAATAATTTCTTTTTCATTGAGTTGCAAATGGAAACCTATTCCATTGGGTAAACCAAGAAAAATGTTATAAATAAAGATATAAATTAAGTGGATCATTAACCATTGGATAAATTAAAAGGTGAGTTCAAACATGAATGTATATTTGAAAGTGAGTATCGGTTTTGAAACCAATATTTGGAAATGGATCCGAATTTAGCAAATTACAGAGGAAAGTTTAAAGAAAGATTTTCAAATGCTTAAAATAAAAGAATAAATAGTTTAAAACAAGGAAATATTTTGCAAATAAAATGTATATAAAAAGGGGATTTATAGAAATCGAATTAAGTGGTTAGAAGAATGTATAGTTTATAAATATGTTTAAAGAAGAACTTGAATTGTTTAAAATAAACAGAGTTTATAAATGAACAACGGAAGCGTGTGCGTCGCACACGGTATTTTATTCAAAACAGCAATCATAACGCTGTTGTTATAAGAAATGCTTTTATAATTTTAAACAACGATTCTAATGATGTCTTTGTAAGAAATGCTTTTATAAAACTAAACAGCGATTTTAGCACTGTTGTTATAATAGATGTTGTAAATCTATACAGCAATTTTAGACGCTGCTGTTATAATAAATGTCTTGGTAAATCTAAATAGCAATTTTAACGCTGCCGTTATAAATAACTGTTTTAATAGCAATCTTAATGCTATGGTTATGATAAGTGTTCTATAATGCTAAGACAACGGTTTTGACGCTGTTGTTGAAAGCAATGTTTTATAAACCAAACATTTGAAGACAGCGATTATAACGCTACCGTTATAATCAATATTTTTATAAAGAAGGTGTGTTCGTAGATCAAATCCGAGAGTCGCGTAAGCAATGTTTGGTTTAAAGTTGTGAGCTCTGACTAATTCAAAGTTAAGAATGTCGTTCAGTTAAGGTCTGAGAGGTAATTATACCCCAACTTGACTGACTGCATGATTAACGAAGAAATGGTTAAGGCTCGATAGCAAGGATTGGTTAGTGATATCGTTAGTTAACGAATGATTTATATTATAATAACGATGTTTATAACATCAGTTTAATTCAAAGGATTTAGAAATGTTTTCTAACTGGAGTAAAAGATATTTTCTCAATAAAGGAATTATATATATTGGAAATGTTTTCCAATAATCGAGAGAGAAAATAGTGCTTTGAAAGAACACGAAAGATGGGAAATGGGAATTGGAAATGATAATGTAATAAAGAACTAATATAAAAAGGGCCCAGTGTTGTTTGATGCTTGATTGATAGAATTTCCATTTGGAAATAGGACCGTTGATTGTATGGATGTTTCTTTGATAGTTAAATCACCGACTATCAAAGTTTTATTTTTTTATATATACCTCCGTTGTCAATATGGAGAGACCGGGATCAGATTTGATATCTGAAAACCACTCCTTATTGGCGTAAGCGTTATGAAGCAACTTATGCTGAAGAAAATTGAAGACGGAGTTATGCAAGGGCTATCCTGTTTACGGGATGGTGCCTTCGGTTTGTCCAGACCCAGGACAACTTGTATGGACGAGTGTCTGACAGAGTATTTCCAAAGGGGATTACGTACGTTGATTCCTTCAAACGTACGAAGTTAGTGGCATAGAAGGGAAACTTCTTTAGCCTAACAATCTGAGTATTTTTGTGGGAATCAATTAGTGATTTCCGATGGATCTGACGATGTGGCATTCAAAGTGAATGATGGCCAGATGTTCTGGAAGATAATTCAAACCTCAAGCCTCATCAACCCGGAATTGGACAAAAATCGGGCAGGCAGCATGGCTATGTGGGTCGCACCCATTAGGATGTATAACCACCTATCTAGAGAAATTCCTTTTGCTTCTTGAATCTATCGATGCTGTCCCTTGTCGGGAGGCGGTTGCTGATCCCAACCGTCGGTGGTATACATTCGATACACTCAAGCGAAATGAGTGGTCGGTCATGTGAGGGCCGGGTTGCAAGTTGTTCTTGTTGAACCCAGTGTATTCGTCTCTAGAGATACACTATCGGAAGGTGGTCCCATACCTTGTCATGTTGGAAATCCAATCTCCAATAAGCGCCATGCGGTTTTTGATTCAATATTATATATGGAGCGTGAGATGCAAGCGTTCCGCTAGATGGTTATTTATTTGTTGTAGACATTATTATAATATCACCAGATTTTGATATAAAAATGTTTTGGGTTATCGTAAGGTAAAAACCATCCGTGTTTATGTGTGGATCGGTCTTACGATTATCATTTCTTTCGAAAATATTTTGAAAGTTAAACAAATGGTTGGAGTTTACTCACACCAGTCCCATGACTGACCCAGAGTTTATTTTGTTTGTTTTCCCTAAACTCTTGGGTGCCCAAATTTGTACGGGCAGTCCAGTAGTCGGGATTTTACAGATTCGCTTGGAGAAGCTCAAAGCAGGAGGCTTCACCTGTTAGTTATAGACTATCATACTTCCGCTGTGTACTATTTGTGTATCTGGAAACAGGTGTTTATAACTGTTCCACGGATCACCGTTGTGCTCTGATGATGGTATGTATATACGGACACTGCTTTGTATTTCAAAGGTTATGTTATATAGTATATTTTATTCGTTCCGCTGTGAGTTTGTGATCTTCGTTTTCTTCTATTCTAATATTTCTTTCTTTCTATTTCTCATCCTCTAACTTCTTTCTTATAATGATTCGTATTTCTGTGTCTTTTGGGTTAGACGTGTGGTGTTATTAGTCGATCCAAAGGGTACGGATTTGCGGGTCGTTTCACTGACTATCAGTTTACTAATCTTCCCCAACTATCAGTCCCTGACTATGAACTAGTATGAGAACAATTCCCTAAGTATAAATCCCGAAGGCCGAAACCAACATCAGATAGACACTTAGAAAACTATTCAATTTACTAATCTCTAGTCAGTTCTAATTTTACTTAACTCTATTTGATTAACTCTGATTGATTAACTCTAACTGGTCAACCTTAATTAATTAACTCTAACTGGTTTTACTTGGTTATTAACTCGACTGACAAATTCAACTCGATTAACTGAACTAATCACTTTGATTAACTCGACAAATTCACTTTGGTTAACCTAACCAATTCACTTAACTAATTCACTTAGTTTAACTTAACTAATTCACTTTGATTAATCTAACTATTCACTTAACTCCTACCGAATAAACTATATTCGATAACTCCTCTAACTCTACTCGAATAAACTATATCCGATTAACTGCTCTAACTCTATTTGAATAAACTGTATTCGATTAACTCCTTTAATTCTATTCGATTTGATAACTCCCCTTTCGAATATACTATATTTGATTACTCCTTCTCGAATAAACGATATTCGATAATCTCTCTTCGAATAACTAATATTCGATAACTCTTTCTTTTCAAATATCTCATATTTGAAAATCTCACTTTCGAATAAACTATAATCGATAATCTCTTTTCGAATGACTCTTATTCGATAAGTCTCACTTCGATCAAACTATAATCGATAACTCCTTTCGATGAAACTAACATCAATAACACCTTTCGACGAAACTAACATCGATAACTCCTTTCTATGAAACTAACATCGATAACTCCTTTCGATGAAACTAACATCGATTAATTTAACTCGACGAACTTAACTCGACTAACTCGACTAGCTTAACTCGACTAACTCGACTAACTTAACTTGACTCGACTAACTCGACTTACTTGGTTCGACCAATTCGATTCGATTAACTAGGCTCGACTAACTTGGTTTATTTAACTCAACTTGATTAACTCCTATCGAATAACTAATATTCGATTTAACTCCATCCGTTTGACTTTAGATCGCAGCGATCACAAATGGTTACACCTGATTCCCTCAGGAAACATCCGACCGCCTTAGGCTATCTGTAGCCCTGCGAATTTCGCTAGCAGTCGTACGAGATGACAACTTACCCTGAATACTATGTTTGACTAACTCTGTCTCAAATAACTATATTTGATTAACTCTAGTTCGTTTTAACTCTAATCGATTTACTCTAACTGATTTACCTACCTGATTAACTCTAACCGATTAACTCTAACTGATTAACTCGACTTACTTAACTCAACTGGTTAACTTGACTTACTTAACTCACTGGTTAACTGGACTTACTTAACCCAATTGGTTAACTTGACTTACTTAACTCACTAGTTAACTTGACTTACTTAACCCAACTGGTTAACTTGACTTACTTAACCCAACTGGTTAACTTGACATACTTAACCCAACTGGTTAACTCTATTGAACTGGTTAACTCTACCGAACTGGTTAACTCTACTGAACTAGTTAACTCTACTGAACTAGTTAACTCTATTCAACTAACTCAACTCGACTAACCCCTTTTCGAATAGCATATTCGTTTTACTAACTTTTGAATACCATATTCGATTTACTCCCTTCGAATACCATATTCGATTTAACTCCTTTCGAATACCATATTCGATTTACTTTATTCACTTTATAAAGATTTCCTTTTTAACAACGTTTTATTCATTTGAAAATATTTACTTTTAAATAACGGTTCTACACTTTAAAAATGATTTCCTTTTTATAACGTTTCCTTTTCAATTCTATTTGTAAATGGTTTACAAACATTTCCTTTTCAAATTTATTCTTGAAATATTCTAACTCCTTAAATTTCCGGGAAAATTCGCCATAACCTCCTTTGTATCGGGAGCATCCGGAAAATCCCCAAACCCTCCACATAGGCCTTTCCATTCAAAAAGAAAATGGTTTGAAATTATTTCCTTTTTGAATATCTCCTATTTATAAATATTCCAAATTTATAAATATTCCTTATTTATAAATATTCCATTTACAAATATTTTTATTTCAATATCCCTTTGATATTATTCCTTACCAACATTCCGGTATGTTATGGTATTCAATCATATCAAATCACGATGTTCAATATCGTCCAAGCACATATAATCGCCAATAGATTTTATATCACATCATATAATAATACATGAAAAACAATAAAATAACTGTTGAGGAATCCAGTTGGATTCCTCCAACCTGTCTCCCTGCATCCACAGATGTTACACAATATGATTATCATCACTTTCAGTTCAATATAAATTATTCTGATAGCAGAATCAATATATAAATATTTAACGGTTTATATATATATATATCATTTTCACTAACTGACTAGCAGTTCAATCAAATAATCAACACACAGTCAAACAGACAATTTTAACAGTTCTAACAATACAACGTGAAAATAGAACTGTTCAGAGTTGGTGAGTTTTACTCACATTGGACTGTTATCGTTAAAACGATTAACTGTCTTTGATTTAGACGGACAATTTATTTTGCCATTAATTGTGATGAGCTCGGATTCACTTCCAATCAGTCTCATTGTGTTGCTCCCTTCCATACAGTCCCAACGCAACTTACGGTTCACCAATCTGATATCGTATCATCAAGTTATAGCTTCTAGAAGTTAATACACTATCGAAATAATTTAACCACATATATTTTCAAACTCGGGCTTTACCAATTAAAAGACTTCGGCCCAACTCCCTTCTATTTCAGTCCAGACCGCTTCTCCTTTCTTCCCCATCTTCTGTTTGTTCCTCCCGAATCAAAACCCGTGGCCTCCTGTTAACCACACCGTAAACCAACTTTCCAGTGCCTCATTCCTCCTCGAGCTCTCTCTTCTCAACTTCCTTTCGACGAACTCGATCCCCATCCATGAATCGCGACCTGGACATCACTGTTCAACCCAACATCGATACCTTTTCGAGCCGAATCCACCCAAAAACATCTCACAAGTTCCGATTCTCTTGCTAATCTCAAAAACGACATTGAATTCATCAACCACGGCTTCAATGATCCATGAACCTCAGCCCTAACTCATCTCGACCATACGCTGTGTGATTTCGCACACGACAAACTGATGTCGAACCAAACCATATGGGTATACGGCTGAAGACAATCTCACTACCATTTCAAATATAAATATTATACGATTTATGGGATTTTATATCTTTTGTTTTGGATTTTTAAAAGTGGCGATTTTGTTTTCCTGGACAATGAATGGAGGCGGCTACTCGTGTTGACCAGAGGGAGTTTATTTCTAGGGTTTAGGGTAGGTAAGTGTATTTATAGAAGTAATATTTTTAAATTCATTTTTATATTTATTTCTAATCAAACGCTACATATATTCGTTGTTACAAATTCCTATAATCACATACGATACCCAAAAATCACCAAACTGGACCTGTAGCTAGAGTTCGACATTACGGTCCCAACGAAACTAGTTTCGTCGAATTCCTACTTCGTATGCTCACACAGCGTATTTTTAACTGTAAAAATACTGACTGTTTTTCACTCTAAAAATCCGTACGACCACACAGTGACTCTAAAAATCACGAAACAGGAAATCTAACAACTATTTGACATTGCGGATCCAATAAAACTAGTTTCGTCGAATTTCGACTTCATTTGCAAAAGTGGCTATTTTTAAAGCTTTGGATGACCCTTTTAAATATATAAATATATTTAAATATTATTAAATTAAATATAAATAAATTTATATTATTGTATATCTTCACATATGATATCGTACAGCTCCAGAATATCATATCAGAATTTACAGTTTGATATTTAAGATTTTAGATTTATCGATATTCAGTTTTATATCGAAAATCCTTTTATAACGTAAATAAAGCGTCGCAAATTATAAAGGAATTCCACAGCGACTTTTCTGGAATTTGATTTGGACATAAATCAAAATCTACATGACGAAATCCCGATTTTTCTCTTCCACCAGAAAGATATACTCCACCAGCTCCAAACGTTTCTTATTTCACAGAAATCTGGCTTAAAACGAATCCTGTACATTCAGTTGAAGTTCAAATCGCCAAATCGCGAACTGCAGCGCCATTTCAAGCTCGATTTTTATTATAATATAATTATACGTTTCAAACTAACGTCGATTGAATATATTCGTCAATATGATTCAACTCTAAGCTGAATTAAATCTTGGGGATGACCCTGTTCACCTTATATTGTGATTTCCAATATTTTTGATTATTTCTGAATTAAATATATTATTTAATTTAATTAAATATTCCATATTATTTAATTAACGACGATTAAAATCCCTATATCACTATTTTAAACAATTAAATAAATTAATTATACCCCTGGAAAATGCGGGTCATTACATTCTTCCCCACTTAAAATAATTTCGTCCTCGAAAGTGCTAAGTCAGAGGACGACCCTACCTATTGGAGTTCCTAAGATTTTTTTACCCCTTATTTCTGATTTTAACTGAACCAATTAATATCGACTAAAATATTTATTCATTCCGACTAACTAAAATTTTCAAAAATTCTGAAAATTTTCTAACACTTTAAACTTTCGAAAAATTTCGCCAGCACCTCCTTTGTACTGGTCAATAGCTCAAACTCCAACTCGCCTCTCTGGGCCTTCTTCAACACAAAAGAAAATCAAAACGCCAAACGGCTTGCCGATTCGGCTCATAAATTCCAAACTCATATAAAATATAAACTTGTACCTTTTTGTTGGGCATATCATTATATCCCTACCATCTGTTATCAACTCGGCATATACAAATGCCATCCCAATCAACTCCAACCAAGTTATTCTTAACACAACCATTCGCTTATTCAAGCCGAATTTAATTTCAAATTCGAGTTTCAAATTCCAAACTCTCAACTTATCATTTCAAATCCAGATTATTCTCTAATCACTTCAGTTTTTCTTAACCTATCATCTCAAGTTAAATTCTGGTTTATTATTTACTTTTACCATCCTATTCGAATTAACTTCACAAGTTAAATTTTAATTTCTAGAACTTAAATTCCTGGTTTTATTTCAAATCAAATTTGAAATCATAATACCTATTCAAAACCTTTTGAATTTCTAAACAACTTGTTTTCTCAAAACAATTCAAATCAAAATCTCTGGTAGTAATCCACCACTTAGAACTCGAAAATCACACCGATGATACTGCGCAGTCATCATCGGAATTATTTTCCAGCGACCCAAGTGATTTCAGTACTATATCATTTTCAATACCATTACTAAATACTTCCATTTTGAAAACATTTCAAAATCTCCCAGGAACTTAAAATTTCCTTATTTTAATTCCAAATCTGAATTAAATTCAATTTTAATTCATCTTATTTCATATACTTTACTTATATGATTCTGATTGGTTATATATAACCATTTCACTTTATAATCTCATTCGATTATAATTACAACCAATATATCTAATATATGATAATATATTACATATCCATACCGTGTCGGTCCATCGTATTCAAGTATTTATTTATTCCTACCGATACAGTGGATCAAACTGATCGACCAGAACTCATAAACAACTCAGCCAATGAATCTCCACAATATAAAACCATTTTTATATCAAATACAAATACGCACTCGTATATATACACTCAACTCAATCTAGGGTATTACTAACCCTATCTCTACCGAGTCACGCCATAGAGCCAAGGTAATTCTTAACTTAAGCTCTGATACCAACTGTAACGACCCGGATTTTGAGCGACTTTGGTTATCGACATAAGCTCGATGTCGATAACCAAAACATCGAAAAATCATGGTAATTAATGAAAGAAATTAGAGGGTGAGAATAGATAAGATAGAAACTTAGAATAGAAGAAGAAGAAGAAGAACACAACATCAGAGTAACACGAACCTCACAGCGGAACGAATAACATAAAATAGATAACATAACTTTGAAATATAACGGTTATGTATACAATAGCACTTATCAGAGTACAGCACTTACAACACAGCGGAAATAACTATAGCTATATGATCTTGAAGCTTCCTGCTCCAAGCTCTCCATGTATATCTGTAAAATCCTGACTACTTGACTGCCCGTACAAAATAGGACACCCAAGAGTTTAGGGAAAACAACAAAGTAAACTCCTGGTCAGTCATGGGACTGGTGTGAGTAAAACAGTTTAAACAGGTATATGAACAAGTAAACGATATCTCATAAGACCACGTCGCAGAACGGAACGGGTTTTTCCCTTATGAGAATCCAAAATATCTTTATATCAAAAACCTTTTGATATTATAATAATGTCTATGTACAAATAGATATCAACTAGCAGAAACGCTTTCATCTCACGTTCTACATATATAGTATACAATCAAAATCGCAAGCACGTATTGGGTAATGGATTTCCAACTATGACAAGGTATGGAACCAACTTCCGATCAGTGTACTCTAGGAACGATACACTGGAGTTCAACAAGAACATCTTGTAACTCAGCCACACATGACCGATCACTCATTTTGCTTGAGTGTATCGAATGTATATCACCAACGATTGGGATCAGCAACCGTTCCCGTATATATATGGGACAGCATTGATAGATAAAAGAAGCAAATGAATATTCTCTAGATAGGTGATTATACACCCTACTTCGGTGCGACCGACTTAGCCATGCTGCCTGCCCGATTTCTATCATTTACCGATTGATGAGGCTAGAAGCTACGCTTTATCATCACATTAGATTCACTTCGAATGCCACATAATTTACGTCTACATCAGTACATTACATGTTAGCTAAAGAAGTTTCCTTCTCCGCTTCCACTCTTGGTACGGTTGAAGAAATCAATGTGCGTGACCTTTCTGGAAATACTCTGTCAGACATTCATCCATACAAGTCATCCTCATTCACTTAGAATGTCACATCGTCATACCCGCTAAATCACAAATTGACTTATCCAAAAATAACACGGGTATACAGCTAAGAGAAACGAATTCCTCAGCCACCAAATGTGAATACGTTTGAACAGATCAACTTACGCGATCCATTGGATATACTCTGTCAGACCTTCGTCCATACAAGTTGTCCTGGGACTGGACAAACCGAAGGCACTACTCAGTATATCCATCTTAGTCACTGTTATCTAAGACTTATACAACAGCCCTAGCACTTTACTCCGTCTTCAAATTATCTTTGGCATAAATGATTCGCAACGCTTATGCCAATACAGAGTGGTTCTTCGGATAATAATCCAACCGGTCTCTCCATATTAACAACGTTAAAATGGTCAAAACTTCGATAGTCTGTGATTTAACCATCAAAGAAAAACAAGTGTGCAAACAACGATATTATTTCCAGATGGAAATTATATCGGTAAATCATCAACATATATCTATATATATATATTCACATTGCCTTATTTTCTATGTTTAGAAAATATATGTTATTAACACTGGAAAACTTTTTCCATTTGCTTATTTACAAATCACTACTCTTCCCCAACTATCAGTCCCTGACTGTGAACTAGTATGAGAACAATTCCCTAAGTATAAATCCCGAAGGCCGAAACCAACATCAGATAGACACTTAGAAAACCATTCAATTTACTAATCTCTAGTCAATTCTAATTTTACTTAACTCTATTTGATTAACTCTGATTGATTAACTCTAACTGGTCAACCTTAATTAATTAACTCTAACTGGTTTTACTTGGTTTGACTAACTCCATTTATTAACTCGACTGACAAATTCAACTCAATTAACTGAACTAATCACTTTGATTAACTCGACAAATTCACTTTGGTTAACTTAACCAATTCACTTAGTTTAACTTAACTAATTCACTTTGATTAATCTAACTATTCACTTAACTCCTGTCGAATAAACTATATTCGATAAATCCTCTGACTCTACTCGAATAAACTATATTCGATTAACTCCTCTAACTCTATTCGAATAAACTGTATTCGATTAACTCCTTTAATTCTATTCGATTTGATAACTCCCCTTTCGAATATACTATATTTGATTACTCCTTCTTGAATAAACGATATTCGATAATCTCTCTTCGAATAACTAATATTCGATAACTCTTTCTTTTCAAATATCTCATATTTGAAGATCTCACTTTCGAATAAACTATATTCGATAATCTCTTTTCGAATGACTCTTATTCGATAAATCTCACTTCGATCAAACTATAATCGATAACTCCTTTCGATGAAACTAACATCGATAACTCCTTTCGACGAAACTAACATCGATAACTCCTTTCGATGAAACTAACATCGATTAATTTAACTCGACGAACTTAACTCGACTAACTTAACTCGACTAACTCGACTAACTTAATTTGACTCGACTAACTCGACTTACTTGGTTCGACCAATTCGATTCGATTAACTAAGCTCGACTAACTTGGTTTATTTAACTCAACTTGATTAACTCCTATCGAATAACTAATATTCGATTTAACTCCATTCTTTTGACTCTAGATCGCAGCGATCACAAATGGTTACACCTGATTCCCTCAGGAAACATCCGACCGCCTTAGGCTATCTGTAGCCCTGCGAATTTCGCTAGCAGTCGTACGAGATGACAACTTACCCTGAATACTATGTTTGACTAACTCTGTCTCAAATAACTATATTTGATTAACTCTAGTTCGTTTTAACTCTAATCGATTTACTCTAACTGATTTACCTACCTGATTAACTCTAACTGATTAACTCTAACTGATTAACTCGACTTACTTAACTCAACTGGTTAACTTGACTTACTTAACTCACTGGTTAACTTGACTTACTTAACATAACTGGTTAACTTGACTTACTTAACTCACTGGTTAACTTGACTTACTTAACCCAACTGGCTAACTTGACTTACTTAACCCAACTGGTTAACTTGACTTACTTAACCCAACTGGTTAACTCTATGGAACTGGTTAACTCTACTGAACTGGTTAACTCTACTGAACTGGTTAACTCTACTGAACTAGTTAACTCTATTCAACTAACTCAACTCGACTAACCCCTTTTCGAATAGCATATTCGTTTTACTAACCTTCGAATACCATATTCGATTTACTCCCTTCGAATACCATATTCGATTTAACTCCTTTCGAATACCATATTCGATTTACTTTATTCACTTTATAAAGATTTCCTTTTTAACAACGTTTTATTCATTTGAAAATATTTACTTTTAAATAACGGTTCTACACTTTAAAAATGATTTCCTTTTTATAACGTTTCCTTTTCAATTCTATTTGTAAATGGTTTACAAATATTTCCTTTTCAAATTTATTCTTGAAATATTCTAACTCCTTAAATTTCCGGGAAAATTCGCCATAACCTCCTTTGTATCGGGAGCATCGGGAAAATCCCCAAACCCACCACACAGGCCTTTCCATTCAAAAATAAAATGGTTTGAAATTATTTCCTTTTTGAATATCTCCTATTTATCAATATTCCAAATTTATAAATATTCCTTATTTATAAATATTCCATTTATAAATATTTTTATTTCAATATCCCTTTGAACTTATTCCTTACCAACATTCCGGTATGTTATGGTATTCAATCATATCAAATCATGATGTTCAATATCGTCCAAGCACATATAATCGCCCACAGATTTTATATCACATCATATAATAATATATGAAAAACAATAAAATAACTGTTGAGGAATCTAGTCGGATTCCTCCAACCTGTCTCCCTGCATCCACAGATGTTACACAATATGATTATCATCACTTTCAGTTCAATATAAATTATTCTGATAGCAGAATCAATATATAAATATTTAACGGTTTATATATATATATATATATATATATATATATATATATATATAATTTTCGCTAACTAACGAGCAGTTTAATCAAACAATCAACACACAGTCAAACAAACAATTTTAACAGTTCTAACAATACAACGTGAAAATAGAACTGTTCAGAGTTGGTGAGTTTTACTCACATTGGACTGTTATCGTTAAAACGATTAACTGTCTTTCATTTAGACGGACAATTTATTTTGCCATAAATTGTAACGAGCTCGGATTCACTTCCAGTCAGTCTCATTGTGTTGTTGCCGTCCATACGGTCCCAACTCAACTTACGGTTCACCAATCTGATATCGTATCATCAAGTTATAGCTTCTAGAAGTTAATACACTATCGAAATAATTTAAACAAATATATTTTCAAACTCGGGCTTTACCAATTAAAAGACTTCGGCCCAACTCCCTTCTATTTCAGTCCAGACCGCTTCTCCTTTCTTCCCCATCTTCTGTTTGTTCCTCCCGAATCAAAACCCGTGGCCTCCTGTTAACCACACCGTAAACCAACTTTGCAGCACCTCATTCCTCCTCGAGCTCTCTCTTCTCAACTTCCTTTCGACGAACTCGATCCCCATCCATGAATCGCGACCTGGACGTCACTACTCAACCCAACATCGACACCTTTTCGAGCCGAATCCACCCAAAAACATCTCACAAGTTCCGATTCTCTTGCTAATCTCAAAAATGACATTGAATTCATCAACCACGGCTTCAATGATCCATGAACCTCAGCCCTAACTCATCTCGACCATACGCTGTGTGATTTCGCACACGACAAACTGATGTCGAACCAAACCAGATGGGTATACGGCTGAAGACAATCTCACTACCATTTCAAATATAAATATTATACGATTTATGGGATTTTATATCTTTAGTTTTGGATTTTTAAAAGTGGCAATTTTGTTTTCCTAGACAATGAATGGAGGCGGCTACTCGTGTTGACCAGAGGGAGTTTATTTTTAGGGTTTAGGGTAGGTAAGTGTATTTATAGTAGTAATATAATATTTTTAAATTCATTTTTATATTTATTTCTAATCAAACGCTACATATATTCATTGTTACAAATTCCTATAATCACATACGATACCCAAAAATCACCAAACTGGACCTGTAGCCAGAGTTCGACATTACGGTCCCAACGAAACTGGTTTCGTCGAATTCCTACTTCGTATGCTCACACAGAGTATTTTCAACTATCAAAATACTGACTGTTTTTCACTCTAAATATCCGTACGACCACACAGTGACTCTAAAAATCACAAAACTGGAAATCTAACAACTATTTGACATTGCGGATCCAACAAAACTAGTTTCGTCGAATTTCGACTTCGTTTGCAAAAGTGGCTATTTTTAAAGCTCTGGATGACCCTTTTAAATATATAAATATATTTAAATATTATTAAATTAAATATAAATAAATTTATATTATCGTATATCTTCACATATGATATCGTACATCTCCAGAATATCATATCAGAATTTACAGTTTGATATTTAAGATTTTAGATTTATCGATATTCAGTTTTATATCGAAAATCCTTTTATAACGTAAATAAAGCGTTGCAAATTATAAAGGAATTCCACAGCGACTTTTCTGGAATTTGGTTTGGACATAAATCAAAATCTACATGACCAAATCCCGATTTTTCTCTTCCACCAGAAAGATATACTCCACCAGCTCCAAACGTTTCTTGTTTCACAAAAATCTGGCTTAAAACGAATCCTGTACATTCAGTTGAAGTTCAAATCGCCAAATCGTGAACTGCAGCGCCATTTCAAGCTCGATTTTAATTATAATATAATTATACGTTTCAAACTGACGACGATTGAATATATTCGTCAATATGATTCAACTCTAAGCTGAATTAAATCTTGGGGATGACCCTGTTCACCTTATATTGTGATTTCTAATATTTTTGATTATTTCTGAATTAAATATATTATTTAATTTAATTAAATATTCCATATTATTTAATTAACGATGATTAAATTCCCTATATCACTATTTTAAACAATTAAATAAATTAATTATACCCCTGGAAAATGCGGGTCATTGCAATATATCTATTATCATTCATATTATTTTTTTGTGCGTTATGACTGAAAATAAATTCAAATATGCATAACTATGTATAGTCAATAATTTGTCTATTAACAAAGTTGCTATTTATATGCAGGAAAAGATGCGAACAAGAAGTTCAACCATAATTGATCAAAGAGCTCAATATATTTATAAACTTCAGTGGACAACAATGTTTTAGTATAAGACATCAAAATGCTGCTTTTTGTGATCTTCATAGCCAGCCAACTCAAATGCCGCCAACCCCTCAACGAACACCTACTGTAAGTAAAATCATTTCATCCCCTTAAACCTTGCATTAGTAATTGCTACTTTGTTGGTTACTATTTGTGTTATTTTCTGCCCAAATTTCATACTCAATGCACTTCTATTGTAATTGTGAATTTTCTGTTCAATTGTTAGTTTCTTTCTATTTCCTTAAAAAAATATCATGCCACATTTTTAATCATGCACACCATTCATCTGTTATGTATACCATTCATCTGTGTTTTTATTTACCAATTCTATGCGTCTATCATCTATTTTGTGATGATTTTAGTTTTTTACAACTCATGAAAAAAACATAACATTGCCTTTGTAGTGCCCCATGATATTTTTTAAAGCCAATATTTGTTATTAAAATTCTCTATCATTTCTTGTTTCTCTAGTTGTCTGTTTAAGTACACATATTATTATTTTTTACTAAATATTGCAAGATTACTATGCATTTAAGTAATGTATGTTTATTGTTTCAAGTATGTTGTATTACAAAACAAGTAGGCAATAAAGATATATGCATTTATCTGTTTAAACATCTCATATCTTTTCATATAAAATAATATACATATTAAATTTTCAGTGGAGACGGTAAAAATATTTTTGTATACACGTATTTTATTTCATACAAAATAGTATATATATTAATACGCAGACAAACGATAAACTCATTTATCATTTTGTACAACGTAATACAAAAAAATATATATTTAATAATGATTAAAGAACTATTATCCATTAATGTAATGTATGTTTATCGTTTTAATAAGTTTATGATTTTAAATAAGTTTATTATTTTAAATACAATTTTTATAGAACATGTAGGCAAAGAAGATAAATATATTTATCTTTATAAACAACTTATATCTTTTCGTATAAAGTAATATACGTTAATTTTTTAATGAAGATCTTAAAATTATATTTTTGTATATACATATTTTGTTTCATACAAAATAATATACATATTAGGTTTTTAGAATGCTTATCATCTTGAATACTATGTCTTGTTAATGAAGTATGGAAGAAGATAAATACATTTATCTTTTTGAACAACTATGTTTTTTCCATACAATAGCATACATATATATATATTACTTATTTTAATAAAGATTGTAAAATTATTATGCATTTTTTGGAGTATGTTTATTATTTTAAATAGTTTTTTAATAAAGTACGCATAAAGATAATTAAATGTTTCTTTTTAAACAACTTATTTTTTTTGTAAAATTACTATGAATTTACGAAATATGTTTATTATTTTAAGTAGTTGTTTTAAATGAAGTAGAAAAAGGATAAATATATTTAACTTTTCAAATAACTTATTTTTTCCCATACAAAAACAAGTAGACCAAAAGATAAATACTTTTATCTTTCTCAATAACTTATGTTTTTTTGATACAAAAAGATATACAACTATAATTTTTTTTTTAAATGATAAACTTATTTATCATATGCTTTAATGATAAATTAACTTATGTTTTAACAATAATAATCTTTCCTACTAGAAAATAAATAAATATTTCTTTCTACAAAAAGAGATACATATTAGTTTTTTAGAAGAATTCATAAAATTGTTATGGATTATTATTAAATACATTGTTATGCAATCCAGTATGACAAACAAGCATGACCCTCTTGCATGCATCAATTTCAACTTAAACCCTTTCAATAATTTCACTTAACTACGTGTCTTAGTATGGATAACTTAAACTCATCAATTGCAAGTCAATACATTATTAGTTTCACTTAATTGTTGTTTGTATATGTTTGATATTTTGATGCACAGTTACAGACTTCTTCACACTGGGAAATTTGTACTACACTTTTGCATATTTGTTTTCTTTGTTAAATAATTTCACTCATTTTTATAATAGGTTTCAACTTCTGAATTCACTGAAGTTGAACAGAAAATTTGGGATTCACATAAAGAAGTTACAGAACTTGAAGAATATAGTTACTCTCCACCAAAAAATATCCTAAGAGCAGACTTGAATAAAGACATAAACAAAAATTCAGAGGATGATCTTGATTAGTATGAAGTGGAGAATAGAGATATCAAACAATATAGTGGTACATATAGATGTAATTTAGATGTTATCTTCAAGGTCATGAGTAAGATAAGAAAGAAAAACATTTTATCTTATGCTTCTATGTTCTATTTAAATAGAGCCCCCTTCAAGAATTTCTTTCACATATTTTTGGATAGCAAAATAGAAAGAAGAGATTTTAGAAAAAGTGTAAGAAGTCTAGATGAAGTAATAACATCATATGATCAGATGGAATAAGCATTTAGAATATGTAGTACTTTACTGAAATTGACTGAAGAAAATATCATCGGTTTGATTCTTGGAATTCCATTGGCTGGAAAAGATTTATGTCCAATTGGAATTACAAGTTGAAATAACTTGGATGAAGAGCATTCAATTTTTTTGATAGGCATTTTGAGGGAAATGAAAGAATAAACCAAAAAAACTTTAAGAAAAACGATCAAAATAATGATTGACAAAAAATGGAGATAAAGACTTGGTTAAGTTGCTTCTTTTGCTATTGGTTATCACATTCATAATTGCTAACAACCAGTCTTATTTACAGTGGGGTTTTATTCCAAAGTTGCTAAATTGAGAAACATCAACTCGATATTGGGCAAAAGCTATTCATAGTCATGTGTCAAAAAACGTTGAAAAAATTGTTCAAGATCCAAGAAGCATGCCTGGATGCTCAATTATTTTATTGGTATGTATTATTACTTATTCACTCTTGAATGCTTGAATTTATTTTTATTGGCTCGGTTTCTACTAAGATCATTGATGAAGCAAAAATTCTACTTCGATTTCATCATTCACATTAGTAACATAATCTAATCACACTATCACCAACTTCCGTTTTTAAACACTCTTTCAAGTTATCAATGACTGACCCATGTTACATGTTATGTATGTTTTATTTTGGCCATTTACTGCTCAGTGGTACTAACACTCTTGCAGTCCAATATGTTCAGGCTGCTCGAGCATAAGCACTAACAGCTCTCTGATTGTGCTACTCTGGTTACAAATCAATGAGTTGTACCTACTTTTTGCATCTTCACATGAGTTTAGTAATTGCAGTGACATAGAAAACAACAAAAATAAAATATTTATTCCAAGTGTAACAAAACACCGACAAATCCATTATGTTGTACATTGTTATTTCCAATTCAATATAATGAACATTGGACTCTTCTACAATTTGAACCGGAAACATCATCTTGGATGCTATATGATTCTCTTTATGATAGATTACGGAATGGCAAATTCAGTAGCAGGCACAGACAGGCTGCCATAAAAATTGTAAGGCAATTTCAACTTCATCATAAAATCTGAATTTTACTATGTTTACTGAATCATTAAATTCTTCTTATCATTATATATAGCAAAAGGTTGTCAATGATATTAACCAGCATCTTCCAAATCAAGACAGCTAAGAAAATATAAAAAATTTAGTTGTGGTTACACTTGAAGAGTGTGCATAGCAAAATGATGGGTAATTATTCGTATTTATTTCCTTCAATGATTACTTAACTAATAGTTAAGTGTGTCGCTTCCACTGGTATTAAAAACATGGAATACTGAAGCACCTTATCATATATAGTATTTATATTTTCAATGTTAAGGGTGTCATTGCCACTAGTTTTATATTTTCAATGTTATCAAAAAACAGTGAGGCTATTTATATAGTATTTTTAGTTTTTGATTTAGTTGTTAACTAAGAAAACAAATAAATAAATATATCAAATATAAAGCCAGAAGTTCAAATCAAAAGTTTAAAATTAATAATATTAAATATATAAACTGAAAAGAGGAGCTGTTTACAAACATACACCTCTAACATATCCATATATTTGTTTTTCATTTAAAGTCTTAATACTGAAATTAACTTTGGAGCAAGCTCTGTCATTACAAAAATGTAGCATTGTCTTTACCTATAACAACAATGGAACAACTGAAATATCCGTCCATAAAGATAATTTTACATCTCTTTATTATATGTTTGGTGTCAACATCCAAGTTAATTGATGATATTTCCTCAACAACCAATGCATTCTTAACTTTCAATGTTGAACCACTAAATAAGGCCAACACAACAACCAATTAGTGTTTTAATAATTTAGGTGACCTGAAGTATCAAAAGCTAATTTTGCGATAGTTTATAACTTTAATCAAGTTAACTTATATTTTGATATCCTCAACAACCAGTCCTATCATATTATTGACATTAAATCATTCAACGACTTCGTTCATTTTCAAACCACTAACATTAGCATACAATATTATTTGAATTTTTGTGGTGGTTTTTCATTTGGTAGTTTCCAGATGGTGCAATTCCGGGAAAAAATGATAGTGGTAGAGGATGTAACCACTGAGTAAAGTATTGGGATGAAAATCGTGGAACTCACTTCAGCTTGATGGATAATTAGTGTATTCTGATTTTCAATTTAAATAATATATTTTCCATCATCACTTCAACTGACACGGTCTCTCCTCCTTGTAATTTTTGTATCATCATTGCATAAATTTTCAAATTTCAAGTTCCATGGATGGTCGTGCAAGTATCCTTTAGTCCCATGAAAAATTACATTACCTTGTGAACTTGTTCTTTTCAGACAAATTTTGAGCTTGCACATACACATATAGAAACGTCACTGTAAGATGACAGTATATCCCATGTGCCTTTTGTTTTTGAATTGTAAGTAGCGAATGATATTAAATCTTGGTGTGATAAACAATTTCTTTCTACTTTAGATACTTGCACAGAAAGATCAGTTTACTGATTCTGTTAAATACCTATCCTTCAAAGTGATATATGATATGTCACACACGTTGGTTTGCTATGTTTACTAATATTTTGATATTTCTTCTTACAATTGATCTGACTGTGGACTCTTTGTTATCATGAATTTGAGAAATATAGCACAAGGAAAAAAATCTTACTGCAAGTATTCCACAAGAAGATTTTGATAAATTAATAGCAAATTTCGTGTTCGATATATTACAAGATGAACCATACTGTTAGACACTAGACAAATTCTGTGCCTCCACTTAAACACTTGCATATAAATTAACAGATAACTTGAGGAAGGGCAAAACTACCGATGGCAATTCTATAATAAATTGTGTGTTTGAGCTTAAAAGATTAGTACTGTAAACTACTTTATTAGCTAAAGAGATTTATATGTTGCCTGATATAGGAACTTGTTTATAAGTTTAGATTTCTACCGTAGTTGATATTTGATTCAAATATTACTATTATAATTTACTTGTGTGTCAGTCCTGGTACATTGATGTAGTTTCAAATTGCTTGTAATAGGTGTTATCTTTTTCAGTTTCTACTCTTTTGAGCTTTGGCACTTGTATTTTCTAAATTAGCATATTTGATTAACAAATTTAAACTCAGGATACAACAGATACTTAAAAAACTCAGTTGTAGCAAAGATCAACTGACAGATCTTGAGTTCTAAAGCATCCTAAATTTTCTAATAGCATCTTATTGGACTATAGCGTTTGACAAAAATTAAAGCTTTTCCATTTTTGGATCAACTCAAAGATCTGATCATGTTTTAAAGGATCTGTAGGAATAATCTATATCATACTGGCATACCTTAACCTGTTTTGTATACTGTGAACTACAATGCAACTAAAAGTAAATATATCGTAGCAAGGGAGGTTCCATGGAAAGATGGACTGACTGAAGAACAGCTGAACATGTATATATTTTTATATTTTTCAGACAAAAATAAATACTTTTTTCTCTTTCAGACAAGGAAGAACAACTTGCTGGAAGGATCTATATAATACTGACATACTTAGCCTGTTTTGTATACTGTGTACTACAATACAGGTAAAATTGCGAACATTTAAATATGTAGTAGCCATACTAAGGGAGGTCCCATGGAAAGTGGGACTGACTGAAAAACAGCTGAACATGTATGTATTTTTTTCATTTAAATATGTAGAAGCCATACTTTTATCTTTTTCATACAAAGAAGAACAACTTGTTAAGTGAAATCAATTACTATATATGACATTTACATATTTTTATCTTACAATCTCAACATGCATTTATATAATTCTGATATATGTTTCTAGCAAATATAAAAAAATGTACATGAAGATATCATTCAAGCTTAGCAAATAAAATACATAATATACATGTAGGTATCAAGAAAACTTAACACTGAACCATTGTTAAAAACATGCTTTAGAAGAGGCATTACAAAACTTATTAGTTTTCGTCTTTTCATTTAAACAAATAAGCAAATTCAAAGCCTACATAATGCTGATCATTCTTATACATCATCCCCTACCATGTAAACAAACCAAACTAAGCCTACAAAGATTTAAGAACTAACAGCATGCATAAAAGAAAAAAGCTAGAGAAAGAGTCATATTAAAGATCAGTTGGAGCTGTATTGCCACATACTTGTTAAAGCATCACCGAAAACAAGATAAAATGAATTATCATTTTATAAAACCATAACTAAAATTTGAAAAATCTGTCATAAAGCATAAAAGAAACAGATAAACAATATATAGTAAACATATGTGAAAAAAATAACTAAATATACATAAAAAGGGTTTTTAGGCACAAGGACAAGAGGCCAGAAATTTAGCCATAAGGACACTTTTTAGTGTAAATCAAGGAATCCAGGGTTCCACCATCATTTCCTATTTTATACTAAAAAGTGTTCTTCAACCTAAATATTTGGCCTTTTATCCTTATACTGAAATTTTTCTTTAATGTTGTCCTTCACACTATTTTCTTGTATATAAAATATAGAAAATAACTTCAGTAAGTTAAGTAAAAATAATAGAAAAAAGATAAATTCTTTTATCATTTTTCACTGTATACACAACTAATTTATCTAACTGTAGACTTATCATACATCAAATGTGAAAAATTGATCAAATAAAATAGAATAAAAGGTAAAAAAATAAGGATAAAGCAATTTATCTTTTTAAACAACAAAATTGAAATATACTAAGTAGCCATGACTTTACACATCACGACCAGACGTTTCAACTCTTCAACATACATAAATCTCAAATGTAAAAAATTAACCCAAAAAAACTGAAAAAGCAATGTAATAACCCGAAAATCTGGGCCAGTTTAAATTTTTTTATTTTGGCAATTTTAGCGAATTTTGATTATTTAAAATGAATTATTTTAAATAATATCGACGAGAAAATTTATTTGTAATATAATTCGTCGTATATATTATATGCGTCGTCGTTATAATATAAATATTTATATATAATTATAAATAGAATTGAAAATGGCGCGGTAGTTCGATAATTCGATTTCAAACTTCAATTGAATGTATCGGGTGCAAAACAATCCGGATTTTATTGAAACCAAAAACATTAGGATCTATTTGATAATATCTTTCCAACGAATTCGAAAAATCAAGATTTCATATCGGGAATCAAAAGATATGTCCAGTTGAAAATTCTGAATAGTCGCTATGGAATTCAGGCCCTTAAAAATGGACATTTTGCAAATGACCTCGGATTTCGACGAAACCAGTTTTGTTAGGACCGCATCATCAATACGAAGCTAGAAAATATTTTTATAGAATTTTTAAAGTTCGTATGCGACCCCGGTAATTTGAAATGTACGTTTAAAATTCAATATAGTGATTTAAATGTAAATTCAACGGAAACTAATCGAAACGATCAAATCAGTTTGCGATACATATCCCATTGTGTTCGGAATGGGGGTAATTAGCTAGGGGCGACAGTCATTGGGCCCGAGTTGGAGTTTGAAATTAAAACTTATCTTTTGAAATCAAATGGAGAAAATAAATAAAATAAAATAATAAAATATATAAAAAAGGCCCTTCCCCCCCCCCTTTTTCTTCTCAGTCCAACCCGCTCCCTAAAAAAAAAAAATGGCGCTTCTCCTTTTTTTTTCCCGTCGCGCCACCATCAGGACGGCGTCGCCGACCGCCAACATACCCCCCATCCTCCTGCCACGCCCTCCTCTTCATCTCTCCTTTACCTCGATTCAAGGAAACCGCCGGTTGAAGTCCCTCCCCAAATCCCCAAATCAGTGACCGCCCCTACCTCCTAAACCCCCCTCCCCCCCTGCAGTGCCGAGGATCCGACCACCAGAGCCCACCCCTGGCCTTGGCGCCCTTCAGCGCCACCCCCCTGTTCTTCAAGCCGCCAACGACAAACCCCTTGCTGTAAGTGTTTTTTTAGCCTCCTTTGATTTTT
Organism: Allium sativum; assembly: GCA_030737875.1. Lineage (NCBI taxonomy): Eukaryota > Viridiplantae > Streptophyta > Magnoliopsida > Asparagales > Amaryllidaceae > Allium > Allium sativum. Next base: position 602,711,832 of record CM060916.1, on the reverse strand, counting down.
ATTAGTGTTTATAAACACTGATTTTTGTTTATAAAATAAAAAGAGACGATATTTGTTAATGTAAAACGAAAAGATTATATTTTTAAGTCGGAAAAGGTATGATTTTTACGATAGAAAAGTTATGATTAATAAAATAGAAAAGTTTAGTTCTTTAGAAATAAAATATGATTTTTATATATTGAACTTCGAAAAAAAATAGAATTTTTATATATTGAACTTCGAAAAAAAATAGGATTTTTATATATTGAACTTCGAAAAAAAAATAGGATTTTTATATATTGAACTTCGAATTAAAAATATGATTTTTATATATTGAATAGCGAAGTAAAAATATGATTTTTATATATTGAACTTCGAAGTAAAAATATGATTTTTATATATTGAACTTCGAATTAAAAATATGATTTTTATATATTGAACTTCGAAGTAAAAATATGATTTTTATATATTGAACTTCGAAGTAAAAATATGATTTTTATATATTGAACTTCGAATTAAAAATATGATTTTTATATATTGAACTTCGAATTAAAAATATGATTTTTATATATTGAACTTCGAATTAAAAATATGATTTTTATATATTGAATAGCGAAGTAAAAATATCATTTTTATATATTGAATAGCGAAGTAAAAATATGATTTTTATATATTGAATAGCAAAGTAAAAATTCGATTTTTATATATTGAATAGCGAAGTAAAAATTCGATTTTTATATATTGAATAGCGGGGTAAAAATTCAATTTTTATATATATAGTGACTACGGGCAACGAAGATGACGAAGATGAAGATTTCTATCAGTGGAGAGCCGTGGAGCTAGGATGGCTATATGTGAGAACTTCTCACTCAAATTCTATTTTTCTAGTTATATATATATATATATACTAGGATGCAGACGGTGCTTATTAGAAGCACCCGACACCCGTCCACATACCATGGACTTGTTTGTTTGGTTGTGTAGTTGGTTAGATTATTTGATTTGGATTTGATTGATTGGTTGAATTGGGAATTGATTAAAATTGATGTGTGAATGGCGTGGGCCTTCACTAGACCGGGGATAAGGCTAGACCTCGTCCCGTTTCTAGTATCGTGCCGTTATGCCGCCGAAATTTTCTAAAATATGTTAGAAAATAAAAATATCATTTTATTGTGTAAATGAATAATAGAAATTCATATGTTGGAATAAAATGTTTTATCGTTAAAAATATAATTTTTAACGTGAATATGAATATAGCGAAAGTGAATAAAATAAATATTCATTTACAAACCAGACGGTTTGTTTATGTACATCTATTTGAAGGACATTGATTGGGACGATAAATTTTACACATCGCCCAACTGCACAAATAAAATATGTGTTTGATTGTTTGAAACCCCACACGGTGTCAGGATGAAATTTGAAGTTCACTCATCCTGATTGATTAAATATGTCGATCGATCGATTGACAGGCTGTTATAAGCGTTAGATATCTATATTTGATGCTTATACAGTGTAGTGCACTTTGGTTGATGGTTGATTATTTTTCAATGCTATGATATACATGTGTTGTATGAAAATCCATATAATTAACTTTATATGGTAATTGATTGGGCCTCATTCCAATTTGAAAAATAAAAAATATTATAAAATAAAAGTTCATGTGTTGACAGTACTCATTCATTGAGATTGGTCATGTGTTGAACGAAATATTTTAATAATAAAGTTTACATCTTTATCAATATAAAATAAAGGTTCATGTGTTGACAGTACTCATCCATTGAGATTGGTCATGTGTTGAACGAAATATTTTGATAATAACAACTATTTTGAAAAAGAAATATTTGAAATAGTATATTTGAAAATAGAAATTTATGAAGCCGTGTTGATAAGATTGACGCCATTTTGACGTGAACGATATTTATATCGATTTTAACGATTTCGAAATGAATTGAATTGAAAACGAATTCAAATTGAATTGAAAACGATTTCGAAATGAATTGAATTGAAAACGAATTCAAATTGAATTGAAAACGATTTCGAAATGAATTGAATTGAAAACGAATTCAAATTGAATTGAAAACGATTTCGAAATGAATTGAATTGAAAACGATTTCGAAATGAATTGAATTGAAAACGATTTCGAAATGAATTGAATTGAAAACGATTTCGAAATGAATTGAATTGAAAACGAATTCAAATTGAATTGAAAGCGAATTGAAATGAATTCAAATTGAATTGAAATTTGAATTGAATAGAAATGAATTTTAAAACGAATTTATAAAGAAGAATTCAATTTTGATTTGAATTGAAATGGAAGTTGAAATTGCTTTTGAAACGAATTTTAAAACTAATTATATAATTCGTTTTAAATGGGAATCGACGAAGTATATATTATATATATTATATATATAATATAATGGCCTGAATAGAACGTGCCGCGCCGCGGCAGTTCGCGAATTTCGACCATTAACTTCAAACGGACATTACGGGAGATCCGACCGTCGGATTCTCCTAAAACCGGAACCGTTGGGTTCGTATCGAAAAGAGCTTTCTAACGAATATTAGAAATTTGAAATCTAACGGTTGGATTTGGAATTATGTCCAAATCAAATTCGAAAAAGGTCGCTGTAAGTGCAGTTCGATGGCCATTGATGGAAATCGACTGTACGGGCCTTGATAAAATTATTAAAAATAGTAATAATTTGTGTAAAATCATAAGAAATGATTTGTGAAGATTTGGGATGAAAAACTCCATATTTGAAAAGATAAAAATAGATTTTTATCGAAATGAACTAGTTTTGAACTAGAAATATAATTCTATTTATTTTTAAATAAATAAATTGAATTTAAAAAGGGTTTTGAAAATAACCAAAATATCCAATGATTGCATTGGAGTGGATTTGAATCCAAATTGTCTTCGGAATATTTCGATGTTGGAATTCGTGATTATATAGGTGTTGTTATGGAAATTTGAAAGATATATATTTATATCGTTATTTCCAATACGACATTTGTTAATCGTAGAATTTGATATTGAATATAAGCCGATATATTTTCTATTCAGAGCCTTATATTGAATATCAAATGTGATTTGGGTTTGTCGTGAATGGTGTCTTCACTAACACTGTTCTTGAACCCAGTTGAGAAAAGATTAAATCTTTTTATTTAGATTTAATGAAGTGTACCAATTAAATTATATTTAATTGGAACTGAATTGGTATTGATTTTTGGGTTTATCGTGGACGGTGTTTTAAATAACACTCGTTCTTTAACCCGATAATTAATGGAATGTGATTTTGGGTTTATCGTGAACCGTGTTTTTAAATGACACTGATTCTTTAACCCCGTCACCGATTAAAACTAAGTGGAGTTTTAATGAATCTTTAATTAGATTGAAATGATCGAGAATGGGGTATTACCAGTTTTGCTCCGGGCGATAGTTAAATCTTTAATTAGATTTGAACGTGAAATGGTAATTGAATTACCGATAACACTGTGGTGTTAGATATGAAGTATTACCAGTTTTACTTCATGGGATTAATAGGTTGGGATTGGGAAATTAAAATAAATGATTACTTCGGTAAGGTTCGCTAATCCCGACTAGTTTGAATTGAGATTCAAAAATAGAATAAAGAATAAATTCAAAGAATTTATCTTGGATAAAATAAATGGGAACATTTCCCTATGAATGTGAAATTTAGAAACTAACTGTCGGTTAGCCAAGCAGAATGGTTTTCTGGATATTGATCTGATGTTGGTTTCGACCTTCGGGGTTAATATTTGGGGAATTATTCTCTTGATTAATTTACGGTTAGTGACTAATGCATTGGAATGAGGCGTATGTTGTGTTTGTGTAACACTTTTATAATATATACGCGGGTTATTCGGAAAGATCGGGTTTATCCCATTCTGGATAACTGATACGACGATAAGTCGAAGATGAAGACGATGGTCGAAGACCGGAGGTCTTCACGTCGTTTGGGTAATTACTGATGATCTTGATTGGGCTGTACACCCAAGAAGATGGAAACAGTTAGTGATCGTCCAGACGTACTTAGAGATCGATGGATAAGCGGGGTACTAGGTGCCTCCGGTTTCGTTCAGACCCAGAACGGACTTGTAAATGGACTGTGTGTCTGACATTGGATTTTAGTCCGTGTGATTGATCTCTATTAAATATATATCTGTTTGGCGGCGGAGAATTTATTCTCTTGCTTAACGCCCTTCTCTGAGACGTACGAGCTCAGGGGTTATATATTGATGGATATCAATCGCATGGAGTGAATTGCCTGTGTGGCATGCTAAGAGGCAAATGATCAAGGCTTCTGTTGAAAAGCAAAGTCTTGTGGTTGATGATCGAAGCACGGCCTTTGTGGCGTAGCTTTGTGTAACGTTGATTCGCGAGTATCACACCCGGTATGAATCAAAAACGGGAGACGGACATCAGGGAGGACCTACGTTTCTTTCTAGTTATGAGTGGCGTCAGTGCTTGAACTGGCTGACGAGTTTGACTCATGTGGATGTTACTTATTATTACTTGCTGAAAAGCGAGGCGCCTCGTGATATCGGTTTCGGCCGATGCTTCTGGTCGGCTGACGGGCCAGGCTTACGCCCCAAAGGGCGGGGAAACGTAGTGTTCAGGCATAATAATCCACATCGGTGGACCGGCCCTGACGATCCATGGGGCAGTTGCGGCTGTTCCTGAGGCTCGGACTAGACAGTCTCGAATCGGTTGAGGATCTTGCCCCTAGCCTCGGTTCATACCATAAATGATAACCCAACTTCCAATACGACGTCTTGCGGTTTTGATTGTAAACCTATATGTGGCGACATAGTGTTATGGGGCATTCATGCCGCCTATGATTGATACTTATGATTTGAAGTTGTTTTATACACTATGCACTTATAATAGTATCAAATGATTTGTTTTAAACGTATCAAGCATTATTTGGCTGTTATAAGGGAAAACCCTATCCTCGGCTGCGTTGCATTGTGTGATGGGACCTGGGTCTTATAACAGCTTCATTTTTCTTTATTTAGCATTGCGCTGTTTGTTTTATGCACTGGTATTCTTGGGAGGAAACCCGTTCCGTGTTATACGGCGTGGTCCCTTGATTTACCTAATGATTTAAAATAAAGATTAATAACTGTTTTAGTTCTCACACCAGTCACATGACTGACCTGGAGTTTATTGTTTTAACCTAAACTCTGGGTGCCCTTATTTTCGACACGGGCAGCTAGTAGTTTTGGTTTTGCAGATTTATATTCACAGGATCCTGATTTACAGCTGGAATGATGCTCGGAAAGCTCTGTATCCGTGTATCACTTTCAGTGTTGTTTTATATTATTTTTCCGCTGCTATGTATTTAAATGTATTTTAAATCTCTGATATTTCTGTGTAATATTCTTTTATACTCTGTATATTCTTGTAATCTGATGCATTGTTGTAATATGCAATGAAATGTTCTTCTGTATGTGTTCTATTGTGGCTTGTTCTCGAACTATCCGACGCTTTCCTTTATGGGGAAGTTACGGGTCTTTACAGTTGGTATCAGAGCTTTGGTTTGCAAAGCAGAGAACAAGGCACATTAGAACCATACGAAAGAATTCATCAGATATTGGATTAGTAATATCCAATGAGAGAGACTCGTTAGAGATGGGATCAGTAGTATCCTAGAACGAGTGTGAAGAGTATATTTTTAAAATGAAAACAAATTTAGGTTTGAAAATTTAAATCAACTATTCGTATTTGATAATTTATTTATATTGATTTTGGACAATTCAGTATATGAAGAATTTGCATATACGCCTTGCAAACGTATATTCAAGGTTTTAATATATTGGATAGATATAGCATCACACTCTAGTCGCCCGAAGATGATATTGATGATAGCGATCGCATCATCAACATTTATGTTCGAGTTTCGAAGGTGTGATTTTCTATATATTTCCATTAGACTGGTGTGAGAACCAAAACTAATATAGCTAGAATACATTGTTGTGAATTGGCATCAAAAACATGATTTTTTTTTTTTATATATGTATCAAAATTATGAATTTGAAACGTTAATTCACTAATTGATTGATGTTTGTGTTATTTGTTTATTTGTTTGCTAAATTTTAACCATTTTGCCTAATTCAACCAAATATTGAATTGTATTGGAAATTGGTCGCATTTGCTTGCATATACATATATATCATTGAACAGGTCATAGCAAGGAGGCTAGAGCAGAGAATAAAATTTGTTTGCCCGACAAATAGGTACATGTTTACTACATAATTTCCTGTTTTGTTTGGGTGATGATGATTTTATGAGCCTATTGGCTAGCCGCTTGGCTTTTTCTTTTTCTTTTTGAGATCTGAAGGACCGGGGAAGCTATTTGAAATTCCCCGATGCTCCCGGTGCAGGGGAGGTTATGACGAAATTTTTCGAAAATTTAGGGTGTTAGCCAAATTTTTGAAGTTTTGAAAATTCTCAGAAACTAAAGAGTTGGAGAATGGAAGCCTGATCGATCGTAGAGCTGAATAATCAAACCACTTTCGACTTTGTTCCTTTTCGGGGACGAAAAGTTTTAAGTGGGGGAGATTGTAATAACCCGAAAATCTGGGCCAGTTTAAATTTTTTTATTTTGGCAATTTTAGCGAATTTTGATTATTTAAAATGAATTATTTTAAATAATATCGACGAGAAAATTTATTTGTAATATAATTCGTCGTATATATTATATGTGTCGTCGTTAGAATATAAATATTTATATATAATTATAAATAGAATTGAAAATGGCGCGGTAGTTCGATAATTCGATTTCAAACTTCAATTGAATGTATCAGGTGCAAAACAATCCGGATTTTATTGAAACCAAAAACATTAGGATCTATTTGATAATATCTTTCCAACGAATTCGAAAAATCAAGATTTCATATCGGGAATCAAAAGATATGTCCAGTTGAAAATTCTGAATAGTCGCTATGGAATTCAGGCCCTTAAAAATGGACATTTTGCAAATGACCTCGGATTTCGACGAAACCAGTTTTGTTAGGACCGCATCATCAATACGAAGCTAGAAAATATTTTTATAGAATTTTTAAAGTTCGTATGCGACCCCGGTAATTTGAAATGTACGTTTAAAATTCAATATAGTGATTTAAATGTAAATTCAACGGAAACTAATCGAAACGATCAAATCAGTTTGCGATACATATCACATTGTGTTCAGAATGGGGGTAATTAGCTAGGGGCGACAGTCATTAGGCCCGAGTTGGAGTTTGAAATTAAAACTTATCTTTTGAAATCAAATGGAGAAAATAAATAAAATAAAATAATAAAATATATAAAAAAGGCCCTTCCCCCCCTCCCCTTTTTCTTCTCAGTCCAACCCGCTCCCTAAAAAAAAAAAAAAATGGCGCTTCTCCTTTTTTTTTCCCGTCGCGCCACCATCAGGACGGCGTCGCCGACCGCCAACATACCCCCCATCCTCCTGCCACGCCCTCCTCTTCATCTCTCCTTTACCTCGATTCAAGGAAACCGCCGGTTGAAGTCCCTCCCCAAATCCCCAAATCAGTGACCGCCCCTACCTCCTAAAACCGCCCCCCCCTGCAGTGCCGAGGATCCGACCACCAGAGCCCACCCCTGGCCTTGGCGCCCTTCAGCGCCACCCCCCCTGTTCTTCAAGCCGCCAACGACAAACCCCTTGCTGTAAGTGTTTTTTTAGCCTCCTTTGATTTTTATTAGTGTTTATAAACACTGATTTTTGTTTATAAAATAAAAAGAGACGATATTTGTTAATGTAAAACGAAAAGATTATATTTTTAAGTCGGAAAAGGTATGATTTTTACGATAGAAAAGTTATGATTAATAAAATAGAAAAGTTTAGTTCTTTAGAAATAAAATATGATTTTTATATATTGAACTTCGAAAAAAAATAGGATTTTTATATATTGAACTTCGAAAAAAATAGGATTTTTATATATTGAACTTCGAAAAAAAAATAGGATTTTTATATATTGAACTTCGAAAAAAAATAGGATTTTTATATATTGAACTTCGAAAAAAAAATAGGATTTTTATATATTGAACTTCGAATTAAAAATATGATTTTTATATATTGAATAGCGAAGTAAAAATATGATTTTTATATATTGAACTTCGAAGTAAAAATATGATTTTTATATATTGAACTTCGAATTAAAAATATGATTTTTATATATTGAACTTCGAAGTAAAAATATGATTTTTATATATTGAACTTCGAAGTAAAAATATGATTTTTATATATTGAACTTCGAATTAAAAATATGATTTTTATATATTGAACTTCGAATTAAAAATATGATTTTTATATATTGAACTTCGAATTAAAAATATGATTTTTATATATTGAATAGCGAAGTAAAAATATGATTTTTATATATTGAATAGCGAAGTAAAAATATGATTTTTATATATTGAATAGCGAAGTAAAAATTCGATTTTTATATATTGAATAGCGAAGTAAAAATTCGATTTTTATATATTGAATAGCGGGGTAAAAATTCAATTTTTATATATATAGTGACTACGGGCAACGAAGATGACGAAGATGAAGATTTCTATCAGTGGAGAGCCGTGGAGCTAGGATGGCTATATGTGAGAACTTCTCACTCAAATTCTATTTTTCTAGTTATATATATATATACTAGGATGCAGACGGTGCTTATTAGAAGCACCCGACACCCGTCCACATACCATGGACTTGTTTGTTTGGTTGTGTAGTTGGTTAGATTATTTGATTTGGATTTGATTGATTGGTTGAATTGGGAATTGATTAAAATTGATGTGTGAATGGCGTGGGCCTTCACTAGACCGGGGATAAGGCTAGGCCTCGTCCCGTTTCTAGTATCGTGCCGTTATGCCGCCGAAATTTTCTAAAATATGTTAGAAAATAAAAATATCATTTTATTGTGTAAATGAATAATAGAAATTCATATGTTGGAATAAAATGTTTTATCGTTAAAAATATAATTTTTAACGTGAATATGAATATAGTGAAAGTGAATAAAATAAATATTCATTTACAAACCAGACGGTTTGTTTATGTACATCTATTTGAAGGACATTGATTGGGATGATAAATTTTACACATCGCCCAACTGCACCAATAAAATATGTGTTTGATTGTTTGAAACCCCACACGGGTGTCAGGATGAAATTTGAAGTTCACTCATCCTGATTGATTAAATATGTCGATCGATCGATTGACAGGCTGTTATAAGCGTTAGATATCTATATTTGATGCTTATACAGTGTAGTGCACTTTGGTTGATGGTTGATTATTTTTCAATGCTATGATATACATGTGTTGTATGAAAATCCATATAATTAACTTTATATGGTAATTGATTGGGCCTCATTCCAATTTGAAAAATAAAGAATATTATAAAATAAAAGTTCATGTGTTGACAGTACTCATTCATTGAGATTGGTCATGTGTTGAACGAAATATTTTAATAATAAAGTTTACATCTTTATCAATATAAAATAAAGGTTCATGTGTTGACAGTACTCATCCATTGAGATTGGTCATGTGTTGAACGAAATATTTTGATAATAACAACTATTTTGAAAAAGAAATATTTGAAATAGTATATTTGAAAATAGAAATTTATGAAGCCGTGTTGATAAGATTGACGCCATTTTGACGTGAACGATATTTATATCGATTTTAACGATTTCGAAATGAATTGAATTGAAAACGAATTCAAATTGAATTGAAAACGATTTCGAAATGAATTGAATTGAAAACGAATTCAAATTGAATTGAAAACGATTTCGAAATGAATTGAATTGAAAACGAATTCAAATTGAATTGAAAACGATTTCGAAATGAATTGAATTGAAAACGATTTCGAAATGAATTGAATTGAAAACGATTTCGAAATGAATTGAATTGAAAACGATTTCGAAATGAATTGAATTGAAAACGATTTCGAAATGAATTGAATTGAAAACGAATTCAAATTGAATTGAAAGCGAATTGAAATGAATTCAAATTGAATTGAAATTTGAATTGAATAGAAATGAATTTTAAAACGAATTTATAAAGAAGAATTCAATTTTGATTTGAATTGAAATGGAAGTTGAAATTGCTTTTGAAACGAATTTTAAAACTAATTATATAATTCGTTTTAAATGGGAATCGACGAAGTATATATTATATATATTATATATATAATATTATGGCCTGAATAGAACGCGCCGCGCCGCGGCAGTTCGCGAATTTCGACCATTAACTTCAAACGGACATTACGGGAGATCCGACCGTCGGATTCTCCTAAAACCGGAACCGTTGGGTTCGTATCGAAAAGAGCTTTCTAACGAATATTAGAAATTTGAAATCTAACGGTTGGATTTGGAATTATGTCCAAATCAAATTCGAAAAAGGTCGCTGTAAGTGCAGTACGATGGCCATTGATGGAAATCGACTGTACGGGCCTTGATAAAATTATTAAAAATAGTAATAATTTGTGTAAAATCATAAGAAATGATTTGTGAAGATTTGGGATGAAAAACTCCATATTTGAAAAGATAAAAATAGATTTTTATCGAAATGAACTAGTTTTGAACTAGAAATATAATTCTATTTATTTTTAAATAAATAAATTGAATTTAAAAAGGGTTTTGAAAATAACCAAAATATCCAATGATTGCATTGGAGTGGATTTGAATCGAAATTGTCTTCGGAATATTTCGATGTTGGAATTCGTGATTATATAGGTGTTGTTATGGAAATTTGAAAGATATATATTTATATCGTTATTTCCAATACGACATTTGTTAATCGTAGAATTTGATATTGAATATAAGCCGATATATTTTCTATTCAGAGCCTTATATTGAATATCAAATGTGATTTGGGTTTGTCGTGAATGGTGTCTTCACTAACACTGTTCTTGAACCCAGTTGAGAAAAGATTAAATCTTTTTATTTAGATTTAATGAAGTGTACCAATTAAATTATATTTAATTGGAACTGAATTGGTATTGATTTTTGGGTTTATCGTGGACGGTGTTTTAAATAACACTCGTTCTTTAACCCGATAATTAATGGAATGTGATTTTGGGTTTATCGTGAACCGTGTTTTTAAATGACACTGATTCTTTAACCCAGTCACCGATTAAAACTAAGTGGAGTTTTAATGAATCTTTAATTAGATTGAAATGATCGAGAATGGGGTATTACCAGTTTTGCTCCGGGCGATAGTTAAATCTTTAATTAGATTTGAACGTGAAATGGTAATTGAATTACCGATAACACTGTGGTGTTAGATATGAAGTATTACCAGTTTTACTTCATGGGATTAATAGGTTGGGATTGGGAAATTAAAATAAATGATTACTTCGGTAAGGTTCGCTAATCCCGACTAGTTTGAATTGAGATTCAAAAATAGAATAAAGAATAAATTCAAAGAATTTATCTTGGATAAAATAAATGGGAACATTTCCCTATGAATGTGAAATTTAGAAACTAACTGTCGGTTAGCCAAGAAGAATGGTTTTCTGGATATTGATCTGATGTTGGTTTCGACCTTCGGGGTTAATATTTGGGGAATTATTCTCTTGATTAATTTACGGTTAGTGACTAATGCATTGGAATGAGGCGTATGTTGTGTTTGTGTAACACTTTTATAATATATACGCGGGTTATTCGGAAAGATCGGGTTTATCCCATTCTGGATAACTGATACGACGATAAGTCGAAGATGAAGACGATGGTCGAAGACCGGAGGTCTTCACGTCGTTTGGGTAATTACTAATGATCTTGATTGGGTTGTACACCCAAGAAGATGGAAACAGTTAGTGATCGTCCAGACGTACTTGGAGATCGATGGATATGCGGGGTACTAGGTGCCTCCGGTTTCGTTCAGACCCAGAACGGACTTGTAAATGGACTGTGTGTCTGACATTGGATTTTAGTCCGTGTGATTGATCTCTATTAAATATATATCTGTTTGGCGGTGGAGAATTTATTCTCTTGCTTAACGCCCTTCTCTGAGACGTACGAGCTCAGGGGTTATATATTGATGGATATCAATCGCATGGAGTGAATTGCCTGTGTGGCATGCTAAGAGGCAAATGATCAAGGCTTCTGTTGAAAAGCAAAGTCTTGTGGTTGATGATCGAAGCACGGCCTTTGTGGCGTAGCTTTGTGTAACGTTGATTCGCGAGTATCACACCCGGTATGAATCAAAAACCGGAGACGGACATCAGGGAGGACCTACGTTTCTTTCTAGTTATGAGTGGCGTCAGTGCTTGAACTGGCTGACGAGTTTGACTCATGTGGATGTTACTTATTATTACTTGCTGAAAAGCGAGGCGCCTCGTGATATCGGTTTCGGCCGATGCTTCTGGTCGGCTGACGGGCCAGGCTTACGCCCCAAAGGGCGGGGAAACGTAGTGTTCAGGCATAATAATCCACATCGGTGGACCGGCCCTGACGATCCATGGGGCAGTTGCGGCTGTTCCTGAGGCTCGGACTAGACAGTCTCGAATCGGTTGAGGATCTTGCCCCTAGCCTCGGTTCATACCATAAATGATAACCCAACTTCCAATACGACGTCTTGCGGTTTTGATTGTAAACCTATATGTGGCGACATAGTGTTATGGGGCATTCATGCCGCCTATGATTGATACTTATGATTTGAAGTTGTTTTATACACTATGCACTTATAATAGTATCAAATGATTTGTTTTAAACGTATCAAGCATTCTTTGGCTGTTATAAGGGAAAACCCTATCCTCGGCTGCGTTGCATTGTGTGATGGGACCTGGGTCTTATAACAGCTTCATTTTTCTTTATTTAGCATTGCGCTGTTTGTTTTATGCACTGGTATTCTTGGGAGGAAACTCGTTCCGTGTTATACGGCGTGGTCCCTTGATTTACCTAATGATTTAAAATAAAGATTAATAACTGTTTTAGTTCTCACACCAGTCACATGACTGACCTGGAGTTTATTGTTTTAACCTAAACTCTGGGTGCCCTTATTTTCGACACGGGCAGCTAGTAGTTTTGGTTTTGCAGATTTATATTCACAGGATCCTGATTTACAGCTGGAACGATGCTCGGAAAGCTCTGTATCCGTGTATCACTTTCAGTGTTGTTTTATATTATTTTTCCGCTGCTATGTATTTAAATGTAATTTAAATCTCTGATATTTCTGTGTAATATTCTTTTATACTCTGTATATTCTTGTAATCTGATGCATTGTTGTAATATGCAATGAAATGTTCTTCTGTATGTGTTCTGTTGTGGCTTGTTCTCGAACTATCCGACGCTTTCCTTTACGGGGAAGTTACGGGTCTTTACAAGCAATTTATCTTTTTAAACAACAAAATTGAAATACATAATACAATGCTTTCTTTACAGATCACATCCCTGCAACGTACAGAAAATTCTCTTGTAATACTAAATAAAATCAAACTACAAGACCAGCACACAAAACCATCACCACTTAAAGAAGCTAAAAACAACACCACCAGAATGAAACTACCTTCCTAAGCTATCCAGAACCATCCATCATTAACAACAAAACATGAAACTCCTCATAAAATACATCACAGTAACAACAAATCACATCTGTGTAATAATAAAAAGTAAAATAAACTTTAATGCAATAATTCTTAAAATCCAATAATATCTCAAACAAAGATATACAAAAAAACATTAAGCCTATTAATTATAGGTCTACCATAAAACAAACATAAAAACATTCAACTACTTGATGGATAACTTCTATGATTATGCCCTAACTTCTTACACTTTTCGCACTTGTTCTGCTTTCCAGGGAATACATCCAATCCACCAAGTTGTCTGTTAACTCTCGGTAGACTAGCTTCACGAATAACCTTAGAAGGATGAACAATAGAAGACCCTTCAAAAACAATATCTTTCTTATTAGAAGTAGGAATATGATTGCTAACATGTGAGTAAGAAGCTTTATAGGCCTTGGTCATGAAATAAAACTCAACAAATCATATACGTTAAGTTTTGACATAATAATGCACTCCAAAGCATGTACAAAAGGAAAACCACTAACTCTCCATTGATTACAAGTACAAATTCAATTTTCAAGATCAACTTTGTGAGAAATAGGAGAATGCACTTTAAAAACAAAATAAGAAGATTGAGAAACATTGCACCCAAAACCTTCTTCTTTTAATTTCAACATACGGTTCTCCATTTTAGGACAAAGTACACTAAACCAATTAGAAGCCTCTTCTTTACATATTGACATTTGATTCATAAGCTTAATTCGAATACCATCAAAACAACAATTGGAAGATGCCTTTCTTTCAAAATACAAGAGTTAAAGCTTTCCATAATGTTCGATTCATTCTCGCAATACCAATTTCCAGGGAAAAATAAATCATCCCACTAATCGAAAGGCTTATCTTTAGAAATTCAATAGCTTTTGCACCTCCTATTTGCCTATATTTTGTTATAGCTCTTTCAAAATTATACCGAGTAGAAACTACAACATTCCAATATATGAGCCATCCACAATCCTTTTCCACTTTTTATAATTGAAGCAACATTATTTTGCTTATGATGCAAACAATACGAATGGAAAGCAGTAGGAATTTTTTTAGGAACACTTAAAAGTAAACTCCAATGTCTATCAAAAATAAAAACTAAAGGACGATCAACTCCAATTGAACATTTTAATTGATCTAAAAACCAAGACCATTTTTTTTGTTTTCCTTTCCAACAATAGCCATTGCCAAAGGAAAAAAATCTGAAAATTAAAAATAAAGAACTGTTAGGAATAAAAAAAACACATATATACATTTAAAATGATAAAAGCATTTCTTATATTTATATTAAGTATAACAAACATTACACATAAAAATTAAACACCATATCCTCTTCTGTGTCTAACAACCACTAACATTTTATTGCCACATATTCAGTCCATAATAAACATTATATCCTCTCCCATGTACTTTTTTTTAAAGCATATGCTATTTCATATATGAGTAGTAAGTTTACTGCATATTGTTTGACCTCAAGTTCGTGAATACCCAATCAATTCTTGTCCACAAGCAAAAACAGAAAAAACTTTGCAAATAAAAAAATTTCCAAAATAGAATTATTTGACAGGTTTTAACTATTTAACAACATTTAAATATTTAAAGCATCAAATTCGGAAACCAATTAAATTTTTGAAGGAAAAACTGAATCGGACTCACCGATCATGCACAATCACTATTCTATCTTTCCTATGCTATAGAAGTAATATATTAACTAAATATAAGGAAATTGATATGATACAAAGTTGTCCAAAGGGTTAGAATAGAAAATGAAAAAAAATCTTTTATCATTTTTAACATTATACACAAACATTTTATCTAAATGTAGACTTAACATACTTCAGCATGTTCTAAATGAATGAACGTTCCACTAACATTACAAAATTATACTCAAAATTTATCATTGTAAACACTTATGCAAGTAAGTTATACTCAAAATTATAATAAAAATTAAATTATACTCAAAATCAAGTTCAGTACTGTTGTCTTCACAAACACCTTTCTTTGAAACTATATTCTTTCCTTAAATAATTCTGCATGCAATGTGGCAAATGACATTTTAGGGGGAGAAAATAATTTTATTTAAAAATTGTATTGCAATTTACTTGTTAAACCACAACTGAAGAGAAACAATAAAATAGTTTATCGTTTTATAATACACTAGCTTAAACAAAAAAGGTAAAATAGTCACTAATATTTATTTAAAGGCAGAAGTTGGTTGGCATAGATATTTCAATCTATCACCCACAACGGTTACATACAGCAATGTATAAAGAAAAACAAATTACACACCAAAACATTATTTTGCTGCAGCATAAGAAAATAAATCAACTAAATCAAAAAAGCAACTTATATACATTGATTTCCATTTTTAGCTGTTGCAGCCATCAAACAACCATTTCTACCTTTTAAAAAAATGCATCTAGAAATATCATTGGCCGACAATGCTTGAATTCATGAATACATGCTTCATATGATATAAACACTTTTCAAATTGATTAGTATTCTCATCAACCACCACAGCTGAGTGACTATTGGGAGTACTTCTATCAATTGCTTTCAAGTATCAAACCAATTCATTGTGTGACTGCTCCTCATTGCCAAAAATTTCCTTTAAAGCCAACTTTTTACCTACATAGGCATAATAATAACTCAAATTAGTATCGTAATTCCTTTTGAAGCATGCAATAATATCATTGGTTTTTCTAGTTGGTTCATCATGAACTTGATCTAAAATCAAAGTTTTCACATATTAAACGACCATTAATTGATCGAAATCCTCCATCACAACCATGAGTAGATTCAAACGTTCTAACCAAAAAATGATCCAATTGTTTCAACTTACAATAAGAATGAATATTAAAAGTACAGCCTTCAACAACACATTGAATAATCATTCTCTCTTTACAATTCTTTGAAAACTTTGGCTTGAATCCGTTTTTAACACAATATGCAATCACAGTTTTACGAAAACTAGAAGCAGACTCTAATTTTTGACCAACCCCCATAAAAATTCTAAGTTAGAACCTTTCTTCATCAACTCATTAAAATCACGTTCTTTGTCAAAGCTAAATTCTCTGCTATCAACTCCATCACATTCACTTATTCATTGTATCTTCAACACAAAGAGACTTACTAGTAGAACAAAATCTATTACTACGGCTATCGGTAAGACGAGACAATTACTTTAACTTAACAAACATAACTAAAAACTCTTCTTTCTTGAAATATGCTAAGCATGGAATAGCTTGCAAGTCACTGTCAGTTTGAATAAATGTATTCTTGGAATCTCAAACATAAAAGATCTCAAAGCACAAGTGTGACGACCCCAAACCCCGTACTGACGGTGGCAAGGGTAATCTTTGGAATATAACACATAAACAGATAATAGCAGAACAGAAATTAATAAAGACACCAGATAATGCACAATAGAATATACTGGATAAACGTAATCATTAGAGTTACACAGTATATAGGATCATACTTAGTACAAATATAGTTCAGCTATACATAAATGTCTACAGCGGAAAACAAACATAATATGTATAATAGGAGCTGAACAACATAAAAAGAGATAAATAATAGAATCCATCTTCAGCTCCAGCTATCCAGAAAGAGCCAGCTAAACCTGAATACAAGGCTTCCGGTGTAGAAAAAGGGGCACCCGGGTTTGAAAGTGAAACAAACTACGAGTCAGTCATGGGACTGGTACGAGAAATCTACTCAACATAATTAAAATATGGCTAATCATAGGACCACGCCACTTTCGTGGAACGGGTTTACTCCATCGGATTCCCAGTGCTTTAAAACAAATAATTCTTTTAAATATCGCATTGCTTTTTATAAAAATGAAGCCATTATAAGACTCAGTTCCCATCACACAATGCAACGCAAACCGGAGGATAGAGTTTTACCTTATAATGGCCAAAATATGATTGATACGAATAAAACAAAAGCATTTGATATTATTACTAGTGTTTATATGTTTCAAAAACAATTTCCATCATAGCTATCAATCATAGACGGCATGGGTACCATATATCATGTCGCCGTATATATATACACAATCAAAACCGCACAGTCACGTATTTGGAAATTGGATTTCCGTCATGAACCAAGGAAAAAGATAGTCCTTACCGACTTCGAGACAATCTAGCCCATGTCTCAGGGTCAGAGCGCATCGACCCTTGGATCGTCAGGGCCGGTCCACCGATGTGGATTAAAATGCCTGAACAATGCGTTTCCCCGCCCTTTGGGGCGTAAATGAGCCAACGAATGACTCCATCGGTCCCGAATCGACCGATATAACCGAGGCGCCTCGCAACAACAACAACCACATAAGTCAAACTCGTCAGGGCGTGTAAAACCACTGACGCCACTTCTAACTAGAAGGAAATGCATGCCCTCCCTGATGTCCTCTCCCGTTTCTGGTCCATACCGGTGTGTGAGGTTCGCGAATTCACGTTAATCACAAAGCTACGCCTCACAGGCGGGGCTTTGATCATCATCACAAGACTTTGCTTTTCAACAGAAGCCCTGATCACTGCATCTTAGCGTGCTACACAGACAATTCACGCCATGTAACTGATGGCTATCAATCACACAGAATGAATTCCAGTGTCAGACACACTGTCCATTAGCAAGTCCGTTCTGGGTCTGAACGAAACCGGAGGCACTATATACCTCGCAAACCCGTCGATCACCACGTACGTCTGGACGATCACCACTCATTATCCATATTTCGGGATGCCTCCCAATCAGGACCTCGGTTACCATCCAAACGAGGTGAAGAACTCCGGTCTTCGACCACCGTCTTCATCTTCGATTTCTTATCGTCGATTCTATTATTCAGAATGGGATAAACCCGGTCTTTCTAAGCAACTCGCGTATATAATAAACAAGTGCTACATAAACACTACTACGCATCATTTCAATTCATTAGTCACAAACCGTCAATTAGTAAGAGAACGATTTCCCAAATGTTAACCCCGAAGGTCGAAACCAACATCAGATCAATACCCAAGAAACCATTCGACTTAGCCAACCTTCAATTAGTTTCTAAATTTCACATCCATATCGTTTATAATATTTTATAACGATTTATCGCTATTTTTATTTATTTTAAAATAGCCAATTTATTCAAAACGACGCTTCGGGCCATAACGCGGCCATAATTTGTATATATAGATAAAAAGGTGATTTTTATATTTAAAACACGAATACCATTCAACACATGAATTCTATTCAACGAATAAATTTCAATTCAACACATGAAGGTTTTCTATAGTTTGTATATATAGATAAAAAGGTGATTTTTTTATATTTAAAACATGAATACCATTCAACACATGAACTCTATTCAATGAATGAATTTCAATTCAACACATGAAGGTTTTCTATAGTTTGTATATATAGATAAAAGGGTGATTTTTATATTTAAAAACACGAATACCATTCAACACATGAATTCTATTCAACGAATGAATTTCTATTCAACACATGAAGGTTTTCTATTCAACAGACGAATATAATTTCAACACAGGAAAATAATTCTAACACATGAATATTATTCAAAATTTCGGCAACATAACGGCAGGGTAGTTAAAACGGGGATCGTCCCTAGTACGGCTCCTCGCTCTACCTTAAAGCCTCACAGCTTTTGACAATGGGGAATCATGCATCTAGTTCGCACGCAGGCGGCATGTATATTTTTTTCATTTCCACAAACTAATCCTATGTGGTTTCAATCAAATATTTCTCAACCACAAACGGGTATTTTTCAACCGCAATCAATCAATATCAACCACAAACAATTCCAATCAACCATTCGCTATCAATCAATTTTCACACCAATCACAACCAATAAATATCGTCCATGGTTTGTGGACGAGGGTCGTATATATATATATATATATATATATATATATATATATATAGCATTTCACTTCTATTTCAACACATATATAATTTTCACATTGCATATATAACTTATACATCGAACTTACAACTTATACAACGCTTATACATGAGGTGTACAATGCTTATATAACTCATACATCGACTATATAATTTATACATCATCGTTTTCCATATCGTTTATAAATTAGAAATCTCACATTGGGTTCCACTCCACCAAAAATAGCATAAGGCTCAGAAAAATATGCGGTCTCTTCTAGAAGGTAGAAGACGTCCACACGAGTCCACTGTTTCTTGTTTCACTGGATTTCGACAAGAAACGAAAAAGATATGATTTTTCAAAGTTTGCAACGGTTTTAAACTGTTAAAAACAGTTTTAATTAAACAGCCGTATACCTGTTCAAAACTAGGTTTAAGGTTTTCGGCGAATCCTTGAAGCGAGGTGGCGATCGGGCTACGCCACGCGAAAGAGCTTCGAGAGGTGCTCCAGGGGGTGGTGGTCGCAGCCTGTTCGGTGGTCGGAGGAAGGAGATCTGGCGGCGGGAAGTTCAAAACTTCCTGGGTCTCGTTCTCGTCGATGGGGAGGAGGGAGAAGGCGAAGGTGGGTCGGATCTGGAGAGGAGGGTCGGCGCTGTCGAGGTAGGGTGGTGGCGGCGCTGGTAGATGGCTGAGGTGGCGGGTTTTTGGTCGGGAAGTATGGAGCGCGAGTCGCCGTCGATCGGGGGGGGGGGAGGGGGTGATAAAAGAGTTTTTTTATTTTTTTTATTTTTAAAATTATGAAAGAAATAATTTGATTGGCCAGGGCTTTTAAAAATGGGGTTTTCTAACACGACCTCTAATCCGAACCCAACGACTGTCGTCCCTAGCGTTTTACCCCCATTCCGAACACAATGGGATATGTTTCGTAGGCCCATTCGACTGTTTCAGTCAGTTTTCCTTCAAATTAAAATATGAAACATTCAATATTTGATTCGAACGTACATTTCAATTTGCCAGGGCCACAAACTAATTCTGAAAATTCCCGAAAAATAAATCTACCTATGTTTTGACGATACGGTTGCAACAAAACTAGTTTTATCGAATTCTGAGACCGTTTGTAAAAAGGCCCATTTTTGGTCGATCCAATTTAACTGTAATTGACCAAAACACATTTTCCTTTGCCACGCTCACATACTAGCTTCAAAAATTATGAAATTTAAAACCTAGCAATAACTTCACATCCCAGATCCAACAAAAGTGGTTTCGTCGAATTCTGAGGTCATATGCAAAATGGCCAATTTCACGGGCTATATAAATTCCATAGCGACCTTTCTGAAAATTCATTTGGCCATAACTTTTGCTTCCCGCTATGAAACTTCGATTTTTCAGATTCGTTAGAAAGGTATTCACTAACAGATTTAAATATTTTTGGTTTCACTCAAATCCGTTTTGTTTTGCACCCGGTACAGTCAGTCAAAGTTTGAATTCAAAATTTGAAACTACCGCGCCATTTCAGGCCTTGTTTATAATTCAAAGTAATTATATTTATTTACAAACTTCGATTCGAACTTACTTTTCATTGCTATTATTTAAAATATTTATTTTAAATATTTAAAATCCACTATTTTAGCCAATTTAAAAATTTTAAATTGGTTCAGATTTTCCGGGTCGTTACAATCTCCCCCACTTAAAACTTTTCGTCCCCGAAAAGGAACAAAGTCGAAAGTGGTTTGATTAATCAACTCTACGTTCAATCTGGCTTCCATTCTCCAACTTTTCAGTTTCTGAGAATTTTCAAATTCTTCAAAAATTTGGCTAACACCCGAAATTTTTGAATTTTTTTGCCATAACTCCTTTGTACGGGGAGAGGTTTGGGAATTTATTGGGCCGTATTAGATACCCAATAAATCCTAATAAGCATACACATATTTATAGTGATATATTCTGGTGTTTACAGGGGAGCGTGTATTGATAACAACTCCAGAGAATAAATTCTCGTCACCTTGTCAAAGCCTGAGGGAGTGTGTATTTTAATTGCTCTAGAGGATAAATCCTCGTCACCTCGTCCCGTATGGGAAATAAATAGTCCATGTGCCGTATCTAATAACTAGAGAGACGTGATTATTATCAACTCCAGACCCGTGTGGGTTTTTTTTATTAATCTGGAAATTTTATCGTTACAATTTAAATAGTCCATATCAATCATCAGTTCAACCTGTAAAATATAGTCATCGCCATACAAGCCTCTCACTCATAAGGTAAATCTTCCACCTCGTCACACAAGCTCCAAATGCTTATGTGGTATATGATGAAGTATGCCTATCTTCAGAAGTATGCCATGTAATGTAGTTCAAAATTAATTGTTACAATCCTATGGCGACGTTTATTATTACACATAGAATAACCAGCACTCCGCATCCAATGGCATTTACAGGAGTTGATATAATAATATTTCGCATCCAACTCATTAAGGTTTACCTATTTGTCGGGCACGAAAATAAATTCTTTACTCAACAGCTATCCATTTACCTGTTCAAACATATATAATGCACAATTATATATATTTCTATCTATTTTCTAATCAGTTCAATGTGTGATTTAATCGAATAAATCCTACCATTCATTCTATTATTGATTAATTTAACTATTGTTTCAATAATTTTAATTAATCAAATCTACTATCACACAACACAAACAACAATCAATTTGTTTTTTAACTTTTCAAAATCATACAAATTAATTCATACACTCTTTTTAAATTAAGCAGACTATAGATTTAAAAGTGCACGTCCATGGAAAGAAAATAACAACAGAGTAGAAAACTAATTGGCAATGCAAAGTATGGTAAATGTACCTTGCACCGGAGTCAATCAGATATATCCACTCGGCACCTAGGATAGGCTTTCTGAATGCTCTCCTCATTTTCCCATGTACAATCTCGCGGATCTCCACTCCATTGCACTTTGACTAAGTGAACTTTCTTGTTCCTCAGCTCTTTGGTTTCTTTGCCGATGATCTTTAGCGGCTCTCTTCTCATAGCCAGTTCTGGAGTAATTTCAATATCCTGTTGAGCTGCTTCTTCCACGATCAAGTCTGGATCATGAACGTGCTTTCGAAGTTGAGATATGTGAAATACATCATGCACTCCAGGCAACCAATCAGGCAATTTAACCCTATAAGCGAGAGTTCCGATCCGTTCCAGAATAGGAAACGGACCAATGAATTTGGGCGCCAACTTCCCAGTTTTACCGAACCGGATAACTCCTCTCATCGGCGATACTTTTAAATATACATAGTCGCCAACGGAAAATGATATATCTCTTCTTCTCCTATCGGCGTAGCTCTTTTGTCGGCTTTGAGCGTCCAGTAATCGTTTCTTAATAAAATTGTAACGACACGGATTTTGCCCGGACTTAATCGACCGCCAAATCGACCAAGACCGTTCAAAACTCGCATACGTTAACTTTGGGAATACAATACATTAGAATAATAACAGCAGACTTTTATTACATTACAATAATGTTACATCAGAGTACAGAATATCAGAGTACAAATAAAGTAAACTACAGCGGAAGATAAATTACAACAGATTTAAATACATTAAACAGCGGAAGACTTCTATGCTCTGGACACAGCTTTAGGCTTCGATCCAGAATCCTGCTAAAGAGATAGATATCTGCAAAAAGGCTACTCAACTGCCCGTGTAGAAAAGAGGGCACCCGAGTTTGCAAAGTGAAACAAACTACGAGTCAGTCATGGGACTGGTGTGAGAATTCTAAACTAATATAACTAATAAGACAAATCCAAGGACCACGCCGCTTTCGCGGAACGGGTTTACTCCTATGGATTGCCAGTGCATAAAATAAAGTAAACCGAGAAATAACGCAATGCCTTTTTAGAAAAATGAAACCATTATAAGACCCAAGTCCCATCACACAATGCAACGCACACCAGAGGATAGGGTTTTTCCTTATAATGATCAAAAGATGATAAATACGTTAAACCGATATTATTATAAGTGTGTGTATGTTTTAAAAACAATTCAAAGTAAATGTATCAATCCTAGACGGCATGGGTACCATATATCATGTCGCCATACTAGTTATACAATCAAAACCGCAAGGTCGTATTGGAAAATTTGATTCCATCATGAGTCGAGGCTAGGAGCAAGCTCCTCTCCGATTCGAGACACTCTAGCAAATGCCTCAGGATCCCCCGCAGTTGTAACAACCCGTATTTCGATAACATGTTAAAACGAGAATCAAGGCAGAATTTCATTTTTAAATTCTGAATCAAGTAAAACGGGCTATGCCATTGCGTTCGTCTCGGAAAAATACGCGAAATAGAGTCTGAGTTTTCGAAAATCGGAGTCCGTATGACCCGATTAAGGCCCAACGAAGTTTTCAGAAAATTTCAAAGTAAAAACAGATTTCAAATTCAAGTTTGAATTTGGAAATTTGGGCCAGTTTGGGCCAGGCGGGAAAATTCCCGCCAGAGCACCCAAGTCGACAGCCCTGTCGACTTGGGAGTCGACTTGGTTGGACCCAAGTCGATAGCCCTGTCGACTTGGCTGTGGACTTGGTCCAGCCGGGCAGTTCTGCCTGGTGCACCATTTTGGGTTTGTGTTGAGTTTGGGGGCCAGATTCGGTTTTAAGGGCTGAGATTGCAACTAGGGTTTAATCCTATGGCCTAAAACACTTGCCTAATCTATAAATAAGACCCTAACCTAACCCTAAATCATCATTATTCATTCATACAACTAAACTATGGCAAAATTTTACCTCTCATGGCCTCCACTCTCTTCATAAAATTTCTAAATTGTTTCTATGAGAGATTTTCCATGCATACAAGTGTTTTCAAGCTTGTATGAGTGTCATTAGCTTGCATTCAAGTCAAGTTTCTATATTTGCATCATAAAGCAAGGGTTTTGATCATTTTGGCTCAAGGGTTTTTATGTTAGAGCTTGCATTTTGGGTCTATTTGATTGCATAAGGGCTTTGTCATATCTTTTGTGCCTTCATATCAATGTAAGCCCTTTCCCTACTCTTAGATATTAACTATGAAGTTAAATGTTCATGTTGCAAGTTTGGGTTTGATCATTGAGTATGATACATGCTATCATGTCATGCAAGTTTATGAAGTCATTATCTTGATCTTGTGGGCTAAAAGCTACAACCTTTATGTTGAAATGTTGCATTATGCAACATGAGAACCCTCATAACCTTTATGTCAACTTGCATATGAAGTCATAACCCTTATATGATGATATATGCGAGTTACTAGTCATCATTCCATGTCTTTTGTCACCATGATTTTCTTATGTGCCAAGTTTAGGTTTATGCATGTTTTTGAGGCTTAAGAATGTAACATGCAAGTTAATGAACACATTTGTGCCTCATTTGCCACCATGATTAACTTGTGGCTTAATATCCATTTTTGTCATTCCTTTGCCAAGTCTCTTCTTTTAATCCATTACGTTGTTGCGAACGTATATGCGAGTTTAAAAGCGTTGGGTTATGTTATGGGTAATTTCTAATGACATGAAATACAACTTGAAAACATGACTTGAAATATAACATGGAAGTTGACATGTGAGTATGTTTGAAAATATGAAATTGGGAATTTACCTATTAAGTTAGGTCTACCCATACTATGGAATTGGGAATTTACCTATTAAGTTAGGTCTACCCAAATCCTTGAAAACTTGTAATATGTGTTGGAAACATAATGGACATGACACTTAGATAATATAAGTGTGGCCAACTCGAGGTTGGGTTGAGTTTGCAACGTAAAACTACCCGGAACCGACCGGCCTAACTAGTAGTTGCAAACAATAGGACCCAATGTGAGAAGTTGGTCATGTTGTGCTTGAACCCGAGGTTAGACCAAGTTGTGGTGTAAAGCTACCCGGAACCGACCGGCTTAACTAGTAACCACAACAAAGTCTAATGTGAGAGG
The DNA here is from genome assembly GCA_030737875.1 of Allium sativum. NCBI lineage: Eukaryota > Viridiplantae > Streptophyta > Magnoliopsida > Asparagales > Amaryllidaceae > Allium > Allium sativum. The sequence goes on along the minus strand of CM060916.1, from coordinate 602,686,431 downwards.
TTGAGGTGCATTAAGTAATTAATGCCACATGATACGGTTAAGTTAATTTGATTAATGACTCTTAACCAAATATGACATGGACAATGGGTTAAGTAAATTGATTAGGCCAATGATACCTAACAAAACATGACAAGGTTGGGTAGGTTAAGTAACTTGATTTGCCTAATGACACTTAACCATTTTTATATGACTAGTGGACGGGGTTAAGTTAACCAACACTTAATCAATCCAACGCGATAACTTAGTAAGGTTAAGTAAGTTTTCTTAATGACGCTTAATCGAAAAATACAGTTAATTGATGGGGTTAAGATTGGACTCAACTAGTCTAAGCATGGAAATCGGATGGGGTTAAGTTAGCCTAGACTTAATTAATCCCACTTGGTAGTTTAATGGGGTTAAGTTAAACACTTAACTAATCTAACATGATGATTTGATGTGGTTAAGTGACCTATACTTAACCAATCTAACTCGTTAATTTATTGAGGTTAAGTTAACCTATACTTAACCAATCTAACGTGAAAACATGATAAGGCTAAGTCACGAATCGCTTAAATATGCTTGACCGATTTGACTCAATAATTTGATAGGGTCAAGTTAATATATACTTAACCAACTTGAGCATGGTTTGTAGGGTTAAGTCTTGAACTTGGATACTTAGCCAATTTTGACATGATTTGTAGACGGGTTAAGTCATGAACTTAAGTGACACTTAATCCATTATGTAAACCCTAGTTCTGAGGATTAGGTGGATAACCGTAGTTAACAAGGATAACGGGAATAAGGCTAAGTGGTAAACTGTAACAACCCGTATTTTCGATAACCTGTTATAACATAAATCGAGGCAGAATTTAATTCAAAAATCTGAATCAAGGGAAACGGGCTATGCCATTGCGTTCGTCTCGGAAAAATACGCGAAATAGAGTCCGAGTTTTCGAAAATCGGAGTCCGTATGACCCAGTTAAGGCCCATTGAAGTTTTCAGAAATTCCTATGTTAAAAACAGATTTAAATTTTAAATTAAAAACAAGGATTAGGGCTAACTGGCGTCAGGCGGGAAAACTCCCGCCAGGACCCCCATGTCGACAGGCATGTCGACAGGCATGTCGACAGGGTGTCGACTGCCCTGTCGACAGCCCTGTCGACACGGGGTGGCCGGGCAGTTTTGCCTGGCGCACCATTTGTGATTTGGGCTTGGTCTTGTGGCTTGGTTCTAGAGAATTCCTAAATCTGACGGGCCTAAACTAACCTAGGGTTAATCCTAGGGCTAAAAACACTCTAATCTTCTATAAATAAGCCCCTAATCTACCCTAAATCACTCATTATTCATTCTAGCAACCAAACTATGTCAAATTGAATCCTCAAATGGCCTCCACTTAAAAACCCTAGCCTCCAACCTCTTCATAAATCATTCCTATGAAGGTTTTGATATTCATACAAGCATTTCTAAGTTGTATGAATGATCATTAGCTTGCATACATCATCAAGTTGCAAGCTTTAATTGCTAAGCTAGAGTTTTTGGGATTTTTGTTAATTGGAGCTTTGTTTTGGGTTTTTATATGCTTGCATAAAGGGCTTCTCAATCTTTATTAATAGATTTGAGTCTTCATAATATTTGTAAGCCCTCTTACCTTCATTTTAGAAACTCTAAAGTTAATATGTGATGAAAGTTGGGATTTATGCATGTTTAATAAGTTATGCATGCTTATGCGAGTTCACTATGCTATGTTATGCATGTTTAATAAGTTATGCATGCTTATGCGAGTCCACTATGCTATGTTATGCATGTTTAATAAGTTATGCATGCTTATGCGAGTTCATTATGCTATGTTACACATGTTTGATAAGTTATGCATGTTTATGCAAGTCCACTATGCCATGATTTGCAAGTTTAACAAGTTATGCATGTTTATGCAAGTCCACTATGCCATGATTTGCAAGTTTAACAAGTTATGCATGTTTATGCAAGTTCACTATGCCATGATTTGCAAGTTTAACAAGTTATGCATGTTTATGCAAGTTCACTATGCTAAGTTATGCAAGTTCAACATGTTATGCATGTTTATTATGATAGGTAAGATTTATCATGTATGTTGTGCCAAGTTCCCTCTTTCTATCCTTTATGCGTTATAACGAATATGTAAGCGATAGAATGACGTTGGGGGGTTTGGGGTAAAAACTTAAAATACATAAAAATATGAGATTGGGAATTTACCTATTAAGTTAGGTCTACCCCTTGGGAATTTACCTATTAAGTTAGGTCTACCCAAGTATTTGTTAAACTTGTAATTATGTTTTGAAAATAAAGTGGACATGACACTTAGAAAACATAAGTGTGGCCAACTCGAGGTTGGGTTGAGTTTGTAGCATAAACCTACCCGGAACCGACCGGCTTAACTAGTGGCTACAAACAATAGGACCCAATGTGAGAAGTTGGTCATGTGTACCTTGGACCCGAGGTTAGACCAAGTTGTGGTGTAAAGCTACCCGGACCCGCCCGGCTTAACTAGTAACCACAACAAAGTCTAATGTGAGAGGTTAAGGCACAATTAGATTAATTAATGCCTCATGATTAGGGTTAAGTCATGGCCCACTAATACTTAACCAATTTTGGGGATGCGAGGGATTAAATGGGGTTAAGTGGTGAACTGTTGGTTACACTTAACTAATTTGATCCATGATTAGTGAGGGGTTAAACCACACTTAACCCCCTTAGAAAACCCTAGCAACGTGGTCTGTTCCAGCAGTAATCCCAGTTTGGTATCATTCACAACCCTAGAGGCTAGGTTAGGGCGGGGCACGATTACTGGACTGATGTAAGCGACCAAAACGACGGCTGAGTGGTACAGCGGTGCGGGTCCAGGCGGGCTACGGACGTGCACGTAGTCCGGTGTTGGACAAACTCGAGGCACGGGTACCAGTAGGTTTAGACTGTGCATTATTGCTTAGGTGTCTGGGGTTGACACCCGAGGGCTTGATACACCCGAAGGTGGACCCAGCACAGTCTGACTACAACCATATGTGGGCCGTATGGACACCAACACTCGACGTGTTAGGTTTATAGGGAGCCGATCGACTAGACCGTTGGGCTGGACCTTGCATTAAGGTCACCTCATGTTATTGGGCCAAAGTTTGGGCTGAGGGATCAACACCTGTTATGTTAGTTTGCTAGTACACTGTGGTGCAAAGCTTAATCTTCTTTATGTGATGACACCTTTATCTATTGCCAGTATGTTCATCTCAGATTCCATCATGATGTTAGCTTTATTAGTTTATAGACTGATCGTAGTAGGGCTTACCAGTCTTTTTGACTGACCTGTTTTCTTTCGCTTCTTTTCTTCCGTTCCCCCCCCCCCCCAGGTTCTCAGGGAGGGAACAGTGGTGCTTAGCTTGGATCGCTTGCTTGTTCGCTGGATAGCTCATGTATGTCTGGACATTGAGCTCGCTATGGTTTATCATCTTTATTTTGGGGATAGCACTATGTATTTTCAGTATTTCTGTTTATGATGTACTAGACATGTTTATTTTGGCAGTTGACTTTATGATTTACTAAACTTGTTTTGAGATGGTTTGAGATATTCCGCTGTTTTATTCTCACTTACTCTGTTTTACATATGTATTTATGTTCTTATTCTGCCTTGATATATCATTATGCATGCTTACCCAGTTATAACGCCCCCCAGAAGCTAGTGCCCCCTAAAGAGTGACCCTAGTGGAGGTGGGGTGTTACAAATTTGGTATCAGAGCATATGGTTTACAAGAAAGAACAAAAAGTTTTTAAAAGACTTTTGAAAAACTATTTTCAAAACAAGTATAAAGTATTTTCCAAAGAAAAGTCTAGTATTTTAAAAGGCTATTCCCCAAAAAGCCATTAGCGTTATCCTTCGTTCCCTTGACCTGATCTTATCTTATCTTTCGTTTCAGTATGGCTGAGAATCTTGCCATCCCGGATGGAGTAAATGTACCACTCTGGTATAGGAGACTTCTAGAAGCGAGGGCGGTAGCCGGCCCCGCAAACCCTACTCCCACTCCTCCTCCTGTAGTTGAGAATCCTCCCCCTAATGTTAATATTCCTCCTCCCGTTGCTAATGTTCCTCCTCCTCCAGTTGCTGAGGCTCCTCTTCCTCCTCCTCCCCCTCAGCATCCTCAGGTTGAGTTCACGAAGGTTTGTAAAGACTTCAAGGCGATGGGAGGCAAAAATTTCCTAGGCACGGAATCTTTTGTTGAAGCAAGGAATTGGCTGAAAGACACTGAGGACTTATTTGCTATCTTTGGGATTGATGACGAGAGGAAGATCTTATTGACAGTGTGGCTTTTGAAGGATGAAGCGGCCTATTGGTGGGAGGTCACCAATGGGACGAGGCCCGTTGAGACTTGGGCCGATTTGAGGGCTAGATTTGTGGCCAAGTTTCTATCTTCTGCTGAGGCGAATTTACAGATGGAGAAGTTCATTGCATTAAAGCAAGGTGATATGTCTGTGAAGGAGTATGTGAACAAGTTTAATCAGCTGGCCCGTTTTGGTTTGGATATGGTGAACACTCCTGAGAAGAAGGCTCTTCGATTTGCTAGAGGATTGAATGAGCCGCTGCAGGGCTTGGCGATGTCACATATTCCGCATGGAGCTACTTTTGAGAGTTTGGTCAATATGGCTCTACTTCAGGGAGATGGAAAGAAAGAGGTCAAGTCGAGTGATACTCAAGCAAAGAAGACTGATTCTCAAGGTAAAGGCAATCAAGGTGGTCAAAGCAGTCAGGGGAATCAGGGCAAGAACAAGAAGGGGAACAACAACAAAGGCAAGGGAAAGTGCAATTACTGTGGTGCGCCTGGACACTTTGCTAAGGATTGTAGGAAGAAAAAAAGGAAGCTTAGTGGTGGATGTTTTTCCTGTGGTGAGACTGGACACTTCAGCAAGGAATGCCCGAAGAAGAGAGGACAGGCAGGGCCTTCAGGAGGGCAAGTTCATGCTCTCAATACCGCTCCAGTTCCCGATCGAGGTAGTGTTTCTGTTGAGAACCTTGTTTATGTTTCCGATCTTCCAGTTCGTACCTTGTTTGATTCTGGTGCATCACATAGCTTTATTTCATCTGATCTTGTTGATAGTTTGCACCTTAGTACTATCTTAGTGGATGATCCCGTTTGTGTTTCGAATCCCACTGGGGGTTCTGCTCATCTATCTATGATATCTGAGGATCTGAGGATCTCTATACTCAGTGTAGAGTTCTTGTGTAGTGCGTATGTTCTTGGTTTCAGGGGATACGGATTGATATTGGGCATGGATTGGCCGTCCAGATATGGAGCCATTCTTGATTGTGAGCATAGGGTTGTAAGGCTTGTGACTCGCCTTGGCAACACCTTAGAGATTTCATGCAATCCGAAGGATCCCGTCATGTTGTGCTATCTTGAATCTCTCGACTCGTCAGAGGAAGCCCTTCAGTCTGTAAGGGTGGTCCGAGATTATCCAGATGTTTTTGAAGAAGTTAAGGGGTTGCCCCCTAAACGAGAGATTGATTTTCGCATTTATCTGGTGGATAATGCTAAGCCTGTTTCTTTGCCCGTTCGGCACATGGCTCCGCGTGAGATACGGGAGCTCAGCAAGCAAGTAAAGGAGTTACTTGAGAAGAACTTCATCAGACGAAGTATATCCGAATGGGGAGCGCCTGTGGTGTTTGCTACTAAGGCAGATGGTTCTCTTCGACTCTGTGTGGACTATAGAGAATTGAATAAGCTGACCAAGAAGAACAGACACCCGTTACCGAGGATCGATGATCTCTTTGACCAGCTTGTTGGTGCTTCTGTTTTCTCTCAGCTTGATCTTGCTACTGGATTTCATCAGCTCAGAGTGGCTGAAGATAGTATAGACAAGACTGCATTCAGAACTCCAGATGGATTCTTTGAATGGCTTGTTATGCCGTTCGGTTTGACGAATGCACCCGCGTATTTCGTGGACTTGATGAGTAGGGTGTTTCGGGAGTTCTTGAACAAGTTTGTCGTGGTCTTTGTGGATGATATTCTGATCTTCTCCAAGGATGAAGAAGAGCACGCGAGGCATCTTGTAGAGGTGATGGATACGCTTAGAGTGCATCAGTTAAAGGCCAAGTTCTCCAAGTGTCACTTTTGGAGAAGGGAAGTTAGGTTCCTTGGGCATATCGTATCCAAGCAAGGATTAGCGGTGGATCCCGCTAAGGTGGTTGCAGTTCAAGATTGGAAGACTCCAAGGAATGCAACCGAAGTGAGAAGTTTTCTAGGTCTTGCGGGTTTTTACCGAAAGTTCATCAAGGACTTCGCGAAGATATCCGCTCCTCTTACTAAGTTGACGAAGAAGAACTTAGTTTTTGCTTGGGATATGGACTGTGAGCTTGCTTTTCAGAGACTCAAGAGAGCCCTTACCTCAGCACCAGTTCTAGCTTTACCCGATGGTGGTAAGATGTTTACCGTGTACACTGATGCTTGTGGCACGGGATTGGGCGCCGTTCTGATGCAAGAGGGTAGAGCTATATGTTTTGGTGGAAGGCAACTTAAGGTGCATGAGAAGAATTATCCCACTCATGATCTAGAGCTGGCAGCAATAGTATATGCACTCAAGGCTTGGCGTCATTATCTTCTGGGAGAAAGATTTGAGCTGTATACTGATCATAAGTCTTTGAAGTATCTCTTTTCGCAGAAGGATCTGAACTTAAGGCAGCAAAGATGGATGGAATTCTTGGCGTCCTATGATTTTGATATAGCCTATACCCCTGGTAAGGGGAATGTTGTAGCGAATGCGTTAAGTAGAAAAAGGTTGACACTAAGTCCTCTATTTGTTGAGATGAAGAATTTAGAGTTCTTGGCAACCTTTGATTTTTCTTTGAAGGTTGAGTCGATGACCGGTTCTTTAGCATCTCTTGAGCTCAGGCCTACCCTTCTGGATCAAGTTGGGGCTTCGCAGAAGGAAGACCCTCAGATAATTGAGATTATGGATAAGCTGATTCGAGGGGAGACATCTAGTCACCTTGCTCGATATTCTATAGATGATAAGGGTTGGCTGAGGAGAGACGGAAGGCTTTGTGTTCCAATGGTAGAAGACTTGGTGAGGAAAGTTCTTGAGGAAGCACATCGCTCCAAGTTGACTATACATCCGGGGGGAGACAAGATGTATAAGGATATGAAGCTTATTTTCTTTTGGCCTGGGATGAAGAAGGAGGTGGCAGAGTTTGTCTCTAGATGTATTATTTGCCAGCAAGTAAAAGCCGAGTCGAAGAAGCCCGGTGGGCTATTGCATCCTCTTGAGGTCCCGCTATGGAAGTGGGAGAGTATTTCTATGGACTTTATTGATGGGCTTCCAAGGTCAAGGAGAGGGAATACGAGCATATGGGTCATTGTAGATAGGCTTACGAAGAGTGCTCATTTTATTCCGGTGAAGAGCAAAAGGACCGCATCTGGACTAGCATCAGTATATCTTCGTGAGATAGTACGACTACATGGAGTCCCTTCCAGCATAGTCAGTGACCGAGACCCCATCTTTACTAGTCAATTCTGGAACAGTTTGCAGGAAGCTATGGGCACGAGGTTGAACTTGAGTACGGCTTATCACCCACAAACGGATGGCCAAACAGAAAGGGTGAATAGGGTACTTGAGGACTTGTTGAGGCTTTGCATTCTGGATTTTGGTGGTACTTGGGAAGACCATCTTCCTCTTGTTGAGTTTGCATATAATAACAGTTATCAGGAAAGCATAGGGATGGCACCATTTGAAGCTTTATACGGGAGGCCGTGCAAGTCACCCACATGTTGGTGGGAGACTACAGATAAGCTTATACTTGGACCTGACATGATTAGAGATACATCCGAGAAGGTCGAGTTGATTAGAAGACGGATGAAAGCGGCCCAAGACCGACAGAAATCTTATGCTGATAAGCGAAGATCCGATTTGGAGTTTGATGTTGGGGATATGGTTTTCGTAAAGGTTTCTCCTTTGCGGAATGTTGTCCGATTTGGAGCTGTTGGGAAGTTAGCACCAAGATTTGTTGCACCCTTCCCTATCATTGAGAGAATTGGGAAGATGGCTTATAAAGTGCAATTGCCCGAGAGGCTGTCCGGAGTGCATAATGTCTTTCACGTCTCGCATCTCCGAAAGTGCCTTCATGAGTCCGCTGAGGTGGTTGAACCTAGCATTCTTGAAGACGTGGAAGTAGAGAAAGAGGCAACTTTGAGGAGAGCTCCGATTCGTATCTTGGGGACGGAGACCAAGAAGCTAAGGAATCAAGAGGTCAAGCTGGTGAAGGTTCAATGGGGTGAAGCCGAAGAAGACGCAACTTGGGAAACCGAGGAGAAGATGCGTGGGCTTTATCCATTCCTTTTTGAGGGTACACTCTCAATCTCTTTCCTTTGTTAGCATATCTTTCTCTTTGCTATCCATGTTTATCTAGTTATCGTGCTAATCTTGTCATGAGAACCTTAGGTAGAAACCCTTTGGATGAAACATGTGTTTGAGACATGTTATGGTTGATGGTTGCAAGTGGTTGCAAGTGTTTGCAAGTGGCTACTCGTGGATGCATAATACACATTAGGCACTAGATCGGCTCGCACACTCCTCATAATGCATATGCATGAGTGTTTATACTTATTCATGGATGGAAATTGTGTGTAATCACATGGATGTTGCATATGGATGTATGATTGAGCACGCATGTAGATGTTATACATTATGTTAGGGATTTGCATACATATGGATACTTTCACTAACATATTTTGCATTGATCTTTGCATTAGATAAGTACATATACACACACTTTTGCATATGTACATACAACATTTAGAATCTTTTAAGGACAATGGTTGCTCGTGGATGATGCTTTGAGTAGATGGATGATTGGATGGTAGGATACGTTCTTCCTAACTTGAAGATTTCGGGGACGAAATCCTTTAAGGAGAGGAGAATGTTACAACCCGTATTTTCGATAACCTGTTATAACATAAATCGAGGCAGAATTTAATTCAAAAATCTGAATCAAGGGAAACGGGCTATGCCATTGCGTTCGTCTCGGAAAAATACGCGAAATAGAGTCCGAGTTTTCGAAAATCGGAGTCCGTATGACCCAGTTAAGGCCCATTGAAGTTTTCAGAAATTCCTATGTTAAAAACAGATTTAAATTTTAAATTAAAAACAAGGATTAGGGCTAACTGGCGTCAGGCGGGAAAACTCCCGCCAGGACCCCCATGTCGACAGGCATGTCGACAGGGGTCTAAGGGTGTCGACTGCCCTGTCGACAGCCCTGTCGACACGGGGTGGCCGGGCAGTTTTGCCTGGCGCACCATTTGTGATTTGGGCTTGGTCTTGTGGCTTGGTTCTAGAGAATTCCTAAATCTGACGGGCCTAAACTAACCTAGGGTTAATCCTAGGGCTAAAAACACTCTAATCTTCTATAAATAAGCCCCTAATCTACCCTAAATCACTCATTATTCATTCTAGCAACCAAACTATGTCAAATTGAATCCTCAAATGGCCTCCACTTAAAAACCCTAGCCTCCAACCTCTTCATAAATCATTCCTATGAAGGTTTTGATGTTCATACAAGCATTTCTAAGTTGTATGAATGATCATTAGCTTGCATACATCATCAAGTTGCAAGCTTTAATTGCTAAGCTAGAGTTTTTGGGATTTTTGTTAATTGGAGCTTTGTTTTGGGTTTTTATATGCTTGCATAAAGGGCTTCTCAATCTTTATTAATAGATTTGAGTCTTCATAATATTTGTAAGCCCTCTTACCTTCATTTTAGAAACTCTAAAGTTAATATGTGATGAAAGTTGGGATTTATGCATGTTTAATAAGTTATGCATGCTTATGCGAGTTCACTATGCTATGTTATGCATGTTTAATAAGTTATGCATGCTTATGCGAGTCCACTATGCTATGTTATGCATGTTTAATAAGTTATGCATGCTTATGCGAGTTCATTATGCTATGTTACACATGTTTGATAAGTTATGCATGTTTATGCAAGTCCACTATGCCATGATTTGCAAGTTTAACAAGTTATGCATGTTTATGCAAGTCCACTATGCCATGATTTGCAAGTTTAACAAGTTATGCATGTTTATGCAAGTTCACTATGCCATGATTTGCAAGTTTAACAAGTTATGCATGTTTATGCAAGTTCACTATGCTAAGTTATGCAAGTTCAACATGTTATGCATGTTTATTATGATAGGTAAGATTTATCATGTATGTTGTGCCAAGTTCCCTCTTTCTATCCTTTATGCGTTATAACGAATATGTAAGCGATAGAATGACGTTGGGGGGTTTGGGGTAAAAACTTAAAATACATAAAAATATGAGATTGGGAATTTACCTATTAAGTTAGGTCTACCCCTTGGGAATTTACCTATTAAGTTAGGTCTACCCAAGTATTTGTTAAACTTGTAATTATGTTTTGAAAATAAAGTGGACATGACACTTAGAAAACATAAGTGTGGCCAACTCGAGGTTGGGTTGAGTTTGTAGCATAAACCTACCCGGAACCGACCGGCTTAACTAGTGGCTACAAACAATAGGACCCAATGTGAGAAGTTGGTCATGTGTACCTTGGACCCGAGGTTAGACCAAGTTGTGGTGTAAAGCTACCCGGACCCGCCCGGCTTAACTAGTAACCACAACAAAGTCTAATGTGAGAGGTTAAGGCACAATTAGATTAATTAATGCCTCATGATTAGGGTTAAGTCATGGCCCACTAATACTTAACCAATTTTGGGGATGCGAGGGATTAAATGGGGTTAAGTGGTGAACTGTTGGTTACACTTAACTAATTTGATCCATGATTAGTGAGGGGTTAAACCACACTTAACCCCCTTAGAAAACCCTAGCAACTTGGTCTGTTCCAGCAGTAATCCCAGTTTGGTATCATTCACAACCCTAGAGGCTAGGTTAGGGCGGGGCACGATTACTGGACTGATGTAAGCGACCAAAACGACGGCTGAGTGATACAGCGGTGCGGGTCCAGGCGGGCTACGGACGTGCACGTAGTCCGGTGTTGGACAAACTCGAGGCACGGGTACCAGTAGGTTTAGACTGTGCATTATTGCTTAGGTGTCTGGGGTTGACACCCGAGGGCTTGATACACCCGAAGGTGGACCCAGCACAGTCTGACTACAACCATATGTGGGCCGTATGGACACCAACACTCGACGTGTTAGGTTTATAGGGAGCCGATCGACTAGACCGTTGGGCTGGACCTTGTATTAAGCTCACCTCATGTTATTGGGCCAAAGTTTGGGCTGAGGGATCAACACCTGTTATGTTAGTTTGCTAGTACATTGTGGTGCAAAGCTTAATCTTCTTTATGTGATGACACCTTTATCTATTGCCAGTATGTTCATCTCAGATTCCATCATGATGTTAGCTTTATTAGTTTATAGACTGATCGTAGTAGGGCTTACCAGTCTTTTTGACTGACCTGTTTTCTTTCGCTTCTTTTCTTCCATTTCCCCCCCCCCCCCAGGTTCTCAGGGAGGGAACAGTGGTGCTTAGCTTGGATCGCTTGCTTGTTCGCTGGATAGCTCATGTATGTCTGGACATTGAGCTCGCTATGGTTTATCATCTTTATTTTGGGGATAGCACTATGTATTTTCAGTATTTCTGTTTACGATGTACTAGACATGTTTATTTTGGCAGTTGACTTTATGATGTACTAAACTTGTTTTGAGATGGTTTGAGATATTCCGCTGTTTTATTCTCACTTACTCTGTTTTACATATGTAATTATGTTCTTATTCTGCCTTGATATATCATTATGCATGCTTACCCAGTTATAACGCCCCCCAGAAGCTAGTGCCCCCTAAAGAGTGACCCTAGTGGAGGTGGGGTGTTACATAAACCTTAGTTGAAGAATAACTAAGTAATGATTCTTAGTCAAGGAAATTTAGACCAGTTCATAGATAGATGAGTAACCTAATACGGCAGGTCATCGTTTAAGTATACGAGTAGGAGCAAGTATCTGATTTAGATAAAGGCTCCAGCGAACTGGGTAACGAAGCAGTGGCTTCGGGGAACGTGAGGATATTCTTGGTATCCCTCTATGAGCTGCCAGGTGATCATACTAGGCTCATGAGAGGGGTCTGCGTTAGAAGAACCAAGAGTATGCCTTGGTTGCTATACGAGCGACCTAAAGACGGGGGTGGATAGGGGATAGTCGACGACACACGGTCGTACCCTAGATAGCATTTCGTCAGGCTACCTACCATCTTTGGTCAAGCATGTACGTACGGAAAGGCAGAGAACACCCAAAAGACCATAATTGCTATCTAATTATGGTTGCGGTAAGGCTAGGATTGTGGGTTGGCCAGTAGTGTGTTCTCATACAGGATTTATCCTGTCTTGTCTTTCACTAGTTGAGGGAGTGGTCTCGTGGGACCATAGCCACGTATAGAAAAAAACAGACCTTAGCATCTGCATCGGCAGATAAATCGAAAGCTCCCGACCGAGTCCTGTATTTCCTGGTCTGCCCTATGACAGGACTCGGATGGCACGATGTGATACATGTGCATACAGTCATGGAAAAACGATTCACGATGAATGCGTGGGAAAAAGGGCGCGGTTGACGGTTAGCGTAAATCCTAGTGGCCCTGGGTGGTTGAACCAAAACCGAGATACGAAAACGTGCAATAGGTAAGCATAATCCCTAGTAGTCCTAGGTAGCATAAGTCCTAGTTGTACAAACAATGATTCATGTTGAAAGACCCTAGTTAGATATAGGGTGACAATCCAAAACGATCTTAAGGATCATGGAACTATGTTAAAGTAGTATAGAATCTCATGGAAAGCCCGTATGGTCTACGGCAAGGGACTGAACATTTACATGGAATAAAACATATAAGTTGAGTAACCTATATATGCGATATATAAGGTTGACATAGACCATTACACGACTTTTGAGTAAGGGTCATTCATGGTTAACACATGATACGGTGGGGATACTAGTACGGTAGGTGCAGAGCTAAAAGACAGGATAGATACCATGGGATGTTATACGTGATAGATATCTTGGGGATATTATACTTGACAGGAACTTGACGATGGGATACCTTGTTTTATCTTGACATCGTAATTTATCATGACACTTTAGTTTGTCTGAGTTCAGTAGTTCATCATGTTATTTTGATTTAGCTTATCTATCTTGTCATCATGCTTATGTTCATCTCAGTTTCTCATGTCAGTTAACTTTACTAGTTTTTATGCTGATAGTAGATAGGGCTTACTCAGTCTTTTTGACTGACCCGTTTTGTTTCGCCTCTTTTCTTCCGTTCCCCCCCAGGTTACAGGGAGGAAATACTGTTGTTTAGTTCGGACTTCTTCTGCTTGAAGGTCATCATGGATGGCTTGGACTTTTCTTGGCTATGGCTACTTTACTGTTTTTACTTGGGGAATAATTTATGAAAAGTCTTTATGCTTCTTTACTATTGCAAGACAGGTTTTGATGTACTCTAATGTAAAAGGCTTTAGACCTTAATTATTGATGTTTATGAAAGTTCGATTTTACTTCCGCTATTTTATATGTTCTGTCTTGTGATATTTCTGTGCATGTTTACCAATAATGCCCCTCTAAAGCTAGTGCATTCCTTTGCGAGTGACCCTAGCGGAGGCGGGGTGTTACACGTGGTATCAGAGCAGAAGGTAACCAGACTGGGCAAAAGTTTTTAAAGACCTTCTGAAAACTATTTGAAAATCGTTTACAAAGAAGCATTTTTCAAGAAAATTTTCTTTTAAAAGAAAAAGGCTATTCCCCAAAGGCCATTAGCACTATCCTTGTTTCCTTAATTGAATCTCTTTTCCTTTTCTTTCCTCCATCTGTAGTCACAGTGGTTTTAACTACGACTAGTCTTTTCTATCTACGAAAGTGCTTTCCATACGATGGAGGTGGTTTTCGAGAGACCAGTGGCCGCGTTATAAGAAAGGATAGTGAGAAAGAGGATAAAGGATACGAGCTTGAGGATGAGCAACTTGTGGGTATGACTTAGTCCTCAAAGGAGGGAGAAAGATGAACAATGAAACCCATGACGAGAGAATACCTTTGGCATGGTAAAACGGGGCGGATAGTTAAGTATTATGGGACAAGGACAAGATCATCGGGAGGGCAATAGTATGCTCTCATTTCTAGGGTACCTCGGAAGGAGGGTAATGATCTTGTTAAAGGTTTTTCTTCTCTATCATCCTGTTAGGACTTCGTTTTTCGTATCATTTAAGTCTGCTTCGATAGTTGAGTCTCTGCACCTTAAGTACTAGCGTAATAGAGAATCCCATTTTTGTCTCAAAGTCCTATTGGAGAATCAGTCCATTTATACATGACTTGTTTGGATTTGAGAATGTCTATGCCAAGTGTTGAGTTTGGAAATAATGCTTATGTTTATAAGCTATGGATGGATTCTAGGGATGAAGTGGTTATCCAGTAGGGGGTGCCACTCTCGGTTTTTGATAGGAGGGTAGTTAGACCTTTTGACTAGCCTTGGTAATACCCTCGAAGTATCGTGTAACCTTTTTGAGGTTCTGTCATGACTAGTTACTTAGAATCCCTTGATGCCTTTATTGGAAATTTGAAGCCCGATCGAGTGGTGTTCGCCAATAAGACGGATGGTTTACTTCATTTATGCATGGGTTATAGAGATCATCCTAGTAAGTGCGCATGATAACCTGGTTGACATCTGTTTGCTTTCAAGAGAAAGTTCTTCTACATGGAATACGTTATAGTATATAAACGAGATCCAAGATTCATTCGTGAATTTTGGAAAGCTTGCATGAGATCATGAGTACGCAGTCATGTTTGCGCCAAGTATTCTAGAAAAAGGGATAAGTGCAAGTGGAACGAGAGGCGACGAAGAAATGAGTTCCAGCTCATGTTATGGAAACATGAAATAAGAAGCTACGAAATCGCGAAGTTAAAAGACGGTCAAGGCACAATGGAATTAAGCTCAAGGAAATACGACTTTGATGGTCAAAGACTAGATACGCGCATGATATCTCTTTTTGGGAGTATATCCTTGATCCCTGTTTTCTGTAGAGCTTACTTGTAGGCTATCTTTCGTGGACATCCCCTCGGTCCTATTTTCTGTTACAAACCCCGTAAGGAGTTTGTCTTGTTTATCTTCTCGGCCCTGTTTCAGGGAATCCTAGGTAGAACCCTATGGATGTAAACATGTATTTGAAACATGTTATGATTGATATGGTTGCAAGTGGTTGCAAGTGGTTGCTCGTGGATGCGCGAATACACATTAGATACTAGCTCGACTCGGTCACATTTCATATTGCATAAGCACGAGTATTTATACTTGTTTATGGATGAAATCGAATGTATTATCATGCGGTTGTTGCATATGAATGAATGATTGTGCACACATATAGTATCTATATGACTAGGACTATTTGCATACATGTTGGATTCATGGCACTATACATATTTTGCATTAGAAAGATTATTCAGGCCTGATCATTAGCATTAGCTAAGGAACATGTACACACACGTTTTGCATATATTCATACAGCATTAGAAATCATCTAAGGACAATGGTTGCTTGTGGATGATGTTTTGAGTAGATGAATGATGGATGGTAGGATATGTTCTTCCTAACTTGGAGATTTCGGGGACGAAATCCTAAAAGGTGGGGAGAATGTAACAACCCGTATTTCGATAACATGTTAAAACGAGAATCAAGGCAGAATTTCATTTTTAAATTCTGAATCAAGTAAAACGGGCTATGCCATTGCGTTCGTCTCGGAAAAATACGCGAAATAGAGTCCAAGTTTTCGAAAATCGGAGTCCGTATGACCCGATAAGGCCCAACGAAGTTTTCAGAAAATTTCAAAGTAAAAACAGATTTCAAATTCAAGTTTGAATTTGGAAATTTGGGCCAGTTTGGGCCAGGCGGGAAAATTCCCGCCAGAGCACCCAAGTCGACAGCCCTGTCGACTTGGGAGTCGACTTGGTTGGACCCAAGTCGACAGCCCTGTCGACTTGGCTGTCGACTTGGTCCAGCCGGGCAGTTCTGCCTGGTGCACCATTTTAGGTTTGTGTTGAGTTTGGGGGCCAGATTCGGTTTTAAGGGCTGAGATTGCAACTAGGGTTTAATCCTACGGCCTAAAACACTTGCCTAATCTATAAATAAGACCCTAACCTAACCCTAAATCATCATTATTCATTCATACAACTAAACTATGGCAAAATTTTACCTCTCATGGCCTCCACTCTCTTCATAAAATTTCTAAATTGTTTCTATGAGAGATTTTCCATGCATACAAGTGTTTTCAAGCTTGTATGAGTGTCATTAGCTTGCATTCAAGTCAAGTTTCTATATTTGCATCATAAAGCAAGGGTTTTGATCATTTTGGCTCAAGGGTTTTTATGTTAGAGCTTGCATTTTGGGTCTATTTGATTGCATAAGGGCTTTGTCATATCTTTTGTGCCTTCGTAGCAATGTAAGCCCTTTCCCTACTCTTAGATATTAACTATGAAGTTAAATGTTCATGTTGCAAGTTTGGGTTTGATCATTGAGTATGATACATGCTATCATGTCATGCAAGTTTATGAAGTCATTATCTTGATCTTGTGGGCTAAAAGCTACAACCTTTATGTTGAAATGTTGCATTATGCAACATGAGAACCCTCATAACCTTTATGTCAACTTGCATATGAAGTCATAACCCTTATATGATGATATATGCGAGTTACTAGTCATCATTCCATGTCTTTTGTCACCATGATTTGCTTATGTGCCAAGTTTGGGTTTATGCATGTTTTTTAGGCTTAAGAATGTAACATGCAAGTTAATGAACACATTTGTGCCTCATTTTCCACCATGATTAACTTGTGGCTTAATATCCATTTTTGTCATGCCTTTGCCAATTCTCTTCTTTTAATCCATTACGTTGTTGCGAACGTATATGCGAGTTTAAAAGCGTTGGGTTATGTTATGGGTAATTTCTAATGACATGAAATACAACTTGAAAACATGACTTGAAATATAACATGGAAGTTGACATGTGAGTATGTTTGAAAATATGAAATTGGGAATTTACCTATTAAGTTAGGTCTACCCATACTATGGAATTGGGAATTTACCTATTAAGTTAGGTCTACCCAAATCCTTGAAAACTTGTAATATGTGTTGGAAACATAATGGACATGATAGATAATATAAGTGTGGCCAACTCGAGGTTGGGTTGAGTTTGCAACGTAAAACTACCCGGAACCGACCGGCCTAACTAGTAGTTGCAAACAATAGGACCCAATGTGAGAAGTTGGTCATGTTGTGCTTGAACCCGAGGTTAGACCAAGTTGTGGTGTAAAGCTACCCGGAACCGACCGGCTTAACTAGTAACCACAACAAAGTCTAATGTGAGAGGTTGAGGTGCATTAAGTAATTAATGCCACATGATAGGGTTAAGTTAATTTGATTAATGAGTCTTAACCAAATATGACATGGACAATGGGTTAAGTAAATTGATTAGGCCAATGATACCTAACAAAACATGACAAGGTTGGGTAGGTTAAGTAACTTGATTTGCCTAATGACACTTAACCATTTTTATATGACTAGTGGACGGGGTTAAGTTAACCAACACTTAATCAATCCAACGCGATAACTTGGTAAGGTTAAGTAAGTTTTCTTAATGACGCTTAACCGAAAAATACAGTTAATGGATGGGGTTAAGATTGGACTCAACTAGTCTAAGCATGGAAATCGGATGGGGTTAAGTTAGCCTAGACTTAATTAATCCCACTTGGTAGTTTAATAGGGTTAAGTTAAACACTTAACTAATCTAACATGATGATTTGATGTGGTTAAGTGACCTATACTTAACCAATCTAACTCGTTAATTTATTGAGGTTAAGTTTACCTATACTTAACCAATTTAACGTGAAAACATGATAAGGCTAAGTCACGAATCGCTTAAATACGCTTGACCGATTTGACTCAATAATTTGATAGGGTCAAGTTAATATATACTTAACCAACTTGAGCATGGTTTGTAGGGTTAAGTCTTGAACTTGGATACTTAGCCAATTTTGACATGATTTGTAGACGGGTTAAGTCATGAACTTAAGTGACACTTAATCCATTATGTAAACCCTAGTTCTGAGGATTAGGTGGATAACCGTAGTTAACAAGGATAACGGGAATAAGGCTAAGTGGTAAACCTTAGTTGAAGAATAACTAAGTAATGATTCTTAGTCAAGGAAATTTAGACCAGTTCATATATAGATGAGTAACCTAATACGGTAGGTCATCGTTTAAGTATACGAGTAGGACCAAGTATCTGATTTAGATAAAGGCTCCAGCGAACTGGGTAACGAAGCAGCGGCTTCGGGGAACGTGAGGATATTCTTGGTATCCCTCTATGAGCTGCCAGGTGATCATACTAGGCTCATGAGAGGTTAAGGTCTGCGTTAGAAGAACCAAGAGTATGCCTTGGTTGCTATACGAGCGACCTAAAGACGGGGATGGATAGGGGATAGTCGACGATACACGGTCGTACCCTAGATAGCATTTCGTCAGGCTACCTACCATCTTTGGTCAAGCTTGTACGTACGGAAAGGCAGAGAACACCCAAAAGACCATAATTGCTATCTAATTATGGTTGCGGTAAGGCTAGGATTGTGGGTTGGCCAGTAGTGTGTTCTCATACAGGATTTATCCTGTCTTGTCTTTCACTAGTTGAGGGAGTGGTCTCGTGGGACCATAGCCACGTATAGAAAAAAACAGACCTTAGCATCTGCATCGGCAGATAAATCGAAAGCTCCCGACCGAGTCCTGTATTTCCTAGTCTGCCCTGTGAAAGGACTCGGATGGCACGATGTGATACATGTGCATACAGTCATGGAAAAACAATTCACGATGAATGCGTGGGAAAAAGGGCGCGGTTGACGGTTAGCGTAAATCCTAGTGGCCCTGGGTGGTTGAACCAAAACCGAGATACGAAAACGTGCAATAGGTAAGCATAATCCCTAGTAGTCTTAGGTAGCATAAGTCCTAGTTGTACAAACAATGATTCATGTTGAAAGACCCTAGTTAGATATAGGGTGACAATCCAAAACGATCTTAAGGATCATGGAACTATGTTAAAGTAGTATATAATCTCATGGAAAGCCCGTATGGTCTACGGCAAGGGACTGAACATTTACATGGAATAAAACATACAAGTTGAGTAACCTATATATGCGATATATTAGGTTGACATAGACCATTACACGACTTTTGAGTAAGGGTCATTCATGGTTAACACATGATACGGTGGGGATACTAGTACGGTAGGTGCAGAGCTAAAAGACAGGATAGATACCATGGAATGTTATACGTGATAGATATCTTTGGGATATTATACTTGACAGGAACTTGACGATGGGATACCTTGTTTTATCTTGACATTGTAATTTATCATGACACTTTAGTTTGTCTGAGTTCAGTAGTTCATCATGTTATTTTTATTTAGCTTATCTATCTTGTCATCATGCTTATGTTCATCTCAGTTTCTCATGTCAGTTAACTTTACTAGTTTTTATGCTGATAGTAGATAGGGCTTACTCAGTCTTTTTGACTGACCCGTTTTGTTTCGCCTCTTTTCTTCCGTTCCCCCCAGGTTACAGGGAGGAAATACTGTTGTTTAGTTCGGACTTCTTTTGCTTGAAGGTCATCATGGATGGCTTGGACTTTTCTTGGCTATGGCTACTTTACTGTTTTTACTTGGGGAATAATTTATGAAAAGTCTTTATGCTTCTTTACTATTGCAAGACAAGTTTTGATGTACTCTGATGTAAAAGGCTTTAGACCTTAATTATTGATGTTTATGAAAGTTCGATTTTACTTCCGCTATTTTATATGTTCTGTCTTGTGATATTTCTGTGCATGTTTACCAATAATGCCCCTCTAAAGCTAGTGCATTCCTTTGCGAGTGACCCTAGCGGAGGCGGGGTGTTACAGCAGTGAACCCTTGGAAGCGGTAGGGCCGGTCCACACATATGTGTATGGATTAGTTATGCCTGAACACACGTTTCCCGGTCCCTTTGGACCTATAGTTTGACCACCAACGGCCTATAAAACACGAGGTACCTCAAAATCCATCATCCACAATGAGTAAAATGTCAGCGCTGGTAGGTCCCTGACAACACTCTAGCTAGAAAGAAACGTGTGCACTCCCTACGGTCCGTATCCCGTTTTTGACTCATACCGGGGTGTGAGGCTCGCGAAGTCACGTTATACACAAAGCTATGCCTAAACAGGTTGTGCTTCGATCATCAACTACAAGGCCTGCTTTTCAACAAAAGCCTTGATCCATGCATCTTGGCATGCCACATTGTTAGTCCAACCATATCATTGATTTCTACCAATATATAACCTCTAAGCTCGTATGTCTCAGAGAAGGGCGTTAACCACCAAACAGATATATATTAAGAGAGATCAACGAATGTAGTAAAAAGGGCTACAACGTCAGACATACATTCCATTTATAAACTTATGCTCTGGGTCTGAGCGAAAGTCAAATCCGTACAAATCAACACTACGTCCGAACGGTCACCACTGAATCCCTTTCAAGGTAGCTACTCCTCTCATGGGTCTCAGTAGCAACACATCCATTCGATGTGAAGATCGTCGGTCTTCAATTACCGTCTTCAACTCTTCGACTTAGATCGTCGTCTAATCATTTGAAATGAGATTGAACTCGGACTTTTCAAATGACTCTCGCATATATATATAATTTGAAATCATTGCATATCGTTATTGGTATTTAATAACGACCTATTTCTATTTTATTTAAAATAAGATAGCTTAAATTAATATAACGACGCTTCGGGTCAATGGGCGACCCTGACGCTGTTTTCAACCAAATTTGATTTACACTTATCTCGAAAACTAACCGTTGGATTTTGATGAAGTTTATATCGTTGGAAAGATCTTCCCAAAGCGGTCCTAACGGTTCCAGTTTTGGGAAAATCCGATGGTCGGATCTTTCGGTATAACTATTTAAAGTTACGATTGTCGATACGCGAACTGCCGCGCGCGTTTTGTTTAATTTATAATTTATATTTATATATATACATATAAATATAAATCGTTTGGCGATTTTAATTATAAAAATTTATTCTTTTTATCGCATCTAAAATGACGATAAAATATCACTTGTTTTATTTTACTACTTTTTTGTTTTATTTACACTAACTGTAAATAAATTATAATTTATATATCCTTTCATTTTATTTACACTAAGTGTAAATAAATTGTATTCTTTTTCCTATTTATTTACCTAATTGTAAATAAACGTTTTCTATTCTTTTCCTTATTTATTTACCTAAGTGTAAATAAATATTTCTCCTTTCCTTATTTATTTACCTAAATGTAAATAAATGTTTTCAATTGCTTTTTCCTTATTTATTTACACTATTTGTAAATAAATGTTTTTACTATTCTTTTATCTTATTTATTTACCTAAATGTAAATAAATGTTTACTTCCACTTTTCATTATTTATTTACATTAATTGTAAATAAATATATCTAATTTCTTTTTCTTATTTATTTACACTATTTGTAAATAAATGTTTTTATTTTATTTTTCCTATTTATTTACCTAAGTGTAAATAAATATATTCTTATCCTTTTGTTATGTATTTACCTAAATATAAATAAAAGGTTTCATCTTCTTTTTCTTCCTTATTTACACTATTTGTAAATAAAGAATTTTAATTTCTTGTTCTTATTTATTTACTTAATTCCTCTCCAATCTAATTAAAGTTTTAATTAAAACCTTATTTCGTTTTAACCTTCCAAAGTCATTATTAAATAATTAATCAAAAATTAGGAAATTAATCCCCTCATTAATCCGGGTTAAAGAATAAATGTTATTTAAAACATAATTCACGATAAACCCAAATTCAAATTTCATTGTAAATCGGTAGTTATAATAAAACCATTTTTTAATTCCTTTTATTTATTCTGATCAAAATATCATTTCTCATATTAAAACATTATTTTCAAAATATTAATTTTGAAATTAACTCTTTTAATATTCATTATAAAATGGATAATATAAGTTAATAAACTTATTCAGGTTAAAATGATGTTTCCATTAAAAATGGATTAAATAATCCAATTTGTTATATAATCCATTTATGTTTTATAATGGGCCAGACTTCTCACATTAGGCCTACAACTTGTGGATGCTGGATATGCCGGTTGGGTCCGGGCAGACTTATTCCACAGTTGGGCTTAAACTCGAGTCAAAACCCAAATTGTATTCGTGTACTTGGACCTCTCACATTAGGCCCAACATTTATGGCTGTTGGATATGCCGGTTGGTTCCGGGCAGACTTCCTGTAACGACACGGATTTCGCCCGGACCTAATCGATCGCTAAACCGACCAAGACCGTTCGAATCCCGCATACGCTAACTTTGGGTATACAACACATCAGAACAAATAACAGAAGACTTCAATAAACATCATAATAATGTTACATCAGAGTACAGAATATCAGAGTATATCGATAATAATACACAGCGGAAGATAAATTTACATAAATGTAAAACAGTGCACAGCGGAAATATAAACTACACAGCGGAAGACTGTAAATGCCTGGACACAGCTTAAAGCTTCAATCCAGAATCCTGCTCAATACATCTGCAAAATAAAACTACTCGACTGCCCGTGTGGAAAATAGGGGCACCCGAGTTCGCAAGGGAAAAGCAAACTACAGGTCAGTCATGGGACTGGTGTGAGAACTCAAAAACAGTTGTTAACTTTGTTCAAAAATAAGGCAAATCACGGGACCACGCCACTTTCGCGGAACGGGTTTACCCCTATGAAAGCCAGTGTATAAACAACAATCAATATAGATATATGGATCTACTATGCACCAATCAACATGCAATATCCCAATCTACCCATTTAGATTAATCACCACACTTAGATTTTCTAAATCCAATTCAATTTACAGAAATTATTCCTTTGGATTTTATTCCCGATTTCTTATTTCAAATCATTTGAAATACATATCTAACTTTCTATATCAAAGTAGATTTCACTTCGGGATCTCAAATCAAATCATTTTGAAATGTGAATTCCAAAACATAACAATGCATACAAACAAGTATGCAACCAAATATCGTGCTCCCCATCGACAAGGCAAAGGGTACGCACCTCGCAACTCGATATATATATGTGCACCTACCCCACGTAGGAGTAGGCTACACCGACGATGCACCTCCCACTCATGGAGAGCATACACCGCCCTCTCACCCATACTTTTAGTCTCAGGGTTACCCGAATCTTTAGCCACATACTAAATCATTTCATATCCCGAAGTAGGGAAAATCATTTCACAACATAATAATCACAATGTATCATATAATACATTTCTAAATCACTTTAGAAATCATCGGGTTTTGGGCCTCGAAATCCTTTCTGTTTTATAAAACATTTTTATAAAACATTCCCTGTCCAAAATCGGGAATACATTTCTTTTCACTTAAGAAAAATATCATTTCACAATCATTCGTTAAATTTGAAATGAACACAACATCGCTAAACACCTTATCGTCAAATCGTGAAGTCTTTCACAAGGCGTTAGCACACAGATATTTTCAACCCAACCCAATGCTAAATGTAAAAGCATATTCTGCTCATAAACTGGTCGAGCACAATCCAAACCATCAATCAATCAAATTTAACATACGCCTCATTCCAATTCATTAGTCACTAACCGTAAATTAATCAAGAGAATAATTCCCCAAATATTAACCCCGAAGGCCGAAACCAACATCAGATCAATATCCAGAAAACCATTCTGCTTGGCTAACCGACAGTTAGTTTCTAAATTTCACGTTCAAATCTAATTAAAGATTTAACTATCGCCTGGAGCAAAACTGGTGATACTCCATTCTCGATCTTTTCAATCTAATTAAAGATTCATTAAAACTCCACTTAGTTTTAATCTGTGACTGGGTTAAAGAATCAGTGTCATCTAAAAACACGGTTCGCGATAAACCCAAAGTCACATTCCATTAATTATCGGGTTAAAGAACGAGTGTTATTTAAAAACACTGTTCACGATAAACCCAAAAATCAATATCAATTCAATTCCAATTAAATATTATTTAATTGGTACACTTCATTAAATCTAAATAAAAAGATTTAATCTTTTCTCAACTGGGTTCAAGAACAGTGTTAGTGAAGACACCATTTACGACAAACCCAAATCACATTCGATATTCAATACAAGGCTCTGAATAGAAAATATATCGGCTTATATTCAATATCGAGTTCTACGACTAACAGATGTCGTATGGGAAATAACGATATATATATATATATCTTTCAAATTTCCATAACAACACCTGTATAATCACGAATCCCAACATCGAAATATTCCGAAGACAATTTCGATTCAAATCCACTCCAATGCAATCATTGGAATTTTGGTTATTTTTAAAACCCTTTTCGAATTCAATTTATTTATTTAAAAATAAATAGAATTATAATCCTAGTTCAAAACTAGTTCATTTCGATAAAAATCTATTTTTATCTTTTCAAATATGGAGTTTTTCATCCCAATTCTTCCCAAATCATTTCTTATGATTTTACACAAATTATTACTATTTTTAATAATTTTATCAAGGCCTGTACGGTCGATTTCCATCAATGGCCATCGAACTGCACTTACAGCGACCTTTTCCGAATTTGATTTGGACGTATCTCCAAATCCAACCGTTAGATTTCAAATTTCTAATATTCCTTAGAAAGCTCTTTTCGATACGAACCCAACGGTTCTGATTTCAGGAGAATCCGACGGTCGGATCTCCCGTAATGTCCGTTCGAAGTCAATGGTCGAAATTCGCGAACTGCCGCAGCGCGGCGCGTTCTATTCAGGCCATTTATTATATATATAATATATATTTCGTCGATTTCTATTTAAAACGAATTATATAAATAGTTTTGAATTCGTTTCAAAAACATTTTCAACTTCCTTTTCAATTCAAATCACAATTGAATTCTTCTTTATAGATTCGTTTTGAAATTCATTTCTATTCAATTCAAATTTCAATTCAATTCGAATTCGTTTTCAATTCAATTCATTTCGAATTCGTTTTCTATTCAATTCAATTCGAATTCATTTTCTATTCAATTCAATTCGAATTCGTTTTCTATTCAATTCAATTCGAATTCGTTTTCTATTTCAATTCAATTCGAATTCGTTTTCTATTCAATTCAATTCGAATTCATTTTCTATTCATTTCAATTCGAATTCATTTTCTATTCAGTTCAATTCGAATTCGTTTTCTATTCATTTCAATTCGAATTCATTTTCTATTCAATTCAATTCGAATTCGTTTTCTATTCAATTCAATTCGAATTCATTTTCTATTCAATTCAATTCGAATTCGTTTTCTATTCAATTCAATTCGAATTCGTTTTCTATTCAATTCAATTCGAATTCGTTTTCTATTCAATTCAATTCGAATTCGTTTTCTATTCAATTCAATTCGAATTCATTTTCTATTCAATTCAATTCGAATTCATTTTCTATTCAATTCAATTCGAATTCATTTTCTATTCAATTCAATTCGAATTCGTTTTCTATTCAATTCAATTCGAATTCGTTTTCTATTCAATTCAATTCGAATTCGTTTTCTATTCAATTCAATTCGAATTCGTTTTCTATTCAATTCAATTCGAATTCGTTTTCTATTCAATTCAATTCGAATTCGTTTTCTATTCAATTCAATTCGAATTCATTTTCTATTTCAATTCAATTCGAATTCATTTTCTATTCAATTCAATTCGAATATTTCATATGCATCGTTTTCATTTCATATATATATATATATCGTTTTCAATTCGAATATTTCATATACATTGTTTTCAATTCGAATATTTTCACTTTCAATATATCCGATATTTTCACTTTCAATTTATTCGATATTTTCACTTCGCTATATATATAAATTTCACTTTTCATATATTCGATATTTTCACTTTGCTATATATATATATTTCACTTTCGATATATATAATATTTTCACTTTCGATATATATAATATTTTCACTTTCGATATATATAATATTTTCACTTTCGATATATATAATATTTTCACTTTCGATATATATAATATTTTCACTTTCGATATATATAATATTTTCACCAAACCATTCAAACCAAACCATATAGTCTAACTAATTTGCAATCAAACAAACAAGTCCATGGTCTGTGGACGATTGTGTCGGGTGCTACTAAGCACCGTCTACATCCTAGTATATATATATATATAACTAGAAAAAGAAAATTTAGAGTGAGGAGTTCTCACCAATAGCTATCCTAACTCCACGGCACTTCCTTGATAGAAATCTTCATCGCTATCGCATCTTCGTCGTCTTCGTTGCCCATAGCCACTACATATGTAAAAATCGAATTTTTACTTCGTTATTCAATTCATAAAAATCGAATTTTGACGTCGCTATTCAATATATATAAATCGAATTTTGACTTCGCTTTCAATATATAAAAATATGATTTTGACTTCGCTTTCAATATATAAAAATATGATTTTGACTTCGCTTTCAATATATAAAAATATGATTTTTCTTTTTAAAGAAATCAGTTTTCAATACCTTTTAAAAAAATCAGTTTTTATATCTTTTAAAAAATCTGTTTCTTTTTCTTTTTTTAAAATGCAGTTTTCAATTTCTTTTTTTTTTTAAAAAAAACAGTTCATAATATTCTAAAAAGAGTCAGTTTATATTTTCTTTAAAAATCCAGTTTTAACTCTTTTATAAAATGCAGTTTTTGCCTTATTAAAAATGCAGTTTTTTTATAACTAAAAATCAGTTTTAACTTTCTTTCTTTTTTTTTTCCTATTTTAAACGATAAAACCTTTTCTATTTCAAAAGATAAAACCTTTTCTATTTCAAAAGATAAAACCTTTAAAATAAACTCAGTTTTCTTCTTTTAAAATTCTGTTTTTATTCTAAAGAAAGAAAAAAACGCAGTTTTAAATCTAAAGAAAATAATACAGTTTTAAATCTTTATAAAAAAATTCAGTTTTATTCTTTTATAAAAATTCTTTTAAAAATTTCTGTTTTAAAAATTCTTTTTAAAAATTCTGTTTTTATAAACCTAAAACAAAAATCAGTAATTAGTTTATAAATTCGAAAATAAAAATCAAAATAAAAATGAAATAGCTCACCGTGGATCTCGAAGTGGAGGAGGCGTTCGTCGGTGGGTTCTGGCGGCGTTCGGAGTTGTCGAGGTTGTCGCGGCGGTGGTTTCGGAGTTGCTTCGATTTCGTCTCGAGTCCCGTAGCCTGGAGGGAGGAAGTTGCGAGGGTGGTGGGGCGATCTGGCGTGGGTTCGTCGGCGATGGGTTCGTCGGCGGCTCGAGCTAAGGGGCGGCGGCGCGATAAGTTAGGTTTTTTTTTTTTTTTTTTTTTTTTGTTATTTCTGATTAATGAAAAGGGGGGGGGCCAGGAAGATGATAAAGGAGGGAAGAGGTTTTTTTTTTTATTTTATTATTTAATTATTAAATTTCGCAAAAAGGTTGACTTTCATCCACGACCTCGAAACGAGGCCCACTGCCTGTCGTCCATAGCGTTTAACCCCCATTCCGAACACAATGGGATATGTATCGCAAGCTGGTTTGATCGTTACAATCGGTTTCCTTTTGAATTTTCATTTAAATCACTATATTGAATTTTAAACGTACTTTTCAAATTACCGGGGCCACATACTGACTAGAAAAATTCCAGAAAAATATTTTCTAGCTTCGTATTGACGATACGGTCCTAACAAAACTAGTTTCGTCGAAATCTGAGACCGTTTGAAAAATGGCCAATTTCCAGTCGATTAAAATCAACTGAAACTGGTCAAACGCATTTTCCTTTGCCACGCTCACATATTGATTCGAAAAATTATGAAATTTGGAATCTAGCAATAACTTTACATCACGGACCCAACAAAAGTGGTTTCGTCGAAATCCGAGGTCATTTGCAAAATGTCCATTTTTAAGGGCCTGAATTCCATAGCGACTATTCAGAATTTTCAACTGGACATATCTTTTGATTCCCGATATGAAATCTTGATTTTTCGGATTCGTTGGAAAGATATTCACTATTAGATTCCATTATTTTTGGTTTCACTAAAATCCGGATTGTTTTGCACCCGGTACATTCAATTGAAGTTTGAAATCGAATTATCGAACTACCGCGCCATTTTCAATTCTATTTATAATTATATATAAATATTTATATTCTAACGACGACGCGTATAATATATACGTTCGAATTATATTCAAAATAAATTTCTCGTCGATATTATTTAAAATAATTCATGTTAAATAATCAGAATTCGCTAAAATTGCCAAAATAAAAATTTCAAACTGGCTCGCATTTTACGGGTTGTTACAATCTCCCCCACTTAAAACTTTTCGTCCCCGAAAAGGAACAAAGTCGAAAGTGGTTTGATTATTCAACTCTACGTTCGATCTGGCTTCCATTCTCCAACTCTTTAGTTTCTGAGAATTTTCAAAATTTCAAAAATTTGGCTAACACCCTAAATTTTTGAAAAATTTCGCCATAACCTCCCCTGCACCGGGAGCATCGGGGAATTTCAAATAGCTTCCCCGGTCCTTCAGATCTCAAAAAGAAAAAGAAAAAGCCAAGCGGCTAGCCAATAGGCTCACAAAATCATCATCACCCAAACAAAACAGGAAATTATGTAGTAAACATGTACCTATTTGTCGGGCAAACAAATTTTATTCTCTGCTCTAGCCTCCTTGCTATGACCTGTTCAAAGTAAGTATATGTATATGCAAGCAAATGCGACCAATTTTCAATACAGTTTACTATTTGGTTCAATTGGCTAAATGGTTAAAAATTATCAAACAAATAAACCAACAACACAAACATCAATCAATTAATTGATTATATTTTCAAATATATAATTTTATATATTTAAAATCATATTTTCTAAAATCAGATTATATATAATCACAAATACGTTATTCATAAACAAATAACTCTCGACTCATTCTAGGGCATTTCTAACCCCATCTCTAACGAGTCACTCATTCTAGAATGCTACTGATTCTATCTCTAATGAGGATTCTTTTATAGGACATTACTAATCCTACCTCTGATGAGTCTTTTATTCTGTTCAAACGAGTTGTACCCCAAAGATTTGAGTTTAACCAAAGCTCTGATACCACGTTGTAACGACACGGATTTCGCCCGGACCTAATCGATCGCTAAACCGACCAAGACCGTTCGAATCCCGCATACGCTAACTTTGGGTATACAACACATCAGAACAAATAACAGAAGACTTCAATAAACATCATAATAATGTTACATCAGAGTACAGAATATCAGAGTATATCGATAATAATACACAGCGGAAGATAAATTTACATAAATGTAAAACAGTGCACAGCGGAAATATAAACTACACAGCGGAAGACTGTAAATGCCTGGACACAGCTTAAAGCTTCAATCCAGAATCCTGCTCAATACATCTGCAAAATAAAACTACTCGACTGCCCGTGTGGAAAATAGGGGCACCCGAGTTCGCAAGGGAAAAGCAAACTACAGGTCAGTCATGGGACTGGTGTGAGAACTCAAAAACAGTTGTTAACTTTGTTCAAAAATAAGGCAAATCACGGGACCACGCCACTTTCGCGGAACGGGTTTACCCCTATGAAAGCCAGTGTATAAACAACAATCAATATAGATATATGGATCTACTATGCATCAATCAACATGCAATATCCCAATCTACCCATTTAGATTAATCACCACACTTAGATTTTCTAAATCCAATTCAATTTACAGAAATTATTCCTTTGGATTTTATTCCCGATTTCTTATTTCAAATCATTTGAAATACATATCTAACTTTCTATATCAAAGTAGATTTCACTTCGGGATCTCAAATCAAATCATTTTGAAATGTGAATTCCAAAACATAACAATGCATACAAACAAGTATGCAACCAAATATCGTGCTCCCCATCGACAAGGCAAAGGGTACGCACCTCGCAACTCGATATATATATGTGCACCTACCCCACGTAGGAGTAGGCTACACCGACGATGCACCTCCCACTCATGGAGAGCATACACCGCCCTCTCACCCATACTTTTAGTCTCAGGGTTACCCGAATCTTTAGCCACATACTAAATCATTTCATATCCCGAAGTAGGGAAAATCATTTCACAACATAATAATCACAATGTATCATATAATACATTTCTAAATCACTTTAGAAATCATCGGGTTTTGGGCCTCGAAATCCTTTCTGTTTTATAAAACATTTTTATAAAACATTCCCTGTCCAAAATCGGGAATACATTTCTTTTCACTTAAGAAAAATATCATTTCACAATCATTCGTTAAATTTGAAATGAACACAACATCGCTAAACACCTTATCGTCAAATCGTGAAGTCTTTCACAAGGCGTTAGCACACAGATATTTTCAACCCAACCCAATGCTAAATGTAAAAGCATATTCTGCTCATAAACTGGTCGAGCACAATCCAAACCATCAATCAATCAAATTTAACATACGCCTCATTCCAATTCATTAGTCACTAACCGTAAATTAATCAAGTGAATAATTCCCCAAATATTAACCCCGAAGGCCGAAACCAACATTAGATCAATATCCAGAAAACCATTCTGCTTGGCTAACCGACAGTTAGTTTCTAAATTTCACGTTCAAATCTAATTAAAGATTTAACTATCGCCTGGAGCAAAACTGGTGATACTCCATTCTCGATCTTTTCAATCTAATTAAAGATTCATTAAAACTCCACTTAGTTTTAATCTGTGACTGGGTTAAAGAATCAGTGTCATCTAAAAACACGGTTCGCGATAAACCCAAAGTCACATTCCATTAATTATCGGGTTAAAGAACGAGTGTTATTTAAAAACACTGTTCACGATAAACCCAAAAATCAATATCAATTCAATTCCAATTAAATATTATTTAATTGGTACACTTCATTAAATCTAAATAAAAAGATTTAATCTTTTCTCAACTGGGTTCAAGAACAGTGTTAGTGAAGACACCATTTACGACAAACCCAAATCACATTCGATATTCAATACAAGGCTCTGAATAGAAAATATATCGGCTTATATTCAATATCGAGTTCTACGACTAACAGATGTCGTATGGGAAATAACGATATATATATATATATATCTTTCAAATTTCCATAACAACACCTGTATAATCACGAATCCCAACATCGAAATATTCCGAAGACAATTTCGATTCAAATCCACTCCAATGCAATCATTGGAATTTTGGTTATTTTTAAAACCCTTTTCGAATTCAATTTATTTATTTAAAAATAAATAGAATTATAATCCTAGTTCAAAACTAGTTCATTTCGATAAAAATCTATTTTTATCTTTTCAAATATGGAGTTTTTCATCCCAATTCTTCCCAAATCATTTCTTATGATTTTACACAAATTATTACTATTTTTAATAATTTTATCAAGGCCTGTACGGTCGATTTCCATCAATGGCCATCGAACTGCACTTACAGCGACCTTTTCCGAATTTGATTTGGACGTATCTCCAAATCCAACCGTTAGATTTCAAATTTCTAATATTCCTTAGAAAGCTCTTTTCGATACGAACCCAACGGTTCTGATTTCAGGAGAATCCGACGGTCGGATCTCCCGTAATGTCCGTTCGAAGTCAATGGTCGAAATTCGCGAACTGCCGCAGCGCGGCGCGTTCTATTCAGGCCATTTATTATATATATAATATATATATAATATATATTTCGTCGATTTCTATTTAAAACAAATTATATAAATAGTTTTGAATTCGTTTCAAAAACATTTTCAACTTCCTTTTCAATTCAAATCACAATTGAATTCTTCTTTATAGATTCGTTTTAAAATTCATTTCTATTCAATTCAAATTTCAATTCAATTCGAATTCGTTTTCAATTCAATTCATTTCGAATTCATTTTCTATTCAATTCAATTCGAATTCGTTTTCTATTCAATTCAATTCGAATTCATTTTCTATTCAATTCAATTCGAATTCGTTTTCTATTCAATTCAATTCGAATTCGTTTTCTATTTCAATTCAATTCGAATTCGTTTTCTATTCAATTCAATTCGAATTCATTTTCTATTCATTTCAATTCGAATTCATTTTCTATTCAGTTCAATTCGAATTCGTTTTCTATTCATTTCAATTCGAATTCATTTTCTATTCAATTCAATTCGAATTCGTTTTCTATTCAATTCAATTCGAATTCATTTTCTATTCAATTCAATTCGAATTCGTTTTCTATTCAATTCAATTCGAATTCGTTTTCTATTCAATTCAATTCGAATTCGTTTTCTATTCAATTCAATTCGAATTCGTTTTCTATTCAATTCAATTCGAATTCGTTTTCTATTCAATTCAATTCGAATTCATTTTCTATTCAATTCAATTCGAATTCATTTTCTATTCAATTCAATTCGAATTCGTTTTCTATTCAATTCAATTCGAATTCGTTTTCTATTCAATTCAATTCGAATTCGTTTTCTATTCAATTCAATTCGAATTCGTTTTCTATTCAATTCAATTCGAATTCGTTTTCTATTCAATTCAATTCGAATTCGTTTTCTATTCAATTCAATTCGAATTCATTTTCTATTTCAATTCAATTCGAATTCATTTTCTATTCAATTCAATTCGAATATTTCATATGCATCGTTTTCATTTCATATATATATATATATCGTTTTCAATTCGAATATTTCATATACATTGTTTTCAATTCGAATATTTTCACTTTCAATATATCCGATATTTTCACTTTCAATTTATTCGATATTTTCACTTCGCTATATATATAAATTTCACTTTTCATATATTCGATATTTTCACTTTGCTATATATATATATTTCACTTTCGATATATATAATATTTTCACTTTCGATATATATAATATTTTCACTTTCGATATAT
The DNA here is from genome assembly GCA_030737875.1 of Allium sativum. Taxonomy (NCBI): domain Eukaryota; kingdom Viridiplantae; phylum Streptophyta; class Magnoliopsida; order Asparagales; family Amaryllidaceae; genus Allium; species Allium sativum. Next base: position 602,653,444 of record CM060916.1, on the reverse strand, counting down.
ATAATATTTTCACTTTCGATATATATAATATTTTCACTTTCGATATATATAATATTTTCACTTTCGATATATATAATATTTTCACCAAACCATTCAAACCAAACCATATAGTCTAACTAATTTGCAATCAAACAAACAAGTCCATGGTCTGTGGACGATTGTGTCGGGTGCTACTAAGCACCGTCTACATCCTAGTATATATATATATATATAACTAGAAAAAGAAAATTTAGAGTGAGGAGTTCTCACCAATAGCTATCCTAACTCCACGGCACTTCCTTGATAGAAATCTTCATCGCTATCGCATCTTCGTCGTCTTCGTTGCCCATAGCCACTACATATGTAAAAATCGAATTTTTACTTCGTTATTCAATTCATAAAAATCGAATTTTGACGTCGCTATTCAATATATATAAATCGAATTTTGACTTCGCTTTCAATATATAAAAATATGATTTTGACTTCGCTTTCAATATATAAAAATATGATTTTGACTTCGCTTTCAATATATAAAAATATGATTTTTCTTTTTAAAGAAATCAGTTTTCAATACCTTTTAAAAAAATCAGTTTTTATATCTTTTAAAAAATCTGTTTCTTTTTCTTTTTTTAAAATGCAGTTTTCAATTTCTTTTTTTTTTTAAAAAAAACAGTTCATAATATTCTAAAAAGAGTCAGTTTATATTTTCTTTAAAAATCCAGTTTTAACTCTTTTATAAAATGCAGTTTTTGCCTTATTAAAAATGCAGTTTTTTTATAACTAAAAATCAGTTTTAACTTTCTTTCTTTTTTTTTTCCTATTTTAAACGATAAAACCTTTTCTATTTCAAAAGATAAAACCTTTTCTATTTCAAAAGATAAAACCTTTAAAATAAACTCAGTTTTCTTCTTTTAAAATTCTGTTTTTATTCTAAAGAAAGAAAAAAATGCAGTTTTAAATCTAAAGAAAATAATACAGTTTTAAATCTTTATAAAAAAATTCAGTTTTATTCTTTTATAAAAATTCTTTTAAAAATTTCTGTTTTAAAAATTCTTTTTAAAAATTCTGTTTTTATAAACCTAAAACAAAAATCAGTAATTAGTTTATAAATTCGAAAATAAAAATGAAATAGCTCACCGTGGATCTCGAAGTGGAGGAGGCGTTCGTCGGTGGGTTCTGGCGGCGTTCGGAGTTGTCGAGGTTGTCGCGGCGGTGGTTTCGGAGTTGCTTCGATTTCGTCTCGAGTCCCGTAGCCTGGAGGGAGGAAGTTGCGAGGGTGGTGGGGCGATCTGGCGTGGGTTCGTCGGCGATGGGTTCGTCGGCGGCTCGAGCTAAGGGGCGGCGGTGCGATAAGTTAGGTTTTTTTTTTTTTTTTTTTTTTTTGTTATTTCTGATTAATGAAAAGGGGGGGGGGCCAGGAAGATGATAAAGGAGGGAAGAGGTTTTTTTTTTATTTTATTATTTAATTATTAAATTTCGCAAAAAGGTTGACTTTCATCCACGACCTCGAAACGAGGCCCACTGCCTGTCGTCCATAGCGTTTAACCCCCATTCCGAACACAATGGGATATGTATCGCAAGCTGGTTTGATCGTTACAATCGGTTTCCTTTTGAATTTTCATTTAAATCACTATATTGAATTTTAAACGTACTTTTCAAATTACCGGGGCCACATACTGACTAGAAAAATTCCAGAAAAATATTTTCTAGCTTCGTATTGACGATACGGTCCTAACAAAACTAGTTTCGTCGAAATCTGAGACCGTTTGAAAAATGGCCAATTTCCAGTCGATTAAAATCAACTGAAACTGGTCAAACGCATTTTCCTTTGCCACGCTCACATATTGATTCGAAAAATTATGAAATTTGGAATCTAGCAATAACTTTACATCACGGACCCAACAAAAGTGGTTTCGTCGAAATCCGAGGTCATTTGCAAAATGTCCATTTTTAAGGGCCTGAATTCCATAGCGACTATTCAGAATTTTCAACTGGACATATCTTTTGATTCCCGATATGAAATCTTGATTTTTCGGATTCGTTGGAAAGATATTCACTATTAGATTCCATTATTTTTGGTTTCACTAAAATCCGGATTGTTTTGCACCCGGTACATTCAATTGAAGTTTGAAATCGAATTATCGAACTACCGCGCCATTTTCAATTCTATTTATAATTATATATAAATATTTATATTCTAACGACGACGCGTATAATATATACGTTCGAATTATATTCAAAATAAATTTCTCGTCGATATTATTTAAAATAATTCATGTTAAATAATCAGAATTCGCTAAAATTGCCAAAATAAAAATTTCAAACTGGCTCGCATTTTACGGGTTGTTACACTTCCGCCATAAACGTGACCTAACCTCGTGTCCAAATACAATTTATAATTATAGTTGTTTCTTAAAAATCTTATTTTTAAAAATATTTCATATTTTAAAACCTCTAAAATATCATTCATTACTTGAAATACTCTTTATATAAATTCTTATCTTTCCATTTCTATACACATTAATTTTTCCCCATTATTATAATACTATAATAATAATCACTTCAAAAATGGTTTTAATTGTTATATTAAAAACCTACCATTCCAACATTAAATCAATCATTTATGTCAAGTATTGAAATCCATCTTCCAAATTTAATGTTAACATAAAACAGAATCTTTCAGTTTCAAATTCTCCTTATAGTTGGAATGTAATTTACCAATTCTAGAAATTTGTTTTATAACTTTCCAAATAAACATGGATATGTTCTCCTTAATTTAAGCGTCCATTAATTCTATTAATTGAGTAATCAATGGAATTTATTTCTTTCATTCCAAACTTCTATTTTATCCTTTTTAAATAGTAAAATACATAACTCCTTAATCCAATTTCCAATTTATTGTATTAATTGCATATTTATTTGTTTGACTCAAAATTGGAATGAGACCCACACCATTCATTTCCATATAATTCGATTATACGGCAATTGTACATTTATTACATAGCAAATTTCAAACATCAACAACCAAAGTGCATTTTCTAATTAAATCCAAGGGTGACGTGTATTCAAATGCCAACCCATGACCCGTATGGGGTTTCAACCAACACAATTCAAATATTATAAAATAAACGGTGCTTCTGGACAATGTGTTAAAATTGATCGTCCAATCACATAAACAAGCCAAGGTCGCTTGTAAATGACAGTGTATACAAGTGCATTAAATAATAACATAAATAACATACCCAATTAACGATGTTCACATAATAGGTATGATGGTTCCAATTTCATCCCTTTTAAATGAAATAAATTTACAATAAACATATTCACTTTATACCATTTCATTTAATGTAAACAGCCCATATACAAACTATTTCCTTTTTAAATCCATTCCTAAATAAAGAACAAATTTCATTCATTTTAAAATAAAGAAATAAAACTTTTTTTTCATTTAAGTCCTTTATTAAAATAAAGAACAAAACTTTGTTCATTAAAGTCCTTTTTATAATAAAGGATAAAACTTATACATCTTAGTTCCTTTAAAATAAAGAAACAAACTTTTACCTTTTAATCCTTTTTAAAATAAAGAAATAATCTTTATTCTAATCTTTTATTAAAAATAAAAGTCAAACACTATCTTAATTTCAAAACAAAATCAAAAAAATAAAAATAAAGATAAAGTTTCATTATGTTTTTAACAAAACAAAATCAAAAATAAAGTTGTATTCTATGTTTCAACAAACAAAAAGAAAAGTTTCATTTTGTTCTTCAACAAAATAAAATATAAGAATGTTTCATTTTTGTTTTTCAACAAAATAAAATATAAAAATGTTTCATTTATCTCCAATAAACCAAAAATATAAAAAGGTCTATTTTTGTTACAACAAACAAAAGTAAAAGTTTCATTCTTGTTTCACTAAACAAAATATTTGTGCTTCATTTGTTTTAACAAAATTAAAGGTTCCATTTCGACTCAACCCAATAGTATCAACCACATATGCAACATCAACTGACAATCACAGTACAAGCAACAACATCCATATTCAAGCATACATCACAGATTCATATTCATTCACATCATACAACGAAAGAAAAAAAAAATCAAATTAAACATAGAATCTCACCGAAAGCTTTCCACTAAACATTCACGTCACGCCGCCACTACAGGAGTTCAGTTTGCATCTATCTTCACCACGTTAGAGCCCCTATTGTGTGCCAACGTCGCCCGCAACCACCACCAGTTCGGTGGTCTCTCGAGACCCTCTTTCATTATTGCTTTGGAAATTTCGAATTTTACTGAATGGGTTCAAAGTAAAGGGGAAAGGAATTTAGGAGTGTTAGGGCCATTGATAAAGAACATGACGACGACTTGGAATAAGAATTAGGGTTTAGTTTTGACCGTATATATATTAGGTTATATGTATATTAAATAATATTTAATTTAATAGGTGTTTATCTTATTTTTTTTTCCTTGAATTTATAAAAGGGATAAAATATGACATATATGCAAATGAGAGGAAGAGAGAGAGAGAACATAGGAGAAATAAATGAAATGCATGCGGCCATTATTATTCTCATTTTCATTATTCTTTTTCCTTCTTTATATAATTTTTTTTTTTGCAATGAATGACACGCCTCTAATTTCCATTGATTATAATTCCAAATTTTATTTATTTATTTTTCATGCACAGGAAACATTAATATCATTGCCATCTTTAATACGCGGGTTTTGAACATTGCCATCTTTCATCTTACATATAAATAAATATATATCATGAAACGCTCAGCAGCATTAAAGGAGAAATAATAATAATAATAATATATTATGACAATAAATTTCTTTTAACACGAACATACATGCATTCATAAATTTCTATTCACCTGTTGCCTTTCTATCCATTTGTTTGGTCTCACACGTATATACAAAGTATGTTACATACGTGCATGGCAATATGATAATAAATTTTGTGTATTAATTGTAACTTATTTCTAATTCATCACCAATGAATTAAATAGCAATTGGTTTCCCACACTAGTCCATTAATCTATTGCAATCGTTATTTTAAAACTAGTTAACATTCAATGTATTTCTTTAATTACCATTCATAATTAATGTTATCCTTTGTCTTACAATTTATACAAACAAAATTTCCAAATATATACATTACAACACAATGTAAAATACACATTAATTCATATATATATCCTATGCATTGATTATTCTGCTTCTCATTTAATTATAATATATTTGTAAAAATTTACAAAATTTGATAATAACAAAATGCCAGTTACTGTCCAATAGCTTAACAACTGCTTTACTTAATAGAATTTGATAACTGATTGCAATTAAATGTAAATTTCAAATTTTCAAACTGTAGCGCTGCTCTAACTCCTACTACCCTTAAATTGAATTTATTCGTTTTAACTATGATTAAAATAAATTTTTAGTCGTTATTATTAAAAATAAATTATTTTAAATATCCAGTTTCCTTTAAAATTCATAAAATAAAATTTTTAAATTGGCCCCAAAATTCCCAGTTGTTACAAAATCGACTTTGTCGGCAGCTTCTCGGATCATATCAGGCCCTAACACAAGTCTATTACCGGGTTCGACCCAACAAGCAGAAGATCGGCACGGCCTACCATATAATGCTTCGAATGGCGACATTGTCAGGCTCGCCTGGTAGCTGTTATTATATGAGAATTCAGCCACATGCAGATGGTCTTTCCATGATCCGCTGAAATCTAGAACACAAGCCCGCAATAGATCTTCTAGTATACGATTCACCCTCTCAGTCTGACCATCTGTCTGAGGATGGTAAGCGGTGCTTAAGTTCAGCTTTGTTCCCAGCTCTACTTGAAATGCCTCCCAGAATTTACTAGTAAATATCGGGTCTCTATCACTGACTATACTGAGCGGCACTCCATGTAGTCTAACAATTTCCTTGAAGTATATCCGCGCCAGACTTTGAGCAGTTCTGTTTGATCTGACAGGTATGAAATGGGCGGTCTTCGCGAAGCAATCTACGATCACCCAAATACTGTCATTTCCTTTTCTGGTTCTGGGCAAACCATCAATGAAGTCCATGGAAATATGTTCCCACTTCCAGCCAGGAACGTCTAGCGGTTGCAATAATCCAGCAAGTTTTTGTTGGTCGCTTTTGACTAGCTGGCAGGTAGGGCATCCGCTAACATATAAAGAAATGTCCCTCTTCATCGACTTCCACCAGAAAGTGTGTTTTATGTCATTATACATTTTGCTTACTCCCGGATGGATACTAAGTTTTGACTTATGGCATTCATCCAGTACTTCCTTTCGGAGCTCAGCAATGTTAGGGACACAGATTCGACCTTTCAGCCTTAGAATCCCCTCATTATCAACTTGGAAACTCGAGGGTTCGCCATTTTGAATTATCTCTCTGATCTTCTGAATGAAGTGATCATCCTTCTGAAGAGCAGATATTTTATCTATCAATGAAGCCGTGATAATAAAACTGGCGATCATTTCATTCTTTCGGCTTAACGCATCGGCCACGACATTGGCTTTCCCTGGAGTGTGTATAATCTCAAAGTCATATGCTGCGAGGAACTCTAGCCAACGTTGCTGCCTCAGATTCAAGTCCTTCTGGGTGAACAGATACTTTAACGACTGGTGATCTATAAACAGTTCAAATCTCTCACCCAGAAGATAATTTTTCTAGATTTTCAAAGCGAACACTATAGCCAACAACTCAAGATCATGAGTGACATAGTTTCTCTCGTGCGGCTTCAGCTGACGGCTAGCATAAGCAATCACTTGACCTCTTTGCATTAACACTGCGCCAAGGCCTTCTCTAGAAGCATCTGTCCAGACTTTCAAATCCTGATTGCCGTCGATAATGGTTAACACTGGAGCAGTCGTTAATCTTGACTTTAGCTCTTCAAAAGCCTCCTCACTCTCTGGCGTCCATTTGAATTTCGAGTGCTTCTTTGTAAGCTTCGTTAAGTGGCTAGATATCTTCGAAAAAAATTTCACGAACTTCCGGTAATAACTAGCCAAACCAAGAAAACTGCGAACCTCTGTAGGAGTACTAGGCTGTTTCCAGTTTTGAATAGCTGTGATTTTACCTGGATCCATAGCAATTCCTTCCTTCGATACAACGTGGCCAAGAAATTTCACTTCATCTTGCCAGAATATACATTTGGACAATTTAGCTTTCAATACAATCTTTCTGAGAATCTCCAGAACCTGTTCCAAATGCTTTTCATGTTCGGTCTTTGATTTAGAGAAGATTAGAATATCGTCAATAAAAACCAGAACAAATTTATTCAAAACCCCTCTGAACACTCTATTCATCAGATCGACGAAGTAAGCTGGAGCGTTACATAAGCCGAAGGACATTACTAACCACTCATAAAATAGGTCTAGATCTCTGAATGCTGTCATAGGAACATATTCTTCGGCAATTCGAAGCTGATGGAAGCCTGTAGCTAGGTCCATCCTTGAAAATACTTGTGCTCCATTCAGACGATCCAATAAATCATCGATTCGCGGCAATGGATATTTGTTCTTTATTGTTTACTTGTTTAAATCACGATAATCCACACATAGCCATAGAGTACTGTCAAATTTTGGGACAAACACCACTGCTGCACCCCAATCAGAGAAACTAGGCCTGATCAGACCCTTCCATACGAGCTGTCGTGTTTGATTGTCTAATTCCTCTTTCTCTTTCAAGGACATTCTTCGAATAGCGTGAACTACCGGCCTTGCATTCAGAATTAAAGAAATTTTGAAATCAATTTCTCTCTGCGGAGGTAAGCGAACAACTTCTTCGAACACATCCGCATAGTTCTTGATGACAGGAATATCTTTTACTAAGTCGGGAATATTCTCTGTGACTTCAAGGATATTTTCTATTTGGGCTGGAGAAACATCGAGAGCTTCCCAGAAGTCTTTTCTATTAGAATTCTGACCTTCACAGAGAATAGTTATATAATCACCTGATTTAATCTTTGCCCTAACAACTCTCTCGGCACATCTAACCTCAGCTTCATATTTGGTTAGCCAATCCAACCCCAATATAAGATCAAACTCCTTAAAATTCATGACGATGGAGATGGTAGGGAATTTATAGCAGGAAAAAGAGACAGGTACCCCACAAACCCAACTGAGATCGATGGAACCCCCAACAGCGGTTTTTGGACAGTCATTGGTTCTTTGAGCTTCTTCAAATTCAAATCCAACTTCTTAACTGCATTCTTGGCAATGAAGCTTCGTGACGCGCCTGTATTAAACAACACTTTAACTGGAATGTTTTTGACATTAAGCGTGCCTTCCAAAACATCTGGTCTTCCCTGACTAGCTGAGGGATCAGAAGTTTCTGCTACTTCATTCACTTGAACTATTGCAGGCTTGTTTAAGAGCGGGCAATCCTTTGCAAGATGACCAGCCTTATGGCACTGTTTTCACTCCCTATTCTCTTGAAACTCCCCGTCAGTTCTAAATCTCTTCTTCTTTTGCTTTCGATTGGCTCTATATCCATCCTTTCTTTGTCTCTTTAAAGATTTGCAATTCCCTTGCAAATGCCCTTGCTTATGGTAGTTATTGCATATGGCAGTTGTTACTGGTTCTTCTTCAGATCTGGCCCTTTTCCGATTGTCCTTGGGCTTCTTGCTCACCTTAGACATCGTACCGGCCTCAGGACGATCATTTTCAGACTCAATTTTATTACTAGAGTTGACTTCCTCTTCGTACTGTAACATACCTTTCTTGTCTAGATCTTCGTACTGGTAAGCCATGTATATCATTTCAGAGAAAGGAAGCTTCACATTCCTCATTACACTGTTCCGATACTTTCTTTGAAGCCCGTTGATAAATCTCAAATTCTTCCTCTTTGGATTTTCAATTAGATGAGGGGCAAAGTGAGAAAGTTCATTGAATTTCTTATGATATTCTGTAATGGTCATATCTCCTTGTATCAGATAAGAAAATTCATCACATAGTCGCTCAATTGCTTCAGGAGGAGTAAATCTCTCTAGGAAAATCACTTTGAATCTATCCCAGGTGATATCACCTTCTGGATTATCCTTAATAACTGAATCCCACCAGAACAAAGCTTCGTCTTTGAGTGCCCAGGAGGTCAATAATCTTTTCTGGTCATCCCTCAGCTTTAATCCTTCGAAGATTTTCTCAGCCGAACGAATCCAAGCTTGTGTTTTCATAATTGATTCTTCACCCGAGAAGGGTTTTCCACCCAGATTTCTATATTTCATAAATAGAGCTTCTATATCTGGGTCAGTATCCCTTCTTCTATTTCTGGCACTCATTTTCTAGTACTTCTGCAAATAGCAGAGCAAGTGTCAGGTCACAGAAAAGATATTTTAAAGCATAGAAACATATACTTGAATGTAAATGTATCTATCGAGGTGTTATTTCATTCTGCTACTCATACTAGGATATTACTAATCCTATCTGTAATGAGTTACTCGTCCTAGAACACTACTGGTTCTATTTCTGACGAGTTCGTTAATATGTTATGTTCCAGAACTAAGCTTAACCAAAGCTCCGATACCACGTTGTGACGACCCCAAACCCCGTACTTACGGGGCAAGGGTAATCTTTGGAATATAACACAGAAATAGATAATAACAGAACATAATTAAATAAATACATCAAATAATGTACAATAGAATACACTGGATAAACGTAATCATCAAAGTTACACAGTATACAGGATCATACTTAGTACAAATACAGTTCAGCTATACATAAATGTCTACAGCGGAAAACAAACATAATATGTACAATAGGAGCTGAACAACATAAAAAGAGATAAATAATAGAATCCATCTTCAGCTCCAGCTATCCAGAAAGAGCCAGCTAAACCTGAATACAAGGCTGCCCGTGTAGAAAAAGGGGCACCCGAGTTTGAAAGTGAAACAAACTACGAATCAGTCATGGGACTGGTATGAGAAACTACTCAACATAATTAAAATATGGCTAATCACAGGACCACGCCACTTTCGTGGAACGGGTTTACTCCATCGGATCACCAGTGCTTTAAAATAAATAATTCTTTTAAATATCGCAATGCTTTTTATAAAAATGAAGCCATTATAAGACTCAGTTCCCATCACACAATGCAACGCAAACCGGAGGATAGAGTTTTACCTTATAATAGCCAAAATATGATTGATACGAATAAAACAAAAGCATTTGATATTATTACTAGTGTTTATATGTTTCAAAAACAATTTCCATCATAACTATCAATCATAGACGGCATGGGTACCATATATCATGTCACCATATATATATACAATCAAAACGGCACAGTCACGTATTTGGAAATTGGATTTTCGTCATGAACCAAGGCAAAAGATAGTCCTTACCGACTTCGAGACAATCTAGCCCATGTCTCAGGGTCAGAGCGCATCGACCCTTGGATCGTCAGGGCCGGTCCACCGATGTAGATTAAAATGCCTGAACAATGCATTTCCCCGCCCTTTGGGGCGTAAATGAGCCAACGAATGACTCCATCAGTCCTGGATCGACCGATATAACTGAGGTGCCTCACAACAACAACAACCACATAAGTCAAACTCGTCAGGGCGTGTAAAACCACTGACGCCACTTCTAACTAGAAGGAAACGCATGCCCTCCCTGATGTCCTCTCCCGTTTCTGGTCCATACCGGGGTGTGAGGTTCGGGAATTCACGTTAATCACAAAGCTACGCCTCACAGGCGGGGCTTTGATCATCACCACAAGACTTTGCTTTTCAACAGAAGCCCTGATCATTGCATCTTAGCGTGTGTAACGACCCGGAAAATCTGAACCAATTTAAAATTTTTAAATTGGCTAAAATAGTGGATTTTAAATATTTAAAATAAATATTTTAAATAATAGCAATGAAAAGTGAGTTTGAATCGACGTTTGAAAACGAATATAATTAATTCTAATTATAAACAAGGCCTGAAAAGGCGCTGTAGTTTCAAAAATTGAATTCGAACTTTGTCGGATTGTACCGGGTGCAAAACAAAACGGATTTGAGTGAAACCAAAAGTATTTAAATCTGTTAGTGAATACCTTTCTAACGAATCTGAAAAATCGAAGTTTCATAGCGGAAAGCAAAAGTTATGGCCAAATGAATTTTCAGAAAGGTCGCTATGGAATTTATATAGCCCGTGAAATTGACCATTTTGCAAACGACCTCGGAATTCGACGAAACCACTTTTGTTGGATCTGGGATGAGAAGTTATTACTAGGTTTCAAATTTCATAATTCTTTAAGCTAGTATGTGAGCGTGGCAAAGGAAAACGTGTTTTGGTCAATTACAGTTAAATTGGATCGACCAGAAATGGGCCTTTTTGCAAACGGTCTCAGAATTTGATGAAACTAGTTTTGTTGGGACCGCATCGTCAAAACATAGCCAGATTTATTTTTCTGGAATTTTTCGAATCAGTTTGTGGCCCTGGCAAATTGAAATGTACGTTCAAATCGAATATTGAATGTTATATATTTTAATTTGAATGGAAACTGACTGAAACAATTTAACGGGCCTTCGAAACATATCCCATTATGTTCGGAATGGGGGTAAAACGCTAGGGACGACAGTCGTTGGGTTTGGATTGGTGTTCGTGGGTGGAAGAGGGTATTTTAGAGATTTTAAAATATATAAATAAAATAAAATAATCTCATTGGTCAGAAATTTAATTTTCTCTCTCCCCGACAGTCGATCGAAGGCGGAAAACCCTTCAAACCTTCCCCCTCATTTTCCGATCAATCCACGCCGAATTAGCTCGTGCCACAGTTGAACTTTTTGAAGATCTTCCCGAGCTCTTCAAATCCATACCTGGTTTCGATTTTTTCATTGTGTGTTTTGGGAGAACGGACGCCAGGAAGATCACGTCTTCAAACCGCCGCCGACTGCAATTCCGACCACCGAGCGCCGCCGCACCCCCTGCGCACGTGCGCCTCTCCTCCCCCTTCGACGCTGCGAAGGCTGATCGACGAATAGCTACACGGATTCGAAGAAAAATCAAAACCTAGTTTTGAACGAAACAGCCGAGGTACGGCCTTGTTTATTTTCAACTGTTTTAACACCTTTAAACCGTTGCAAACTTTGAAAAATCATATCTTTTTCGTGTGTGGTCGAAATCCAGTGAAACAAGAGACAGTGGACTCGTGTGGACGTCTTCTACATTTTAGAAGAGACCGCATACTTTTCTGAGCCTTCTACTATTTTTGGTGGAGTGGAACCCAATGTGAGATTTCTAATTTATAAACGATATGGAAAACGACGATGTATAAATTATATAGTCGATGTATGAGTTATATAAGCGTTGTAAACCTCTTGTATAAGCGTTGTATAAGTTGTACGTTCGATGTATAAGTTGTATATGCGTTGTAAAAATTATATATGTGTTGAAATAGAAGTGAAATTCTATGTATATATATATATATACGCCCCTCGTCCATAAACCATGGACGATATTTATTGGTTGTGATTGGTGTGAAAATTGATTGATAACGAATGGTTTGGTTGCGATTGGTGTGAAAATTGATTGATAACGAATGGTTGATTGGAATTGTTTGTGGTTGATATTGATTGATTGTGGTTGAAAAATATCCGTTTGTGGTTGAGACATATTTGGTTGAAACCACATAGGATTAGTTTGTGGAAATGAAAAAAATATACATGCCGCCTGCGTGCAAACTAGATGCATGAATCCCCATTGTCAAAAACCGCGAGGAGCCGTACTAGGGACGGTCCCGGTTTTAACTACCCTGCCGTTATGCTGCTGAAATTTTGAATAATATTCATGTGTTAGAATTATTTCCATTTGTTGAAACTATATTTATTCGTTGAATAGAAAACCTTCATGTGTTGAATTGAAATTCATTCGTTGAATAGAATTCATGTGTTGAATGGTATTCATGTTTTTAAATATAAAAATCACCTTTTTATATATATATATATATACAAACTATAGAAAACCTTCATGTGTTGAATCGATATTCATTCGTTGAATTGAAATTCATGTGTTGAATGGTATTCGTGTTTTAAATATAAAAATCACCTTTTTATCTATATATATAAACTATAGAAAACCTTCATGTGTTGAATTGATATTCATTCGTTGAATTGAAATTCATGTGTTGAATGGTATTCATGTTTTAAATATAAAAATCACCTTTTTATCTATATATAAAAATATAGAAAACCTTCATGTGTTGAATCGAAATTCATTCGTTGAATTGAAATTCATGTGTTGAATGGTATTCGTGTTTTAAATATAAAAATCACCTTTTTATCGATATATATAAACTATAGAAAACCTTCATGTGTTGAATCGATATTCATTCGTTGAATTGAAATTCATGTGTTGAATGGTATTCGTGTTTTAAATATAAAAATCACCTTTTTATCGATATATATAAACTATAGAAAACCTTCATGTGTTGAATCGAAATTCATTCGTTGAATTGAAATTCATGTGTTGAATGGTATTCATATTTTGAAAGAAAGTGTTTTATAATGAAAATCCAGTTTTTATCATCGATATGAACTATATAAAATAATCTCGTTTTGAAATAAATTGTTTTATAATAAAAATCATACTTTTATTACCTATATGAACTATATAAAACAATAGTGTTTTGAAATGAATTCTTTTACAATAAAAATCACATTTTTATTATATAAATGAATTGTTAAAAATAGTGATGCAACGACCCGGAAAATTTGAACCAATTTAAAAATTTTAAATTAGCTAAAATAGTGGATCTTAAATATTTAAAATAAATATTTTAAATAATAGCGAGGAAAAGTGAGTTTGAATCGACGTTTGAAAATAAATATAATTAATTCTAATTATAAAGAAGGCCTGAAAAGGCGCTGCAGTTTCAAAAATTGAATTCAAACTTTGTCGGACTGTACCGGGTGCAAAACAAAACGGATTTGAGTGAAACCAAAAGTATTTGAATCTGTTAGTGAATACCTTTCTAACGAATCTGAAAAATTGAAGTTTCATAGCGGAAAGAAAAAGTTATGGCCAAATGAATTTTCAGAAAGGTTGCTATGGAATTTATATAGCCCGTGAAATTGGCCATTTTGCAAACGACCTCGGAATTCGACGAAACCACTTTTGTTGGATCCGGGATGGGCAGTTATTGCTAGGTTTCAAATTTCATAATTTTTGAAGCTAGTATGTGAGCGTGGCAAAGGAAAACGTGTTTTGGTCAATTACAGTTAAATTGGATCGACCAGAAATGGGCCTTTTTGCCAACGGTCTCAGAATTCGACGAAACTAGTTTTGTTGGGACCGTATCGTCAAAACATAGCTAGATTTATTTTTCTGGAATTTTTCGAATCAGTTTGTGGCCCTGGCAAATTGAAATGTACGTTCAAATCAAATATTAAATATTCTATATTTTAATTTGAAGGAAAACTGACTGAAACAGTCGAATGGACCTACGAAACATATCCCATTGTGTTTGGAATGGGGGTAAAACGCTAAGGACGACAGTCGTTGGGTTTAGATTGGTGGTCGTGCCAGAAAACCCCTTTAAAACCCGCCGGCCAATCATAATTTTTATATATAAAAAAAGAAATTCTCTCTCCTCCCCCCCCCGATAAACGACGGAAGTGGCTCGAAACTTCCCGAGCGTTTTGCCGCCGCCTCCTGTTGGGTTTTTTGTTCGCCTCCCTCCCCTCTTCAAATCTATACCACCTTCGCCCCTCCTCGATTCGTGTACGTCGAGATCCAGGGCCAGGAAGTCGCGTCGTTCCCACCGCCGCCGCACCTGATTTTGACCACCGGAGTCCACCGCGCCACCATCGTTGTGTGCGCCTCGCTCCCCTCTACAGCGTGGCAGTGGCTGATTGGCGCAACACCTCACGGATCGAGCGAAAGGTTAAAACCTAGTTTCGAAGATTTAAAGCAGGTAACGGGGTTTGGGGTCATCTCAAGTGAAGTGTTGAAATAGAAGACAGTTAGATAAAAATATCATTTTTATCAAATGTATGAAAAGAATATAGTTTTGAAATCGAAGAATCGATATATATATATATATATAAATAGAATCGAAATATATCGAATAACGAAGCTGCAGTTCGTATTTTGAAACCGTGATTTCAAACGATTAGTGCGGGAGATCCGACCATCGGATTTTCCCGAAATCGCAACTGTTGGGTTCGTTTTGGAAATATCTTTCCAATGGCACCAACTTTGTAAAAAACCAACGGTTGGATTGTCTGGAATGTTTAATTCAAATCTGAAGAAAAACAACGCCAGAAGCGATTATATTTATATATATATATATAATTATATTTAATCGAATAACGACGTTGTAGTTCGTATTTTGAAATCGAAACTTCAAACGATTATACCAGAAGATCCGACCGTCGGATTTCCCCGAAACTGGAACCGTTGGATTCGTTTTGAAAAGATCTTTCTAATGATGTAAATTTTGTGAAGATCCAACGGTTAGGTTTTCAGATATGTGTAAATCAAATCTGAAGAAAAACAGCGCCATGGTCGCGTTATGGCCCGAAGCGTCGTTTTGAATAAATTGGCTATTTTAAAATAAATAAAAATAGCGGTAAATCGTTATAAAATATTATAAAAGATATGGATGTGTGATTTAGAAATTAACTGAAGGTTAGCTAAGTCGAATAGTTTCCTGGATTTTGATCTGATGTTGGTTTCGGCCTTCGGGGTTAATATTTGGGAAATCGTTCTCTTACTGATTGATGGATAGTGACTAATGAATTGAAATGATGCGTATGTATGTTAGTGTTGCACTTGTTTATTATATATGCGAGTTGCTCAGAAAGACCGGGTTTATCCCATTCTGAATAACTAAATCGACGATAAGAAATCGAAGATAAAGACGGTGGTCAAAGACCGGAGATCTTCACCTCGTTTGGATGGTAACCGAGGTCCTGATTGGGAGGCATCCCGAAATATGGATAATTAGTGGTGATCGTCCAGACGCACGTGGTGATCGATGGGTTTGCGAGGTATATAGTGCCTCCGGTTTCGTTCAGACCTAGAACGGACTTGCAAATGGACAGTGTGTCTGACATTGGAATTTATTCTGTGTGATTGATAGCCATCAGTTGCACGGTGTGAATTGCCTATGTGGCATGCTAAGATGCAGTGATCAGGGCTTCTGTTGAAAAGCAAAGTCTTGTGGTGATGATCAAAGCACCGCCTGTATGGCGTAGCTTTGGGTATAACGTGAAATCGCGAGCCTCACACCCCGGTATGAACCAGAAACGGGAGAGGACCTCAGGGAGGACATGCGTTTCTTTCTAGTTAGAAGTGGCGTCAGTGGTTTTACACGCCCTTACGAGTTTGACTTATGTGGTTGTTGCTGTTGCGAGGCGCCTCGGTTTGATCGGACGATCCGGGTCTGATGGAGTCATTTGTTGGCTCATTTACGCCCCAAAGGGCGGGGAAACGTATTGTTCAGGCACTATAATCCACTCCGTGTGGACCGGCCCTGTCGCTCCAAGGGGCAGTTGCGGCTGTTCCGGAGGCTCGGGCTAGAGAGTCTCGAAGTCGGTAAGGACTATCTTTTGCCTTGGTTCATGACGGAAATCCAATTTCCAAATACGTGACTGTGCGGTTTTGATGGTATACCTGTATATGGCGACATAGTGGCATGGGACGCTCATGTCGTCTATGATTGATAGTTATGATTCGTAATTGTTTTTGAAACATATAAACACTTGTAGTAATACCAAATGCTTTTGTTTTATTCATATCAAGCATATTTTGGCCATTTTAAGGTAAAACTCTATCCTCCGGTTTGCGTTGCATTGTGTGATGGGAACTTAGTCTTATAATGGCTTCATTTTTAAAAAAAGCATTGCAATGTTTAAAAGAATGATTTGTTTTAAAGCACTGACAATCCAATGGGGTAAACCCGTTCCACGAAAGTGGCGTGTTCCTGTGATTAGCCGTATTATAAATGTGTTGAGTAGATTTCTCATACCAGTCCCATGACTGACTCGTAGTTTGTTTCACTTTCAAACTCGGGTGCCCCTCCTTCTACACGGGCAGCCTTGTATTCAGGTTTTAGCTGGCTCTTTCTGGATAGCTGGAGATGAAGATGGATTCTATTATTTATCTCTTTTTATGCTGTTCAGCTCCTATTGTACATATTTTGTTTGTTTCCGCTGTAGACATTTATGTATAGCTGAAATGTATTTGTACTAAGTATGATCCTGTATACTGTGTAACTCTGATGATTACGTTTATCCAGTGTATTCTATCGTACATTATCTGATGTATTTATTTAATTCTGTTATGTTATTATCTGTTTCTGTGTTATATTCCAAAGATTACCCTTGCCGCCGTAAGTACGGGGTTTGGGGTCGTTACAACGTGGTATCAGAGCTTTGGTTAAGCTTAGTTCTGGAATATAACATATTAACGAACTCGTCAGAAATAGAACCAGTAGCGTTCTAGGACGGGTAACTCATTACATATAGGATCAGTAATATCCTAGTATGAGTAGCAGAATGAAATAACTCTTAGATAGACACATTTACATTCAAGTATTTGTCTCTATATTTTGAAATATCTTTTCTGTGACCTGACACCTGATCTGCTATTTGCAGAAGTACTAGAAAATGAGTGCCAGAAACAGAAGAAGTAATACTGACCCGGATATAGAAGCTCTATTTATGAAATATAGAAATCTGGGTGGAAAACCCTTCTCGGGTGAAGAATCAATTATGAGAACACAAGCTTGGATTCATCCGGCTGAGAAAATCTTCGAAGGATTAAAGATGAGGGATGACCAGAAAAGATTACTGGCCTCCTGGGCACTCAAAGACGAAGCTTTGTTCTGGTGTGATTCTGTTATTAAGGATAATCCAGAAGGTGATATCACCTGGGATAGATTCAAAGTGATCTTCCTGGAAAGATTTACTCCTCCTGAAGCAATTGAACAGCTATTTGATGAATTTTCTTATCTGATACAAGGAGATATGACCATTCCCGAATATCATAAGAAATTCAATGAACTTTCTCACTTTGCCCCTCATCTAATTGAAAATCCGAAGAGGAAGAATTTGAGATTTATCAATGGGCTTCAAAGAAAATATCAGAACAGTCTAATGAGGAATGTGAAGCTTTCTTTCTCTGAAATGACATACATGGCTTACCAGTACCAGGATCTCGACAAGAAAGGTATGTTACAGTACGAAGAGAAAGTCAACTCTAGTAATAAAGTTGAGTCTGAAACTGATCGTCCTGAGACCAGTACAATGTCTGAGGTCAGTAAGAAGCCCAGTGCCAAGAGGAAAAGGGCCAAATCTGAGAAGAAACCAGTAACGACAACTGTATGCTCTAACTGCAATAAGCAAGGACATCTCTCGATAAGTTGCCAATCTCTAAAGAAACAACGAAAGGAAGGATCTAAGTCTAATAAGAAATTTCAAGAGACCCGAGAATGCAGAATTTGCCATCGGTTTGGCCATGTGAAGCAGGATTGCCGGTTGTTAAAGGCAACCAAGGAGGCTCAGGTAAATGAAGTAGCAGAAACCTCAGCACCCTCAGATAGTCAGGGAAGGTCTGATGTTTTAGAAGGCACACTTAATGTCAAAAATATTCCAGTAAAAGTACTGTTTGACACAGGCGCGTCACGAAGCTTTATTGCCAAGAATGCAGTTAAGAAGTTGGATTTGAAATTGAGGAAGCTCAAAGAACCAATGACTGTCCAAAATCCGGTCGGGGGTTCCATCGATCTCAGTTGGGTTTGTGCAGTACCTGTCTCTTTTTCCTGCTATAAATTCCCTACTATCTCCATCGTCAGGAATTTTAAGGAGTTTGATCTTATATTGGGGTTGGATTGGCTAACCAAATATGAAGCAGAGGTTAGATGCGCCGAGAGAGTTGTTAAGGCGAAGGCCCAATCAGGGAATTATATAACCATACCATGTGAAGGTCCGAATTCCAATAGAAAATATTTCTGGTCAGCTCTTGATGTTTCTCCTGCTCAAATGGAAAATGTCCCAGAAGTCACAGAGAATATTCCCGACCTCGTAAAAGATATTCCTGTCGTCAAGAATTATGCGGATGTGTTTGAAGAAGTTGTTCACTTACCTCCGCAGAGAGAAATAGATTTCGAGATTGCTTTTATTCCGAATGCAAGGCTGGTAGTT
Source organism: Allium sativum (assembly GCA_030737875.1). Lineage (NCBI taxonomy): Eukaryota > Viridiplantae > Streptophyta > Magnoliopsida > Asparagales > Amaryllidaceae > Allium > Allium sativum. The sequence continues at coordinate 602,634,304 of CM060916.1, read as the reverse complement.
CACGCTATTCGAAGAATGTCCTTGAAAGAGAAAGAGGAATTAGACAATCAAACACGACAGCTAGTATGGAAGGGTATGGTCAGGCCTAGTTTCTCTGATTGGGGTGCAGGAGTGGTGTTTGTCCCAAAATCTGACGGTACTCTACGGTTATGTGTGGATTATCATGATTTGAACAAGCAGACAATAAAGAACAAATATCCATTGCCGCGAATCGATGATTTATTGGATCGTCTAAATGGAGCACAGGTATTTTCAAGGATGGACCTAGCTACAGGCTTCCATCAACTTCGTATTGCCGAAGAATGTGTTCCTATGACAGCATTCAGAGGTCCTGACTTATTCTACGAGTGGTTAGTAATGTCGTTCGGATTATGTAACGCTCCAGCTTACTTCGTCGATCTGATGAATAGAGTGTTCAGAGGGGTTTTGAATAAATTTGTTCTGGTTTTCATTGACGATATTCTAATCTTCTCTAAATCAAAGGCCGAACATGAAAAGCATTTGGAACAGGTTCTGGAAATCCTCAAAAGGAATGTATTAAAAGCCAAACTATCCAAATGTATATTTTGGCAAGATGAAGTAAAATTTCTGGGTCATGTCGTATCAAAAGAAGGAATTGCTGTGGATCCAAGTAAAATCACGGCTATTCAAAATTGGAAACAGCCCAGTACTCCTACAAAAGTCCACAGTTTTCTCGGAATGGCTAGTTATTACCGGAAGTTCGCCAAAAACTTTTCGAAGATATCTGGCCACTTAATGAAGTTTACAAAGAAGCACTCAAAATTCAAATGGACTCCAGAAAGTGAGGAGGCTTTTGAAGAGCTAAAGTTAAGATTAACGACTGCTCCAGTGTTAACCATAATAGACGGCAATCAGGATTTAAAAGTCTGGACTGATGCTTCTAGAGAAGGCCTTGGCGCAGTGTTAATGAAAAGAGGTCAAGTGATTGCTTATGCTAGCCGTCAATTGAAGCCACACGAGAAAAACTATGTCACTCATGATCTTGAGTTGTTGGCTATCGTATTCTCTTTGAAAAATTGGAGACACTATCTTCTGGGTGAGAAATTTGAACTGTATACAGACCATCAGTCGTTAAAGTATCTGTTCACTCAGAAAGACCTGAATCTGAGGCAGCAACGTTGGCTAGATCTCCTTGCAGCATATGATTTTGAGATTCTATACACTCCAGGGAAAGCCAATGTCGTGGCCGATGTAAGCCGAAAGAATGAAATGATCGCCAGTTTTATCATTGCGACTTCGTTGATTGACAAGATATCGTCTCTCCAAAAAGACGACCAATTTATTAAAGGAACAAGTCAGCGAATTCGTGAAGGCAATGCTTTGGATTTCCATCTCGACAGCGAAGGGATTCTGAGGTTAGAAGGACGAATTTGTGTTCCAGAAATTCCTGAACTCAGAAGAGATGTGCTTGATGAATGCCACAAATCTAAGCTCAGTATCCATCCGGGTGTGAGTAAAATGTATAACGGTATCAAGCGAACATTCTGGTGGAAGTCGTTAAAAAGAGACATCTCGATATATGTTAGTCGATGCCCTACTTACCAGCTAGTCAAAAGTGACCAGCAGAAACTGGCTGGATTGTTACAACCACTAGACGTTCCAGGCTGGAAGTGGGAACATATTTCCATGGACTTCACTGATGGTTTGCCCAGAACCAGAAAAGGAAATGACAATATTTGGGTGATCGTAGATCGCTTCACGAAGACCGCCCATTTCATACCTGTCAGATCAAACAGAACTGCTCAGAGTCTGGCGCAGATATACTTCAAAGAAATTGTTAGACTACATGTAGCGCCACTCAGTATAGTCAGTGATAGAGATACAATATTTACTAGTAAATTCTGGGAGGCATTTCAAGTAGAGCTGGGAACAAAGCTGAATCTAAGCACCGCTTATCATCCTCAGACAGATGGTCAGACTGAGAGGGTGAATCGTATTTTAGAAGATCTATTGCGGGCTTGTGTTCTAGATTTTGGTGGATTATGGGAAGACCATCTGCATTTGGTTGAATTCTCATATAATAACAGCTACCAGGCGAGCCAGACAATGTCGCCATTCGAAGCATTATATGGTAGACCGTGCCGATCTCCTGCTTGTTGGGTCGAACCCAGTAATAGACTTATATTGGGGCCAGACATGATCCGAGAAGCTGCCGACAAAGTCGACTTTATTAAGAAATGATTACTCGCCGCTCAAAGCCGACAAAAGAGCTATGCCGACAAGAGGAGAAGAGACATATCATTTGTTGTTGGCGACTATGTATATCTGAAAGTATCGCCGATGAGAGGAGTTATCCGGTTCGGTAAAACTGGGAAGTTGGCGCCCAAATTCATTGGTCCGTTTCCTATTCTGGAACGGATCGGAGCTCTCGCTTACAGGGTTAAACTGCCTGATTGGTTGCCTGGAGTGCATGATGTATTTCACATATCTCAATTTCGAAAGCACGTTCATGATCCAGACTTGATCGTGGAGGAAGCAGCGCAACATGATATTGAAAATAATCCAGAATTGGCTGTGAGAAGAGAGCCGCTAAAGATCATCGACAAAGAAACCAAAGAGCTGAGGAACAAGAAAGTTCACTTAGTCAAAGTGCAATGGAGTGGAGATATGCGAGATTGTACTTGGGAAACTGAGGAGAGCATTCAGAAAGCCTATCCTAGATGCCGAGTAGATATCTCTGATTGACTCCGGTTTGAGGTACATTTACCATACTTTGCATTACCAATTAGTTCTCTATTCTATTGTTATTTTGTTTCCATGGATGTGCACTTTTAATTCTATAGTCTGAATGATTTTAAAAGAATATAGAAATTGATTATTGTATTTTTGAAAAGTTAAAAACAATTAGATTGTTATTCGTGTTGTGTGATTGAAAATTTGATTAATTGAATTATTAAAACAATAGTTAATTTAATCAATAAGATAATGAACGGTAGGATTTATTCATTTAACTCACAAATTGAAATGATTTAAAAATAGATAGAAATATATACATGTGCATTATATATGTTTGAACTGGTAATTAGATAGTTGTTGAGTAAAGATATTATTTGCGTGCCCGACAAATAGGTAAACCTTAATGAGTTGGATGCGAAATATTATTATATCAACTCCTATGAATGCCATTGGATGCGGAGTGCTGGTTATTCTATGTGTAATAATAAACGTCGCCATAGGATAGTAACAATTAATTTTGAACTACATTACATGGCATACTTCTGAAGATAGGCATACTTCATCATATACCACATAAGCATTTGGAGCTTGTGTAACGAGGTGGAAGATTTACCATACGAGCGAGAGGCTTGTATGGCGATGACTATATTTTACAGGTTGAACTGATGACTGATATGGACTATTTAAATTGTAACGTTAAAATTGCCAGATTAATAAAAACCCCACATGGGTCTGGAGTTGACAATAATCACGTCTCTCTAGTTATTAGATACGGCACATGGACTATTTATTTCCTACACGGGACGAGGTAACGAGGATTTATCCTCTGGTGCATTTAAAATACACACTCCCTCAGGCTTTGACAGTGTGACGAGAATTTATTCTCTGGAGTAATTATCAATACACACTCCCCTGTAAACACCAGAATATATCACCATAAATATATGTATGCTTATTAGGATTTATTGGGTACCTAATACGGCCCAATAAATTTCCAAACCTCTCCCCGTACAAAGGAGGTTATGGCGAAATTTTTCGAAAATACCGGGTGTTAGCCAAATTTTTGAAGAATTTGAAAATTCTCAGAAACTGAAAAGTTGGAGAATGGAAGCCAGATTGAACGTAGAGTTGATTAATCAAACCACTTTCGACTTTGTTCCTTTTCGGGGACGAAAAGTTTTAAGTGGGGGAGATTGTAACGACCCGGAAAATCTGAACCAATTTAAATTTTTTAATTGGCTAAAATAGTGGATTTTAAATATTTTAAATAATATAAATGAAAAGTGAGTTTGAATCGACGTTTGAAAACGAATATAATTAATTCTAATTATAAACAAGGCCTGAAAAGGCGCTGTAGTTTCAAAAATTGAATTCGAACTTTGTCGGACTGTACCGGGTGCGAAACAAAACGGATTTGAGTGAAACCAAAAATATTTAAATCTGTTAGTGAATACCTTTCTAACGAATCTGAAAAATCGAATTTTCATAGCGGAAAGCAAAAGTTACGGCCAAATGAATTTTCAGAAAGGTCGCTATGGAATTTATATAGCCCGTGAAATTGGCCATTTTGCAAACGACCTCGGAATTCGACGAAACCACTTTTGTTGGATCCAGGAAGAGAAGTTATTGCTAGGTTTCAAATTTCATAATTTTTGAAGCTAGTATGTGAGTGTGGCAAAGGAAAATGTGTTTCGGTCAATTACAGTTAAATTGGATCGACCAGAAATGGGCCTTTTTGCAAACGGTCTCAGAATTCGACGAAACTAGTTTTGTTGGGACTGCATCGTCAAAACATAGCCAGATTTATTTTTCTGGAATTTTTTTAATCAGTTTGTGGGCCTGGCAAATTGAAATGTACGTTCAAATCGAATATTGAATGTTATATATTTTAATTTGAATGGAAAATGACTGAAACAGTTGAATGGGCCTTCGAAACAAATCCCATTGTGTTCGGAATGGGGGTAAAACGCTAGGGATGACAGTCGTTGGGTTTGGATTGGTGTTCGTGGATGGAAGAGGGTATTTTAGAGATTTTAAAATTATAATGACCCGCATTTTTAGAGATATATAATTAATTTATTTAATTATATAATTGGTGATTTAGAGAAGTTAATGATCGTTTAATTAAATAATATTGAATATTTAATTAATATTTATAATGAATAATAAATTATAAATGTCGAAATAGTCGGAAATAGTGAAATTCACAATATCGTGTGAATTGAATAGCATACGAGATTTTGTGGAGTTTCAATTCGAAATATAATAACGATTATATTGAATCGACGACAGTTGAACGTATAGTTTATAATATATTTATAAACGAGCTCGAAATGGCGCTGCAGTTCGTAAATTGGCGATTCGAACTTCAACTGTATGTACAGGATTCGTTTTAAATCGGATTTCTGTGAAACAAGAAACGTTTGGAGCTAGTGGAGTATATCTTTCTAGTGGAAGAGAAAATTCGGGATTTCGTCCTGTAGATTTTGAGTTACGTCCAAATCAAATTTCAGAAAAGTCGCTGTGGAATTCCTTTATAATTCGTAACGCTTTATATACGTTATTAAAGGGATTTTCAATGTAAATTGAATATCAAATCAATCTGGACTCGGAATAGCGAGTATACAAATATACTGGAGTTGTATGATATTCCTCGGTGAATATATACGAGAATATATATTTATTTATATTTAATTTAATTTTATTTAAATATATTTATATATTTAAAATAGGCTATTTAGAGCTTTAAAAATAGCCACTTTTGCATACGAAGTCGGAATTCGACGAAACCAGTTTTGTTGGATCCGCAATGTCAAATAGTTGTTAGATTTCCAGTTTCGTGATTTTTAGAGTCACTGTGTGGTCGTAAGGATTTTTAGAGTGAGAAACAGTCAGTATTTCGACAGTTAAAAATACGCTGTGTGAGCATACGAAGTCAGAATTCGACGAAACCAGTTTCGTTGGGACCGTAATGTCAAACTCTAGTTGTATGCCAGTTTTCGTGATTTTTGGGTATAGTATGTGACCTCAGGAATTTTTAACAACAAATACAAATAACGGTGGATTAAAAACAAATATAATAATGAGTGGGAAAAATATCTTCTCTCCTTATTAATAGCCCCTTAACAAATCCTTATAACCTAATTTCAGTTGCGTTTGGTCAAGGAATCGCGCCGCTGCTTCTTTTCTTCCTCAGCTAAAATTGTGATGTTCAAAAATCAAAAACAATTAAAAGAAAATTCTAAAAAATCATGGAATCGAGTGTCTGAGATTAGATTTGAGTTTCTCATACTTCATTGTGAGTTCGGCGCTTGTTCTGTACATGGTTTTTCATCACCGTGAGTTTAGGGCTTCATCGTTCGGTAGTTTTGAGATTTGATTCACGAGTGTGAAGTTTGATTTGGCTTTGTGATAAATTTCCGCAAGTATTGGTGGGGTTTCAAGGTGTTCGGTGAACATCCCTGTCGTACGACTTCCTGTAGCTGACGATATACTGGTTCGACGCATTTTGAAATAGTGACTCGAGTTGGTTGTTTCGGGCATAGAGATGGAGTGTAAGGAAAGAGAAAGATCGTGGTGTGTTTGGTTTGTTGAACGGTGAGGTACTGGAAGAGGACGGTGGGTTTGAAGAATCGAGAATGGCTTTGATGAAGGAGCAGACATCGCGATTTTCATTTAGGGAGAAAGGTGCGGTCTGGGCTTGTAGAAGTGGGTTTGGGCCAAGAATTTAAGGTTAAGCCCAATTGTTTTTTTTTTTGGGAAATTTGATTTTTTTGTTTATGAAAATGTATACAACTTGTAGTGACCATAACTTGCCCATACCTTCACGAAATTCAGCGAAACAAGATCCGACAGGATCGTATGGACGGACACTATCCAATGAAGCTGACTGAAAGTGGATTGAGACTCGTTTGAATTTATGGCGAAATAAATTGTTTGATTCAAATCAAACCACGGTTTATCGTTCTTTAACGATGAACTGCAAATGTGAGTAAAACTCACCAACTCTGAACAGTTATATTTTTATAATGTATTATTAGAACTGTTAATCATCTGTTGATCGCTGTGTGTTGGTTGATTGATTGAACTGCTAGTCAGTTAGTGGAAATTTTATATATATATAAATATAGATATATATAAACCGTTAAATATTTATATATTGATTCTGTTTAACAGAATAATCCGTACTGAACTGTAATGGATGTTGATTATACTGTGTAACATCTGTGGATGCAGGGAACAGGTTGGAGGGACCCAACTGGGTTCCTCAATATTTATAATACTGTTTTTGATTTATATATTCTGTTATATGAAGCGATATATAATCTGTTGTCAATTATATATGGTTGGACGTTATTGATCATCGTGATTCAATATGATTGAATACCATAACATACGGGATGTTGATAAAGGAGATTTTCAAAGTGATAGTGAAAATAAAATATTTATAAACGGAATATTTATAAATACGGAATATTTATAAATTGGAATATTTATAAATAGGAGATATTTTGAAAAGGAAATTAATTCAGGATATTTTCTTTTTGAATGGAAAGGCATGTGTGGCGGGTTTGGGGATTTTCCCGATGCTCCCAGTACAAAGGAGGTTATGGCGAATTTTTCCGGGAATTTAAGGAGTTAGAATATTTTCAAGAATAGAATTGAAAAGGAGATATTTATTTGTTAGAATAAATAGAATTAAAGGAAATATTTATTTGATAAATAAATAGGATTAAATCAAAGGGATATTTATTTGATAAATAAATAGAACTAAATCAAAGTGAATTAGTTAAGTTAAACTAAATGGATTAGTTAAGTTAAACTAAATGGATTAGATAAGTCAAACTAAGTGAATTGGTTAAGTTAATCAAAGTGATTAGTTCAGTTGATCGAGATAAGTAAAATCAAGTGAGGTTAATCAAGTTGAATTAGTCAGTCGAGTTAATCAATTGAGTTAGTCAAGCCAAGTAAATCTAGCTAGGTTAATCGAGTTGAATTAGTAAGTCAAGTTAACCAGTTGGGTTAAGTAAGTCAAGTAAATCAGGTAGGGTTAACCAGTTAGAGTTAATCAGTTAGGTTAGCCGAGTTAAGTCATTCGAAGAGGAGTTAATCGAATTAAGTTATTCAAAGAGGGGTTAATCGGATCTAGTTATTCGAAGGAGAGAGTTAATCGAATATAAGTTATTCGAAGAGAGATAATCGAATATAAGTTATTCGAAGAAGAGTTAATCAAATAGAATTAAACAAGATTAGAAACTGACTAGAGATAGTAAGTTGAATAGTCTTCTGAGTATCGATCTGATGTTGGTTTCGGCCTTCGGGGTTTATACTTAGAAAATTGTTCTCTTACTAATTTACAGTTAGGGACTAATCGTTGTAGAATGGTAATGATGCATGAATAAGCAGATGGAAACGTTTTCCTGTGTTAACGTATATTTCCTAAACATAGAAAATAGGAAATATGAATATATATATATATATATATATGATTGATGATTGATTGATAGAATTTCCATCTGGAAATAATATCGTTGTTTGCACACAGACATTCTTCGTTTGATAGTTAAATCACCGACTATCAAAGTTTTGACCATTTTAACGTTGTTAATATGGAGAGACCGGTTGGATTATTATCCAAAGAACCACTCTGTATTGGCATAAGCGTTGCGAATCATATATGCTAAAGATAATTGAAGACGGAGTAAAATGCAAGGGCTATTGTATAAGTCTTAGATAACAGTGCCTAAGATGGATGTACTGAATAGTGCCTTCGGTTTGTCCAGTCCCAGGACAACTTGTATGGACGAAGGTCTGACAGAGTATATCTGGTAGATCACGTAAGTTGGTATTTTCAAACGTATTCACGTTTGGTGGCGGAGGAACTCGTTTCTCTTAGCTGTATACCCGTGGTATGTTTGGCGAAATCAATTTATGATTTGGCGGGTATGACGATGTGGCTTTCAAAGCAAATGAAGATTTTATAAAAAGGGTAAGTTACGACCTCTGGCCTCACATCCAGGAAAAAGGTATAAAATCGGGTAGGTCGCATGGCTAAGTGGTTAGCTGCCAAGTAGGGTGTATTGTCACCTGATCTAGAGTTTCATTCATTTCTATAATCTATTGTTGATGCTGTCCCTTTCGGGAAACGGTTGCTGATCCCAACCGTTGGTGATAATACATTCGGTACACTCAAGCGAAATGAGTGACCGGTCATGTTTAGCCTGGGTTGCAAGATGTTCTTGTTGAACCCGGTGTATTCCTCTCTAGAGGTACACTGTCGGAAGGTGGTCCCATACCTTGCCAGTTGGAAATCCATTACCCAATACGTGCTTGCGGTTTTGATTGTAAACTATATATGTAGAACGTGAGATGAAAGCGTTTCTACTAGATTGATATCTAATTGTATTTAGACATTATTATAATATCAGAATGATATTGCTTTACAAAGTTGTTTGGATTTTCATAAGGGAAAACCCGTTCCGTTTTCACGGCGTGGTCTTATGATATATCCTTTATTTAAACTAAGTGTTTTAAACTGTTTTACTCATACCAGTCCCATGACTGACCCGGAGTTTACTTTGTTGTTTTCCCTAAACTCTTGGGTGCCTAAATTTGTACGGGCAGTCAAGTAGTCGGGATTTTACAGATACACTTGGAGAGCTTGGAGTAGGAGACTTCAGGATTCTATAGCTATTATTATTTCCGCTGTGGTTGTAAGTGTTGTACTCTGATAAGTGCTATTGTATATATAACTGTTTGTATTTCAAATGTTATGTTATATTTTATTCGTTCCGCTGTGAGATTCGTGTTTACTCTGATGATGATGTTCTTCTTCTTCTTCTATTCTACAAGTTCTATCTTATCTATCCTCACCTTCTAATTTCTTTCATTAATTACCGGGATTTTTCGATGTTTTGGTTATCGACGTCGAGCTTACGTCGATAACCAAAGTCGCTGAAAATCCGGGTCGTTACAGTTGGTATCAGAGCTTAAGTTAAGAATTACCTTGGCTCTGTTGCGTGACTCGGTAGAGATAGGGTTAGTAATACCCTAGATTGAGTTTGAGTGTATATATACGAGTGCGTATTTGTATTTGATATAAAAATGGTTTTATATTGTGGAGATTCATTGGCTGAGTTGTTTGTGAATTCTGGTCGATCAGTCTGATCCACTGTATCGATAGGGGTTACTAAACACTCGAATGCGATGGACCGACACGGTATGTTTTGAAAGGAGGGTAAATGAAATAATTTTACCCAAAGTATATATATTAGAATTATAATATATATTGGATGTATTGGTTGTTATTATAATCGAATGAGATTATAAGAAGTGAAATGGTTATGTAAATAACTGATCAGAATTTCATATAAGTAAAGCATATGAAATGAGATGAATTAAAATCTGAATTTGAATCAGAATTGGAATTAAAATAAGGAAATTTTAAGTTCCTGGGAGATTTTGAAAATGTTTTCAAATTGAAAGAGAAATATAGTATTGAACTCACTTCGATTGCTGGGAAATAACCCTGATGAGTGTGGCCACATCATCAGTGTCGTTTTCGAGTTCTAAGTGACGGATTACTACCAAGGTTTTGTTTTTGAATTGTGTTGAGAAAACAAGTTGTTTAGAAATTCAAAAGGTTTTGAATTGGTATTATGATCTCAAACTGATTTGAAATAAAACCCAGGAATTTAAATCATGGAATTTAAATTTAACTTATGAAGTTAAATAAAATAAGATGGTAAAAATAAATCAGAATTTAACTTGAGATGATAGGTTAAGAAAACAGGAAGTGATAAGAGAATAATCTGAAATGGGATTAAGTTGATGAGTTAAGAATTTGAAATTTAGCTGGACTTAGAATTTGAAAATCAAGAATGAAACTTGAGATTGATAATGGGATTCGACTTGAGAATAAGCGAATGATTTGGTTTGACGATATAAAAGTGATTGAGTTGATTGGGATGACATTTGTATATGCCGAGTTGATAACAGATGGTAGGGATATAATGATATGCCCAAAAAAAAGGTACAAGTTTATATTTTATATGAGTTTGGAATTTATGAGCCGAATTGGCAAGCCGTTTGGCGTTTTGTTTTTCTTTTGGGTTGAAGAAGGCCCAGAGAGGCGAGTTGAAATTTGAGATGTTGACCAGTACAAAGGAGGTGCTGGCGAAATTTTTCGAAAGGTTAAGGTGTTAGAAAATTTTCAGAATTTTTGAAAATTTTAGTTAGTCGGAAGGAATTAATATTATAGTCGATATTAATTGGTTCAGTTGAAATCAGAAATAAGGGGTAAACAAATCTTAGGAATTCCAATAGATAGGGTCGTCCTCTAACTTAGCAATTTCGAGGACGAAATTATTTTAAGTGGGGAAGAATGTAATGACCCGCATTTTTAGAGATATATAATTAATTTATTTAATTATATAATTGGTGATTTAGAGAAGTTAATGATCGTTTAATTAAATAATATTGAATATTTAATTAATATTTATAATGAATAATAAATTATAAATGTCGAAATAGTCGGAAATAGTGAAATTCACAATATCGTGTGAATTGAATAGCATACGAGATTTTGTGGAGTTTCAATTCGAAATATAATAACGATTATATTGAATCGACGACAGTTGAACGTATAGTTTATAATATATTTATAAACGAGCTCGAAATGGCGCTGCAGTTCGTAAATTGGCGATTCGAACTTCAACTGAATGTACAGGATTCGTTTTAAATCGGATTTCTGTGAAACAAGAAACGTGTGGAGCTAGTGGAGTATATCTTTCTAGTGGAAGAGAAAAATCCGGATTTCGTCCTGTAGATTTTGAGTTACGTCCAAATCAAATTTCAGAAAAGTCGCTGTGGAATTCCTTTATAATTCGTAACGCTTTATATACGTTATTAAAGGGATTTTCAATGTAAATTGAATATCAAATCAATCTGGACTCGGAATAGCGAGTATACAAATATACTGGAGTTGTATGATATTCCTCGGTGAATATATACGAGAATATATATGTAACGACCCAGAAAATCTGAACCAATTTAAAAATTTTAAAATTGGCTAAAATAATGGATTTTAAATATTTAAAATAAATATTGTAACACCCCACTCCCGCTATGATCACTCACTAAGGGAATGCCATAGCATCGGTGGAGTATTTTAGTGAATATAGAACAGAAAAATTACAACAAGACAGATATAAATAGTACTTGAAATTTTAAAACATCATCTCATAACAGCGGAAGTAAAACATGTCTGGTTACATCATAAAACCACAATAAAGGTCAAGTACAATATCCATCAAAATAAAGAAGTACATAATCCCACTCTCATACAATAGCCGAACAAAAGAAAAGATAACTGGATAACTGGAGCTTTACATCTATCCAAGCTCCTAAAGACTGGAACAGCAATCCGATCAAGCTCCACTACTGCTAGGATCCACCGTAGGACCTGAGGGTTGGGAAAAAGATAAAAACAACAGGGTCAGACATAAGTCTGAGCGAGTCCTATAACTTTAACAATACAATCGTTAAAGTAACCAGAGAAGACATAAACTGATATACGGTAACATATAGGGATGAATGGCTACCCTAAGCAGTCAACTAAACGAAGATAAAGGATAAAGACGCATCTACCCTCCCTAAGGTAAATTACTAAACTGCACCACACCAGTCGTTCCTAACTTAAAGGTTGATCCCACCCAAGGACTTATAAAATTTACTAATTAGTACCTGCGTACCCCTAGGTGACCAAGTAGGCGCCACGGGGCCCTACAATCCACTAGGTGTACACACTACTTCCCATTCGATCGGCTCCCTAACGTAGATACCCGTGCTGGCCCCACCGTGGGATGTATCATTCCCCAATGTTTCAACCTGATGGAACTAAAGGTGCACGGCTTATATCTACTCGATGCAACAACGGCTTACCTACCAGCCCGGGCCCACTCACGCATATGAAGCCCGTTGGACTTGCGTTGCCACCGCTAACCCGTTTGCCTCTTACAGTCAAGCCCAGTATGCGTGTCCCATCCTCGACATGGGTCGAGCCCACAAAGATACGTATGGGTTACTGGTTGAAATGGGCCTCCACAAGCTACCCACCTAAGCTTGTCCCTTTTTCTAGTATATCCCACTTAACCCTTTAATCATGTTTTAATTACATGTTCCATTTTGGTTAAGTATTCTAATCGTATTTTCTATTGCCACCCAAGGCAACCACTAGATTTTCTCATGCCACCCGAGGCACCCACTTAACCCCTCATGTCCCTCTACATGCTAATGTGGTTAAGTGTTTCTTAATTAATTAATTAAGAACGTAACCTTTGTAAAGACCTCTCACATTAGACTGTCTTTTATGACCGCTGGTTAAGCCGGTTGGGTCCGGGCAGCCTTATGTCATAACAGAGTCTAACCTCGTGTCTTTACATTAATTACGTATTTAGTTTGTGCCTAAGACCTCTCACATTGGGCTAACATTTGTAGCAACTGGTTAAGCCGGTTGGGTCCGGGCAGTTTTACGCTACAACTGAGTCCAACCTCGTGTCTTAGTCAATTAATTACACCTAATTAATCACCCTCATAATTTTATATTAATTATCCCTAATTAATCAAGTTTTCTTAACATGGGTAGACCTAACTTAATAGGTAAATTCCCATGGGGTAGACCTAACTCAATAGGTAAATTCCCAACACATAGTATGGGTACACCTAACCAAATAGGCAAATTCCCATACTATGTTTATTTATTTTGTGTTATGCATAATTATATTAATTTCACACAATCTTATTAACTTATGCATTTAATTACCCCATCGTTCCCACGTAATTTCGTTCATGATATAACACATATAAAAGGTGTCAACTTGCATATGAATGAACATGTTTCAAAGGTGCCATCTTGCATATTAACAAACACATAACTTGCATATGAACTTGCATAACATGTCACATAACTTGCATATAATATGTCACATAACTTACATATTCATTTTGCATAACAAACTTGCATATTAGCTTATAGACTTGCATAATGTGTCATCATGAACTTGCATATTAATAAACATGTAACTTGCATATTTACATACATGTAACTCGCATATTAACAAACATGTAACTTGCATATAAAGAAACATGTAACTTGCATATTTACATACATGTAACTTGCATATTAACAAACATGTAACTTGCATATTAACAAACATGTAACTTGCATATTTACATACATGTAACTTGCATATTAACAAACATGTAACTTGCATATTAACAAACATGTAACTTGCATATTTACATACATGTAACTTGCATATTAACAAACATGTAACTTGCATATTTACATACATGTAACTTGCATAGCATATTACCATGAACTTGCATAACATGCATATGATTACATAGCCCACAACTTGCATATTTAGCATCATGCAAACATAACATACATCATATTAAACTTGCATAAGCTTACATACTCAACATGCATAAACATAAGATTAATGCTAACATCATATCATATGATTCAAAGCTCATTAACCCACATACAAAACCATAAATCTCATCACATCTCATCTAATTAGTTTACCAAAAGATCATCAAAGTGATAGAAACTCACAACTAGCAACTTTGAACACCAAATGAAGAAGATTAAGATGCTAAGAAGGGATTAGAAGTTGATTAGAGAGTGATTAGTATGCAACCCTCTTCATAAAATTAGTGGAGGCCATGAGAGCTAGCATTTTGCCATAGTTTAGTCACTAGGTTTAATTATGAATGAATTAGGGTAGGTTAGGGTCTTATTTATAGATTAGGCAAGTGTTTTAGGCCATAGGATTAACCCTAGATTCAATCCAAGCCATCAAAGCATGTCTTGGGGAAGAAGTCAAGTGTAGGAACCATCTAGGGCCTTTAGATTAAAGATGGACCATGAGAACCATTCAAATGCAAAATCTGCACTTGAGCGAATCGGCCCACGGGTTGACAGCCAAACACCCTGGATTAACCCCTAGTCGACCCAGCGGGCTCGGGTCGACTTCAAAAATCGGCCGGTTCGGTTATTCCCCTCTCCCAATTCGCTGTTTTGAGCATTTTTGCATATTTATTTATTAAATTTTCAATTATATATATATATATATATATCAATATATATATATATATATATATATATCTACACAACCCATTTCACTTAATTAAGTATACTTTAATTTGGGAATTTTCGTGAAACTTCGCGAGGCCATATCTTGGTCATACGGACTCCGATTTTCGAAAACTCGGACTCTATTTCGCGTATTTTTCCGAGACGAACGCAATGGCATAGCCCGTTTCCCTTGATTCCCATTTTAGAATTAAATTCTGCCTCGATTTATGTTATTACAGGTTATTGAAAATACGGGTTGTTACATTCTCCCCTCCTTAAAGGATTTCGTCCCCGAAATCTTCAAGTTAGGAAGAACGTATCCTACCATCCAATCATCCATCTACTCAAAGCATCATCCACGAGCAATCATTGTCCTTACAAGATTCTAAATGCTGGATGGATATATGCAAAAGTGTGTGTATATGTACTTACCTAATGCGAAAATCAGGCGGTTACTGATACAGTAAACCTCCTTAATGCAAACCATGATAGTGCCATGCATCCAATATGTATGCGAAACCCTATTGACACATACAAATTTCTACATGCGTGCACAACCATACACAAAAATGCATCATCCATATGATAACACAGCCATGATACATCCATCAATCTAACTACCACATCCATTTATGCAATATGCAACATGAAGTGACTGAGCCGATCTAGTGCCTAATGTGTGTGTATATGCATCCACGAGCAACCACTAGCAAACAATTGCATCCATATGCATCCATCAACCATAACATGTTTCAAACACATGTTTCAACCATAGGTTTTACCCTATCTAAAGGTCATAGGTATTAGCGAGAGGATATACTAAAGATAAGATAAGTACTAGACAAGCAATAAAGGAGAAGTTAAAAGACATACTCTCAAAAAGAAATGGATACAAAGAACGCATCTTTGCTTCCGTCTCCCAAGTAGCATTGCTTTCGTCATCTCCCCATTGCACTTTAACTAGCTGAACTTCTCTGTTCCTCAACTTCCTAGTTTCTGACCCAAGGATGCGAGTAGGAGCTCGTCGAATCGTCGCATCACGCTCTACCTCTACATCTCTAAGTAAGCTCGGCTCTACCACCTCCGCGGTCTCATGTAAGCACTTCCTCAAATGTGATACATGGAATACATCATGAACACCACTAAGTCTGTCGGGCAACTCCACCCTATATGCCATCCGTCCAATCCTTTCCTTAATAGGAAACGGCCCAACAAATCTCGGTGCTAACTTCCCTACGGACCCAAAGCGAACAACATTTCTCAATGGAGATACTTTGACAAAAACCATGTCCCCAACCTCAAACTCAAGATCCGTCCTTCTCCGATCCGCATAAGATTTCTGTCTATCTTGCGCTGCTTTCATCCTTTTTCGAATTAAATCAATCTTCTCTGAAGTCTCTCTAACCATATCCGGCCCAAGCAAGATCTTATCCGTAGATTCCCACCAACATGTAGGAGATCGACAAGGCCTTCCATAAAGAGCTTCGAAAGGAGCCATACCAATACTGGACTGAAAGCTGTTATTATATGCGAACTCCACCAAAGGAAGATGTTCTTCCCATGTACCTCCAAAATCCAAGATACAAAGCCTCAAAAGATCTTCTAAGATACGGTTCACCCTCTCAGTCTGACCGTCCGTCTGAGGATGATATGCGGTGCTCAAACACAACTGAGTCCCTACCGCCTCTTGCAAACTTCTCCAAAACTCACTAGTGAAAATAGGATCTCGATCACTCACAATGCTGGATGGTACGCCATGCAATCTAACAATCTCTCTAACATAGACTGAAGCAAGCCATGGAGCGGTCCTCTTACTCTTTACGGGTATAAAATGGGCACTCTTGGTAAGTCTGTCTACCACAACCCAAATTCCCGTATTGCCCTTCCTCGATCTCGGTAACCCGTCGATGAAATCCATCGAGACACTATCCCACTTCCACTGTGGAACTTCCAATGGGTGTAGCAACCCACCGGGTTTCCTTTGCTCCACTTTAACTTGTTGGCACACTAAGCATCTAGCCACATACTCGGCCACATCTTTCTTCATACCGGCCCAGAAGAAAACTCTCTTCATGTCTTGGTACATTTTGTCTCCACCGGGATGAATAGTCATTCTTGAACGATGTGCATCATCCAAAATAGCCTTCTTCAAACCCTCATCTTGCGGTACACAAAGTCTACCGTCTCTATGCAACCATCCCTTATCATCTATGGTGTATCTACCCAAATGGCTGGACGACTCCCCTCTTATAAGCTTCTCTACCAACACAACCAACTGTGGGTCGTCTCGCTTAGCCTCGCCAATCCGTCT
This sequence comes from Allium sativum, assembly GCA_030737875.1. Taxonomy (NCBI): domain Eukaryota; kingdom Viridiplantae; phylum Streptophyta; class Magnoliopsida; order Asparagales; family Amaryllidaceae; genus Allium; species Allium sativum. Next base: position 602,617,154 of record CM060916.1, on the reverse strand, counting down.
CAAAAGAGTAGGTCTAACCTCCAAGGATGCCAACAAACCAGGTACAAAATCAACAGAAGGTCTGAAGTCAAACAAAGAAAGAAACTCCAAGCTTCGTCGTTCCACGAACAATGGACTCAAAGATAGCCTTTTTCTACTTAAGGCGTCTGCCACCACGTTACCCTTACCAGGGGTATACGCTATCTCGAAATCATAGGATGCTAAGAACTCCATCCACCTTTGCTGTCTTAAGTTTAAATCCTTCTGAGAGAATAAGTACTTCAATGATTTATGGTCGGTGAACAACTCGAATCTCTCACCAAGAAGATAATGGCGCCAAGACTTAAGTGCGAAAACAATCGCGGCCAACTCTAGATCATGGGTAGGGTAATTCTTCTCATGCACTCTCAATTGTCTCCCTCCATAGGCTATTACCCTTCCCTCCTGCATCAAGACTGCGCCTAATCCTGTTCCACAAGCATCGGTATAAACAACAAACGGCTTACTCCCATCCGGGAGCACTAAAACTGGAGCGGTGGTCAAAGCTCTCTTTAACCGTCGGAAAGCATCATCACAATCTACATCCCACGAGAAAACCAAATTCTTTTTCGTCAAGCGGGTTAATGGGGCTGATATCTTCGCGAAGTCTTTGATGAACTTCCTATAATATCCTGCCAACCCCAAGAAACTTCTTACCTCGGTAGCATTTCTAGGAACTTTCCAATCCTGGATAGATACTATCTTTGCGGGATCCACAGCTATCCCTTCCTTAGAGACCACATGCCCTAAGAATCGCACTTCTCTTCTCCAAAAATGGCATTTAGAGAATTTAGCTTTAAGACTATGCGCTCGAAGAGTCTCCAACACTTCCTTGAGATGTAAGGCATGCTCTTCTTCATTCTTGGAAAAGACCAAGATGTCATCCACAAAAACTACTACAAACTTATTCAGATACTCTCTGAACACTCTACTCATGAGATCAACAAAGTATGCGGGGGCGTTTGTCAACCCAAATGGCATCACTAGCCACTCATAAAAACCATCCGGAGTCCGGAAAGCAGTCTTCTCTATACTGTCCTCCGCCACTCTTAACTGATGAAACCCTGTAGCTAAGTCCATCTGCGAAAATACTGACGCGCCAACCAACTGATCAAAGAGATCATCTATCCTCGGTAATGGGTGTCTATTCTTCTTCGTGAGCTTATTAAGTTCTCTATAATCCACACAAAGTCTGAGGGACCCATCCGCCTTCGTGGCAAACACTACTGGAGCTCCCCACTCCGATATACTTCGCCTTATGAACCCCTTCTCAAGCAACTCCCCTACTTGCTTATGAAGTTCTCTTCTCTCACGAGGAGCCATGTGGCGTACTGGCAAAGACACTGGTTTGGCATTATCCACCAAATAAATTCGGAAATCTATCTCCCGCTTCGGAGGCAAACCCTTTACTTCTTCAAACACATCCGGATATTCCCGGACTACTCTGACAGAACACAAACTCTCGACCGAAGCATCGAGCGATTCAAGATAACTTAGCAAAACAGATTCCATGGGATTGCAAGAGATCTCGAGAGTGTTACCCAAGCGGGTCATGAGCCTGACAACTCTCCTTTCGCAATCAAGAACGGCACCATTACTGGATAACCAGTCCATGCCCAAGATCAACCCATAGCCCGTGAAGCCCAATACAAAAGCATCACATCTAAACTCAACGCTAAGTATAGAAATCTTCAAACCCAAACATATCATAGACAGATATATGGAGCCCCCAATTGGGTTTGAGACAACCAAGGGATCATCAACTAGACTGGTGTCTAAGTGCAGTGACTCAACTAACGATGATGAGATAAAAGAATGCGATGCGCCAGAGTCAAACAAAGTACGAACTGGATGATCAAACAGAAAAACCAGACTTTCAACGGAAATAGTTCTACCTCTCTGCTGAATCGGTGGAACTGAGAGAACCTGAACTTTCCCCCCTGACTGAGGTGGTGCTATAAGAGCTTGCACCTGGCCTCCTGAGGTAGACCCCGTCTTCTGCCCCTTCTTTGGGCAGTTTTTCACAAGATGCCCTGCTTCACCACAATGAAAGCAACCGGTCTTCTTCTTTTTGCGACAATCCTTACTAAGGTGTCCTGGTGTTCCACAATTGAAGCACTTCTTCTTCGTCTTCTTTTTGTCACCATTGCCTTTTCCGCCCTTGCCTTGTTGTTGCTGTTGCGGTTTCTTCTGATCCCCCTTTTTCTCTGGTGCCTTAGAATTCTTATCATCCTCATGCATAAGTGCCATGTAGACAAGCTTCTCAAAAGTGGCCCCCATAGGAATGTGAGTCATAGCTATTCCTTGCAATGGTTCGTTCAAGCCTCTAACGAACCTCAAAGCCTTCTTCTCCGGTGTATTCACCAACTCTATGCCAAACCTTGCTAATTGATTGAATTTGTTGACATATTCTTTCACCGTGAGATTCCCTTGCTTCAAATTCAAGAACTTCTCCATAAACAGATTCTCTTCCGCCCTTGAGAGAAACTTAGCCCCAAACCTTTGCTTAAAATCTGCCCAAGAGTCAACAGGGCGTTCTCCATTAGTGACCTCCCACCAGAATGAGGCCTCTCCCTTCATTAACCAAGCCGCCAACTTGACTTTCTTTCCCTCTTCCACTTCAAAGATATCTAGCAACTCTTCCACTTCCTTAAGCCAATCTCTAGCCTCTACGAAAGTCTCTGAACCAAGAAAAGGTTTTCCTCCTATAGCCTTGAACTCCTTGCAAACCTTAGCAAAATTATCCACTCTAGGCTGAGGAGGAGGAGCGGTTGTCTCTGGTGTAGTAGCATTGGCCGGACCCGCAGCCGCGGCCCTAGCCTCTTGCAACCTCCTATACCATAGTGGTATAACTAAACCCTCCGGGATGTTAAGATCTTCAGCCATGCTGAAACGAAAGAGGAAAGATTCAAAAAGGAGATTCCGAAAGATAAAGATATGGCTATTGGGGATTATGCTTTTCTTTTTCAAAAACTTTTTCTCTTAGAAGACATGCTTTTAAAAATACTTTCTTCGAAAATACTCTTAGAAAGTAGTTTTTCTCAAAAATTTTATCTGTTCTGGTAACCTTAAGCTCTGATACCACGTGTAACACCCCACTCCCGCTATGATCACTCACTAAGGGAATGCCATAGCATCGGTGGAGTATTTTAGTGAATATAGAACAGAAAAATTACAACAAGACAGATATAAATAGTACTTGAAATTTTAAAACATCATCTCATAACAGCGGAAGTAAAACATGTCTGGTTACATCATAAAACCACAATAAAGGTCAAGTACAATATCCATCAAAATAAAGAAGTACATAATCCCACTCTCATACAATAGCCGAACAAAAGAAAAGATAACTGGATAACTGGAGCTTTACATCTATCCAAGCTCCTAAAGACTGGAACAGCAATCCGATCAAGCTCCACTACTGCTAGGATCCACCGTAGGACCTGAGGGTTGGGAAAAAGATAAAAACAACAGGGTCAGACATAAGTCTGAGCGAGTCCTATAACTTTAACAATACAATCGTTAAAGTAACCAGAGAAGACATAAACTGATATACGGTAACATATAGGGATGAATGGCTACCCTAAGCAGTCAACTAAACGAAGATAAAGGATAAAGACGCATCTACCCTCCCTAAGGTAAATTACTAAACTGCACCACACCAGTCGTTCCTAACTTAAAGGTTGATCCCACCCAAGGACTTATAAAATTTACTAATTAGTACCTGCGTACCCCTAGGTGACCAAGTAGGCGCCACGGGGCCCTACAATCCACTAGGTGTACACACTACTTCCCATTCGATCGGCTCCCTAACGTAGATACCCGTGCTGGCCCCACCGTGGGATGTATCATTCCCCAATGTGGCAACCTGATGGAACTAAAGGTGCACGGCTTATATCTACTCGATGCAACAACGGCTTACCTACCAGCCCGGGCCCACTCACGCATATGAAGCCCGTTGGACTTGCGTTGCCACCGCTAACCCGTTTGCCTCTTACAGTCAAGCCCAGTATGCGTGTCCCGTCCTCGACATGGGTCGAGCCCACAAAGATACGTATGGGTTACTGGTTGAAATGGGCCTCCACAAGCTACCCACCTAAGCTTGTCCCTTTTTCTAGTATATCCCACTTAACCCTTTAATCATGTTTTAATTACATGTTCCATTTTGGTTAAGTATTCTAATCGTATTTTCTATTGCCACCCAAGGCAACCACTAGATTTTCTCATGCCACCCGAGGCACCCACTTAACCCCTCATGTCCCTCTACATGCTAATGTGGTTAAGTGTTTCTTAATTAATTAATTAAGAACGTAACCTTTGTAAAGACCTCTCACATTAGACTGTCTTTTATGACCGCTGGTTAAGCCGGTTGGGTCCGGGCAGCCTTATGTCATAACAGAGTCTAACCTCGTGTCTTTACATTAATTACGTATTTAGTTTGTGCCTAAGACCTCTCACATTGGGCTAACATTTGTAGCAACTGGTTAAGCCGGTTGGGTCCGGGCAGTTTTACGCTACAACTGAGTCCAACCTCGTGTCTTAGTCAATTAATTACACCTAATTAATCACCCTCATAATTTTATATTAATTATCCCTAATTAATCAAGTTTTCTTAACATGGGTAGACCTAACTTAATAGGTAAATTCCCATGGGGTAGACCTAACTCAATAGGTAAATTCCCAACACATAGTATGGGTACACCTAACCAAATAGGCAAATTCCCATACTATGTTTATTTATTTTGTGTTATGCATAATTATATTAATTTCACACAATCTTATTAACTTATGCATTTAATTACCCCATCGTTCCCACGTAATTTCGTTCATGATATAACACATATAAAAGGTGTCAACTTGCATATGAATGAACATGTTTCAAAGGTGCCATCTTGCATATTAACAAACACATAACTTGCATATGAACTTGCATAACATGTCACATAACTTGCATATAATATGTCACATAACTTACATATTCATTTTGCATAACAAACTTGCATATTAGCTTATAGACTTGCATAATGTGTCATCATGAACTTGCATATTAATAAACATGTAACTTGCATATTTACATACATGTAACTCGCATATTAACAAACATGTAACTTGCATATAAAGAAACATGTAACTTGCATATTTACATACATGTAACTTGCATATTAACAAACATGTAACTTGCATATTAACAAACATGTAACTTGCATATTTACATACATGTAACTTGCATATTAACAAACATGTAACTTGCATATTAACAAACATGTAACTTGCATATTTACATACATGTAACTTGCATATTAACAAACATGTAACTTGCATATTTACATACATGTAACTTGCATAGCATATTACCATGAACTTGCATAACATGCATATGATTACATAGCCCACAACTTGCATATTTAGCATCATGCAAACATAACATACATCATATTAAACTTGCATAAGCTTACATACTCAACATGCATAAACATAAGATTAATGCTAACATCATATCATATGATTCAAAGCTCATTAACCCACATACAAAACCATAAATCTCATCACATCTCATCTAATTAGTTTACCAAAAGATCATCAAAGTGATAGAAACTCACAACTAGCAACTTTGAACACCAAATGAAGAAGATTAAGATGCTAAGAAGGGATTAGAAGTTGATTAGAGAGTGATTAGTATGCAACCCTCTTCATAAAATTAGTGGAGGCCATGAGAGCTAGCATTTTGCCATAGTTTAGTCACTAGGTTTAATTATGAATGAATTAGGGTAGGTTAGGGTCTTATTTATAGATTAGGCAAGTGTTTTAGGCCATAGGATTAACCCTAGATTCAATCCAAGCCATCAAAGCATGTCTTGGGGAAGAAGTCAAGTGTAGGAACCATCTAGGGCCTTTAGATTAAAGATGGACCATGAGAACCATTCAAATGCAAAATCTGCACTTGAGCGAATCGGCCCACGGGTTGACAGCCAAACACCCTGGATTAACCCCTAGTCGACCCAGCGGGCTCGGGTCGACTTCAAAAATCGGCCGGTTCGGTTATTCCCCTCTCCCAATTCGCTGTTTTGAGCATTTTTGCATATTTATTTATTAAATTTTCAATTATATATATATATATATATATATCAATATATATATATATATATCTACACAAGCCATTTCACTTAATTAAGTATACTTTAATTTGGGAATTTTCGTGAAACTTCGCGAGGCCATATCTTGGTCATACGGACTCCGATTTTCGAAAACTCGGACTCTATTTCGCGTATTTTTCCGAGACGAACGCAATGGCATAGCCCGTTTCCCTTGATTCCCATTTTAGAATTAAATTCTGCCTCGATTTATGTTATTACAGGTTATTGAAAATACGGGTTGTTACAAATATTTCGTTGAGACGACCCGATTTCCCGTTCTCAACGGAAACAAGGTTATCTTTGGAATATAACACAGAAACATATAATAGCAGAACAGAATTAAATAAATACACCAGATAATGAACAATAGAATATACTGGATAAAAGTAATCATCAGAGTTACACAGTATACAAGATCTTACTTAGTACAAATACAGTTCAGCTATACATAAATGTCTACAGCGGAAATAAACAAAATATGTACAATAGGAGCTGAACAGCATAAAAGGGAATAAATAATAGAATCCATCTTCAGCTCCAGCTATCCAGAAAGAACCAGCTAAACCTGAAGACAAGGCTGCCCGTGTAGAAAAAGGGGCACCCGAGTTTGAAAGTGAAACAAACTACGAGTCAGTCATGGGACTGGTATGAGAAATCCACTCAACACATATATAATTGGCTAATCACAGGACCACGCCACTTTCGTGGAACGGGTTTACTCCATTGGATTGCCAGTGCTTTAAAACAAATCTTTCTTTTAAACATCGCTATGCTTTTTATAAAAAAGAAGCCGTTATAAGACTCAGTTCCCATCACACAATGCAACGCAAACCGGAGGATAGAGTTTTTACCTTATAACGGCCAAGATATGCTTGATACGAATAAAACGAAGGCATTTGATATTATTGCTAGTGTTTATATGTTTTGAAAACAATTTCAAATCATAACTATCAATCATAGACGGCATTAATGCCCCATACCACTATGTCGCCATATATAGGTATACAATCAAAACCGCACGATGTCGTATTTGGAAATTGGATTTCCGTCATGAACCAAGGCAAAAGATAGTCCTTACCGAATTCGAGACTGCCTAGCCCGAGCCTCAGGAACAGCCGCAACTGCCCCTTGGATCGTCAGGGCCGGTCCACCGATGTGGATTATTATGCCTGAACAATATGTTTCCCCGCCCTTTGGGGCGTAAACGAGCCAACGAATGACTCCATCGGACCCGGATCGTCCGATCAAACCGAGGCGCCTCGCAACAGCAACAACCACATAGGTGAAAAGTATATAAATGTCAGGGCTGGTAGGTCACTGACACCACCCTAGCTAGGAAGAAACGCATGCCCTCCCTGATGTCCTCTCCCGTTTTAGGTTCATACCGGGGTGTGAGGCTCGCGAATTCACGTTATACACAAAGCTACGCCACACAGGCGGTGCTTTGATCATCACCACAAGACTTTGCTTTTCAACAGAAGCCCTGATCACTGCATCTTAGCATGCCACACAGGCAATTCACACCGTGCAACTGATGGCTATCAATCACACAGAACAAATTCCAATGTCGGACACACAGTCCATTTACAAGTCCGTTCTGGGTCTGAACGAAACCGGAGGCACTAAATACCTCGCAAACCCTTCGATCACCACGTACGTCTGGACGATCACCACTCATTATCCATATTTCGGGATGCCTCCCAATCATGACCTCGGTTACCATCCAAACGAGGTGAAGATCTCCGGTCTTCGACCATCGTCTTCATCTTCGACTTTCAATCGTCGATCAATTATTTGAAATGAGAATTAACTCGGCTTTTTCAAATAATTCACGTATATTTAGAATTTCAAATCAATTTATTTCAATGGTTAAATTATTCGACAACACCAATTTCGTTCTTTAATGTAATTTTCACACCAAACACATTCAACCATCAAAAGCCACATAAATCAAGAAAATTCAGTTTATTTCCATTCCATATCGCTTACGATATTTTATAACTATTTATCGCTATTTTTATTTATTTTAAAATAGCCATTTTATTCAAAACGACGCTTCGGGCCATACAGCGGCCGTTGCGCTGTTTTTTTTCAGATTTGATTTACACATATCTGAAAATCTAACCGTTGGATCTTCACAAAATTTACATCATTAGAAAGGTCTTTTCAAAACGAACCCAACGGTTCCAGTTTCGGGAAAATCCGACGGTCGGATCTCCCGGTACAATCGTTTGAAGTTTCAATTTCAAAATACGAACTACAGCGTCGTTATTTGATTAAATATATAATTATATTTATATATATATAAATATAATCGCTTCTGGCGCTGTTTTCCTTCAGAATTGAATTAAACATTCCAGACAATCCAACCGTTGGATTTTAACAAGTTGGTGCCGTTGGAAAGATTATTCCAAGGCGAACCCGACGGTTGAGGTTTCGGGAAAATCCAATGGTCGGATTTCCCGCACTAGTCGTTTGAAATCACGGTTTCAAAATACGAACTGCACGGCTTCGTTTCGTTTTAATTTTATTTATATTTATATATTTATATAAATATAGTTCATTCAATGATTTCCATATCGTTTTAACTTCAAATATTTTTCTAACGCCTTAAATTTTGGAAAATTTTCGCCATAACCTCCCCTGCACCGGGAGCATCGGGAAATCGCAAATAGCGTTCCCGGTCCTTCTAATCTCAAAAAGAAAAAGAAAAAGCCAACAGGCTCAAAATCATCACCCAAACAAATCAGTAAATGTGTACCTATTTGTCGGGCACAAAATTTTATTCCTCTTCTCTAGCCCCTTTGCTATAACCTGTTCAATGAATATTGCATGTACATATATATACAGTTCTTATCATTTATCAATTTCTATTCGACTTCATATTTGATTCCTATTTGGTATAAAAACTCCATTCATTCTAATGTTACATAAATAGGTGCAAATCATCTCATTAGCTAATTAATGAATATTTCAACTCATATATGTTTATTTTGAACAAGTGGCTATTTTTAACACTTCACATTTCAACGATTTATGCATACAATAAAAATGTGATTTTTATTGTAAAACAATTCATTTCAAAACACTATTTTCCTATATAGTTCAAGTTGGTGATAAAAATGGGATTTTTATCCTAAAACAATTTCTTTTAAAACGAGATTATTTTACACAGTTCATATAGTCGATAAAAGGTGATTTTTATTATCAAACAATTTATTTCAAAATATGAATACCATTCAACACATGAATTTCTAAACAACGAATGAATATCAATTCAACACATGAATGTTTTCTATGGTTTCTATATATAGATAAAAATGTGATTTTTATTATCGAACAATTTATTTCAAAATATGAATACCATTCAACACATGAATTCTAATCAACGAATGAATATCAATTCAACACATGAATGTTTTCTATAGTTTCTATATATAGATAAAAATGTGATTTTTATTATCGAACAATTTATTTCAAAATATGAATACCATTCAACACATGAATTTCTAAACAACGAATGAATATCAATTCAACACATGAATGTTTTCTATAGTTTCTATATATAGATAAAAATGTGATTTTTATATTTCAAAACGCGAATACCATTCAACACATGAATTTCTAAACAACGAATGAATATCAATTCAACACATGAATGTTTTCTATAGTTTCTATATATAGATAAAAATGTGATTTTTATTATCAAACAATTTATTTCAAAATATGAATACCATTCAAAACATGAATTTCTAATCAATGAATGAATATCAATTCAACACATGAATGTTTTCTATAGTTTTTATATATAGATAAAAATGTGATTTTTATTATCAAACAATTTATTTCAAAATATGAATACTATTCAACACATGAATTTCTAATCAACGAATGAATATCAATTCAACACATGAATGTTTTCTATAGTTTTTATATATAGATAAAAATGTGATTTTTATTATCAAACAATTTATTTCAAAATATGAATACTATTCAACACATGAATTTCTAATCAACGAATGAATATCAATTCAACACATGAATGTTCTCTATAGTTTCTATATATAGATAAAAATGTGATTTTTATTATCGAACGATTTATTTCCACAAACTAATCCTATGTGGTTTCAACCAAATATTTCACAACCACAAATGGGTATTTTTCAACCACAATCAACCAATATCAATCACAAACAATCCCAAACAATCATTCGCTATCAATCAATTTTCACAACAATTTCAACCAATAAATATCGTCCATGGTTTGTGGACGAGGGGCGTATATATATATAGATATATATTTATATATAGCAATTCACTTTTATTTCACACATATATATATAAATTTTAAATCAGAAATCTCACCAATAGCTATCCAACTTCACGACACTTCCTTTAGAGAAATCTTCGCCCTTTGTCGCTTTCGCCCGTATTCTCTACATATGTAAAAATCGAATTTTTACTATGTTATTCAATAAATAAAAATCGAATTTTGACTTCGCTATTCAATATATAAAGATTATATTTTTAATATTTCTATGATGTAAAAATTATATTTTTATTGCTTTTAAAAATATAAATTTTCATATCTTACTTCTTTTACTTAATAAAAATCCCGTCTTTTCTATTTTAAAAATAGGATCCTTTCCATTCTAAAAATCTGCTCTTTTCTATTTTAAAAATATGATCTTTTCCATTCTACAAATCTGATCTTTATTTTTTTCTAAAGTTTAAACCTTTTTTCTATTTAAAGTTTAAACCTTTTTCTTTTTAAAGTTTAAAATAAAATCAGTTTTAAACTCTTTCGAAAATCAGTTTTAACATCTATTAAAAATCAGTTTTAACATCTATTAAAAATCAGCTTTAAAATGCTTTTAAAATCAGTTGTTCCTTTTTAAAAAAAACAGTTTTTAAATCTTTTAAAATCAGGTTTTTATACTTTTTAAAATCAGTTTAAATACTTTTTACATAAAATCAGTTTTAACTTTTTACATAAAATCAGTTTTAACTTTTACATAAAATCAGTTTTGAATTCTTAAAAAAAACAGTTTTACATTCTTTTTAAAAATCGGTTTTAAAACCTAAAAAACCCACGGTATTTAAACTAAAAAAAACATTCTTTTCTTATGTAAATAAAATCAGTATTAAAACAAAAATAAAATAAATAAATAAAATAAAAGAAAACTTACAGAGGGGGGGGGGTCGTCGGAGGTGGCTTCGAGGGTGGCGCTCGGGGTTTCGAACGGTGGTTGTAGCTTCGTGGTCTCGAACGGGGAAGGCGGCGCTATCTTCGTCGGAGTTCGCGCGATTTGGGAGCTTCGGGGGTTGCGCTAGGGTTTCGAACGATATAATTATATATTAAATCGAATAACGACGCTGCAGTTCGTATTTTGAAATCGAAAATTCAAACGATTGTACCGGGAGATCCGACCATCGGATTTTCCCGAAACTGGAACCGTTGGATTCGTTTTGAAAAGACCTTTCTAATGATGTAAATTTTGTGAAGATCCAACGGTTAGATTTTCAGATATGTGTAAATCAAATCTGAAGAAAAACAGCGCCACGGTCGCCTTATGGCCCGAAGCGTCGTTTTGAATAAAATAGCTATTTTAAAATAAATAAAAATAGCGATAAATAGTTATAAAATATCATAAGCGATATGGAATGGAAATAAACCGAATTTGCTCGATTTATGTTGAATTTGATGGTTGAATGTGTTTGGTGTGAAAATTACATTCAAGAACACAATTGGTGTTGTCGAATAATTTAACCATTGAAATAAATTGATTTGAAATTCTAAATATACGTGAATTATTTGAAAAGGCCGAGTTAATTCTCATTTCAAATAATTGACCGACGATTGAAATTCGAAGATGAAGACGGTGGTCGAAGACCGGAGATCTTCATCTCGTTTGGATGGTAACCGAGGTCCTGATTGGGAGGCATCCCGAAATATGGATAATGAGTGGGGATCGTCCAGACGTACGTGGTGATCGATGGGTTTGCGAGGTATTTAGTGCCTCCGGTTTCGTTCAGACCCAAAACGGACTTGTAAATGGACCGTGTGTCTGACATTGGATTTTATTCTGTGTTGATTGATTTCTGTTAAATATACATCTGTTTGGCGGCGGAGAATTTATTCTTTTGCTTAACGCCCTTCTCTGAGACGCACGAGCTCAGGGGTTGTATATCGATGGACATCAGTCGCATGGCATGAATTGCCTGTGTGGCATGCTAAGATGCAGTGATCAGGGCTTCTGTTGAAAAGCAAAGTCTTGTAGTGATGATCAAAGCACCGCCTGTGTGGCGTAGCTTTGTGTATAACGTGAATTCGCGAGCCTCACACCCCGGTATGAACCAGAAACGGGAGAAAGGACCTCAGGGAGGGCCTACGTTTCCTCCTAGCTAAAAGTGGCGTCAGTGGTTTTACACGCCCTGATGAGTTTGACTTATGTGGTTGTTGCTGTTGCGAGGCACCTCGGTTTGATCGGACGATCCGGGTCCGATGGAGTCATTCGTTGGCTCGTTTACGCCCCAAAGGGCGGGGAAACGTATGGTTCAGGCATTTTAATCCACATCGGTGGACCGGCCCTGACGATCCTAAGGCTTGACAGAGTACTTGCCTGAGGCTCGGGCTAGGCAGTCTCGAATTCGGTAAGGACTATCTTTTGCCTTGGTTCATGACGGAAATCCAATTTCCAAATACGACATCGTGCGGTTTTGATTGTATATATATATGGCGACATGATATATGGTACCCATGCCGTCTATGATTGATAGTTATGATTTGAAATTGTTTTCAAAAACATATAAACACTAGCAATAATATCAATTGCCTTTGTTTTATTCGTATCAATCATATTTTGGCCATTATAAGGTAAAACTCTATCCTCCGATTTGCGTTGCATTGTGTGATGGGAACTGAGTCTTATAATGGCTTCATTTTTATAAAAAGCATAGCGATGTTTAAAAGAAAGATTTGTTTTAAAGCACTGGCAATCCAATGGAGTAAACCCGTTCCACGAAAGTGGCGTGGTCCTGTGATTAGCCAATTATATATGTGTTGAGTGGATTTCTCATACCAGTCCCATGACTGAATCGTAGTTTGTTTCACTTTCAAACTCGGGTGCCCCTTTTTCTACACGGGCAGCCTTGTATTCAGGTTTAGCTGGTTCTTTCTGGATAGCTGGAGCTGAAGATGGATTCTATCATTTATTTCTTTTTATGTTGTTCAGCTCCTATTGTACATATTTTGTTTATTTCCGATGTAGACATTTATGTATAGCTGAACTGTATTTGTACTAAGTAAGATCCTGTATACTGTGTAACTCTGATGATTAATTTTATCCAGTATATTTTGTTGTTCATATCTGGTGTATTTATTTAATTCTGTTCTGCTATTATCTGTTTTTATGTTATATTCCAAAGATAACCTTGTTTCCGTGAAAACGGGAAATCGGGTCGTCTCAACGTGGTATCAAATGTGACGGCCTGGAATTTCGCTCGGTCCGAATCAGTCGTTAAACCGATCTAGACCGTTCGAAACCCCTGAACGTTGAGAACAGGACAAACCAGAACACATACAAAAGAACATTTCATTGTATATTACAACAATGCATCAGATACGAGAATATACAAAGTATAAATGAATAAATATACATTCGATAAATATCAGAGATTACAATAAATTACATAGCAGCGGAAAATAATACAAAGCACAACTGAAGGTGATATACGGATACAGAGCTTTCCGGATATCATTCCAGCTGTAAACCAGGATCCTGTGAATATAAATCTGCAAAACCAAAACTACTAGCTGCCCGTGCGGAAAATAGGGGCACCCAGAGTTTAGGTTAAAACAATAAACTCCAGGTCAGTCATGTGACTGGTGTGAGAACCAAAACTTATATAGATAGAACACATTGTTGTGAATTGGCATCAAAACAAGATTTTCCGTATATATGTATCAAAATTATGAATTTGAAACTCTAATTCACTAATTGATTGATGTTTGTGTTGTTTGTTTATTTGTTTATTAATTTATAGCCATTTGGCCTAATTGAATCAAATGATTTGTTTTAAACGTACCAAGCATGTTTGGCTATTATAAGGGAAAACCCTATCCTCCGGCTTGCGTTGCATTGTGTGATGGGACCTGGGTCTTATAATAGCTTCATTTTTCGAAAAAGCATTGCGTTGTTTATTCTATGCACTGGTATTCTTGGGAGGAAACCCGCTCCCCCCCGTTCGTCGAACCAGTGACGAGCCCCCAGAAGCCATCGCGACACCAATTCGCGAGCCCCGATCGAAACCCTAGCGCGCCTTCCCAGTTCGAGGCTCGAAGCTGCCACCACCGATCGAAGACCCGAGCCGCCACCTCGAAGCCAAAACTCCTCCTGCCTCCGACGAACTGCAGAAACCCCCCCCTATCTGTAAGTATTTTTATTTTTATTTTTATTTTTAAATTCTTAAAAACTGGATATTTTTAAAAGTATAAAACTGATTTTGTTAAAAGTAAAAAACTGAATTTTTAAAAGTATAAAACTGAATTTTTAAGAGTATAAAAAAAACTAATTTTTTTTAAAGAATAAAAACTGATGTTTTAAAAGTAAAAAACTTTAAAAAGGAAAAAGGTTTAATCTTTTTAAAAGAAAAAGATTTGAACTTCGAATAGGAAAAGATTTGAACTTGCAAAAATAAAGATCATATTTTCAAAATAGAAAAGACGGGATTTTTATTAAGTAGAAGAAGTAATAAAAATATAATTTTTACATCATAGGAATGTCAAAAATATAATCTTTATTTTTGAAAAGGCAGAATCTATATTTTTGAAATTCGATTTTTATATATTGAATAACATAGTAAAAATTCGATTTTTACATATGTAGAGAATATGGGCAACAAAGCGACAGAAAGGCGAAGATTTCTCTAAGGAAGTGTTGTGAAGTTGGATAGCTATTGGTGAGATTTCTGATTTAAAATATTATATATGTGTGAAGTAAAAGTGAATTGCTATATATAAATATATATATATATATACATACGCCCCTCGTCCACAAACCATGGACGATATTTATTGGTTGAAATTGTTGTGAAAATTGATTGATAGCGAATGGTTGTTTGGGATTATTTGTGATTGATATTGGTTGATTGCGGTTGAAAAATACCCATTTGTGGTTGTGAAATATTTGGTTGAAACCACATAGGATTAGTTTGTGGAAATGAAATAAATTGTTCGATAATAAAAATCACATTTTTATCTAAATATAGAAACTATAGAAAACATTCATGTGTTGAATTGATATTCATTCGTTGTTTAGAAATTCATGTGTTGAATGGTATTCATATTTTGAAATAAATTGTTCGATAATAAAAATCACATTTTTATCTATATATAGAAACTATAGAAAACATTCATGTGTTGAATTGATATTCATTCGTTGTTTAGAAATTCATGTGTTGAATGGTATTCATATTTTGAAATAAATTGTTCGATAATAAAAATCACATTTTTATCTATATATAGAAACTATAGAAAACATTCATGTGTTGAATTGATATTCATTCGTTGTTTAGAAATTCATGTGTTGAATGGTATTCATATTTTGAAATAAATTGTTCAATAATAAAAATCACATTTTTATCTATATATAGAAACTATAGAAAACATTCATGTGTTGAATTGATATTCATTCGTTGTTTAGAAATTCATGTGTTGAATGGTATTCATATTTTGAAATAAATTGTTCGATAATAAAAATCACATTTTTATCTATATATAGAAACTATAGAAAACATTCATGTGTTGAATTGATATTCATTCGTTGTTTAGAAATTCATGTGTTGAATGGTATTCATATTTTGAAATAAATTGTTCGATAATAAAAATCACATTTTTATCTATATATAGAAACTATAGAAAACATTCATGTGTTGAATTGATATTCATTCGTTGATTAGAAATTCATGTGTTGAATGGTATTCATATTTTGAAATAAATTGTTCGATAATAAAAATCACATTTTTATCTATATATAAAAACTATAGAAAACATTCATGTGTTGAATTGATATTCATTCGTTGATTAGAAATTCATGTGTTGAATGGTATTCATATTTTGAAATAAATTGTTCAATAATAAAAATCACATTTTTATCTATATATAAAAACTATAGAAAACATTCATGTGTTGAATTGATATTCATTCGTTGATTAGAAATTCATGTGTTGAATGGTATTCATATTTTGAAATAAATTGTTTGATAATAAAAATCACATTTTTATCTATATATAAAGACCATAGGAAACATTCATGTGTTGAATTGATATTCATTCGTTGATTAGAAATTCATGTGTTGAATGGTATTCATATTTTGAAATAAATTGTTTGATAATAAAAATCACCTTTTATCGACTATATGAACTATATAGAAAAATAGTGTTTTGAAATGAATCGTTTTACAATAAAAATTACATTTTTATTGTATGCATAAATCGTTGAAATGTGAAGTGTTAAAAATAGCCACTTGTTCAAAATAAACATATATGAGTTGAAATATTCATTAATTAGCTAATGAAATGATTGGCACCTATTTATGTAACATTAGAATGAATGGAGTTTTTAAACCAAATAGAAATCAAATATGAAGTCGAATAGAAATTGATAAATGATAAGAACTGTATATATATGTACATGCAATATTCATTGAACAGGTTATAGCAAAGGGGCTAGAGAAGAGGAATAAAATTTTGTGCCCGACAAATAGGTACACATTTACTGATTTGTTTGGGTGATGATTTTGAGCCTGTTGGCTAGCCGCTTGGCTTTTTCTTTTTCTTTTTGAGATTAGAAGGACCGGGAACGCTATTTGCGATTTCCCGATGCTCCCGGTGCAGGGGAGGTTATGGCGAAATTTTTCCAAAATTTAAGGCGTTAGAAAAATATTTGAAGTGAAAACGATATTGAAATCATTGAATGAACTATATTTATATAAATATATAAATATAAATAAAATTAAAACGAAACGAAGCCGTGCAGTTCGTATTTTGAAACCGTGATTTCAAGCGACTAGTGCGGGAAATCCGACCATC
Organism: Allium sativum; assembly: GCA_030737875.1. Classification (NCBI taxonomy): domain Eukaryota; kingdom Viridiplantae; phylum Streptophyta; class Magnoliopsida; order Asparagales; family Amaryllidaceae; genus Allium; species Allium sativum. Next base: position 602,599,911 of record CM060916.1, on the reverse strand, counting down.
GGATTTTCCCGAAACCTCAACCGTCGGGTTCGCCTTGGAAATATCTTCCTAACGGCACCAACTTTGTAGAAATCCAACGGTTGGATTGTCTGGAATGTTTATTTCAAATTTGAAGAAAAACAGCGCCAGAATCGATTTTATTTATATATAAATATAAATAGAATTATATTTAATCGAATAACGACGCTGCAGTTCGTATTTTGAAATCGAAACTTCAAACGATTGTGCCGGGAGATCCGACCGTCGGAATTTCCCGAAACTGGAACCGTTAGATTCGTTTTGAAACGACCTTTCTAATGATGTAAATTTTGTGAAGATCCAACGGTTAGATTTTCAGATATGTGTAAATCAAATCTGAAGAAAAACAGCGCCACGGCCGCCTTATGGCCCGAAGCGTCGTTTTGAATAAAATGGCTATTTTAAAATAAATAAAAATAGCGATAAATAGTTATAAAATATCATAAGCGATATGGAATGGAAATAAACTGAATTTGCTCGATTTATGTTGAATTTGATGGTTGAATGTGTTTGGTGTGAAAATTACATTCAAGAACACAATTGGTGTTGTCGAATAATTTAACCATTGAAATAAATTGATTTGAAATTCTAAATATACGTGAATTATTTGAAAAGGCCGAGTTAATTCTCATTTCAAATAATTGACCGACGATTGAAATTCGAAGATGAAGACGGTGGTCGAAGACCGGAGATCTTCATCTCGTTTGGATGGTAACCGAGGTCCTGATTGGGAGGCATCCCGAAATATGGATAATGAGTGGGGATCGTCCAGACGTATGTGGTGATCGATGGGTTTGCGAGGTATTTAGTGCCTCCGGTTTCGTTCAGACCCAGAACGGACTTGTAAATGGACCGTGTGTCTGACATTGGATTTTATTCTGTGTTGATTGATTTCTGTTAAATATACATCTGTTTGGCGGCGGAGAATTTATTCTTTTGCTTAACGCCCTTCTCTGAGACGCACGAGCTCAGGGGTTGTATATCGATGGACATCAGTCGCATGGCATGAATTGCCTGTGTGGCATGCTAAGATGCAGTGATCAGGGCTTCTGTTGAAAAGCAAAGTCTTGTAGTGATGATCAAAGCACCGCCTGTGTGGCGTAGCTTTGTGTATAACGTGAATTCGCGAGCCTCACACCCCGGTATGAACCAGAAACAGGAGAAAGGACCTCAGGGAGGGCCTACGTTTCCTCCCAGCTAAAAGTGGCGTCAGTGGTTTTACACGCCCTGACGAGTTTGACTTATGTGGTTGTTGCTGTTGCGAGGCGCCTCGGTTTGATCGGACGATCCGGGTCCGATGGAGTCATTCGTTGGCTCGTTTACGCCCCAAAGGGCGGGGAAACGTATGGTTCAGGCATTTTAATCCACATCGGTGGACCGGCCCTGACGATTTTGGAAACTCGTCAGCCAGTTCAAGCACTGACGCCACTCCTAACTAGAAAGAAACGCATGTCCTCCCTGATGTCCGTCTCCCGTTTTTGATTCATACCGGGTGTGATACTCGCGAATCAACGTTACACAAAGCTACGCCACAAAGGCCGTGCTTCGATCATCAACCACAAGACTTTGCTTTTCAACAGAAGCCTTGATCATTTGCATCTTAGCATGCCACACAGGCAATTCACTCCATGCGATTGATATCCATCAATATATAACCCCTGAGCTCGTACGTCTCAGAGAAGGGCGTTAAGCAAGAGAATAAATTCTCCGCCGCCGAACAGATATATATTTAATAGAGATCAATCACACGGACTAAAATCCAATGTCAGACACACAGTCCATTTACAAGTCCGTTCTGGGTCTGAACGAAACCGGAGGCACCTAGTACCCCGCATATCCATCGATCTCCAAGTACGTCTGGACGATCACCAACTGTTTCCATCTTCTTGGGTGTACAGCCCAATCAAGATCATCAGTAATTACCCAAACGACGTGAAGACCTCCGGTCTTCGACCATCGTCTTCATCTTCGACTTATCGTCGTATCAGTTATTCAGAATGGGTTAAACCCGGTCTTTCCGAATAACTCGCGTATATTTTGAATAAGTGTTACACAAACACAACATACGCCTCATTCCAATTCATCAGTCACTAACCGTAAATTAATCAAGAGAATAATTCCCCAAATATTAACCCCGAAGGCCGAAACCAACATCAGATCAATATCCAGAAAACCATTCTGCTTAGCTAACCGACAGTTAGTTTCTAAATTTCACATTCATAGGGAAAGGTTCACATTAATTTTATCCAAGATAAATTTCTTGAATTTATTCTTTAATCTATTTTTGAATATCAATTCAAAACTAGTCGGGATTAGCGAACCTTACCGAAGTAATCATTTATTTTAATTTCCCCATCCCAACCTATTCATCCCATGAAGTAAAACTGGTAATACTTCATATCTAACACCACAGTGTTATCGGTAAATTCAATTACCATTTCACGTTCAAATCTAATTAAAGATTTAACTATCGCCTGGAGCAAAACTGGTGATACTCCATTTTCGACCTTTTCAATCTAATTAAAGATTCATTAAAACTCCACTTAGTTTTAATCGTTAACTGGGTTAAAGAATCAGTGTCATTTAAAACACGGTTCACGATAAACCCAAAATCACATTCCATTAATTATCGGGTTAAAGAACGAGTGTTATTTAAAACACTGTCCACGATAAACCCAAAAATCAATATCAATTCAATTCCAATTAAATATTATTTAATTGGTACACTTTATTAAATCTAAATAAAAAGATTTAATCTTTTCTCAACTGGGTTCAAGAACAATGTTAATGAAAACACCATTCACGACAAACCCAAATCACATTTGATATTCAATACGAGGCTCTGAATAGAAAATATATCGGCTTATATTCAATATCAAATTCTACGACTAACAAATTCCAACATCGAAATATTCAGAAGACAATTTCGATTCAAATCCACTCCAATGCAATCATTGGAAATTCTGGTTATTTTTAAAACCCTTTCGAATTCAATTTATTTATTTAAAAATAAATAGAATTATATTTCTAGTTCAAAACTAGTTCATTTCGATAAAAATCTATTTTTATCTTTTCAAATATGGAGTTTTTCATCCCAATTCTTTCTAAATCATTTCTTATGATTTTACACAAATTATTACTATTTTTAATAATTTTATCAAGGCCCGTACAGTCGATTTCCATCAATGGCCATCGAACTGCACTTACAGCGACCTTTTTCAAATTTGATTTGGACGTAACTCCAAATCCAACCGTTAGATTTTGAATTTCTAATATTCGTTAGAAAGCTCTTTTCGATACGAACCCAACGGTTCCAGTTTTAGGAGAATCCGACGGTCGGATCTCCCGTAATGTCCGTTTGAAATCAATGGTCGAAATTCGCGAACTGCCGCGGCGCGGCGCGTTCTATTCAGGCCATTATATTATATATATAATATATATAATATATATTTCGTCGATTTCTATTTAAAACGAATTATATAAATTGTTTTAAATTCGTTTCAAAAGCAATTTCAACTTCCTTTTCAATTCAAATCAGAATTGAATTCTTCTTTATAAATTCGTTTTAAAATTCATTTCTATTCAATTCAAATTTCAATTCAATTTGAATTCGTTTTCAATTCAATTCGAATTCGTTTTCAATTCAATTCAATTCAAATTCGTTATCTATTCAATTCATTTCGAAATCGTTATATATTCAATTCATTTCGAAATCGTTTTCAATTCATTTCGATATAAATACCGTTCACGTCAAAATGGCGTCAATCTAATCAACACGGCTTCATAAATTTCTATTTTCAAATATTCTATTTCAAATATTTCTTTTTCAAAATAGTTGTTATTATCAAAATATTTCATTCAACACATGACCAATCTCAATGGATGAGTACTGTCAACACATGAACTTTTATTTTATATCGATAAAGATGTAAATTTTATTACTAAAATATTTCGTTCAACACATGACCAATCTCAATGGATGAGTACTGTCAACACATGAACTTTTATTTTATATCGATAAAGATGTAAATTTTATTACTAAAATATTTCGTTCAACACATGACCAATCTCAATGGATGAGTACTGTCAACACATGAACTTTTATTTTATATCGATAAAGATGTAAATTTTATTACTAAAATATTTCGTTCAACACATGACCAATCTCAATGGATGAGTACTGTCAACACATGAACTTTTATTTTATATCGATAAAGATGTAAATTTTATTACTAAAATATTTCGTTCAACACATGACCAATCTCAATGGATGAGTACTGTCAACACATGAACTTTTATTTTATATCGATAAAGATGTAAATTTTATTACTAAAATATTTCGTTCAACACATGACCAATCTCAATGGATGAAACTGTCAACACATGAACCTTTATTTTATATTATTCTTTGTTTTGCAAATTGGAATGAGGCCCAATCAATTACCATATAAAATTAATTATATGGATTTTCATACAACACATGTATATAATAGCATGGAAAAATAATCAACCATCAACCAAAGTGCACTACACTGTATAAGCATCAAATATAGATATCTAACGCTTAAAACAGCCTGTCAATCAACCGATCGACATATTTAATAAATCAGGATGAGTGAACTTCAAATTTCATCCCAACACCCGTGTGGGGTTTCAAACAATCAAACACATATTTTATTTGTGCTGTTGGGCGATGTGTAAAATTTATCGTCCCAATCAATGTCCTTCAAATAGGTGTACATAAACAAACCGTCCGGTTTGTAAATGAATATTTATTTATTCAATAAAATGATACTTTTGATTTTTCGGATTCGTTGGAAAGATATTCACTATTAGATTCGAAAAATTATGAAATTTGGAATCTAGCAACAACTTAACATCACGGACCCAACAAAACTGGTTTTGTCGAAATCCGAGGTCGTTTGTAAAATGTCCATTTTTAAGGGCCTGATACCAAATGTGACGGCCCGAACTTCCCCGGTCTCCGAAGAGAAGAGAAAGAACGAATTGTTTTGAGAGCACGACAAAATAGAACACAAACAGAAGAACATTTCATTGTATATTACAACAATGCATCAGATTACAAGAATATACAGAGTACGAATAAATATTACACAGAAATATCAGAGATTTAAATTACATTTAAATACATAGCAGCGGAAAATAATACAATACACAACTAGAAGAGATATACGGATACAAAGCTTTCCGGATATCGTTCCAGCTGTAAACCAGGATCCTGTGAATATAAATCTGCAAAACCAAAACTACTAGCTGCCCGTGTCAAAATAAGGGCACCCAGAGTTTAGGTTAAAACAATAAACTCCAGGTCAGTCATGTGACTGGTGTGAGAACTAAAACAGTTAATCTTTAATTTTAAAGTTAGGTAAATCAAGGGACCACGCCGTATAACACGGAACGGGTTTCCTCCCAAGAATACCAGTGCATAAAACCAACAGCGCAATGCTAAATAAAGAAAAATGAAGCTGTTATAAGACCCAGGTCCTATCACACAATGCAACGCAAGCCGGGGGATAGGGTTTTCCCTTATAACAGCCAAAGAATGCTTGATACGTTTAAAACAAATCATTTGATACTATAATAAGTGCATAGTGTATAAAACAACTTCAAATCATAAGTATCAATCATAGGCGGCATGGGTACCATATATCATGTCGCCATATATAGGTTTACAAATAAAACCGCAAAGTCACGTATTTGGAAATTGGATTTCCGTCTATGAACCGAGGCAAAAAATAGTCCTCAACCGATTCGAGACGCTCTAGCCTGTGTCTCAGGATCAGAGCTCGAGTGACCCTTGGAGCGACAGGGCCGGTCCACCGATGTGGATTAAACTTAAACCCTGAACACTGCGTTTCCCCACCCTTTGGGGTGTCAATGAGCCAACGAATGACTCCATCGGTTCGAGAACGACCGATCAATCCGAGGCGCCTCGCAACAGCAACAACCACATAAGTCAAACTCGTCAGGGCGTGTAAAACCGCTGACGCCACTTCTAACTAGAAAGAAACGCATGCCCTCCCTGAGGTCCGTCTCCCGTTTTTGGTTCATACCGGGTGTGAAACACGCGAGGTAAACGTTACACAAAGCTACGCCACAAAGGCCGTGCTTTGATCATCACCACAAGACTTTGCTTTTCAACAGAAGCCTCGATCAATTGCCACTTAGGCATGCCACACAAGCAATTCACTCCATGCGTTTGATATCCATCAATATATAACCTCTGAGCTCGTACGTCTCAGAGAAGGGCGTGAAGCAAGAGAATAAATTCTCCGCCGCCAAACAGATATATATTTAATAGAGATCAATCACACGGACTAAAATCCAATGTCAGACACACAGTCCATTTACAAGTCCGTTCTGGGTCTGAACGAAACCGGAGGCACCTAGTACCCCGCATATCCATCGATCTCCAAGTACGTCTGGACGATCACTAACTATTTCCATCTTCTTGGGTGTACAGCCCAATCAAGATCATCAGTAATTACCCAAACGACGTGAAGACCTCCGGTCTTCGACCATCGTCTTCATCTTCGACTTATCGTCGTATCAGTTATTCAGAATGGGATAAACCCGGTCTTTCCGAATAACTCGCGTATATATTATAAAAGTGTTACACAAACACAACATACGCCTCATTCCAATTCATTAGTCACTAACCGTAAATTAATCAAGAGAATAATTCCCCAAATATTAACCCCGAAGGCCGAAACCAACATCAGATCAATATCCAGAAAACCATTCTGCTTAGCTAACCGACAGTTAGTTTCTAAATTTCACATTCATAGGGAAAGGTTCCCATTAATTTTATCCAAGATAAATTCTTGAATTTATTCTTTAATCTATCTTTTGAATATCAATTCAAAACTAGTCGGAATTAGCGAACCTTACCGAAGTGATCATTGGTTTTAATTTCCCAATCCCAACCTATTCATCCCATGAAGTAAAACTGGTAATACTTCATATCTAACACCACGGTGTTATCGGTAAATTCAATTACCATTTCACGTTCAAATCTAATTAAAGATTTAACTAACGCCTGGAGCAAAACTGGTGATACTCCATTTCGATTATTTCAATCTAATTAAAGATTCATTAAAACTCCACTTAGTTTTAATCGTTAACTGGGTTAAAGAATCCGTGTCATTTAAAACACGGTTCACGATAAACCCAAAGTCACATCCCATTAATTATCGGGTTAAAGAACGAGTGTTATTTAAAACACTGTTCACGATAAACCCAAAAATCAATATCAATTCAATTCCAATTAAATATTATTTAATTGGTACACTTCATTAAATCTAAATAAAAAGATTTAATCTTTTCTCAACTGGGTTCAAGAACAGTGTTAATGAAGACACCATTCACGACAAACCCAAATCACATTTGGTATCAGAGCTTTGGTTTACAGAGCTCGAGAACAAGACACATTAGAACCATACGAAAGAATTCATCAGATATTGGATTAGTAATATCCAATTAGAATTACTCGTTAGAGATAGGATCAGTAGTATCCTAGAACGAGTGTGAAGAGTATATTTTTCAAATGAAAGCAATTTTGTTTTGAAAATTTAAATCAATTCTACGTATTTGATTATTTATTTATTTTGAATATGGACAATCGAATATATAGAGATTTTGCATATACGCGTCATGAACGTATATTCGAAGTTTTAATATATTAGATAGATATAGAATCACATTCTAGACGCCCGAAGATGATTCTGATGATTGACTAGTTGTCATTAGTATTCATGTTCGAGTAACGAAGGTGTGATTTCTATATATTTCCATTAGACTGGTATGAGAACCAAAACTAATATAGTTAGAACACATTGTTGTGAATTGGCATCAAAAATGAGATTTTCTGTATATATATCAATTTGAAACTCTAATCCACTAATTGATTGATGTTTGTGTTGTTTGTTTATTTGTTTGATAATTTTGAACCATTTAGCCTAATTGAACCAAATATTGAACTGTATTGAAAATTGGTCGCATTTGCATGCATCTACATATACTTACATTGAACAGGTCATAGCAAGGAGGCTAGAGCAGAGAATAAAATTTGTTTGCCCGACAAATAGGTACATGTTTACTACATAATTTACTGTTTTGTTTGGGTGATGATGATTTTGTGAGCCTATTGGCTAGCCGCTTGGCTTTTTCTTTTTCTTTTTGAGATCTGAAGGACCGGGGAAGCTATTTGAAATTCCCCGATGCTCCCGGTGCAGGGGAGGTTATGGCGAAATTTTTCGAAAATTTAGGGTGTTAGCCAAATTTTTGAAAATTTAGAAATTCTCAGAAACTGAAAAGTTAGAGAATGGAAGCCGGATCGAACGTAGAGCTGAATAATCAAACCACTTTCGACTTTGTTCCTTTTCGGGGACGAAAAGTTTTAAGTGGGGGAGATTGTAATAACCCGGAAAATCTGAGCCAGTTTAAAATTTTTATTTTGGCAATTACAGCGAATTTTGATTATTTAAAATGAATTATTTTAAATAATATCGACGAGAAAATTTATTTTGAATTGAAGTCAAACGTATATATTATATACGTCGTCGTTAGAATATAAATAATTATAAATAGAATTGAAAATGGCGCGGTAGTTCGATAATTCGATTTCAAACTTCAATTGAATGTACCGGGTGCAAAACAATCCGGGTTTTAGTGAAACCAAAAATGATAGGATCTAATTGATAATATCTTTCCAGCGAATCCGACAAATCAAGATTTCATAGCGGGAATCAAAAGATATGTCCAGTTGAAAATTCTGAATAGTCGCTATGGAATTCAGGCCCTTAAAAATGGACATTTTGCAAACGACCTCGGATTTCGACGAAACCAGTTTTGTTGGGTCCGTGATGTCAAGTTATTGCTAGGTTTTAAATTTCATAATTTTTCGAATCAATATGTGAGCGTGGCAAAGGAAAACGCGTTTGACCAGTTTCAGTTGATTTTAATCATCTGGAAATTGGCCATTTTTCCAGCGGTCTCAGAATCCGACGAAACTAGTTTTATTAGGACTGTATCGTCAATACGAAGTTAGAAAATATTTTTCTGGAATTTTTAGAGATAATATGTGACCCCGGTAATTTGAAATGTACGTTTAAAATTCAATATAGTGATTTAAATGTAAATTCAACGGAAACTGATTCAAACGATCAAACCAGCTTACGATGCATATCCCATTGTGTTCGGAATGGGGGTAAAACGCTATGGACGACAGGCGGTAGGCCTCGTTTCGAGGTCGTATGTGAAAGTCAACTTTTTGAAAAATAAAATAATTAAATTAATAAAAAAAAATTAAACTTCTCCCTTAACCAGGCCCCCCCGATCTCTTTTCATTTCGAAGAAAAAAAAAAGAGAAACAAAAATCGCGATCGACCCCCCCCCCCCCCCCCCCCGTTGCCTCGACCGCCGCCAGGGGCGGAGCTCGCCAGCATCCCCTTCCGCCCTCCTCCGACGCAGCTGCGAGCTCCCCTTCCCCCTCCTACCTGAAGCCGACGCGACCCTCCCCCCTTTCTTTCCAAACCCTAGGGCGTCGCCCCTCCTAGCCGCTCCACCACCTGACGCCGCAACTCCCACTGCTCCGGCGAACTCTCCCTCCGCCGCCTTGGTCAGCCATGAACGCCCCCTCCAGATAAAAAAAAAACACTGTAAGTCTTTCTAATTGTTTTTATTTATTAATTTATTTCTGTTTATTTTCTGTGTAATAAGTTTAGGAAAAAAAATCAAAAAAATCAGTTTTATTTTTATTTTTATTTATAGCATGAAGTTAGGATTTTAATTTATAAAAGTTTAGATCTTTATATTTGTAGAAAAATAAAAATGAGATTTTAAAAAAAAGGTGAAATCTTTGAATTAAAAAAGGGTGAAATCTTTGAATTAAAAAAGGTGGAATCTTTAAATCTAAAAAGGGTGAAATCTTTGAATTAAAAAAAGGGTGAAATCTTTGAATTTAAAAAGGTGGAATCTTTAAATCTAAAAAGGGTGAAATCTTTGAATTTAAAAAGGTGAAATCTTTGAATTTAAAAAGGTGAAATCTTTAAATTTAAAAAGGCGAAATCTTTATATAGAAAATAGCGTGATAAAAATATAATTTTTATCTATATAGTAGCGTTGTGAAAATTCGATTTTTATATATTGAATTGTGAAAATTCGATTTTTATATATTGAATAACATAGTAAAGATTCAATTTTTATATAAAGTATAACGAAGTAAAAATTCTATTTTTACAAATATGAAATAGCGATGAAAATTCTATTTTCACAATATGAAGTTAGCGATAAAAATATGATTTTTATATAATAAGAGAATATAAAAATGTGATTTTTATATATATAGTGACTACGGGCAACGAAGATGACGAAGATGCGAAGACGATGAAGATTTCTATCAAAGAAGAGTCAAGATGCTTGGATAGCTATCGGTGAGAATTTCTCACTCTTCAATTTCTTTTTCTAGTTATATATATATATACTAGGATGCAGACGGTGCTTAGTAGCACCCGACACCCGTCATCCACAGACCATGGATGGCTTGTTTGTAAAATTGTTTGGTGAATTGAAATGGATTTGATTGATGTGTGAATGGCGTGGGCCTTCACTAGAACGGGGATAAGGCTAGGCCTTGTCCCGTTTCTAGTATCGTGCCGTTATGCCGCCGAAATTTTCTAAAAATATGTTAGAAAAATAAAAATATCATTTTATTTATAGAATGAAATGAATAGAAATTCATATGTTAAAATAAAATGTTTTATCGTTAAAAATATAATTTTTAACGTGAATAAGAATTTAGTGAATGTGAATAAATAAATATTCATTTACAAACCGAACGGTTTGTTTATGTACACCTATTTGACTGACATTGATTGGGACGATAAATTTTACACATCGCCCAGCTGCACGAATAAAATCTGTGTTTGACTGTTTGAAACCCCACACGGGTGTTGGGATGAAATTTGAAGTTCACTCATCCTGATTGATTAAATATGTCGATCGATGGATTGACAGGCTGTTATAAGCGTTATATATCTATATTTGATGCTTATACAGTATAGTGCACTTTGGTTGATGGTTGATTATTTTTCAATGCTATCACATATATGTGTTGTATGAAAATCCATATAGTTAACGCTATATGGTGATTGATTGGGCCTCATTCCAATTTAGAAAATAAAGAATATATAAAGTAAAGGTTCATGTGTTGACTGTACTCATCCGTTGAGATTAGTCATGTGTTGAACGAATTATTTTTATAATAAAATTTACATCTTTATCAATATATAAAATTAAGGTTCATGTGTTGACTGTACTCATCCGTTGAGATTAGTCATGTGTTGAACGAATTATTTTTATAATAAAATTTACATCTTTATCAATATAAAATAAAGGTTCATGTGTTGACTGTACTCATCCGTTGAGATTAGTCATGTGTTGAACGAATTATTTTTATAATAAAATTTACATCTTTATCAATATAAAGTAAAGGTTCATGTGTTGACTGTACTCATCCGTTGAGATTAGTCATGTGTTGAACGAAGTATTTTAACAAAAATAGTCACGCATGGACGGTACTCATTCGTTGAGATTAGTCGTGTGTTGACAAAAAGAAATATTTGAAATAGAATATATAAAGCCGTGTTGAATAGTGATGCGCCATTTTGACGCGAACGATATTTATATCGATTTTATTCATTTCGAAATGAATTGAATATATAACGATTTCGAAATGAATTGAATATATAACGATTTCGAAATAAATTGAATATATAACGATTTCGAAATGAATTGAATATATAACGAGTTCGATTTGAATCGAATATAAAACCAATTTGAATTGAATTGAATTGAAAACAAATTCAAATTGAATTGAAAGCGAATTGAAATGAATTGAAATTTGAATTGAATAGAAATGAATTTTAAAACGAATTTATAGAGAAGAATTCAATTTTGATTTGAATTGAAATGGAAGTTGAAATGATTTTTGAAACGAATTCAAAACTATTTATATAATTCGTCTTAAATAGAAATCGACGAAGTATATATTATATATATTATATATATAATATAATGGCCTGAATAGAACGCGCCGCGCCGCGGCAGTTCGTGAATTTCGACCATTTATTTCAAACGGACATTACGGGAGATCCGACCGTCGGATTCTCCTAAAACCGGAACCGTTGGGTTCGTATCGAAAAGAGCTTTCTAACGAATATTAGAAATTTGAAATCTAACGGTTGGATTTGGAATTATGTCCAAATCAAATTTGAAAAAGGTCGTTGTAAGTGCAGTCCGATGACCGAAGAAAATATTAGTTTCTAGTTTATATCAAAATTCAGTCTCTGATTTATATAATATACATAGAAAAAAATCCAGTTTTTAATTTACTATATACATAGAAAAAATCAGTTTTGATTTAAATAAAATATTGTTTAAAAAAAATCAGTTCGTATGAAGAATGACAGTGTTTAGATCTGAAAATGAAAACTATATTTTTATAGAATAAAAACTATATTTTTATAGAATGAAAACTATATTTCTATCGAATGAAAGACTATATCTTTATCGCTTGAAAGATATGATTTTTAACCCGATAATTAATGGAATAATTTTTAAAGTAATAAAAATATGATTTTTATATATTGAATAGCGAAGTCAAAATTCGATTTTTATATATTGAATAGCGAAGTCAAAATTCGATTTTTATATATTGAATAGCGAAGTCAAAATTCGATTTTTATATATTGAATAGCGAAGTCAAAATTCGATTTTTATATATTGAATAGCGAAGTCAAAATTCGATTTTTATATATTGAATAGCGAAGTCAAAATTCGATTTTTATATATTGAATAGCGAAGTCAAAATTCGATTTTTATATATTGAATAGCGAAGTCAAAATTCGATTTTTATATATTGAATAGCGAAGTCAAAATTCGATTTTTATATATTGAATAGCGAAGTCAAAATTCGATTTTTATATATTGAATAGCGAAGTCAAAATTCGATTTTTATATATTGAATAGCGAAGTCAAAATTCGATTTTTATATATTGAATAGCGAAGTCAAAATTCGATTTTTATATATTGAATAGCGAAGTCAAAATTCGATTTTTTATATATTGAATAGCGAAGTCAAAATTCGATTTTTATATATTGAATAGCAAAATAAAAATATGATTTTTATATATTTAACATCGAAGTAAAAATGTGATTTTTACATATTGAATAACATAGTAAAAATTCGATTTTTACATATGTAGAGGATCCGGGCAACGAAGATGACAAAGATGCGATAGCGATGAAGATTTCTATCAATGAAGTGCCGTGGAGCTAGGATAGCTATCGGTGAGAATTTCTCACCTTTCAATTTCTTTTTCTAGTTATATATATATACTAGGATGCAGACGGTGCTTAGTAGCACCCGACACAACCGTCCACAGACCATGGACTTGTTTGTTTGGTTGCATAGCTTAGTTATATGATTTGATTTGAATTTGGTTGTTTGGTGAATTTGATTGATGTGTGAATGGCGTGGGCCTTCACTAGACCGGGGATAAGGCTAGGCCTTGTCCCGTTTCTAGTATCGTGCCGTTATGCCGCCGAAATTTTCTAAAATAAGTTAGAAAAATAAAAATATCATTTTATTTAAAAAAATGAACTGAATAGAAATTCATATGTTGGAATAAAATGTTTTGTCGTTAAAAATATAATTTTTAACGTGAATGTGAGTAAATAAATATTCATTTACAAACCAGACGGTTTGTTTATGTACACTTATTTGAATGACATTGATCGGGACGATAAATTTTACACACCGCCCAACTGCACAACTAAAATCTGTGTTTGATTGTTTGAAACCCCACACGGGTGTTGGGATGAAATATGAACTTCACTCATCCTGATTGATTAAATATGTCGATCGATTGATTGACAGGCTGTTATAAGCGTTGAATATTTATATTTGATGCTTATACGGTGTAGTGCACTTTGGTTGATGGTTGATTATTTATCGTTGCTATTATATACATGTGTTGTATGAAAATCCATATAATTAACTTTATATGGTAATTGATTGGGCCTCATTCCAATCGTGAAAATAAAGAATATTTTGATAATAACAAATATTTTGATAATAGGAAATATTTGAAATAGAATATTTGAAAATAGAAATATATGAAGCCGTGTTGATTAGATCGACGCCATTTTGACGTGAACGATATTTATATCGATTTTATTCATTTTGAAATGAATTGAATTGGAATTGAATTGAAAACGATTTCGAAATGAATTGAATTGAAAACGATTTCGAAATGAATTGAATTGAAAACGATTTCGAAATGAATTGAATTGAAAACGATTTCGAAATGAATTGAATTGAAAACGATTTCGAAATGAATTGAATTGAAAACGATTTCGAAATGAATTGAATTGAAAACGATTTCGAAATGAATTGAATTGAAAGCGATTTCGAAATGAATTGAATTGAAAGTGATTTCGAAACGAATTGAATTGAAAGTGATTTCGAAATGAATTGAATTGAAAGTGATTTCGAAATGAATTGAATTGAAAACGATTTCGAAACGAATTGAATTGAAAACGATTTCGAAATGAATTGAATTGAAAACGATTTCGAAATGAATTGAATTGAAAACGAATTCGAATTGAATTGAAAGTGAATTGAAATGAATTCAAATTGAATTGAAATTTGAATTGAATAGAAATGAATTTTAAAATGAATTTATAAAGAAGAATTCAATTTTGATTTGAATTGAAATGGAAGTTGAAATTGCTTTTGAAACGAATTTAAAACTATTTATATAATTCGTTTTAAATAGAAATCGACGAAGTATATATTATATATATTATATATATAATATAATGGCCTGAATAGAACGCGCCGCGCCGCGGCAGTTCGTGAATTTCGACCATTTATTTCAAACGAACATTACGGGAGATCCGACCGTCGGATTCTCCTAAAACCGGAACCGTTGGGTTCGTATTGAAAAGAGCTTTCTAACGAATGTTAGAAATTTGAAATCTAACGGTTGGATTTGGAATTATGTCCAAATCAAATTTGAAAAAGGTCGCTGTAAGTGCAGTTCGATGGCCATTGATGGAAATCGACTGTACGGGCCTTGATAAAATTATTAAAAATAGTAATAATTTGTGTAAAATCATAAGAAATGATTTGTGAAGATTTGGGATGAAAAACTTCATGTTTGAAAAGATAAAAATAGATTTTTATCGAAATGAACTAGTTTTGAACTAGAATTATAATTCTATTTATTTTTTTAATAAATAAATTGAATTTGAAAAGGGTTTTGAAATTAACCAAAATTTCCAATGATTGCATTGGAGTGGATTTGAATCGAAATTGTCTTCGGAATATTTCGATGTTGGAATTCGTGATTATACAGATGTGTTATGGAAATTTGAAAGATACATATTTATATCGTTATTTCCAATATGACATTTGTTAATCGTAGAATTTGATATTGAATATAAGCCGATATATTTTCTATTCAGAGCCTTGTATTGAATATCAAATGTGATTTGGGTTTGTCGTGAATGGTGTCTTCATTAACACTGTTCTTGAACCCAGTTGAGAAAAGATTAAATCTTTTTATTTTGATTTAATGAAGTGTACCAATTAAATGAGATTTAATTGGAATTGAATTGATATTGATTTTTGGGTTTATCGTGAACAGTGTTTTAAATAACACTCGTTCTTTAACCCGATAATTAATGAATGTGACTTTGGGTTTATCGTGAACCGTGTTTTAAATGACACGGATTCTTTAACCCAGTTAAAGATTAAAACTAAGTGGAGTTTTAATGAATCTTTAAATAGATTGAAAAGATCGGGAATGGAGTATCACCAGTTTTACTCCAAGCGATAGTTAAATCTTTAATTAGATTTGAACGTGAAATGGTAATTGAATTACCGATAACACTGTGGTGTTAGATATGAAGTACTACCAGTTTTACTTCATGGGATGAATAGGTTGGGATTGGGAAATAAAATAAATGATTACTTCGGCGTGGTTCGCTAATCCCGACTAGTTTGAATTGATATTCAAAGGAGATTAAAGAATAAATTTAAAGAATTTATCTTGGATAAAATTAATGGGAACTTTTCCCAAAGTATAGGAATATTTAAATAAAAGAATATTCTGAATTGGAATGAGGCGTATGTTGTGTTGGTGTAACACTTTTATAATATATACGCGAGTTATTCAGAAAGACCGGGTTTATCCCATTCTGAATAACTGATTCGACGTGGTGTCGAAGATGAAGACGGTGGTCGAAGACCAGAAGTCTTCACGTCGTTTGGGTGATAACTGATGATCTTGATTGGGCTGTACACCCAAGAAGATGGAAACAGTTGGTGATCGTCCAGACGTACTTGGAGATCGATGGATATGCGGGGTACTAGGTGCCTCCGGTTTCGTTCAGACCCAGAACGGACTTGTAAATGGACTGTGTGTCTGACATTGGATTTTAGTCTGTGTGATTGATCTTTATTAAATATATATCTGTTTGGCGGCGGAGAATTTATTCTCTTGCTTAACGCCCTTCTCTGAGACGTACGAGCTCAGGGGTTATATATTGATGGATATCAAACGCATGGAGTGAATTGCCTGTGTGGCATGCCTAAGTGGCAATTGATCGAGACTTCTGTTGAAAAGCAAAGTCTTGTGGTGATGATCAAAGCACAGCCTGTGTGGCATAGCTTTGTGTAATGTTTACTTCGCGAGTTTCACACCTGGTATGAACCAAAAACGGGAGAGGACATCAGGGAGGACTTGCGTTTCTTTCTAGCTAGAAGTGGCGTCAGTGGTTTTACATGCCCTGACGAGTTTGACTTATGTGGTTGTTGCTGTTGCGAGGCGCCTCGGTTTGATCGGACGATCCGGGTCCGATGGAGTCATTTGTTGGCTCATTTACGCCCCATAGGGCGGAGAGACGTAGTGTTCAGGCATAATAATCCACATCGGTGGACCGGCCCTGACGATCCAAGGCCCACCTGAGTCTGGGACCTGAGACATGGGCTAGATTATCTCAAATCGGTTGAGGACTATCTTTTGCCTCGGTTCATAGATGGAAATCCAATTTCCAAATACGTGACATTTGCGGTTTTATTTGTAGAGCCTAGTATGGCGACATGATATATGGTACCCATGCCGCCTATGATTGATACTTATGATTTGAAGTTGATTTATGCACTATGCACTTATTATAGTATCAAATGATTTGTTTTAAAACGTATCAAGCATCCCTTGGCTGTTATAAGGGAAAACCCTATCCTCGGCTGCGTTGCATTGTGTGATGGGACCTGGGTCTTATAACAGCTTCATTTTTCTTTATTTAGCATTGCGCTGTTTGTTTTATGCACTGGTATTCTTGGGAGGAAACCCGTTCCGTGTTATACGGCGTGGTCCCTTGATTTACCGAACTTTGAAAATAAAGATAAATAACTGTTTTAGTTCTCACACCAGTCACATGACTGACCTGGAGTTTATTGTTTTAACCTAAACTCTGGGTGCCCTTATTTTGACACGGGCAGCTAGTAGTTTTGGTTTTGCAGATTTATATTCACAGGATCCTGGTTTACAGCTGGAACGATATCCGGAAAGCTTAGTATCCGTATATCTCTTCTAGTTGTGTATTGTATTATTTTTCCGCTGCTATGTATTTAAATGTAATTTAAATCTCTGATATTTCTGTGTAATATTCATTTTTACTCTGTATATTCTTGTAATCTGATGCATTGTTGTAATATACAATGAAACGTTCTTTTATATGCGTTCTGTTGTGGCTTGTTCTCGAACTATCCGACGCTTTCCTTTACGGGGAAGTTACGGGTCGTTTCATTTTATAGTATCAAATGATTTGTTTTAAACGTATCAAGCATTCTTTGGCTGTTATAAGGGAAAACCCTATCCCCCGGCTTGCGTTGCATTGTGTGATAGGACCTGGGTCTTATAACAGCTTCATTTTTCTTTATTTAGCATTGCGCTGTTGGTTTTATGCACTGGTATTCTTGGGAGGAAACCCGTTCCGTGTTATACGGCGTGGTCCCTTGATTTACCTAACTTTAAAATTAAAGATTAACTGTTTTAGTTCTCACACCAGTCACATGACTGACCTGGAGTTTATTGTTTTAACCTAAACTCTGGGTGCCCTTATTTTGACACGGGCAGCTAGTAGTTTTGGTTTTGCAGATTTATATTCACAGGATCCTGGTTTACAGCTGGAACGATATCCGGAAAGCTTTGTATCCGTATATCTCTTCTAGTTGTGTATTGTATTATTTTCCGCTGCTATGTATTTAAATGTAATTTAAATCTCTGATATTTCTGTGTAATATTTATTCGTACTCTGTATATTCTTGTAATCTGATGCATTGTTGTAATATACAATGAAATGTTCTTCTGTTTGTGTTCTATTTTGTCGTGTTCTCAAAACAATTCGTTCTTTCTCTTCTCTTCGGAGACCGGGGAAGTTCTGGCCGTCACATTTGGTATCAGAGCTTTGGTTTACAGAGCTCGAGAACAAGACACATTAGAACCATACGAAAGAATTCATCAGATATTGGATTAGTAATATCCAATTAGAATTACTCGTTAGAGATAGGATCAGTAGTATCCTAGAACGAGTGTGAAGAGTATATTTTTCAAATGAAAGCAATTTTGTTTTGAAAATTTAAATCAATTCTACGTATTTGATTATTTATTTATTTTGAATATGGACAATCGAATATATAGAGATTTTGCATATACGCGTCATGAACGTATATTCGAAGTTTTAATATATTAGATAGATACAGAATCACATTCTAGACGCCCGAAGATGATTCTGATGATTGACTAGTTGTCATTAGTATTCATGTTCGAGTAACGAAGGTGTGATTTCTATATATTTCCATTAGACTGGTGTGAGAACCAAAACTAATATAGTTAGAACACATTGTTGTGAATTGGCATCAAAAATGAGATTTTCTGTATATATATCAATTTGAAACTCTAATCCACTAATTGATTGATGTTTGTGTTGTTTGTTTATTTGTTTGATAATTTTGAACCCAGTTGAGAAAAGATTAAATCTTTTTATTTAGATTTAATGAAGTGTACCAATTAAATAATATTTAATTGGAATTGAATTGATATTGATTTTTGGGTTTATCGTGAACAGTGTTTTAAATAACACTCGTTCTTTAACCCGATAATTAATGGGATGTGACTTTGGGTTTATCGTGAACCGTGTTTTAAATGACACGGATTCTTTAACCCAGTTAACGATTAAAACTAAGTGGAGTTTTAATGAATCTTTAATTAGATTGAAATAATCAAAATGGAGTATCACCAGTTTTGCTCCAGGCGTTAGTTAAATCTTTAATTAGATTTGAACGTGAAATGGTAATTGAATTTACCGATAACACCGTGGTGTTAGATATGAAGTATTACCAGTTTTACTTCATGGGATGAATAGGTTGGGATTGGGAAATTAAAACCAATGATCACTTCGGTAAGGTTCGCTAATTCCGACTAGTTTTGAATTGATATTCAAAAGATAGATTAAAGAATAAATTCAGGAATTTATCTTGGATAAAATTAATGGGAACCTTTCCCTATGAATGTGAAATTTAGAAACTAACTGTCGGTTAGCTAAGCAGAATGGTTTTCTGGATATTGATCTGATGTTGGTTTCGGCCTTCGGGGTTAATATTTGGGGAATTATTCTCTTGATTAATTTACGGTTAGTGACTAATGAATTGGAATGAGGCGTATGTTGTGTTTGTGTAACACTTTTATAATATATACGCGAGTTATTCGGAAAGACCGGGTTTATCCCATTCTGAATAACTGATACGACGATAAGTCGAAGATGAAGACGATGGTCGAAGACCGGAGGTCTTCACGTCGTTTGGGTAATTACTGATGATCTTGATTGGGCTGTACACCCAAGAAGATGGAAACAGTTAGTGATCGTCCAGACGTACTTGGAGATCGATGGATATGCGGGGTACTAGGTGCCTCCGGTTTCGTTCAGACCCAGAACGGACTTGTAAATGGACTGTGTGTCTGACTTTGGATTTTAGTCCGTGTGATTGATCTCTATTAAATATATATCTGTTTGGCGGCGGAGAATTTATTCTCTTGCTTCACGCCCTTCTCTGAGACGTACGAGCTCAGAGGTTATATATTGATGGATATCAAACGCATGGAGTGAATTGCCTGTGTGGCATGCCTAAGTGGCAATTGATCGAGGCTTCTGTTGAAAAGCAAAGTCTTGTGGTGATGATCAAAGCACAGCCTTTGTGGCGTAGCTTTGTGTAACGTTTACCTCGCGTGTTTCACACCCGGTATGAACCAAAAACGGGAGACGGACCTCAGGGAGGGCATGCGTTTCTTTCTAGTTAGAAGTGGCGTCTGTGGTTTTACACGCCCTGACGAGTTTGACTTATGTGGTTGTTGCTGTTGCGAGGCGCCTCGGATTGATCGGTCGTTCTCGAACCGATGGAGTCATTCGTTGGCTCATTGACACCCCAAAGGGTGGGGAAACGCAGTGTTCAGGGTTTAAGTTTAATCCACATCGGTGGACCGGCCCTGTCGCTCCAAGGGTCACTCGAGCTCTGATCCTGAGACACAGGCTAGAGCGTCTCGAATCTGTTGAGGACTATCTTTTGCCTCGGTTCATAGACGGAAATCCAATTTCCAAATACGTGACTTTGCGGTTTTATTTGTAAACCTATATATGGCGACATGATATATGGTACCCATGCCGCCTATGATTGATACTTATGATTTGAAGTTGTTTTATACACTATGCACTTATTATAGTATCAAATGATTTGTTTTAAACGTATCAAGCATTCTTTGGCTGTTATAAGGGAAAACCCTATCCCCCGGCTTGCGTTGCATTGTGTGATAGGACCTGGGTCTTATAACAGCTTCATTTTTCTTTATTTAGCATTGCGCTGTTGGTTTTATGCACTGGTATTCTTGGGAGGAAACCCGTTCCGTGTTATACGGCGTGGTCCCTTGATTTACCTAACTTTAAAATTAAAGATTAACTGTTTTAGTTCTCACACTAGTCACATGACTGACCTGGAGTTTATTGTTTTAACCTAAACTCTGGGTGCCCTTATTTTGACACGGGCAGCTAGTAGTTTTGGTTTTGCAGATTTATATTCACAGGATCCTGGTTTACAGCTGGAACGATATCCGGAAAGCTTTGTATCCGTATATCTCTTCTAGTTGTGTATTGTATTATTTTCCGCTGCTATGTATTTAAATGTAATTTAAATCTCTGATATTTCTGTGTAATATTTATTCGTACTCTGTATATTCTTGTAATCTGATGCATTGTTGTAATATACAATGAAATGTTCTTCTGTTTGTGTTCTATTTTGTCGTGTTCTCAAAACAATTCGTTCTTTCTGTGAAAACCCCTAACTTCCCCGTAAAGGAAAGCGACGGATAGTTCGAGAACAAACCACATCAGTACACATACAGAAGAACGTTTCATTGTATATTACAACAATGCATCAGAATACAGGAATATACAGAGTATAAATGAATATTACACAGAAATATCAGAGATTTAAATTACATTTAAATACATAGCAGCAGAAAATAATACAATACACAACTAGAAGGAGATATACGGATACAAAACTTTCCGGATATCGTTCCAGCTGTAAACCAGGATCCTGTGAATATAAATCTGCAAAACCAAAACTACTAGCTGCCCGTGTCAAAATAGGGGCACCCAGAGTTTAGGTTAAAACAATAAACTCCAGGTCAGTCATGTGACTGGTGTGAGAACTAAAACAGTTATTAATCTTTATTTTAAATCATTAGGTAAATCAAGGGACCACGCCGTATAACACGGAACGGGTTTCCTCCCAAGAATACCAGTGCATAAAACAACAGCGCAATGCTAAATAAAGAAAAATGAAGCTGTTATAAGACCCAGGTCCCATCACACAATGCAACGCAGCCGAGGATAGGGTTTTCCCTTATAACAGCCAAAGAATGCTTGATACGGTTAAAACAAATCGTTTGATACTATTATAAGTGCATAGTGTATAAAACAACTTCAAATCATAAGTATCAATCATAGGCGGCATGAATGCCCCATACCACTATGTCGCCATATATAGGTTATACAATCAAAACCGCAAATGTCACGTATTTGGAAATTGGATTTCCATCTATGAAACGAGGCAAAAGATAGTCCTCAACCGATTCGAGACTCTCTAGCCCGAGCCTCAGGCAAGTACTCAGTCAAGCCTTGGATCCTCAGGGCCAGTCCACCGATGTGGATTAAACTTAAACCCTGAACATGCGTTTCCCCGCCCTATGGGGCGTAGGTGAGCCAACTAAATGACTCCATCGGTTCGAGAACGACCGATCAATCCGAGGCGCCTCGCAACAGCAACAACCACATAATTCAAACTCATCAGGGCGTGTAAAACCACTGACGCCACTTCTAGCTAGAAAGAAACGCATGCCCTCCCTGACGTCCTCTCCCGTTTTTGGTTCATACCGGGTGTGAAACTCGCGAAGCAAACGTTACACAAAGCTATGCCACAAAGGCCTTGCTTTGATGATCACCACAAGACTTTGCTTTTCAACAGAAGCCTCGATCAATTGCCACTTAGGCATGCCACACAGGCAATTCACTCCATGCGTTTGATATCCATCAATATATAACCCCTGAGCTCGTACGTCTCAGAGAAGGGCGTTAAGCAAGAGAATAAATTCTCCGCCGCCAAATAGATATATATTTAATAGAAATCAATCACACAGACTAAAATCCAATGTCAGACACACAGTCCATTTACAAGTCCGTTCTGGGGCTGAACGAAACCGGAGGCACCTAGTACCCCGCATATCCATCGATCTCCAAGTACGTCTGGACGATCACCAACTGTTTCCATCTTCTTGGGTGTACAGCCCAATCAAGATCATCAGTAATCACCCAAACGACGTGAAGACTTCCGGTCTTCGACCACCGTCTTCATCTTCGACTTATCGTCGTATCAGTTATTCAGAATGGGATAAACCCGGTCTTTCCGAATAACTCGCGTATATATTATAAAAGTGTTACACAAACACAACATACGCCTCATTCCAATTCATTAGTCACTAACCGTAAATTAATCAAGAGAATAATTCCCCAAATATTAACCCCGAAGGCCGAAACCAACATCAGATCAATATCCAGAAAACCATTCTGCTTGGCTAACCGACAGTTAGTTTCTAAATTTCACATTCATAGGAAAAGGTTCCCATTAATTTTATCCAAGATAAATTCCTTGAATTTATTCTTTATTCTATTTTTGAATCTCAATTCAAACTAGTCGGGATTAGCGACCCTTACCGAAGTAATCATTTGTTTTAATTTCCCAATCCCAACCTATTTATCCCATGAAGTAAAACTGGTAATACTTCATATCTAACACCACAGTGTTATCGGTAAATTCAATTACCATTTCACGTTCAAATCTAATTAAAGATTTAACTATCGCCTGGAGCAAAACTGGTGATACTCCATTCTCGACCATTTCAATCTAATTAAAGATTCATTAAAACTCCACTTAGTTTTAATCGTTAACTGGGTTAAAGAATCCGTGTCATTTGAAACACGGTTCACGATAAACCCAAAATCACATTCATTAATTATCGGGTTAAAGAACAAGTGTTATTTAAAACACTGTTCACGATAAACCCACAAATCAATATCAATTCAGTTTCAATTAAATATCATTTAATTGGTACACTTCATTAAATCTAAATAAAAAGATTTAATCATTTCTCAACTGGGTTCAAGAACAGTGTTAGTGAAGACACCATTCACGACAAAACCAATTCACATTCGATATTCAATACAAGGCTCTGAATAGAAAATATATCGGCTTATATTCAATATCAAATTCTACAACTAACAAATGTCGTATTGGAAATAACGAAATAAATATATATCTTTCAAATTTCCGTAACAACACCTGTATAATCACGAATTCCAACATCGAAATATTCCGAAGACAATTTCGATTCAAATCCACTCCAATGCAATCATTGGATATTCTGGTTATTTTCAAAACCCTTTTTAAATTCAATTTATTTATTTAAAAATAAATAGAATTATAATTCTAGTTCAAAACCAGTTCATTTTGATAAAAATCTATTTTTATCTTTTCAAATAAGGAGTTTTTCATCCCAATTTTTCCCAAATCATTTCTTATGATTTTACACAAATTATTACTATTTTTAATAATTTTATCAAGGCCCGTACAGTCGATTTCCATCAATGGCCATCGAACTGCACTTACAGCGACCTTTTTCAAATTTGATTTGGACGTAACTCCAAATCCAACCGTTAGATTTCAAATTTCTAACATTCATTAGAAATCTCTTTTCGATACGAACCCAACGGTTCCGGTTTTAGGAGAATCCGACGGTCGGATCTCCCGTAATGTCCGTTTGAAATAAACGGTCGAAATTCACGAACTGCCGCGGCGCGGCGCGTTCTATTCAGGCCGTTATATTATATATATATAATATATATAATATATATTTCGTCGATTTCTATTTAAAACGAATTATATAAATAGTTTTAAATTCGTTTCAAAAGCAATTTCAACTTCCATTTCAATTCAAATCAAAATTGAATTCTTCTTTATAAATTCGTTTTAAAATTCATTTCTATTCAATTCAAATTTCAATTCAATTTGAATTCATTTCAATTCGCTTTCAATTCAATTTGAATTCGTTTTCAATTCATTTCATTTCGAAATCGTTATAAAATCGATATAAATATCGATTCACGTCAAAATGGCGTCAATCTAATCAACACGGCTTCATAAATTTCTATTTTTCAAATATTCTATTTCAAATATTTCTTTTTCAAAATAGTTGTTATTATCAAAATATTTCGTTCAACACATGACCAATCTCAATGGATGAGTACTGTCAACACATGAACTTTTATTTTATATCGATAAAGGTGTAAATTTTATTACTAAAATATTTCGTTCAACACATGACCAATCTCAATGGATGAGTACTGTCAACACATGAACTTTTATTTTATAATATTCTTTATTTTTCAAATTGGAATGAGGCCCAATCAATTACCATATAAAGTTAATTATATGGATTTTCATACAACACATGTATAATAGCATTGGAAAATAATCAACCATCAACCAAAGTGCACTACACTGTATAAGCATCAAATATAGATATCTAACGCTTATAACAGCCTGTCAATCTATCGATCGACATATTCAATCAATCAGGATGAGTGAACTTCAAATTTCATCCCAACACCCGTGTGGGGTTTCAAACAATCAAACACAGATTTTATTAGTGCAGTTGGGCGATGTGTAAAATTTATCGACCCAATCAATGTCCTTCAAATAGGTGTACATAAACAAACCGTCTGGTTTGTAAATGAATAATTTATTTTATTCACTTCACGTTAAAAATTATATTTTTAACGATAAAACATTTCATTTCAACCTATGAATTTCTATTCAATTCATTTATTCAATAAAATGATATTTTTATTTTTCTAACATATTTTAGAAAATTTCGGCGGCATAACGGCACGATACTAGAAACGGGACGAGGCCTAGCCTTATCCCCGGTCTAGTGAAGGCCCACGCCATTCACACATCAATCAAAATCACCAAACAACCAAATTCAAATCAAATCATATAACTAAGCTATGCAACCAAACAAACAAGTCCATGGTCTGTGGACGATTGTGTCGGGTGCTACTAAGCACCGTCTGCATCCTAGTATATAAATATAATTAGAAAAGAAATTGAAAGGTGAGATAAAAATGTGATTTTTATTATCGAACAATTTATTTCAAAATATGAATACCATTCAACACATGAATTTCTAATCAACGAATGAATATCAATTCAACACATGAATGTTTTCTATGGTTTTTATATATAGATAAAAATGTGATTTTTATTATCGAACAATTTATTTCAAAATATGAATACCATTCAACACATGAATTTCTAAACAACGAATGAATATCAATTCAACACATGAATGTTTTCTATGGTTTTTATATAAATTGTTTGATAATAAAAATCACATTTTTATCTATATATAGAAACTATAGAAAACATTCATGTGTTGAATTGATATTCATTTGTTGATTAGAAATTCATGTGTTGAATGGTATTCATATTTTGAAATAAATTGTTTGATAATAAAAATCACCTTTTATCGACTATATGAACTATATAGAAAAGTAGTGTTTTGAAATGAATTGTTTTACAATAAAAATCACATTTTTATTGTATGCATAAATCGTTGAAGTGTGAAGTGTTAAGAATAGCTGTAACACCCCGTATTTTGGGTTAATGCTAAATTTCACTAATTACAGAATAAATAATCTCAGATGTGGGAATTAGGGGAAACGGGCTGCGTTATTGCGTTCGTCTCGGAAAAATACGCGAAATAGAGTCCGAGTTTTCGAAAATCGGAGTCCGTATGGCCCAGTTATGGCCCGATGAAGTTTGCAGAAAATTCAAAACTAAAACAGATTTAAAAATTTAAATATTCAGATTTGGAATGGGCCAGGCGGGGTCAGGCGGGTAGTTTCCCGCCTAACCCATGTCGACAGGGCTGTCGACAGGCCTGTCGACAGGGGTGTCGACATGCCTGTCGACTTGCCTGTCGACAGGGTGGCACCGTTCTGTGAACCTGGGTGCACCAGGTTGCACCAGGTTGGGTTTCAGGCTGGCTAGGAGGGCTGGTTCTAGAGATTTCCTAAATCTAAGGGTCCTAATCTAATCTAGGGTTAATCCAAGGGTCTAAAATGCAACCTAATCCTATAAATAAGACCCTAACCCTACCCTAATTCATTCATAATTAAATCTAGTAACTAAACTATGGCAAAATGAAACTTGGTCATGGCCTCCACAAATCAAATGAAGAGAGTTGCAAGCTAATCAACCCCTAATCACCTTCTTCCTCATATTTGGCAACTAGTTTTACTTCATTGATTTGCTAATCTTGGTTTTGGTGAGTTTCTATGGCTTTAATAATCAATTGTTAAATTGATTATGGTAGGATGTGATAAGACATGGCTATGTTTGTGGATAAATGTATTTATGCAAGTTTGTATGATATGTGATTTGCAAGTTTTATGTTAAAGGCAAGTTTAAGGCCATGTTTTATGATGCAAAACACCATGTTAAACATTTATGCATATGTGACATGTTATGCAAACTATATGTGAGAATATATGCAAGATTATATATAACATGATATGCAAGTTATGCATGTGATTTTATGCATGCTAAGTAGTTGGTGTTATGCATGTTAAGTATTTGATGTTATGCATGCTAGGTATTTGATTGTATGCATACTAAGTATGGGGTTTTATGCATGTTAAGTGTTTGGGTTTATGCAAGTTAAGTGGTGGGTTTATGCATAATAAGTATTTGATTTTATGCATAATAAGTAATTGATTTTATGCATAATAAGTATTTGGTTTTATGCATAATAAGTATTTGATTTTATGCATAATAAGTAATTGATTTTATGCATAATAAGTATTTGGTTTTATGCATAATAAGTATTTGATTTTATGCATAATAAGTATTTGATTCTATGCATGATAAGTAAGTGGTTTTATGCATGCTAAGTGGTTGGTATTATGCATAAATCTTGACATGCAAGTTTACCCTTTTTAAATATGGTATATACATATGCAAGATGGCACCCTTATAGGCTATGCATGTTACCCTCCTTTAAGATGCAAGTCATATATGTAAGTTCGACATATTATGCAAGTTATGCTTACATGAAAGCTCAACATGTTATGTAGGTTATGTGCATATGCAAGTTATGTGTATGAGGGTATGCAAGTTGTGTGCATAGTGTTATGCAAGTTAAGTTTATGAGATTATGCAAGTTATGAGCATGATGTTATACAAGTTATGTATATGCCTAAATGCGAGCTTAATGTGATATGCAAGTATGTGAATGCTTATGCAAGTATATGAATGCCCATACAAGTATGTGAATGCTTATGCAAGTTATGTGTAGGCTTAAATGCATGTCTAACATGTTATGCAAGTTATAAGAATGCTTATATGCAAGTTCAACATGTGATGTAAGACATGTGTATGATAATGTGCAAGTTTGGGGTTAAATGTGGTTGGGTTAATATATGTTCATATATGCAAGTTGACATCCTCTTAACCCATGACAAAGTTGTGTGCTAAACTCATGATATTTGTGATTATCTTCCCCTTATTTATGTCATGAAATGAGAACGATTTACGTGGGGAACGATGGGGTTGGTAAATATGTTAATAAGTGAATGATTGGGTATGATTAAGCATACCATAAAAATAAATTACCATAAGTGGGAATTTACCTATTGAGTTAGGTCTACCCCATGGGAATTTACCTATTGAGTTAGGTCTACCCATGTTATGGAAAACTTGATATTAATTAGGGATAATTAATATGGGGGTGATTAATTAGGTGTAATTAATCGACTAAGACACGAGGTTGGACTCATTTGTAGTGTAAAACTGCCCGGACCCGACCGACTTAACCAGTTGCTACAAATGTCAGCCCAATGTGAGAGGTCTTAGCCATAAATTAAATACGTGATTAAGGTAAAGACACGAGGTTAGACTCTGTTATGACGTAAGACTGCCCGGACTCTACCGGCTTAACCAGGCGGTCATAACAGCCAGTCTAATGTGGGAGGTCTTTATGGGAGATCACGGTCTTAATTAATTAAGAAACACTTAACCATATTAGCATGTAGTGGGACATGAGGGGTTAAGTGGGTGCCTTGGGTGGCATGTAGAACTAGTGGGGGTGCCTTGGGTGGCATGAGGAAACTAGTGGGTTGCCTTGGGTGGCAATAGAAAAATACGATTAGAATACTTAACCAAAGCGGAACATGTAATTAAACATGATTAAAGGGTTAAGTAAGTGCCTTGGGTGGCATGTGGGAATCAAGTAAGTGCCTTGGGTGGCATGTGGAAATCTAGTGGGTGCCCTAAGTGGCAATTGAAATATAATTAGATGACTTAACCAAACCTTAACATGTAAGGGGGCATGATTATAAAAAGGGGTTAAGTGGGATGCACTAGATTAAGTGACAAGCTTAGGTAGTAGCTTGTGGGGGCCCATTTCAACCAATATCCCAAACGTATCTTTGTGGGCTCGACCCATGTCGAGTGACGGGACACGCATATTGGGCTTGATTATAAGAGGCCAAAACGGGTTAGCGGTGGCAACGCAAGTCCAACGGGTTTCATATGCGTGTGTAGGCCCGGGCTGGTAGATAAGCCGTTGTTGCATCGTGTAGATATAAAGCCGTGCACCGTTAGTATTGGGTAGCCACTTTAGGGGCGTGATACACCCCACTGTGGGACCAGCACGGGTATCTACGGTAGGGAGCCGATCGATGGGGGGGGGTAGTGAGTACACCTAGTAGAGATAGGGGCAGACGGCACCTATGTAGGGGTACACGAAACTACTGGGTAAGATTACTAGGTACACCTAGTGAATGTAGGGGCAGACGGCACCTACATGGTCAGTTATACACCTAGTGGAGGTAGGGTCAGACGGCACCTACGTGGTCAGCTAGAAGTAACAGAAACTACTAGCTATATTTTCTAAGACTTTGGATGGGATCAACCTTTAAGTAGGAATTACTCTTGGTGGGTAGAACTGGTGTGGTGCAGTGTAGGAATTACCCTTGGGTGAATAAGTCTGGGGTGGTGTAAGAATTATCCTTGGGTGGATAAATGCGTCTTTTCGGTTATCGTAATACATCCGGTGTTTAGTTGACTACTTAGTGTAGTCATTATCCCCAGAGGTACCGTACCTTATTTATGTCATACCCTAATTACTTTAATGGTTGTATTGTTAGGGTTATAGGACTCACTCAGACTTATGTCTGACCCCGTTGTTTTTATCTTTTTCCCAACCCTCAGGTTATCAGAGTGGGCCTAGCACTAGTGGGCTTGGATCAGACCGCTATATCTATCTTTTGGGCTTGGATCGTAGAAGAAAAGCTCGGGTTATCTTTCCTATTATGGCTATTGTCTATGTAGTGGGATTATGTACTTCTATTTTATCAAGATGGATATTATGTACTTGACTCTTGTTATGGTTCTGTGATGTAACCAAACATGTTTTACTTTCCGTTGAAATGAAATGATGTTTTAAATTTTCAAGTATTACTTATATCTGTCTTGTTGTAATTTTTCTGTTCTATACTCACTAAAAATACTCCACCAAAACTAAGGCATTCCCTTAGTGAGTGACCTTGGCGGGTGTGGGGTGTTACACGTGGTATCAGAGCTTAAGGTTACCGGAACAGATAAATTTTTTAGAAAAACTATTTTCTAAGAGTATTTTTGGAAAGGAGTATTTTCAAAAACATGTCTTTTAAGAGAAAAGTTTTTGAAAGAAAAGCATAATCCCCAATAGCCATATTTATATCTTTCGAATTCTCCATTTTGAATCTCTTCCTTTCTCTCGTTCTAAGTTTCCCCTCCGCGTATAGCTGATCTTTCTAAGATAGATAAGGATGGAAAACCACTTCAAGGGACTTAGACGCTAGTCGGATTAGAAGTTGGTTCAAGAAGGAGGAGGACTGGTAGGTATCTATTGGATAGACGGTGGGAGGAAGGCTCAAATAGTTGTTTGGTTAATAAAGGATGAAACCTCATTGGTGGGAGGTTACGAGTGGAGAATAGGGAAGAAGAAGGCAAGTGGTTATCCTTTTGAGAGGAATAGGACACCTTATTAGGATTGTCCAAAGAAGCAAGGGCAAGGTATGGAATCTTCTGCGGGGGTAGTTGTATTCCCTCATGACTAGGGTACCAGATGGGGATAAGACCGTCTAGATTGGAGGTTGGATTTCTTTATCATCCAATTCGAACTTTATTAGATTCTGACGCATCGAGTTCGTTTATCTCATCATTGTTAGTTGAGTCACTGCACTTAGACACCAGTTTGGTAGATGATCCCTTAGTTGTTTCAAACCCAATTGGGCTCCATGATGTGTTTGGGTTTGAAAGTTTCTATACTTAGCGTTGAGTTTAGGTGTGATGCTTGTTGGGCTTCACGGGCTATGGGCTAGTTTTGGGCATGGACTGGTTATCCAGTAGAGGTGCCGTTCTTGGTTTCTGAAGGGAGAGTTGTTAGGCTTATGACCCGCTTGGGTAACACTCTCGAGAATTCTTGTAATCCCATAGAATCTGTTATGCTAAGTTATCTAGAATCGCTTGACATGTTGGTCTAGAGTTTGTGATCTGTTAGAGCGGTCCGGGAATACCCGGATGTGTATAAGGAGGTGAAGGGCTTACCTCCGGAGCTGGAAATTGACTCCCAAATATATCTGGTGGGTAAGGCTAAACCAGTGTCTTGGCCAGTGTGCCACGTGGCTCCTCGTGAGAGGAGGGAACTCCATATGTAAGCAGGCGATTTGCTTGAGAAGGGGTTCATAAGACGAAGTATATCGGAGTGGGGCGCTCTAGTAGTTTTTGTTATGAAGGCGGATGGGTCCCTCAGACTTTGTGTGGGCTATAGAGAATTAAAGAAACTCACAAAGAAGAATAGATACCCATTGCCGAGGATTAATGATCTCTTTGATCAGTTGGCTGGCGCCTCAGTATTTTTGTAGTAGGACTTAGCCACGGGATTTCATCAGTTGAGAGTGGCTGAGAATAGTATAGAGAAGACTGCCTTTAGGACTCCGGGTGATTTCTTTTATGAGTGGCTGGTGATGCCATTGGGTTGGCGAACGCCCCCGCATACTTTGCTGAGAAGGGTGTTCAGGGAGTACCTAAGTAAGTTCGTGATGGTCTTTGTAGATGACATCTGGGTCTTTTCTAGGAGCGAAATAAGTTTTCGTATGTGCTCAATAGGCTGAGCAGAGCCAGTATAGGATAAACGACGGTTTTGGAGCGAGACTGGCGAGAACATCCAGAATTGGTCAAGGGCTTAATTATTTAGCCATTTTTACTAGTATCGTCTCACGAAGGTCGTCTGAATTCGAAGGAGGTACCCCTTGGGTGTTTGTCTGATATTGGTTTAGGCCTTTGGGGCTTGCATTTGGGGGATGCCGAATTCGACTAGGGTGGTCTGCGTGGGAGACAGTTGTGATGATTTTGGATGATATTCTGGTGGAGAAGAGCATGCCCTACATCTTAGGGAAGTGTTGGAGACTCTTCGAGCGCATAGTCTTAGGACAGCAAAAGTGGATGGGATCCTTAGCATCCTATGAGTAAGGGTAACATGGTAGCGGACACCTTAAGTAGAAAAAGGTTGTCCCTGAACGACGGAGCTTAGAGTTTATTTCTATGTTTGACTTTAGACCTTCCGTTGACTTTGTACCCGGTTTGCTAGCCTCCTTGGAGGTTAGACCTACTCTTTTGGGGCGGATTGGAGAAGCCCAGAGGGACGACCCACAGTTGGTTGAGTTGGTGGGGAAGCTCATAAGGGAGGGAGTCGTCCAGCCATTTGAGTAGGTACACCCTAGACGATAGGGGGTGCTGGCGTAGAGACAGTAGACTTTGTGTACCGCAAGGCGAGGGTTTGGGGAAGGTTATTCTTGATGATGCACGCCGTTCTAAGATAACCATTCATCCCGGTGGGGACGAGATGTACCAAGACATGAAAAGGACTTTCTTCTGGGCCGGTATGAAGAAAGATGTGGCCGAGCATGTCGCTCAATGTTTGGCGTGCCAACAAGTGAAGATGGAGCGAAAGAAACCAGGTGGGTTGTTTCACCCATTGGAGGTTCCGCAGTGAAAGTGGAACAGCGTCTCGATGGATTTTATTGACGGGTTACCCAGATCGAGAAAGAGTAATACAGGAATTTGGGTGGTGGTAGACAGACTTACTAAGAACACCCATACCTGTGGAGAGTAAGTGGACTGCTCCATGGCCAGCTTCTGTATATCTTCGAGAGATGGTTCGATTGCATCGGGTACCCTCTAGCATAGTGGGTAATCGAGATCCTATCTTCACTAGAGAGTTTTTGAAGAGTTTGCAAGAGGCGGTAGGGACTCAGTTGTGTATGAGGACCGCATATCATCCTCAGACGGACAGCCAGACCGAGAGGGTGAATCATGTTTTAGAAGACCTTTTGAGGCTATGTATCTTGGATTTTGGAGGTACATGGGAGGAGCATCTTCCATTAGCGGAGTTACCCGACAGACTTAGTGATGTATTCCGTGGGAGGAAGTGCCTACATGAGACCGCAGAGGTGGTAGAGCCAAGTTTGCTTAGAAAAGTGGAAGCAGAGCGTGATGCGACGATTCGACGAGCTCCTACTTGCATCCTTGGGTCAGGGAGTTGGAAATTAAGAAACAGAGAGGTTCAGCTAATCAAAGTACAAAGGGGAGATGAAGAGAGTGACGCTACCTGGGAGACGGAAGCGAAGATGCGTTCGAGGTACCCTTTTCTCTCGGAGGGTATGTCCTTTTGCTTCTCCTTCATCGTATATCTTGTGCTTATCTTATCTTTAGTATGTCCTCTCGTTAGTACCTTTGACCTTTAGATAGGGTAAAACCTATGGTTGAAACATGTGTTTGAGACATGTTATGGGTGATGGATGCAAGTGGATGCAAGTGTTTGCTAGTGGTTGCTCGTGGATGCATATACACACACTCTAGGCACTAGATCGGCTCAGTCACTTCATATTGCATATTGCATAAAATTGTGTGTAGGAAAATATATTTATGGATGTATAATGGTTGTGTTATCACATGGATGATGCATTTTGGTGAATGATTGTGCACTCATGTAGATATAGTATGTGTCGATAGGGTTTTCTCGCATACATAATGGATGCATGGCACTATCATGGTTTGCATATGTTCATACGTTAGATAGGGAACATATACACACACTTTTTGCATATGCTCATACATCATTAGAAATTGTTTTAAGGACAATGGATGCCCGTGGTTGATGGTTTGAGTAGATGGTTGTTTGGATAGTAGGATATGCATTCTCCTTAGCTTAGAGATTTCGGGGACGAAATCCTTTAAGGAGGGGAGAATGTAACACCCCGTATTTTGGGTTAATGCTAAATTTCACTAATTACAGAATAAATAATCTCAGATGTGGGAATTAGGGGAAACGGGCTGCGTTATTGCGTTCGTCTCGGAAAAATACGCGAAATAGAGTCCGAGTTTTCGAAAATCGGAGTCCGTATGGCCCAGTTATGGCCCGATGAAGTTTGCAGAAAATTCAAAACTAAAACAGATTTAAAAATTTAAATATTCAGATTTGGAATGGGCCAGGCGGGGTCAGGCGGGTAGTTTCCCGCCTAACCCATGTCGACAGGGCTGTCGACAGGGGTGTCAACATGCCTGTCGACTTGCCTGTCGACAGGGTGGCACCGTTCTGTGAACCTGGGTGCACCAGGTTGGGTTTCAGGCTGGCTAGGAGGGCTGGTTCTAGAGATTTCCTAAATCTAAGGGTCCTAATCTAATCTAGGGTTAATCCAAGGGTCTAAAATGCAACCTAATCCTATAAATAAGACCCTAACCCTACCCTAATTCATTCATAATTAAATCTAGTAACTAAACTATGGCAAAATGAAACTTGGTCATGGCCTCCACAAATCAAATGAAGAGAGTTGCAAGCTAATCAACCCCTAATCACCTTCTTCCTCATATTTGGCAACTAGTTTTACTTCATTGATTTGCTAATCTTGGTTTTGGTGAGTTTCTATGGCTTTAATAATCAATTGTTAAATTGATTATGGTAGGATGTGATAAGACATGGCTATGTTTGTGGATAAATGTATTTATGCAAGTTTGTATGATATGTGATTTGCAAGTTTTATGTTAAAGGCAAGTTTAAGGCCATGTTTTATGATGCAAAACACCATGTTAAACATTTATGCATATGTGACATGTTATGCAAACTATATGTGAGAATATATGCAAGATTATATATAACATGATATGCAAGTTATGCATGTGATTTTATGCATGCTAAGTAGTTGGTGTTATGCATGTTAAGTATTTGATGTTATGCATGCTAGGTATTTGATTGTATGCATACTAAGTATGGGGTTTTATGCATGTTAAGTGTTTGGGTTTATGCAAGTTAAGTGGTGGGTTTATGCATAATAAGTATTTGATTTTATGCATAATAAGTAATTGATTTTATGCATAATAAGTATTTGGTTTTATGCATAATAAGTATTTGATTTTATGCATAATAAGTAATTGATTTTATGCATAATAAGTATTTGGTTTTATGCATAATAAGTATTTGATTTTATGCATAATAAGTATTTGATTCTATGCATGATAAGTAAGTGGTTTTATGCATGCTAAGTGGTTGGTATTATGCATAAATCTTGACATGCAAGTTTACCCTTTTTAAATATGGTATATACATATGCAAGATGGCAACCTTATAGGCTATGCATGTTACCCTCCTTTAAGATGCAAGTCATATATGTAAGTTCGACATATTATGCAAGTTATGCTTACATGAAAGCTCAACATGTTATGTAGGTTATGTGCATATGCAAGTTATGTGTATGAGGGTATGCAAGTTGTGTGCATAGTGTTATGCAAGTTAAGTTTATGAGATTATGCAAGTTATGAGCATGATGTTATACAAGTTATGTATATGCCTAAATGCGAGCTTAATGTGATATGCAAGTATGTGAATGCTTATGCAAGTATATGAATGCCCATACAAGTATGTGAATGCTTATGCAAGTTATGTGTAGGCTTAAATGCATGTCTAACATGTTATGCAAGTTATAAGAATGCTTATATGCAAGTTCAACATGTGATGTAAGACATGTGTATGATAATGTGCAAGTTTGGGGTTAAATGTGGTTGGGTTAATATATGTTCATATATGCAAGTTGACATCCTCTTAACCCATGACAAAGTTGTGTGCTAAACCCATGATATTTGTGATGATCTTCCCCTTATTTATGTCATGAAATGAGAACGATTTACGTGGGGAACGATGGGTTTGGTAAATATGTTAATAAGTGAATGATTGGGTATGATTAAGCATACCATAAAAATAAATTACCATAAGTGGGAATTTACCTATTGAGTTAGGTCTACCCCATGGGAATTTACCTATTGAGTTAGGTCTACCCATGTTATTGAAAACTTGATATTAATTAGGGATAATTAATATGGGGGTGATTAATTAGGTGTAATTAATCGACTAAGACACGAGGTTGGACTCATTTGTAGTGTAAAACTGCCCGGACCTGACCGACTTAACCAGTTGCTACAAATGTCAGCCCAATGTGAGAGGTCTTAGCCATAAATTAAATACGTGATTAAGGTAAAGACACGAGGTTAGACTCTGTTATGACGTAAGACTGCCCGGACTCTACCGGCTTAACCAGGCGGTCATAACAGCCAGTCTAATGTGGGAGGTCTTTATGGGAGATCACGGTCTTAATTAATTAAGAAACACTTAACCATATTAGCATGTAGTGGGACATGAGGGTTTAAGTGGGTGCCTTGGGTGGCATGTAGAACTAGTGGGGGTGCCTTGGGTGGCATGAGGAAACTAGTGGGTTGCCTTGGGTGGCAATAGAAAAATACGATTAGAATACTTAACCAAAGCGGAACATGTAATTAAACATGATTAAAGGGTTAAGTAAGTGCCTTGGGTGGCATGTGGGAATCAAGTAAGTGCCTTGGGTGGCATGTGGAAATCTAGTGGGTGCCCTAAGTGGCAATTGAAATATAATTAGATGACTTAACCAAACCTTAACATGTAAGGGGGCATGATTATAAAAAGGGGTTAAGTGGGATGCACTAGATTAAGTGACAAGCTTAGGTAGTAGCTTGTGGGGGCCCATTTCAACCAATATCCCAAACGTATCTTTGTGGGCTCGACCCATGTCGAGTGATGGTACACGCATATTGGGCTTGATTATAAGAGGCCAAAACGGGTTAGCGGTGGCAACGCAAGTCCAACGGGTTTCATATGCGTGTGTGGGCCCGGGCTGGTAGATAAGCCGTTGTTGCATCGTGTAGATATAAAGCCGTGCACCGTTAGTATTGGGTAGCCACTTTAGGGGCGTGA
Source organism: Allium sativum (assembly GCA_030737875.1). NCBI lineage: Eukaryota > Viridiplantae > Streptophyta > Magnoliopsida > Asparagales > Amaryllidaceae > Allium > Allium sativum. Next base: position 602,562,745 of record CM060916.1, on the reverse strand, counting down.
TACACCCCACTGTGGGACCAGCACAGGTATCTACGGTAGGGAGCCGATCGATGGGGGGGGTAGTGAGTACACCTAGTAGAGATAGGGGCAGACGGCACCTATGTAGGGGTACACGAAACTACTGGGTAAGATTACTAGGTACACCTAGTGAATGTAGGGGCAGACGGCACCTACATGGTCAGTTATACACCTAGTGGAGGTAGGGGCAGACGACACCTACGTGGTCAGCTAGAAGTAACAGAAACTACTAGCTATATTTTCTTAGACTTTGGATGGGATCAACCTTTAAGTAGGAATTACTCTTGGTGGGTAGAACTGGTGTGGTGCAGTGTAGGAATTACCCTTGGGTGAATAAGTCTGGGGTGGTGTAAGAATTATCCTTGGGTGGATAAATGCGTCTTTTCGGTTATCGTAATACATCCGGTGTTTAGTTGACTACTTAGTGTAGTCATTATCCCCAGAGGTACCGTACCTTATTTATGTCATACCCTAATTACTTTAATGGTTGTATTGTTAGGGTTATAGGACTCACTCAGACTTATGTCTGACCCCGTTGTTTTTATCTTTTTCCCAACCCTCAGGTTATCAGAGTGGGCCTAGCACTAGTGGGCTTGGATCAGACCGCTATATCTATCTTTTGGGCTTGGATCGTAGAAGAAAAGCTCGGGTTATCTTTCCTATTATGGCTATTGTCTATGTAGTGGGATTATGTACTTCTATTTTATCAAGATGGATATTATGTACTTGACTCTTGTTATGGTTCTGTGATGTAACCAAACATGTTTTACTTTTCGTTGAAATGAAATGATGTTTTAAATTTTCAAGTATTACTTATATCTGTCTTGTTGTAATTTTTCTGTTCTATACTCACTAAAAATACTCCACCAAAACTAAGGCATTCCCTTAGTGAGTGACCTTGGCGGGTGTGGGGTGTTACAATAGCCACTTGTTCAAAATAAACATATATGAGTTGAAATATTCATTAATTAGCTAATGAAATGATTTGCACCTATTTATGTAACATTAGAATGAATGGAGTTTTTAAACCAAATAGAAATCAAATATGAAGTCGAATAGAAATTGATAAATGATAAGAACTGTATATATATGTACATGCAATATTCATTGAACAAGTTATAGAAAAGGGGCTAGAGAAGAGGAATAAAATTTTGTGCCCGACAAATAGGTACACATTTACTGATTTGTTTGGGTGATGATTTTGAGCCTGTTGGCTAGCCGCTTGGCTTTTTCTTTTTCTTTTTGAGATTAGAAGGACCGGGAAAGCTATTTGCGATTTCCCGATGCTCCCGGTGCAGGGGAGGTTATGGCGAAATTTTTCCAAAATTTAAGGCGTTAGAAAAATATTTGAAGTTAAAACGATATGGAAATCATTGAATGAACTATATTTATATAAATATATAAATATAAATAAAATTAAAACGAAACGAAGCCGTGCAGTTCGTGTTTTGAAACCGTGTTTTCAAACAACTAGTACGGGAAATCCGACCATTGGATTTTCCCGAAACCTCAACCGTCGGGTTCGCCTTGGAATAATCTTTCCAACGGCACCAACCTTGTAAAAATCCAACGGTTGGATTGTCTGGAATGTTTAATTCAAATTTGAAGAAAAACAGCGCCAGAATCGATTTTATTTATATATAAATATAAATAGAATTATATTTAATCGAATAACGACGCTGCAGTTTGTATTTTGAAATCGAAATTTCAAACGATTGTACCGGGAGATCCGACCGTCGGATTTTCCCGAAACTGGAACCGTTGGATTCGTTTTGAAAAGACCTTTCTAATGATGTAAATTTTGTGAAGATCCAACGGTTAGATTTTCAGATATGGGTAAATCAAATCCGAAGAAAAACAGCGCCACGGCCGCCTTATGGCCCGAAGCCTCGTTTTGAATAAATTAGCTATTTAAAATTAAATAAAATAGCGATAAATAGTTATAAAATATCCTAAGCGATATGGAATGGAAATAAACTGAATTTGCTCGATTTATGTTGTATTTGATGGTTGAATGTGTTTGGTGTGAAAATTACATTAAAGAACAATATTGGTGTTGTCGAATAATTTAACCATTGAAATAAATCGATTTGAAATTCTAAATATACGTGAATTATTTGAAAAGGCCGAGTTAATTCTCCTTTCGAATAATTGACCGACGATTGAAAGTCGAAGATGAAGACGATGGTCGAAGACCGGAGATCTTCACCTCGTTTGGATGGTAACCGAGGTCCTGATTGGGAGGCATCCCGAAATATGGATAATGAGTGGTGATCGTCCAGACGTATGTGGTGATCGATGGGTTTGCGAGGTATTTAGTGCCTCCGGTTTCGTTCAGACCCAGAACGGACTTGTAAATGGACTGTGTGTCTGACATTGGAGTTTATTCTGTGTTGATTGATTTCTGTTAAATATACATCTGTTTGGCGGCGGAGAATTTATTCTTTTGTTTAACGCCCTTCTCTGAGACGCACGAGCTCAGAGGTTGTATATCGATGGACATCAGTCGCATGGCATGAATTTCCTGTGTGGCATGCTGAGATGCAGTGATCAGGGCTTCTGTTGAAAAGCAAAGTCTTGTGGTGATGATCAAAGCACCGCCTGTGTGGCGTAGCTTTGTGTATAACGTGAATTCGCGAGCCTCACACCCCGGTATGAACCTAAAACGGGAGGAAGGACCTCAGGGAGGACATGCGTTTCTTTCTAGCTAGGGTGGTGTCAGTGACCTACCAGCCCTGACATTTATATACTTTTCACCTATGTGGTTGTTGCTGTTGCGAGGCGCCTCGGTTTGATCGGACGATCCGGGTCCGATGGAGTCATTCGTTGGCTCGTTTACGCCCCAAAGGGCGGGGAAACGTATTGTTCAGGCATTTTAATCCACATCGGTGGACCGGCCCTGTCGCTCCAAGGGCCCACCTGAGTCTGGGTCCTGTGGCTCGGGCTAGAGAGTCACGAATTCGGTAAGGACTATCTTTTGCCTTGGTTCATGACGGAAGTCCAATTTCCAGATACGTGACTGTGCGGTTTCGATTGTATATATACATTTGGCGACATAGTGGCATGGGACGCTCATGTCGTCTATGATTGATAGTTATGATTTGAAATTATTTTTCAAAACATATAAACACTAGTAATAATATCAAATGCCTTTGTTTTATCCGTATCAATCATATTTTGGCCGTTATAAGGTAAAACTCTATCCTCCGGTTTGCGTTGCATTGTGTGATGGGAACTGAGTCTTATAACGGCTTCATTTTTATAAAAAGCATAGCGATGTTTAAAAGAAAGATTTGTTTTAAAGCACTGGCAATCCAATGGAGTAAATCCGTTCCACGAAAGTGGCGTGGTCCAGTGATTTGCCATATTATATATGTGTTGAGTAGATTTCTCATACCAGTCCCATGACTGACTCGTAGTTTGTTTCACTCTCAAACTCGGGTGCCCCTTTTTCTACACGGGCAGCCTTGTATTCAGGTTTAGCTGGTTCTTTCTGGATAGCTGGAGCTGAAGATGGATTCTACCATTTATTTCTTTTTACGCTGTTCAGCTCCTATTGTACATATTTTGTTTATTTCCGCTGTAGACATTTATGTATAGCTGAACTGTATTTGTTCTAAGTAAGATCCTGTATACTGTGTAACTCTGATGATTACTTTTATCCAGTATATTCTATTGTTCATTCTGGTGTATTTATTTAATTCTGTTCTGCTATTATATGTTTCTGTGTTATATTCCAAAGATAACCCTGTTTCCGTGAGAACGGGAAATCGGGTCATCACAACGATTCACACCGTGCAACTGATGGCTATCAATCAATTTTCACAACAATTTCAATAAATAAATATCGTCCATGGTTTGTGAAAACCCGTAACTTCCCCGTAAAGGAAAGCGTCGGATAGTTCGAGAACAAACCACAACAGAACACATACAGAAGAACATTTCATTGTATATTACAACAATGCATCAGATCACAAGGATATACAGAGTAAAAATGAATATTACACAGAAATATCAGAGATTTAAATTGCATTTAAATACATAGCAGCGGAAAATAATACAATACACAACTAGAAGGAGATATACGGATACAAAGCTTTCCGGATATCGTTCCAGCTGTAAACCAGGATCCTGTGAATATAAATCTGCAAAACCAAAACTACTAGCTGCCCGTGTCAAAATAAGGGCACCCAGAGTTTAGGTTAAAACAATAAACTCCAGGTCAGTCATGTGACTGGTGTGAGAACTAAAACGGTTATTAATCTTTATTTTTAAAGTTAGGTAAATCAAGGGACCACGCCGTATAACACGGAACGGGTTTCCTCCCAAGAATACCAGTGCATAGAACAAACAGCGCAATGCTAAATAAAGACAAATGAAGCTGTTATAAGACCCAGGTCCCATCACACAATGCAACGCAGCCGAGGATAGGGTTTTCCCTTATAACAGCCAAAGAATGCTTGATACGTTTAAAACAAATCATTTGATACTATTATAAGTGCATAGTGTATAAAACACTTCAAATCATAAGTATCAATCATAGGCGGCATGAATGGCCCATAACACTATGTCGCCATATATAAGTTTACAATCAAAACCGCAAATGTCGTATTGGAAGTTGGGTTATCATTTATGGTATGAACCGAGGCTAGGGGCAAGATCCTCTACCGATTTGTGACTCTCTAGCCCGAGCCACAGGGTCAGAGAGCATCGACCCTTTAGATCGTCAGGGCCGGTCCACCGATGTGGATTATTATGCCTGAACACTACGTTTCCCCGCCCTTTGTGGCGTAAGCCTGGCCCGTCAGCCGACCAGAAGCATCGGCCGAAACCGATATCACGAGGCGCCTCGCTTTTCAGCAAGTAATAATAAGTAACATCCACATGAGTCAAACTCGTCAGCCAGTTCAAGCACTGACGCCACTCCTAACTAGAAAGAAACGCATGTCCTCCCTGATGTCCGTCTCCCGTTTTTGATTCATACCGGGTGTGATACTCGCGAATCAACGTTACACAAAGCTATGCCACAAAGGCCGTGCTTCGATCATCAACCACAAGACTTTGCTTTTCAACAGAAGCCTTGATCATTTGCATCTTAGCATGCCACACAGGCAATTCACTCCATGCGATTGATATCCATCAATATATAACCCCTGAGCTCGTACGTCTCAGAGAAGGGCGTTAAGCAAGAGAATAAATTCTCCGCCGCCAAACAGATATATATTTAATAGAGATCAATCACACGAACTAAAATCCAATGTCAGACACACAGTCCATTTACAAGTCCGTTCTGGGTCTGAACGAAACCGGAGGCACCTAGTACCCCGCATATCCATCGATCTCCAAGTACGTCTGGACGATCACCAACTGTTTCCATCTTCTTGGGTGTACAGCCCAATCAAGATCATCAGTAATCACCCAAACGACGTGAAGACTTCCGGTCTTCGACCACCGTCTTCATCTTCGACTTATCGTCGTATCAGTTATTCAGAATGGGATAAACCCGGTCTTTCCGAATAACTCGCGTATATATTATAAAAGTGTTACACAAACACAACATACGCCTCATTCCAATTCATTAGTCACTAACCGTAAATTAATCAAGAGAATAATTCCCCAAATATTAACCCCGAAGGCCGAAACCAACATCAGATCAATATCCAGAAAACCATTCTGCTTGGCTAACCGACAGTTAGTTTCTAAATTTCACATTCATAGGAAAAGGTTCCCATTAATTTTATCCAAGATAAATTCCTTGAATTTATTCTTTATTCTATTTTTGAATCTCAATTCAAACTAGTCGGGATTAGCGACCCTTACCGAAGTAATCATTTGTTTTAATTTCCCAATCCCAACCTATTTATCCCATGAAGTAAAACTGGTAATACTTCATATCTAACACCACAGTGTTATCGGTAAATTCAATTACCATTTCACGTTCAAATCTAATTAAAGATTTAACTATCGCCTGGAGCAAAACTGGTGATACTCCATTCTCGACCATTTCAATCTAATTAAAGATTCATTAAAACTCCACTTAGTTTTAATCGTTAACTGGGTTAAAGAATCCGTGTCATTTAAAACACGGTTCACGATAAACCCAAAATCACATTCATTAATTATCGGGTTAAAGAACAAGTGTTATTTAAAACACTGTTCACGATAAACCCACAAATCAATATCAATTCAGTTTCAATTAAATATCATTTAATTGGTACACTTCATTAAATCTAAATAAAAAGATTTAATCATTTCTCAACTGGGTTCAAGAACAGTGTTAGTGAAGACACCATTCACGACAAACCCAATTCACATTCGATATTCAATACAAGGCTCTGAATAGAAAATATATCGGCTTATATTCAATATCAAATTCTACAACTAACAAATGTCGTATTGGAAATAACGAAATAAATATATATCTTTCAAATTTCCGTAACAACACCTGTATAATCACGAATTCCAACATCGAAATATTCCGAAGACAATTTCGATTCAAATCCACTCCAATGCAATCATTGGATATTCTGGTTATTTTCAAAACCCTTTTTAAATTCAATTTATTTATTTAAAAATAAATAGAATTATAATTCTAGTTCAAAACCAGTTCATTTTGATAAAAATCTATTTTTATCTTTTCAAATAAGGAGTTTTTCATCCCAATTTTTCCCAAATCATTTCTTATGATTTTACACAAATTATTACTATTTTTAATAATTTTATCAAGGCCCGTACATTCGATTTCCATCAATGGCCATCGAACTGCACTTACAGCGACCTTTTTCAAATTTGATTTGGACGTAACTCCAAATCCAACCGTTAGATTTCAAATTTCTAACATTCATTAGAAAGCTCTTTTAGATACAAACCCAACGGTTCCGGTTTTAGGAGAATCCGACGGTCGGATCTCCCGTAATGTCCGTTTGAAATAAACGGTCGAAATTCACGAACTGCCGCGGCGCGGCGCGTTCTATTCAGGCCGTTATATTATATATATATATAATATATATAATATATATTTCGTCGATTTCTATTTAAAACGAATTATATAAATAGTTTTAAATTCGTTTCAAAAGCAATTTCAACTTCCATTTCAATTCAAATCAAAATTGAATTCTTCTTTGTAAATTCGTTTTAAAATTCATTTCTATTCAATTCAAATTTCAATTCAATTTGAATTCATTTCAATTCGCTTTCAATTCAATTTGAATTCGTTTTCAATTCATTTCATTTCGAAATCGTTATAAAATCGATATAAATATCGATTCACGTCAAAATGGCGTCAATCTAATCAACACGGCTTCATAAATTTCTATTTTTCAAATATTCTATTTCAAATATTTCTTTTTCAAAATAGTTGTTATTATCAAAATATTTCGTTCAACACATGACCAATCTCAATGGATGAGTACTGTCAACACATGAACTTTTATTTTATATCGATAAAGGTGTAAATTTTATTACTAAAATATTTCGTTCAACACATGACCAATCTCAATGGATGAGTACTGTCAACACATGAACTTTTATTTTATAATATTCTTTATTTTTCAAATTGGAATGAGGCCCAATCAATTACCATATAAAGTTAATTATATGGATTTTCATACAACACATGTATAATAGCATTGGAAAATAATCAACCATCAACCAAAGTGCACTACACTGTATAAGCATCAAATATAGATATCTAACGCTTATAACAGCCTGTCAATCAATCGATCGACATATTCAATCAATCAGGATGAGTGAACTTCAAATTTCATCCCAACACCCGTGTGGGGTTTCAAACAATCAAACACAGATTTTATTAGTGCAGTTGGGCGATGTGTAAAATTTATCGACCCAATCAATGTCCTTCAAATAGGTGTACATAAACAAACCGTCTGGTTTGTAAATGAATAATTTATTTTATTCACTTCACGTTAAAAATTATATTTTTAACGATAAAACATTTCATTTCAACCTATGAATTTCTATTCAATTCATTTATTCAATAAAATGATATTTTTATTTTTCTAACATATTTTAGAAAATTTCGGCGGCATAACGGCACGATACTAGAAACGGGACGAGGCCTAGCCTTATCCCCGGTCTAGTGAAGGCCCACGCCATTCACACATCAATCAAAATCACCAAACAACCAAATTCAAATCAAATCATATAACTAAGCTATGCAACCAAACAAACAAGTCCATGGTCTGTGGACGATTGTGTCGGGTGCTACTAAGCACCGTCTGCATCCTAGTATATAAATATAATTAGAAAAGAAATTGAAAGGTGAGATAAAAATGTGATTTTTATTATCGAACAATTTATTTCAAAATATGAATACCATTCAACACATGAATTTCTAATCAACGAATGAATATCAATTCAACACATGAATGTTTTCTATGGTTTTTATATATAGATAAAAATGTGATTTTTATTATCGAACAATTTATTTCAAAATATGAATACCATTCAACACATGAATTTCTAAACAACGAATGAATATCAATTCAACACATGAATGTTTTCTATGGTTTTTATATAAATTGTTTGATAATAAAAATCACATTTTTATCTATATATAGAAACTATAGAAAACATTCATGTGTTGAATTGATATTCATTTGTTGATTAGAAATTCATGTGTTGAATGGTATTCATATTTTGAAATAAATTGTTTGATAATAAAAATCACCTTTTATCGACTATATGAACTATATAGAAAAGTAGTGTTTTGAAATGAATTGTTTTACAATAAAAATCACATTTTTATTGTATGCATAAATCGTTGAAGTGTGAAGTGTTAAGAATAGCTGTAACACCCCGTATTTTGGGTTAATGCTAAATTTCACTAATTATAGAATAAATAATCTCAGATGTGGGAATTAGGGGAAACGGGCTGCGTTATTGCGTTCGTCTCGGAAAAATACGCGAAATAGAGTCCGAGTTTTCGAAAATCGGAGTCCGTATGGCCCAGTTATGGCCCGATGAAGTTTGCAGAAAATTCAAAACTAAAACAGATTTAAAAATTTAAATATTCAGATTTGGAATGGGCCAGGCGGGGTCAGGCGGGTAGTTTCCCGCCTAACCCATGTCGACAGGCCTGTCGACAGGGGTGTCAACATGCCTGTCGACTTGCCTGTCGATAGGGTGGCACCGTTCTGTGAACCTGGGTGCACCAGGTTGCACCAGGTTGGGTTTCAGGCTGGCTAGGAGGGCTGGTTCTAGAGATTTCCTAAATCTAAGGGTCCTAATCTAATCTAGGGTTAATCCAAGGGTCTAAAATGCAACCTAATCCTATAAATAAGACCCTAACCCTACCCTAATTCATTCATAATTAAATCTAGTAACTAAACTATGGCAAAATGAAACTTGGTCATGGCCTCCACAAATCAAATGAAGAGAGTTGCAAGCTAATCAACCCCTAATCACCTTCTTCCTCATATTTGGCAACTAGTTTTACTTCATTGATTTGCTAATCTTGGTTTTGGTGAGTTTTTATGGCTTTAATAATCAATTGTTAAATTGATTATGGTAGGATGTGATAAGACATGGCTATGTTTGTGGATAAATGTATTTATGCAAGTTTGTATGATATGTGATTTGCAAGTTTTATGTTAAAGGCAAGTTTAAGGCCATGTTTTATGATGCAAAACACCATGTTAAACATTTATGCATATGTGACATGTTATGCAAACTATATGTGAGAATATATGCAAGATTATATATAACATGATATGCAAGTTATGCATGTGATTTTATGCATGCTAAGTAGTTGGTGTTATGCATGTTAAGTATTTGATGTTATGCATGCTAGGTATTTGATTGTATGCATACTAAGTATGGGGTTTTATGCATGTTAAGTGTTTGGGTTTATGCAAGTTAAGTGGTGGGTTTATGCATAATAAGTATTTGATTTTATGCATAATAAGTAATTGATTTTATGCATAATAAGTATTTGGTTTTATGCATAATAAGTATTTGATTTTATGCATAATAAGTATTTGGTTTTATGCATAATAAGTATTTGATTTTATGCATAATAAGTATTTGATTCTATGCATGATAAGTAAGTGGTTTTATGCATGCTAAGTGGTTGGTATTATGCATAAATCTTGACATGCAAGTTTACCCTTTTTAAATATGGTATATACATATGCAAGATGGCACCCTTATAGGCTATGCATGTTACCCTCCTTTAAGATGCAAGTCATATATGTAAGTTCGACATATTATGCAAGTTATGCTTACATGAAAGCTCAACATGTTATGTAGGTTATGTGCATATGCAAGTTATGTGTATGAGGGTATGCAAGTTGTGTGCATAGTGTTATGCAAGTTAAGTTTATGAGATTATGCAAGTTATGAGCATGATGTTATACAAGTTATGTATATGCCTAAATGCGAGCTTAATGTGATATGCAAGTATGTGAATGCTTATGCAAGTATATGAATGCCCATACAAGTATGTGAATGCTTATGCAAGTTATGTGTAGGCTTAAATGCATGTCTAACATGTTATGCAAGTTATAAGAATGCTTATATGCAAGTTCAACATGTGATGTAAGACATGTGTATGATAATGTGCAAGTTTGGGGTTAAATGTGGTTGGGTTAATATATGTTCATATATGCAAGTTGACATCCTCTTAACCCATGACAAAGTTGTGTGCTAAACCCATGATATTTGTGATTATCTTCCCCTTATTTATGTCATGAAATGAGAACGATTTACGTGGGGAACGATGGGGTTGGTAAATATGTTAATAAGTGAATGATTGGGTATGATTAAGCATACCATAAAAATAAATTACCATAAGTGGGAATTTACCTATTGAGTTAGGTCTACCCCATGGGAATTTACCTATTGAGTTAGGTCTACCCATGTTATGGAAAACTTGATATTAATTAGGGATAATTAATATGGGGGTGATTAATTAGGTGTAATTAATCGACTAAGACACGAGGTTGGACTCATTTGTAGTGTAAAACTGCCCGGACCCGACCGACTTAACCAGTTGCTACAAATGTCAGCCCAATGTGAGAGGTCTTAGCCATAAATTAAATACGTGATTAAGGTAAAGACACGAGGTTAGACTCTGTTATGACGTAAGACTGCCCGGACTCTACCGGCTTAACCAGGCGGTCATAACAGCCAGTCTAATGTGGGAGGTCTTTATGGGAGATCACGGTCTTAATTAATTAAGAAACACTTAACCATATCGATGGACATCAGTCGCATGGCATGAATTGCCTGTGTGGCACGCTAAGATGCAATGATCAAGGCTTCTGTTGAAAAGCAGAGTCTTGTGGTTGATGATCAAAGCACAGCCTTTGTGGCAGCTTTGTGTATAACGTGAATTCGCGAGCCTCACACCTCGGTATGAGTTAAAAACGGGATACGGGCCGTTGGGAGAACACGACGTTTCTTTCTAGCTTTGGTGGTGTCAGTGACTTACCAGCCCTGACATTTATATACTTTTCACCTTTGTGGTTGTTGGAATGAGGCGCCTCGATTATAGGTCTGTAAGGACCGGGAAACGTGTGTTCAGGAATTGCCAATCCTCTAACGTAAGTGAGGACCGGCCCAACCGATCCAAGGGTTACCCAGTGTGCGTAGTCCTAAGCATTTGCTAGAGTGTCTCGAACGCGGAGAGGAGCTTGCCCCTTGCCTCGACTCATGACGGAATCCAATTTCCAATACGTGTATTGCGGCTTTATTTGTAGAGCCTAGTATGGCGACATAGTAGCATGGGATACTATGCCGTCTATGATTTATATTTATGATTGAAATTGTTTTGACACTATACACTTATTATAGTATCAAATGATTTGTTTTAAACGTACCAAGCATGTTTGGCTATTATAAGGGAAAACCCTATCCTCCGGCTTGCGTTGCATTGTGTGATGGGACCTGGGTCTTATAATAGCTTCATTTTTCGAAAAAGCATTGCGTTGTTTATTGATATGCACTGGTATTCTTGGGAGGAAACCCGTTCCGTGTTATACGGCGTGGTCCCTTGAATTACTCTCTTTTAAAGTAAAGTTTTAAATAACTGTTTTAGTTCTCACACCAGTCACATGACTGACCTGGAGTTTATTGTTTTAACCTAAACTCTGGGTGCCCCTATTTTCCGCACGGGCAGCTAGTAGTTTTGGTTTTGCAGATTTATATTCACAAATCCTGGTTTGCAGCTGGAATGATATCCAGAAAGCTCTGTATCCGTATATCACCTTCAGTTGTGCTTTATATTATTTTCCGCTGCTATGTATTTAAATGTAATTCAAATCTCTGATATTTCTGTGTAATATTCATTCATTTATACTCTGTATATTCTTGTATCTGATGGAATTGTTGTAATCACAAAAAATAAAATAACCCTAAATTACTCACCGCTGGATGCGAAGGGGAGGGAAGAAGGAGGAGGCGTCGGCGGCAGGCTTCGAGGGGGGTGCGGTTGCTCGATGGTGTTCGTCGGCGGCAGGGTGTTCGAGGTAAGGCGGGGTGCTGCTTCGATTGCGTCGTGAGGGGTTCGTGGGTAAGGGCGGCGGCTTCGGGATGGTGTTCGTCGGTGAGGCGGCGGCTTCGGGGGTTAGGTTTTTTTTTTATTTCGTTTCTGAATAATGAATCGGGGGGGGGGGGGGGCAAGCAGAAGAAAAGGAGGGAAGAATATATATATATATATATATATATATATTTTTCATTTTTGTTTTGTTAAAACTGATTTAAAAGAATTTTAAAAACTGATTTATAATGAAAATATAAAAACTGATTTTTTTAGATTTATATACTGATTTATAATAAAAATAAAAACTGATTTATAATAAAAATAAAAACTGATTTTTTTAGATTTATAAACTGATTTATAATAAAAATAAAAACTGATTTATAATAAAAATAAAAACTGATTTTGTTTAAAAGTAAAAACTGATTTTTGTTTAAAAGTAAAAACTTTAAATAGGAAAAAGGTTTAATCTTTAAAGAGAAAAAGGATTTGAACTTTAAGAAGTAAAAATCAGATTTTTAGATATTGAAAGTCGAAGTAAAAATCATATTTTTATATATTGAATAGCGTGGAAAAAATCATATTTTTATATATTGAATAGCGTGGAAAAAAAATCATATTTTTATATATTGAATAACATAGTAAAAATTCGATTTTTACATATGTAGAGAATAAAGGCAACGAAGCGACAGAGTCGTAAAGGCGAAGATTCTCTAAGTGAAGTTGGATAGCTATTGGTGAGATTTCTGATTTAAAAATATTATATATGTGTTGAAGTAAAAGTGAATTGCTATATATAAATATATATCTATATATATATACGCCCCTCGTCCACAAACCATGGACGATATTTATTGGTTGAAATTGATTGATAGCGAATGATTGTTTGGGATTGTTTGTGATTGATATTGGTTGATTGTGGTTGAAAAATACCCATTTGGGGTTGTGAAATATTTGGTTGAAACCACATAGGATTAGTTTGTGGAAATGAAATAAATATATACATGCCGCCTGCGTGCGAACTAGATGCATGATCCCCATTGTCAAAAACCGCGAGGTTTTAAGGTAGAGCGAGGAGCCGTACTAGGGACGGTCCCGGTTTAACTACCCTGCCGTTATGCTGCCGAAATTTTGAATAATATTTGTGTGTTTGAATTATTTTCATATGCTTAAACTATATTTATTCATTGTATAGAAAACATTCATGTGTTGAATTGATATTCATTCGTTGTTTAGAAATTCATGTGTTGAATGGTATTCATATTTTGAAATAAATTGTTTGATAATAAAAATCACATTTTTATCTATATATAGAAACTATAGAAAACATTCATGTGTTGAATTGATATTCATTCGTTGTTTAGAAATTCATGTGTTGAATGGTATTCATATTTTGAAATAAATTGTTCGATAATAAAAATCACATTTTTATCTATATATAGAAACTATAGAAAACATTCATGTGTTGAATTGATATTCATTCGTTGTTTAGAAATTCATGTGTTGAATGGTATTCATATTTTGAAATAAATTGTTTGATAATAAAAATCGCCTTTTATCGACTATATGAACTGTGTAAAATAATCTCGTTTTAAAAGAAATTGTTTTATGATAAAAATCCTATTTTTATCACCAACTTGAACTATATAGAAAATTAGTGTTTTGAAATGAATTGTTTTACAATAAAAATCACATTTTTATTGTATGCATAAATCGTTGAAGTGTTAAAAATAGCCACTTGTTCAAAATAAACATATATGAGTTGAAATATTCATTAATTAGCTAATGAAATGATTTGCACCTATTTATGTAACATTAGAATGAATGGTGTTTTTAAACCAAATAGAAATCAAATATGAAGTTGAATAGAAAATGATAAATGATAAGAACTGTATATATATGTACATGCATATTCATTGAACAGGTTATAGCAAAGGGGCTAGAAAAGAGGAATAAAATTTTGTGCCCGACAAATAGGTACACATTTACTGCTTTGTTTGGGTGATGATTTTATGTGCCTGTTGGCTAGCTGCTTGGCTTTTTCTTTTTCTTTTTGAGATTAGAAGGACCGGGAACACTATTTGCGATTTCCCGATGCTCCCGGTGCAGGGGAGGTTATGGCGAAATTTTTCCAAAGATAACCTTGTTTCCGTGAGAACGGGAAATCGGGTCGTCTCAACGTGCTATTTTGACACAGGCAGCTAGTAGTTTTGGTTTTGCAGATTTATATTCACAGGATCCTGGTTTACAGCTGGAACGATATCCGGAAAGCTTTGTATCCGTATATCTCCTTCTAGTTGTGTATTGTATTATTTTCCGCTGCTATGTATTTAAATGCAATTTAAATCTCTGATATTTCTGTGTAATATTCATTTTTACTCTGTATATCCTTGTGATCTGATGCATTGTTGTAATATACAATGAAATGTTCTTCTGTATGTGTTCTGTTGTGGTTTGTTCTCGAACTATCCGACGCTTTCCTTTATGGGGAAGTTACGGGTTTTCACAGTTGCGTTGAGAACGGGAAATCGGGTCGTCTCAACGAAATATTTATTTTAAATATTTAAAATCCATTATTTTAGCCAATTTTAAAATTTTTAAATTGGTTCAGATTTTCTGGGTCGTTACAATCTCCCCCACTTAAAACTTTTCGTCCCCGAAAAGGAACAAAGTCGAAAGTGGTTTGATAAATCTACAATCACACAACACAACAACCAATCCAATTGCTTTAACCTTTTTAACTTTTCAAATATATATCTTTTATATATTCAAAAATTATATTTCTCAAACCAGACTATATATAAATATAATCACAAATACGTTATTTAAAAACATATTACTCTCGACTCGTTCTGAGGCACTTCTGACCCCATCTCTAACGAGTTGTTCTGATTCTGCTACTCATACTAGGATATTACTGATCCTATCTGTATAGAGTTATCCGTCCTAGAACACTACTGGTTCTATTTCTGACGAGTTCGTTCAAATGTTATATTCCAGAACTAAGCTTAACCAAAGCTCTGATACCACGTTGAGAACGGGAAATCGGGTCGTCTCAATATATTTATTTATATTTAATTTAATTTTATTTAAATATATTTATATATTTAAAATAGGCTATTTAGAGCTTTAAAAATAGCCACTTTTGCATACGAAGTCGGAATTCGACGAAACCAGTTTTGTTGGATCCGCAATGTCAAATAGTTGTTAGATTTCCAGTTTCGTGATTTTTAGAGTCACTGTGTGGTCGTAAGGATTTTTAGAGTGAGAAACAGTCAGTATTTCAACAGTTAAAAATACGCTGTGTGAGCATACGAAGTCAGAATTCGACGAAACCAGTTTCGTTGGGACCGTAATGTCAAACTCTAGTTGTATGCCAGTTTTCGTGATTTTTGGGTATAGTATGTGACCTCAGGAATTTTTAACAACAAATACAAATAACGGTGGATTAAAAACAAATATAATAATGAGTGGGAAAAATATCTTCTCTCCTTATAAATAGCCCCTTAACAAATCCTTATAACCTAATTTCAGTTGCGTTTGGTCAAGGAATCGCGCCGCTGCTTCTTTTCTTCCTCAGCTAAAATTGTGATGTTCAAAAATCAAAAACAATTAAAAGAAAATTCTAAAAAATCATGGAATCGAGTGTCTGAGGTTAGATTTGAGTTTCTCATACTTCATTGTGAGTTCGGCGCATGTTCTGTACATGGTTTTTCATCACCGTGAGTTTAGGGCTTCATCGTTCGGTAGTTTTGAGATTTGATTCACGAGTGTGAAGTTTGATTTGGCTTTGTGATAAATTTCCGCAAGTATCGGTGGGGTTTCAAGGTGTTCGGTGAACATCCCTGTCGTACGACTTCCTGTAGCTGACGATATACTGGTTCGACGCATTTTGAAATAGTGACTCGAGTTGGTTGTTTCCGGCATAAAGATGGAGTGTAAGGAAAGAGAAAGATCGTGGTGTGTTTGGTTTGTTGAACGGTGAGGTACTGGAAGAGGACGGTGGGTTTGAAGAATCGAGAATGGCTTTGATGAAGGAGCAGATATCGCGATTTTCATTTAGGGAGAAAGGTGCGGTCTGGGCTTGTAGAAGTGGGTTTGGGCCAAGAATTTAAGGTTAAGCCCAATTGTTTTTTTTTGGGAAATTTGATTTTTTTGTTTATGAAAATGTATACAACTTGTAGTGACCATAACTTGCCCATACCTTCACGAAATTCAGCGAAACAAGATCCGACAGGATCGTATGGACGGACACTATCCAATGAAGCTGACTGGAAGTGGATTGAGACTCGTTTGAATTTATGGCGAAATAAATTGTTTGATTCAAATCAAACCACGGTTTATCGTTCTTTAACGATGAACTGCAAATGTGAGTAAAACTCACCAACTCTGAACAGTTATATTTTTATAATGTATTATTAGAACTGTTAATCATCTGTTGATCGCTGTGTGTTGGTTGATTGATTGAACTGCTAGTCAGTTACTGGAAATTATATATATATATATATATATATAAATATAGATATATATAAACCGTTAAATATTTATATATTGATTCTGTTTAACAGAATAATCCGTACTGAACTGTAATGGATGTTGATTATACTGTGTAACATCTGTGGATGCAGGGAACAGGTTGGAGGGACCCAACTGGGTTCCTCAATATTTATAATACTGTTTTTGATTTATATATTCTGTTATATGAAGCGATATATAATCTGTTGTCAATTATATATGGTTGGACGTTATTGATCATCGTGATTCAATATGATTGAATACCATAACATACGGGATGTTGATAAAGGAGATTTTCAAAGTGATAGTGAAAATAAAATATTTATAAACGGAATATTTATAAATACGGAATATTTATAAATTGGAATATTTATAAATAGGAGATATTTTGAAAAGGAAATTAATTCAAGATATTTTCTTTTTGAATGGAAAGGCCTGTGTGGCGGGTTTGGGGATTTTCCCGATGCTCCCAGTACAAAGGAGGTTATGGCGAATTTTTCCGGGAATTTAAGGAGTTAGAATATTTTCAAGAATAGAATTGAAAAGGAGATATTTATTTGTTAGAATAAATAGAATTAAAGGAAATATTTATTTGATAAATAAATAGGATTAAATCAAAGGGATATTTATTTGATAAATAAATAGAACTAAATCAAAGTGAATTAGTTAAGTTAAACTAAATGGATTAGTTAAGTTAAACTAAATGGATTAGTTAAGTCAAACTAAGTGAATTGGTTAAGTTAATCAAAGTGATTAGTTCAGTTGATCGAGATAAGTAAAATCAAGTGAGGTTAATCAAGTTGAATTAGTCAGTCGAGTTAATCAATTGAGTTAGTCAAGCCAAGTAAATCAAGCTAGGTTAATCGAGTTGAATTAGTAAGTCAAGTTAACCAGTTGGGTTAAGTAAGTCAAGTAAATCAGGTAGGGTTAACCAGTTAGAGCTAATCAGTTAGGTTAGTCGAGTTAAGTCATTCGAAGAGGAGTTAATCGAATTAAGTTATTCAAAGAGGGGTTAATCGGATCTAGTTATTCGAAGGAGAGAGTTAATCGAATATAAGTTATTCGAAGAGAGATAATCGAATATAAGTTATTCGAAGAAGAGTTAATCAAATAGAATTAAACAAGATTAGAAACTGACTAGAGATAGTAAGTTGAATAGTTTTCTGAGTATCGATCTGATGTTGGTTTCGGCCTTCGGGGTTTATACTTAGAAAATTGTTCTCTTACTAATTTACAGTTAGGGACTAATCGTTGTAGAATGGTAATGATGCGTGAATAAGCAGATGGAAACGTTTTCCTGTGTTAACGTATATTTCCTAAACATAGAAAATAGGAAATATGAATATATATATATATATGATTGGTTGATAGAATTTCCATCTGGAAATAATATCGTTGTTTGCACACAGACATTCTTCGTTTGATAGTTAAATCACCGACTATCAAAGTTTTGACCATTTTAACGTTGTTAATATGGAGAGACCGGTTGGATTATTATCCAAAGAACCACTCTGTATTGGCATAAGCGTTGCGAATCATATATGCTAAAGATAATTGAAGACGGAGTAAAATGCAAGGGCTATTGTATAAGTCTTAGATAACAGTGCCTAAGATGGATGTACTGAATAGTGCCTTCGGTTTGTCCAGTCCCAGGACAACTTGTATGGACGAAGGTCTGACAGAGTATATCTGGTAGATCACGTAAGTTGGTATTTTCAAACGTATTCACGTTTGGTGGCGGAGGAACTCGTTTCTCTTAGCTGTATACCCGTGGTATGTTTGGCGAAATCAATTTATGATTTGGCGGGTATGACGATGTGGCTTTCAAAGCAAATGAAGATTTTATAAAAAGGGTAAGTTACGACCTCTGGCCTCACATCCAGGAAAAAGGTATAAAATCGGGTAGGTCGCATGGCTAAGTGGTTAGCTGCCAAGTAGGGTGTATTGTCACCTGATCTAGAGTTTCATTCATTTCTATAATCTATTGTTGATGCTGTCCCTTTCGGGAAACGGTTGCTGATCCCAACCGTTGGTGATAATACATTCGGTACACTCAAGCGAAATGAGTGACCGGTCATGTTTAGCCTGGGTTGCAAGATGTTCTTGTTGAACCCGGTGTATTCCTCTCTAGAGGTACACTGTCGGAAGGTGGTCCCATACCTTGCCAGTTGGAAATCCATTACCCAATACGTGCTTGCGGTTTTGATTGTAAACTATATATGTAGAACGTGAGATGAAAGCGTTTCTACTAGATTGATATCTAATTGTATTTAGACATTATTATAATATCAGAATGATATTGCTTTACAAAGTTGTTTGGATTTTCATAAGGGAAAACCCGTTCCGTTTTCACGGCGTGGTCTTATGATATATCCTTTATTTAAACTAAGTGTTTTAAACTGTTTTACTCATACCAGTCCCATGACTGACCCGGAGTTTACTTTGTTGTTTTCCCTAAACTCTTGGGTGCCTAAATTTGTACGGGCAGTCAAGTAGTCGGGATTTTACAGATACACTTGGAGAGCTTGGAGTAGGAGACTTCAGGATTCTATAGCTATTATTATTTCCGCTGTGGTTGTAAGTGTTGTACTCTGATAAGTGCTATTGTATATATAACTGTTTGTATTTCAAATGTTATGTTATATTTTATTCGTTCCGCTGTGAGATTCGTGTTTACTCTGATGATGATGTTCTTCTTCTTCTTCTTCTATTCTACAAGTTCTATCTTATCTATCCTCACCTTCTAATTTCTTTCATTAATTACCGGGATTTTTCGATGTTTTGGTTATCGACGTCGAGCTTACGTCGATAACCAAAGTCGCCGAAAATCCGGGTCGTTACAGTTGGTATCAGAGCTTAAGTTAAGAATTACCTTAGCTCTGTGGCGTGACTCGGTAGAGATAGGGTTAGTAATACCCTAGATTGAGTTTGAGTGTATATATACGAGTGCGTATTTGTATTTGATATAAAAATGGTTTTATATTGTGGAGATTCATTGGCTGAGTTGTTTGTGAATTCTGGTCGATCAGTCTGATCCACTGTATCGATAGGGGTTACTAAACACTCGAATGCGATGGACCGACACGGTATGTTTTGAAAGGAGGGTAAATGAAATAATTTTACCCAAAGTATATATATTAGAATTATAATATATATTGGATGTATTGGTTGTTATTATAATCGAATGAGATTATAAGAAGTGAAATGGTTATGTAAATAACTGATCAGAATTTCATATAAGTAAAGCATATGAAATGAGATGAATTAAAATCTGAATTTGAATCAGAATTGGAATTAAAATAAGGAAATTTTAAGTTCCTGGGAGATTTTGAAAATGTTTTCAAATTGAAAGAGAAATATAGTATTGAACTCACTTCGATTGCTGGGAAATAACCCTGATGAGTGTGGCCACATCATCAGTGTCGTTTTCGAGTTCTAAGTGACGGATTACTACCAAGGTTTTGTTTTTGAATTGTGTTGAGAAAACAAGTTGTTTAGAAATTCAAAAGGTTTTGAATTGGTATTATGATCTCAAACTGATTTGAAATAAAACCCAGGAATTTAAATCATGGAATTTAAATTTAACTTATGAAGTTAAATAAAATAAGATGGTAAAAATAAATCAGAATTTAACTTGAGATGATAGGTTAAGAAAACAGGAAGTGATAAGAGAATAATCTGAAATGGGATTAAGTTGATGAGTTAAGAATTTGAAATTTAGCTGGACTTAGAATTTGAAAATCAAGAATGAAACTTGAGATTGATAATGGGATTCGACTTGAGAATAAGCGAATGATTTGGTTTGACGATATAAAAGTGATTGAGTTGATTGGGATGACATTTGTATATGCCGAGTTGATAACAGATGGTAGGGATATAATGATATGCCCAAAAAAAAAAGGTACAAGTTTATATTTTATATGAGTTTGGAATTTATGAGCCGAATTGGCAAGCCGTTTGGCGTTTTGTTTTTCTTTTGGGTTGAAGAAGGCCCAGAGAGGCGAGTTGAAATTTGAGATGTTGACCAGTACAAAGGAGGTGCTGGCGAAATTTTTCGAAAGGTTAAGGTGTTAGAAAATTTTCAGAATTTTTGAAAATTTTAGTTAGTCGGAAGGAATTAATATTATAGTCGATATTAATTGGTTCAGTTGAAATCAGAAATAAGGGGTAAACAAATCTTAGGAATTCCAATAGATAGGGTCGTCCTCTAACTTAGCAATTTCGAGGACGAAATTATTTTAAGTGGGGAAGAATGTAATGACCCGCATTTTTAGAGATATATAATTAATTTATTTAATTATATAATTGGTGATTTAGAGAAGTTAATGATCGTTTAATTAAATAATATTGAATATTTAATTAATATTTATAATGAATAATAAATTATAAATGTCGAAATAGTCGGAAATAGTGAAATTCACAATATCGTGTGAATTGAATAGCATACGAGATTTTGTGGAGTTTCAATTCGAAATATAATAACGATTATATTGAATCGACGACAGTTGAACGTATAGTTTATAATATATTTATAAACGAGCTCGAAATGACGCTGCAGTTCGTAAATTGGCGATTCGAACTTCAACTGAATGTACAGGATTCGTTTTAAATCGGATTTCTGTGAAACAAGAAACGTGTGGAGCTAGTGGAGTATATCTTTCTAGTGGAAGAGAAAAATCGGGATTTCGTCCTGTAGATTTTGAGATACGTCCAAATCAAATTTCAGAAAAGTCGCTGTGGAATTCCTTTATAATTCGTAACGCTTTATATACGTTATTAAAGGGATTTTCAATGTAAATTGAATATCAAATCAATCTGGACTCGGAATAGCGAGTATACAAATATACTGGAGTTGTATGATATTCCTCGGTGAATATATACGAGAATATATATTTATTTATATTTAATTTAATTTTATTTAAATATATTTATATATTTAAAATAGGCTATTTAGAGCTTTAAAAATAGCCACTTTTGCATACGAAGTCGGAATTCGACGAAACTAGTTTTGTTGGATCCGCAATGTCAAATAGTTGTTAGATTTCCAGTTTCGTGATTTTTAGAGTCACTGTGTGGTCGTAAGGATTTTTAGAGTGAGAAACAGTCAGTATTTCGACAGTTAAAAATACGCTGTGTGAGCATACGAAGTCAGAATTCGACGAAACCAGTTTCGTTGGGACCGTAATGTCAAACTCTAGTTGTATGCCAGTTTTCGTGATTTTTGGGTATAGTATGTGACCTCAAGAATTTTTAACAACAAATACAAATAACGGTGGATTAAAAACAAATATAATAATGAGTGGGAAAAATATCTTCTCTCCTTATAAATAGCCCCTTAACAAATCCTTATAACCTAATTTCAGTTGCGTTTGGTCAAGGAATCGCGCCGCTGCTTCTTTTCTTCCTCAGCTAAAATTGTGATGTTCAAAAATCAAAAACAATTAAAAGAAAATTCTAAAAAATCATGGAATCGAGTGTCTGAGATTAGATTTGAGTTTCTCATACTTCATTGTGAGTTCGGCGCTTGTTCTGTACATGGTTTTTCATCACCGTGAGTTTAGGGCTTCATCGTTCGGTAGTTTTGAGATTTGATTCACGAGTGTGAAGTTTGATTTGGCTTTGTGATAAATTTCCACAAGTATCGGTGGGGTTTCAAGGTGTTCGGTGAACATCCTTGTCGTACGACTTCCTGTAGCTGACGATATACTGGTTCGACGCATTTTGAAATAGTGACTCGAGTTGGTTGTTTCGGGCATAGAGATGGAGTGTAAGGAAAGAGAAAGATCGTGGTGTGTTTGGTTTGTTGAACGGTGAGGTACTGGAAGAGGACGGTGGGTTTGAAGAATCGAGAATGGCTTTGATGAAGGAGCAGACATCGCGATTTTCATTTAGGGAGAAAGGTGCGGTCTGGGCTTGTAGAAGTGGGTTTGGGCCAAGAATTTAAGGGTAAGCCCAATTGTTTTTTTTTTTTTGGGAAATTTGATTTTTTTGTTTATGAAAATGTATACAACTTGTAGTGACCATAACTTGCCCATACCTTCACGAAATTCAGCGAAACAAGATCCGACAGGATCGTATGGACGGACACTATCCAATGAAGCTTACTGGAAGTGGATTGAGACTCGTTTGAATTTATGGCGAAATAAATTGTTTGATTCAAATCAAACCACGGTTTATCGTTCTTTAACGATGAACTGCAAATGTGAGTAAAACTCACCAACTCTGAACAGTTATATTTTTATAATGTATTGTTAGAACTGTTAATCATCTGTTGATCGCTGTGTGTTGGTTGATTGATTGAACTGCTAGTCAGTTAGTGGAAATTTTATATATATATATATATATATATATAAACCGTTAAATATTTATATATTGATTCTGTTTAACAGAATAATCCGTACTGAACTGTAATGGATGTTGATTATACTGTGTAACATCTGTGGATGCAGGGAACAGGTTGGAGGGACCCAACTGGGTTCCTCAATATTTATAATACTGTTTTTGATTTATATATTCTGTTATATGAAGCGATATATAATCTGTTGTCAATTATATATGGTTGGACGTTATTGATCATCGTGATTCAATATGATTGAATACCATAACATACGGGATGTTGATAAAGGAGATTTTCAAAGTGATAGTGAAAATAAAATATTTATAAACGGAATATTTATAAATACGGAATATTTATAAATTGGAATATTTATAAATAGGAGATATTTTGAAAAGGAAATTAATTCAAGATATTTTCTTTTTGAATGGAAAGGCCTGTGTGGCGGGTTTGGGGATTTTCCCGATGCTCCCAGTACAAAGGAGGTTATGGCGAATTTTTCCGGGAATTTAAGGAGTTAGAATATTTTCAAGAATAGAATTGAAAAGGAGATATTTATTTGTTAGAATAAATAGAATTAAAGGAAATATTTATTTGATAAATAAATAGGATTAAATCAAAGGGATATTTATTTGATAAATAAATAGAACTAAATCAAAGTGAATTAGTTAAGTTAAACTAAATGGATTAGTTAAGTTAAACTAAATGGATTAGTTAAGTCAAACTAAGTGAATTGGTTAAGTTAATCAAAGTGATTAGTTCAGTTGATCGAGATAAGTAAAATCAAGTGAGATTAATCAAGTTGAATTAGTCAGTCGAGTTAATCAATTGAGTTAGTCAAGCCAAGTAAATCAAGCTAGGTTAATCGAGTTGAATTAGTAAGTCAAGTTAACCAGTTGGGTTAAGTAAGTCAAGTAAATCAGGTAGGGTTAACCAGTTAGAGTTAATCAGTTAGGTTAGTCGAGTTAAGTCATTCGAAGAGGAGTTAATCGAATTAAGTTATTCAAAGAGGGGTTAATCGGATCTAGTTATTCGAAGGAGAGAGTTAATCGAATATAAGTTATTCGAAGAGAGATAATCGAATATAAGTTATTCGAAGAAGAGTTAATCAAATAGAATTAAACAAGATTAGAAACTGACTAGAGATAGTAAGTTGAATAGTTTTCTGAGTATCGATCTGATGTTGGTTTCGGCCTTCGGGGTTTATACTTAGAAAATTGTTCTCTTACTAATTTACAGTTAGGGACTAATCATTGTAGAATGGTAATGATGCGTGAATAAGCAGATGGAAACGTTTTCCTGTGTTAACGTATATTTCCTAAACATAGAAAATAGGAAATATGAATATATATATATATATATGATTGATGATTGATTGATAGAATTTCCATCTGGAAATAATATCGTTGTTTGCACACAGACATTCTTCGTTTGATAGTTAAATCACCGACTATCAAAGTTTTGACCATTTTAACGTTGTTAATATGGAGAGACCGGTTGGATTATTATCCAAAGAACCACTCTGTATTGGCATAAACGTTGCGAATCATATATGCTAAAGATAATTGAAGACGGAGTAAAATGCAAGGGCTATTGTATAAGTCTTAGATAACAGTGCCTAAGATGGATGTACTGAATAGTGCCTTCGGTTTGTCCAGTCCCAGGACAACTTGTATGGACGAAGGTCTGACAGAGTATATCTGGTAGATCACGTAAGTTGGTATTTTCAAACGTATTCACGTTTGGTGGCGGAGGAACTCGTTTCTCTTAGTTGTATACCCGTGGTATGTTTGGCGAAATCAATTTATGATTTGGCGGGTATGACGATGTGGCTTTCAAAGCAAATGAAGATTTTATAAAAAGGGTAAGTTACGACCTCTGGCCTCACATCCAGGAAAAAGGTATAAAATCGGGTAGGTCGCATGGCTAAGTGGTTAGCTGCCAAGTAGGGTGTATTGTCACCTGATCTAGAGTTTCATTCATTTCTATAATCTATTGTTGATGCTGTCCCTTTCGGGAAACGGTTGCTGATCCCAACCGTTGGTGATAATACATTCGGTACACTCAAGCGAAATGAGTGACCGGTCATGTTTAGCCTGGGTTGCAAGATGTTCTTGTTGAACCCGGTGTATTCCTCTCTAGAGGTACACTGTCGGAAGGTGGTCCCATACCTTGCCAGTTGGAAATCCATTACCCAATACGTGCTTGCGGTTTTGATTGTAAACTATATATGTAGAACGTGAGATGAAAGCGTTTCTACTAGATTGATATCTAATTGTATTTAGACATTATTATAATATCAGAATGATATTGCTTTACAAAGTTGTTTGGATTTTCATAAGGGAAAACCCGTTCCGTTTTCACGGCGTGGTCTTATGATATATCCTTTATTTAAACTAAGTGTTTTAAACTGTTTTACTCATACCAGTCCCATGACTGACCCGGAGTTTACTTTGTTGTTTTCCCTAAACTCTTGGGTGCCTAAATTTGTACGGGCAGTCAAGTAGTCGGGATTTTACAGATACACTTGGAGAGCTTGGAGTAGGAGACTTCAGGATTCTATAGCTATTATTATTTCCGCTGTGGTTGTAAGTGTTGTACTCTGATAAGTGCTATTGTATATATAACTGTTTGTATTTCAAATGTTATGTTATATTTTATTCGTTCCGCTGTGAGATTCGTGTTTACTCTGATGATGATGTTCTTCTTCTTCTTCTATTCTACAAGTTCTATCTTATCTATCCTCACCTTCTAATTTCTTTCATTAATTACCGGGATTTTTCGATGTTTTGGTTATCGACGTCGAGCTTACGTCGATAACCAAAGTCGCCGAAAATCCGGGTCGTTACAGTTGGTATCAGAGCTTAAGTTAAGAATTACCTTGGCTCTGTGGCGTGACTCGGTAGAGATAGGGTTAGTAATACCCTAGATTGAGTTTGAGTGTATATATACGAGTGCGTATTTGTATTTGATATAAAAATGGTTTTATATTGTGGAGATTCATTGGCTGAGTTGTTTGTGAATTCTGGTCGATCAGTCTGATCCACTGTATCGATAGGGGTTACTAAACACTCGAATGCGATGGACCGACACGGTATGTTTTGAAAGGAGGGTAAATGAAATAATTTTACCCAAAGTATATATTAGAATTATAATATATATTGGATGTATTGGTTGTTATTATAATCGAATGAGATTATAAGAAGTGAAATGGTTATGTAAATAACTGATCAGAATTTCATATAAGTAAAGCATATGAAATGAGATGAATTAAAATCTGAATTTGAATCAGAATTGGAATTAAAATAAGTAAATTTTAAGTTCCTGGGAGATTTTGAAAATGTTTTCAAATTGAAAGAGAAATATAGTATTGAACTCACTTCGATTGCTGGGAAATAACCCTGATGAGTGTGGCCACATCATCAGTGTCGTTTTCGAGTTCTAAGTGACGGATTACTACCAAGGTTTGTTTTTGAATTGTGTTGAGAAAACAAGTTGTTTAGAAATTCAAAAGGTTTTGAATTGGTATTATGATCTCAAACTGATTTGAAATAAAACCCAGGAATTTAAATCATGGAATTTAAATTTAACTTATGAAGTTAAATAAAATAAGATGGTAAAAATAAATCAGAATTTAACTTGAGATGATAGGTTAAGAAAACAGGAAGTGATAAGAGAATAATCTGAAATGGGATTAAGTTGATGAGTTAAGAATTTGAAATTTAGCTGGACTTAGAATTTGAAAATCAAGAATGAAACTTGAGATTGATAATGGGATTCGACTTGAGAATAAGCGAATGATTTGGTTTGACGATATAAAAGTGATTGAGTTGATTGGGATGACATTTGTATATGCCGAGTTGATAACAGATGGTAGGGATATAATGATATGCCCAAAAAAAAAGGTACAAGTTTATATTTTATATGAGTTTGGAATTTATGAGCCGAATTGGCAAGCCGTTTGGCGTTTTGTTTTTCTTTTGGGTTGAAGAAGGCCCAGAGAGGCGAGTTGAAATTTGAGATGTTGACCAGTACAAAGGAGGTGCTGGCGAAATTTTTCGAAAGGTTAAGGTGTTAGAAAATTTTCAGAATTTTTGAAAATTTTAGTTAGTCGGAAGGAATTAATATTATAGTCGATATTAATTGGTTCAGTTGAAATCAGAAATAAGGGGTAAACAAATCTTAGGAATTCCAATAGATAGGGTCGTCCTCTAACTTAGCAATTTCGAGGACGAAATTATTTTAAGTGGGGAAGAATGTAATGACCCGCATTTTTAGAGATATATAATTAATTTATTTAATTATATAATTGGTGATTTAGAGAAGTTAATGATCGTTTAATTAAATAATATTGAATATTTAATTAATATTTATAATGAATAATAAATTATAAATGTCGAAATAGTCGGAAATAGTGAAATTCACAATATCGTGTGAATTGAATAGCATACGAGATTTTGTGGAGTTTCAATTCGAAATATAATAACGATTATATTGAATCGACGACAGTTGAACGTATAGTTTATAATATATTTATAAACGAGCTCGAAATGACGCTGCAGTTCGTAAATTGGCGATTCGAACTTCAACTGAATGTACAGGATTCGTTTTAAATCGGATTTCTGTGAAACAAGAAACGTGTGGAGCTAGTGGAGTATATCTTTCTAGTGGAAGAGAAAAATCGGGATTTCGTCCTGTAGATTTTGAGATACGTCCAAATCAAATTTCAGAAAAGTCGCTGTGGAATTCCTTTATAATTCGTAACGCTTTATATACGTTATTAAAGGGATTTTCAATGTAAATTGAATATCAAATCAATCTGGACTCGGAATAGCGAGTATACAAATATACTGGAGTTGTATGATATTCCTCGGTGAATATATACGAGAATATATATTTATTTATATTTAATTTAATTTTATTTAAATATATTTATATATTTAAAATAGGCTATTTAGAGCTTTAAAAATAGCCACTTTTGCATACGAAGTCGGAATTCGACGAAACTAGTTTTGTTGGATCCGCAATGTCAAATAGTTGTTAGATTTCCAGTTTCGTGATTTTTAGAGTCACTGTGTGGTCGTAAGGATTTTTAGAGTGAGAAACAGTCAGTATTTCGACAGTTAAAAATACGCTGTGTGAGCATACGAAGTCAGAATTCGACGAAACCAGTTTCGTTGGGACCGTAATGTCAAACTCTAGTTGTATGCCAGTTTTCGTGATTTTTGGGTATAGTATGTGACCTCAAGAATTTTTAACAACAAATACAAATAACGGTGGATTAAAAACAAATATAATAATGAGTGGGAAAAATATCTTCTCTCCTTATAAATAGCCCCTTAACAAATCCTTATAACCTAATTTCAGTTGCGTTTGGTCAAGGAATCGCGCCGCTGCTTCTTTTCTTCCTCAGCTAAAATTGTGATGTTCAAAAATCAAAAACAATTAAAAGAAAATTCTAAAAAATCATGGAATCGAGTGTCTGAGATTAGATTTGAGTTTCTCATACTTCATTGTGAGTTCGGCGCTTGTTCTGTACATGGTTTTTCATCACCGTGAGTTTAGGGCTTCATCGTTCGGTAGTTTTGAGATTTGATTCACGAGTGTGAAGTTTGATTTGGCTTTGTGATAAATTTCCACAAGTATCGGTGGGGTTTCAAGGTGTTCGGTGAACATCCTTGTCGTACGACTTCCTGTAGCTGACGATATACTGGTTCGACGCATTTTGAAATAGTGACTCGAGTTGGTTGTTTCGGGCATAGAGATGGAGTGTAAGGAAAGAGAAAGATCGTGGTGTGTTTGGTTTGTTGAACGGTGAGGTACTGGAAGAGGACGGTGGGTTTGAAGAATCGAGAATGGCTTTGATGAAGGAGCAGACATCGCGATTTTCATTTAGGGAGAAAGGTGCGGTCTGGGCTTGTAGAAGTGGGTTTGGGCCAAGAATTTAAGGGTAAGCCCAATTGTTTTTTTTTTTTTTGGGAAATTTGATTTTTTTGTTTATGAAAATGTATACAACTTGTAGTGACCATAACTTGCCCATACCTTCACGAAATTCAGCGAAACAAGATCCGACAGGATCGTATGGACGGACACTATCCAATGAAGCTTACTGGAAGTGGATTGAGACTCGTTTGAATTTATGGCGAAATAAATTGTTTGATTCAAATCAAACCACGGTTTATCGTTCTTTAACGATGAACTGCAAATGTGAGTAAAACTCACCAACTCTGAACAGTTATATTTTTATAATGTATTGTTAGAACTGTTAATCATCTGTTGATCGCTGTGTGTTGGTTGATTGATTGAACTGCTAGTCAGTTAGTGGAAATTTTATATATATATATATATATAAACCGTTAAATATTTATATATTGATTCTGTTTAACAGAATAATCCGTACTGAACTGTAATGGATGTTGATTATACTGTGTAACATCTGTGGATGCAGGGAACAGGTTGGAGGGACCCAACTGGGTTCCTCAATATTTATAATACTGTTTTTGATTTATATATTCTGTTATATGAAGCGATATATAATCTGTTGTCAATTATATATGGTTGGACGTTATTGATCATCGTGATTCAATATGATTGAATACCATAACATACGGGATGTTGATAAAGGAGATTTTCAAAGTGATAGTGAAAATAAAATATTTATAAACGGAATATTTATAAATACGGAATATTTATAAATTGGAATATTTATAAATAGGAGATATTTTGAAAAGGAAATTAATTCAAGATATTTTCTTTTTGAATGGAAAGGCCTGTGTGGCGGGTTTGGGGATTTTCCCGATGCTCCCAGTACAAAGGAGGTTATGGCGAATTTTTCCGGGAATTTAAGGAGTTAGAATATTTTCAAGAATAGAATTGAAAAGGAGATATTTATTTGTTAGAATAAATAGAATTAAAGGAAATATTTATTTGATAAATAAATAGGATTAAATCAAAGGGATATTTATTTGATAAATAAATAGAACTAAATCAAAGTGAATTAGTTAAGTTAAACTAAATGGATTAGTTAAGTTAAACTAAATGGATTAGTTAAGTCAAACTAAGTGAATTGGTTAAGTTAATCAAAGTGATTAGTTCAGTTGATCGAGATAAGTAAAATCAAGTGAGGTTAATCAAGTTGAATTAGTCAGTCGAGTTAATCAATTGAGTTAGTCAAGCCAAGTAAATCAAGCTAGGTTAATCGAGTTGAATTAGTAAGTCAAGTTAACCAGTTGGGTTAAGTAAGTCAAGTAAATCAGGTAGGGTTAACCAGTTAGAGTTAATCAGTTAGGTTAGTCGAGTTAAGTCATTCGAAGAGGAGTTAATCGAATTAAGTTATTCAAAGAGGGGTTAATCGGATCTAGTTATTCGAAGGAGAGAGTTAATCGAATATAAGTTATTCGAAGAGAGATAATCGAATATAAGTTATTCGAAGAAGAGTTAATCAAATAGAATTAAACAAGATTAGAAACTGACTAGAGATAGTAAGTTGAATAGTTTTCTGAGTATCGATCTGATGTTGGTTTCGGCCTTCGGGGTTTATACTTAGAAAATTGTTCTCTTACTAATTTACAGTTAGGGACTAATCGTTGTAGAATGGTAATGATGCGTGAATAAGCAGATGGAAACGTTTTCCTGTGTTAACGTATATTTCCTAAACATAGAAAATAGGAAATATGAATATATATATATATATGATTGATGATTGATTGATAGAATTTCCATCTGGAAATAATATCGTTGTTTGCACACAGACATTCTTCGTTTGATAGTTAAATCACCGACTATCAAAGTTTTGACCACTTTAACGTTGTTAATATGGAGAGACCGGTTGGATTATTATCCAAAGAACCACTCTGTATTGGCATAAGCGTTGCGAATCATATATGCTAAAGATAATTGAAGACGGAGTAAAATGCAAGGGCTATTGTATAAGTCTTAGATAACAGTGCCTAAGATGGATGTACTGAATAGTGCCTTCGGTTTGTCCAGTCCCAGGACAACTTGTATGGACGAAGGTCTGACAGAGTATATCTGGTAGATCACGTAAGTTGGTATTTTCAAACGTATTCACGTTTGGTGGCGGAGTAACTCGTTTCTCTTAGCTGTATACCCGTGGTATGTTTGGCGAAATCAATTTATGATTTGGCGGGTATGACGATGTGGCTTTCAAAGCAAATGAAGATTTTATAAAAAGGGTAAGTTACGACCTCTGGCCTCACATCCAGGAAAAAGGTATAAAATCGGGTAGGTCGCATGGCTAAGTGGTTAGCTGCCAAGTAGGGTGTATTGTCACCTGATCTAGAGTTTCATTCATTTCTATAATCTATTGTTGATGCTGTCCCTTTCGGGAAACGGTTGCTGATCCCAACCGTTGGTGATAATACATTCGGTACACTCAAGCGAAATGAGTGACCGGTCATGTTTAGCCTGGGTTGCAAGATGTTCTTGTTGAACCCGGTGTATTCCTCTCTAGAGGTACACTGTCGGAAGGTGGTCCCATACCTTGCCAGTTGGAAATCCATTACCCAATACGTGCTTGCGGTTTTGATTGTAAACTATATATGTAGAACGTGAGATGAAAGCGTTTCTACTAGATTGATATCTAATTGTATTTAGACATTATTATAATATCAGAATGATATTGCTTTACAAAGTTGTTTGGATTTTCATAAGGGAAAACCCGTTCCGTTTTCACGGCGTGGTCTTATGATATATCCTTTATTTAAACTAAGTGTTTTAAACTGTTTTACTCATACCAGTCCCATGACTGACCCGGAGTTTACTTTGTTGTTTTCCCTAAACTCTTGGGTGCCTAAATTTGTACGGGCAGTCAAGTAGTCGGGATTTTACAGATACACTTGGAGAGCTTGGAGTAGGAGACTTCAGGATTCTATAGCTATTATTATTTCCGCTGTGGTTGTAAGTGTTGTACTCTGATAAGTGCTATTGTATATATAACTGTTTGTATTTCAAATGTTATGTTATATTTTATTCGTTCCGCTGTGAGATTCGTGTTTACTCTGATGATGATGTTCTTCTTCTTCTTCTATTCTACAAGTTCTATCTTATCTATCCTCACCTTCTAATTTCTTTCATTAATTACCGGGATTTTTCGATGTTTTGGTTATCGACGTCGAGCTTACGTCGATAACCAAAGTCGCCGAAAATCCGGGTCGTTACAAAAATATATAAATAAAATAAAAAAATCTCATTGGTCAAAAATTTAATTTTCTCTCTCCCCGACAGTCGATCGAAGGCGGAAAACCCTTCAAACCTTCCCTCTCATTTTCCGATCAATCCACGCCAAATTAGCTCGTGCCACAGTTGAACTTTTTGAAGATCTTCCCGAGCTCTTCAAATCCATAACTGGTTTCGATTTTTTCATTGTGTATTTTGGGAGAACGGACGCCAGGAAGATCACGTCTTCAAACCACCGCCGACCACGATTCCGACCACCGAGCGCCGCCGCACCCCCCGGCGCACGTGCGCCTCTCCTCCCCCTTCGACGCTGCGAAAGCTGATCGACGAATAGCTACACGGATTCGAAGATAAATCCAAACCTAGTTTTGAATGAAACAGCTGAGGTACGGCCTTGTTTATTTTCAACTGTTTTAACACCTTTAAACCGTTGCAAACTTTGAAAAATCATATCTTTTTCGTGTGTGGACGAAATCCAGTGAAACAAGAGATAGTGGACTCGTGTGGACGTCTTCTACATTTTAGAAGAGACCACATATTTTTCTGAGCCTTCTGCTATTTTTGGTGGAGTGGAACCCAATGTGAGATTTCTAATTTATAAACGATATGGAGAACGACGATGTATAAATTATATAGTCGATGTATGAGTTATATAAGCGTTGTACACCTCTTGTATAAGCGGTGTATAAGTTGTACGTTCGATTTATAAGTTGTACATGCGTTGTAAAAATTATATATGTGTTGAAATAGAAGTGAAATGCTATATATATATATATATATATATATATATATATATATATATATATACACCCCTCGTCCACAAACCATGGACGATATTTATTAGTTGTGATTGGTGTGAAAATTGATAGATAGCGAATGGTTGATTGGAATTGTTTGTGGTTGATATTGATTGATTGTGGTTGAAAAATACCCGTTTGTGGTTGAGAAATATTTGGTTGAAACCACATAGGATTAGTTTGTGGAAATGAAAAAAATATACATGCCGCCTGCGTGCGAACTAGATGCATGAATCCCCATTGTCAAAAACCGCGAGGTTTTAAGGTAGAGCGAGGAGCCGTACTAGGGACGGTCCCGGTTTTAACTACCCTGCAGTTATGCTGCCGAAATTTTGAATAATATTCATGTGTTAGAATTATTTCCATTTGTTGAAACTATATTTATTCGTTGAATAGAAAACCTTCATGTGTTGATTTGAAATTCATTCGTTGAATAGAATTCATGTGTTGAATGGTATTCGTGTTTTTAAATATAAAAATCACCTTTTTATATATATATATACAAACTATAGAAAAACTTCATGTGTTGAATCGATATTCATTCGTTGAATTGAAATTCATGTGTTGAATGGTATTCGTGTTTTAAATATAAAAATCACCTTTTTATCTATATATATAAACTATAGAAAACCTTCATGTGTTGAATCGATATTCATTCGTTGAATTGAAATTCATGTGTTGAATGGTATTCGTGTTTTAAATATAAAAATCACCTTTTTATCTGTATATATAAACTATAGAAAACCTTCGTGTGTTGAATCGATATTCATTCGTTGAATTGAAATTCATGTGTTGAATGGTATTCGTGTTTTAAATATAAAAATCACCTTTTTATCTATATATATAAACTATAGAAAACCTTCATGTGTTGAATCGATATTCATTCGTTGAATTGAAATTCATGTGTTGAATGGTATTCGTGTTTTAAATATAAAAATCACCTTTTTATCTATATATATAAACTATAGAAAACCTTCATGTGTTGAATCGGAATTCATTCGTTGAATTGAAATTCATGTGTTGAATGGTATTCGTGTTTTAAATATAAAAATCACCTTTTTATCGATATATATAAACTATAGAAAACCTTCATGTGTTGAATCGAAATTCATTCGTTGAATTGAAATTCATGTGTTGAATGGTATTCGTGTTTTAAATATAAAAATCACCTTTTTATCGATATATATAAACTATAGAAAACCTTCATGTGTTGAATTGAAATTCATTCGTTGAATTGAAATTCATGTGTTGAATGGTATTCATATTTTGAAAGAAAGTGTTTTATAACGAAAATCCAATTTTTATCATCGATATGAACTATATAAAATAATCTCGTTTTGAAATAAATTGTTTTATAATAAAAATCATACTTTTATTTCCTATATGAACTATATAAAATAATAGTGTTTTGAAATGAATTCTTTTACAATAAAAATCACATTTTTATTATATAAATGAATTGTTAAAAATAGTGAAGTGTTGAAATAGAAGACAGTTAGATAGAAATATCATTTTTATCAAATGTATGAAAAGAATATAGTTTTGAAATCGAAGAATCGATATATATATATATATATATATATATAAATATATATATATAATCGAAATATATCGAATAACGAAGCTGCAGTTCATATTTTGAAACCGTGATTTCAAACGATTAGTGCGGGAGATCCGACCATCGGATTTTCCCGAAATCGCAACCGTTGGGTTCGTTTTGGAAATATCTTTCCAACGGCGCCAACTTTGTAAAAACCCAACGGTTGGATTTTCTGGAATGTTTAATTCAAATATGAAGAAAAACAGCGCCAGAAGCCATTATATTTATATATATATATATATTAATATAAATATATTTAATCGAATAACGACGCTGCAGTTCGTATTTTGAAATCGAAACTTCAAACGATTATACCGGGAGATCCGACCGTCGGATTTTCCCGAAACTGGAACCATTGGATTCGTTTAGAAAAGATCTTTCTAATGATGTAAATTTTGTGAAGATCCAACGGTTAGATTTTCAGATATGTGTAAATCAAATCTGAAGAAAAACAGCGCCACGGTCGCCTTATGGCCCGAAGCGTCGTTTTGAATAAATTGGCTATTTTAAAATAAATAAAAATAGCGATAAATCGTTATAAAATATTATAAACGATATGGATGTGTGATTTAGAAATTAACTAAAGGTTAGCTAAGTCGAATGGTTTCCTGGATTTTGATCTGATGTTGGTTTCGGCCTTCGGGGTTAATATTTGGGAAATCGTTCTCTTACTGATTGACGGATAGTGACTAATGAATTGAAACGATGCGTATGTATGTTAGTGTTGCACTTGTTTATTATATACGCGAGTTGCTCAGAAAGACCGGGTTTATCCCATTCTGAATAACTGAATCGACGATAAGAAATCGAAGATGAAGACGGTGGTCGAAGACCGAAGATCTTCACCTCGTTTGGATGGTAACCGAGGTCCTGATTGGGAGGCATCCCGAAATATGGATAATGAGTGGTGATCGTCCAGATGTACGTGGTGATCGATGGGTTTGCGAGGTATATAGTGCCTCCGGTTTCGTTCAGACCGAGAACGGACTTGCAAATGGACAGTGTGTCTGACATTGGAATTTATTCTGTGTGATTGAGAGCCATCAGTTGCACGGTGTGAATTGCCTGTGTGGCATGCTAAAATGCAGTGATCAGGGCTTCTATTGAAAAGCAAAGTCGTGTGGTGATGATCAAAGCACCGCCTGTGTGGCGTAGCTTTGGGTATAACGTGAAATCGCGAGCCTCACACCCCGGTATGAACCAGAAACGGGAGAGGACCTCAGGGAGGACATGCGTTTCTTTCTAGTTAGAAGTGGTGTCAGTGGTTTTACACGCCCTGACGAGTTTGACTTATGTGGTTGTTGCTGTTGCGAGGCGCCTCGGTTTGATCGGACGATCCAGGTTCGATGGAGTCATTCGTTGGCTCATTTACGCCCCAAAGGGCGGGGAAACGTATTGTTCAGGCACTATAATCCACTCCGTGTGGACCGGCTATGTCGCTCCAAGGGGCAGTTGCGGCTATTCCGGAGGCTCGGGCTAGAGAGTCTCGAAGTCGGTAAGGACTATCTTTTGTCTTGGTTCATGACGGAAATCCAATTTCCAAATACGTGACCGTGCGGTTTTGATGGTATACCTATATATGGCGACATAGTGGCATGGGACATATAAACACTAGTAGTAATATCAAATGCTTTTGTTTTATTCATATCAAGCATATTTTGGCCATTATAAGGTAAAACTCTATCCTCCGGTTTGCGTTGCATTGTGTGATGGGAACTGAGTCTTATAATGGCTTCATTTTTACAAAAAGCATTGCGATGTTTAAAAGAATGATTTGTTTTAAAGCACCGGCAATCCAATGGAGTAAACCCGTTCCACGAAAGTGGTGTGGTCCTGTGATTAGCCATATTATAAATGTGTTGAGTAGATTTCTCATACCAGTCCCATGACTGACTCGTAGTTTGTTTCACTTTCAAACTCGGGTGCCCCTCCTTCTACACGGGAAGCCTTGTATTCAGGTTTTAGCGGGCTCTTTCTGGATAGCTGGAGCTGAAGATGGATTCTATTATTTATCTCTTTTTATGCTGTTCAGCTCCTATTGTACATATTTTGTTTGTTTCCGCTGTAGACATTTATGTATAGCTGAATTGTATTTGTACTAAGTATGATCCTGTATACTGTGTAACTCTAATGATTATGTTTATCCAGTGTATTATATTGTACATTATCTGATGTATTTATTTAATTATGTTCTGTTATTATCTGTTTCAGTGTTATATTCCAAATATTACCCTATCCGCCGTAAGTACGGGGTTTGGGGTCGTCACAGCGTGCCAAACAGACAATTCACGCCACGTAACTGATGGCTATCAATCACACAGACTGAATTCCAATGTCCGACACACAGTCCATTAGCAAGTCCGTTCTAGGTCTGAATGAAACTGGAGGCACTATATACCTCGCAAACCCATTGATCACCACGTACGTCTGGACGATCACCACTCATTATCCATATTTTGGGATGCCTCCCAATCAGGACCTTGGTTACCATCCAAACGAGGTGAAGATCTCCGGTCTTCGACCACCGTCTTCATCTTCGATTTCTTATCGTCGATTCAGTTATTCAGAATGGGATAAACCCGGTCTTACTGAGCAACTCGCGTATATAATAAACAAGTGCTACACAAACACTACTACGCATCATTTCAATTCATTAGTAACTAACCGTCAATTAGTAAGAGAACGATTTCCCAAATATTAACCCCGAAGGCTGAAACCAACATCAGATCAATACCCAAGAAACCATTCGACTTAGCCAACCTTCAGTTAGTTTCTAAATTTCACATCCATATCGTTTATAATATTTTATAACGATTTATCGCTATTTTTATTTATTTTAAAATAGCCAATTTATTCAAATCGATGCTTCGGGCCATAACGCGGTCGTGGCGCTGTTTTTCTTCAGATTTGATTTACACATATCTGAAAATCTAACTGTTGGATCTTCACAAAATTTAAATCATTAGAAAGATCTTTTCAAAACGAATCCAATGGTTCCAGTTTCGGGAAAATCCGACGGTCGGATCTCCCGGTACAATCGTTTGAAGTTTCGATTTCAAAATACGAAATGCAGCGTCGTTATTCGATTAAATATAATTATATATATATATCATCGATTCTGGCGCTGTTTTTCTTCAGATTTGAATTAAACATTCCAGACAATCCAACCATTGGATTTTTACAAAGTTGGTGCCGTTGGAAAGATATTTCCAAAGCGAACCCAACGGTTGCGGTTTGGGGAAAATCCGATGGTCGGATCTCCCGCACTAATCGTTTGAAATCACGGTTTCAAAATACGAACTGCAGCTTCGTTATTCAATATATTTCAATTCTATTTATATATATATCGATTCTTCGATTTCAAAACCATATGAATTTCATACATTTGATAAAAATGATATTTTTATCCAACTGTTTTCTATTTCAACACTTCACTATTTTTAACAATTCATGTATATAATAAAAATGTGATTTTTAATGTAAACCAATTTATTTCAAAACTCGACTATTTTCTATAGTTCATATAGGTGATAAAAATAGGATTTTTATTATAAAACAATTTATTTCAAAACAAGATTATTTTATATAGTTCATATCGATGATAAAAATAGGATTTTTATTATAAAACAATTTCTTTCAAAATATGAATACCATTCAACACATGAATTTCAATTCAATGAATGAATTTCGATTCAACACATGAAGGTTTTCTATAGTTTGTATATATAGATAAAAAGGTGATTTTTATATTTAAAACACGAATACCATTCAACACATGAATTCTATTCAACGAATGAATTTCAATTCAAAACATGAAGATTTTCTATAGTTTGTATATATAGATAAAAAGGTGATTTTTTTTATATTTAAAACACGAATACCATTCAACACATGAATTCTATTCAACGAATGAATTTCAATTCAACACATGAAGGTTTTCTATAGTTTGTATATATAGATAAAAGGGTGATTTTTATATTTAAAAACACGAATACCATTCAATACATGAATTCTATTCAACGAATGAATTTCTATTCAACACATGAAGGTTTTCTATTCAACAGACGAATATAATTTCAACACAGGAAAATAATTCTAACACATGAATATTATTCAAAATTTCGGCAGCATAACGGCAGGGTAGTTAAAACCGGGACCGTCCCTAGTACGGCTTCTCGCTCTACCTTAAAGCCTCGCAGCTTTTGACAATGGGGAATCATGCATCTAATTCGCACGCAGGCGGCATATTTTTTTTCAT
Source organism: Allium sativum (assembly GCA_030737875.1). NCBI lineage: Eukaryota > Viridiplantae > Streptophyta > Magnoliopsida > Asparagales > Amaryllidaceae > Allium > Allium sativum. Next base: position 602,523,526 of record CM060916.1, on the reverse strand, counting down.
TTCCACAAACTAATCCTATGTGGTTTCAACCAAATATTTCTCAACCACAAACGGGTATTTTTCAACCGCAATCAATCAATATCAACCACAAACAATTCCAATCAACCATTCGCTATCAATCAATTTTCACACCAATCACAACCAATAAATATCGTCCATGGTTTATGGACGAGGGGCGTGTATATATATATATATATATATAGCATTTCACTTCTATTTCAACACATATATAATTTTTACAACGCATATATAACTTATACATCGAACGTACAACTTATACAATGCTTATACATGAGGTGTACAACGCTTATATAACTCATACATCGACTATATAATTTATACATCGTCGTTTTCCATATCGTTTATAAATTAGAAATCTCACATTGGGTTCCACTCCACAAAAATAGCAGAAGGCTCAGAAAAATATGCGGTCTCTTCTAGAAGGTAGAAGACGTCCACACGAGTTCACTGTTTCATGTTTCACTGGATTTCGACAAGAAACGAAAAAGATATGATTTTTCAAAGTTTGCAACGGATTTAAACTGTTAAAAACAGTTTTAATTAAACAGTCGTATACCTGTTCAAAACTAGGTTTAAGGTTTTCGGCGAATCCTTGAAGCGAGGTGGCGATCGGGCTACGCCACGCGAAAGAGCTTCGAGAGGCGCTCCAGGGGGTGGTGGTCGCAGCCTGTTCGGTGGTCGGAGGAAGGAGATCTGGCGGCGGGAAGTTCGAAACTTCCTGGGTCTCGTTCTCGTCGATGGGGAGGAGGGAGAAGGCGAAGGTGGGTCGGATCTGGAGAGGAGGGTCGGCGCTGTCGAGGTAGGGTGGTGGCGGCGCTGGTAGATGGCTGAGGCGGCGGGTTTTTGGTCGGGAAGTATGGAGCGCGGGTCGCCGTCGATCGGTGGGGGGGGGGATAAAAGGGTTTTTTGATTTTTAAAATTATGAAAGAAATAATTTGATTGGCCCGGGCTTTTAAAATGGGGGTTTTCTAACACGACCTCCAATCCGAACCCAACGACTATCGTCCCTAGCGTTTTAACCTCATTCCGAACACAATGGGATATGTTTCGTAGGCCTATTCGACTGTTTCAGTCAGTTTTCCTTCAAATTAAAATATAAAACATTCAATATTTGATTTGAACGTACATTTCAATTTGCCAGGGCCACAAACTGATTCTAAAAATTCCCGAAAAATAAATCTAGCTATGTTTTGACGATACGGTCGCAACAAAACTAGTTTCATTGAATTCTGAGACCGTTTGTAAAAAGGCCCATTTCTGGTCGATCCAATTTAAGTGTAATTGACCAAAACACATTTTCCTTTGCCACGCTCACATACTAGCTTCAAAAATTATGAAATTTGAAACCTAGCAATAACTTCATATCCTGGATCCAACAAAAGTGGTTTCGTCGAATTCTGAGGTCGTATGCAAAATGGCCAATTTCACGGGATATATAAATTCCATAGCGACCTTTCTGAAAATTCATTTGGCCATAACTTTTGATTCCCGCTATGAAACTTCGATTTTTCAGATTCGTTAGAAAGGTATTCACTAACAGATTTAAATATTTTTGGTTTCACTCAAATCCGTTTTGTTTTGCACCCGGTACAGTCAGTCAAAGTTTGAATTCAAATTTTGAAACTACCGCGCCATTTCAGGCCTTGTTTATAATTCAAAGTAATTATATTTATTTTCAAACGTCGATTCAAACTTACTTTTCATTGCTATTATTTAAAATATTTATTTTAAATATTTAAAATCCATTATTTTAACCAATTAAAATTTTTTAAATTGGTTTAGATTTTCCGGGTCGTTACAACAAGGGAGTAAGATGATCCTAAACTTCACATATCTTATTTCACAAAGAAGAAATGACAGAATCCAGAGAAAGCCTAATACCAAAGTTTTTTTCCTTAAAATCAATGACAACCAGAAAACTTGGAACGTCAGTTGGAACACTACTGTAAAAAGAAGATAAAACAAGTTATCATTACACCAAAATTACATTAACAACAACAACAAAAAAAAAGGTTCATATGTGTACCTTTGACCATATGCAATCTTCATCTTCCTACGGCCAAACCAGAAAACAACCAACCAAAAACAATAGTATGCACAAAGCAATCAAAATAGCATGAAAGTTAGAAGAATTGATAATTTGAAAAGAATTGATGATCGAATTGATAATCTAAAACAAATTACCTGTAAATCGGAGATACAATGCTCCACAATTGATAATCTGATGTTATAATCACCTGAGAATTATGGTCACAGATAGTCGAATTGATAATTTGACATTATAATCATAGATAATCGAATTGATAATCTAAATCAATAATCTGACGTTACTTGAAATCAATAATCGTAACTTTGAATCGATAATCGAAGTTACCTGAAATCAATAATCTGACGTTAAAATCAATAATTGAAATTACCTGAATCAAATAGAAATTGAAAGTTAATTTTTTATCAGCAAAGAGATGTGGTCTCGAAAGAAAAGGAAAAAGACATAGCAGTATATATACGATGGCATGAAAATTTATTTATTTTAAACAGAGGTCTTGAAAAAAAACCATATAAAATACGGTCTCCATAAAAAAACTTACCGGAGTAGCAAGGAAAAGTGCTCGGAAACTCTTGTACATTTTCTATAAAACTGAAACACAAACCAAATAAGCCAGAATAAATTGGTTAAACCATAATTACAAACTCCACCGTGCCATCAACTCATCAAGCCAGCCCAACCCTTTGCACGAGCGAATTAAAATAATAAAAAGTTCCTCCTATCCTGAGTCAATATCCACATCGATTCGAGCTTCGTTTTCATCAAAGAAAGAGGAGTCAACGTCTATTCGGCCATGAAATTTGAATTGCATGTCATTTTCAACCAGCTTCCAGCGTGACATCTACGACGGGGTTTTCCATTCGAAGAACCTACTGTTTTGCTCCACCTTAATGTGATGAACTGATGTGCAGAGACCTACGAAAGCATAGCTCTGACGAGAACTCTAATTTGGAAACTGCCACCCAAATTTCAAATCTCTGCCATTAGATTTGAACAATATCTAGGCGGTAATTGACGGAATCATCAAAGTTGATTTAGGAGAGAAACATTGTACTAGTAAGTAAAAAAAATGTAGATAACTTTCTTAGGTCCGTCTATTTCCACCAGTGATTTTTCTTCCCACCCCGGAAGAAATTTTAAAATTTTAATACCAATTATACCCTTTAATAATTTTTAAGATAGCTTGCTTGATGTGTATGTTCATCTTTCATTTCTTATTACATATTTTATCTGATCAAATTGACACGGATTGTGGGTGCACTGAATCGATGACTTTCTTTGCAAATGACGTATAGCGAGATCAGGTATGTTCTTCCATGGTTGTACATATACTAGGAATTAGCATAACCATGTTGCCATTGCAACTTGGAATTGCTTAAAACCTAGTTCAGTATGCACTAGAAAGTGAGGAAAACATTGCTTAGTGTTTTTTTTAGATTGGATTGATGGCCGAGAAAGATGAAGAAATGGTTATGGATTATAGTAATGAATTCACAATTGTGATGTATGTAGTTTGTTTTAGTATTACGTGAATCAACTCATTTTCTAATTTGAATTTTTTTATCGTATGAAGTGTTTCCAAGTAGATACAAAATGAAAGATTTGATTGATTCTACGGCCAAAAGAAACACAATGGTAGTAGTAGTTTTGAAATCTGATATTAACAGTAGCGATAGAAATCCAAGAATCATATTTGGATGTGAGCGAAGTGGAGCATATAAGGAGTATGAAAGTAAGAAATCAAGCAATATCAGATCTACCGGTACAAAAAAATGCAATTGTCCATTTCGTTTGAAAGGTGTTAAACTTTATAGTTCAGATGATTGGAGGTTAGAATTATTATGTGTTGTTCATAACCGTTCTACACTTTATAATTCTGAAGGCCACTCTTTTCTTGGTAGACTAACGGAAGGCGAAAAAATTATCCGTTGAAATGTACAAAAATTTGGTCAAGCCAAAGGCCATTTTGCACATCTTGAAACAAAATGATCCATCCAATAGTACAACAATCAAAACCATTTATAATGTCCTTTCTAGGCATAAAAAAGTGGATAGAGCGGGTCGTTCTCAAATACAATATCTTTAAGCAAACTTAAGGAAAAAATTACTTCGAATGGCATCGTAATACATTAGACGGGAGTTACATAATTACGAATATATTTTGGGCTCATCCTACGAGCATTGATTTCTTAAGAACATTTCCACATCTTCTTATCGTGGATTGTACTTACAAAACAAACAAATATAGAATGTCGTTGTTAGAGATTGTTGGTGTCATGTCAACTGATCAAACTTTCTGTGTTGTCATTGCATATCTTGTATCGAACGAGAAAATTACTATCTATGGGTCTTAAATCGTCTTCGGTCTATAATGATTGATTGTGACATAGAAATTCCAAGTGCTATTGTCACAGATAGAGAGATAGCATTGATTAATGCCACTAACATTGTTTTTTCCACAAGCAGCCCACATCCTATGCAAGTGGCATATTGAAAAAAATATTCTTGCATTTATCCAAAGAAGAGTTACCGGTATGAAAAAGAAGGAAAAAACAATTTTTTCAAGATTGGACCACTTTACGTGAATCCGAAAATGTTGACCAATATAATAATAACCTAGAAGATTTGCATGTGAAGTATGTTGAATATCCAATGTTAATAAAATATATCAAGGAGAGTTGGCTCGAGACATGGAAAGATCGATTTGTACATAGTTGGATCGACAATTTTAGGCACTTTGGAAACTACACATCAAATAGGTAAAACATTTACTTTTTATGTTTATTTAACTATTTTATAGTAACTTTTTTTTTGTAGAGCGGAGGCCACGCATGCTAAACTGAAAAAACATTTAGCCACTAGCTAATGCAACTTCGAAAGAGCATGGGAAAATATGCACTCATTGCTTAAACAATCTTTTACAGAATTAAAAGCTTCATTCGAAACGAGTTTATTGAAAGTAGCCCATGTCTATCATAGAAAAGAATACAAGTTATTGTGCGCTAACCATATACATATGATCATAGGATGGAAGAGTCATTCCTCCTTGATATGGCTCCTCGTTTTCCGATTGAATTTTTAATACCGTACGAGGAAAATACCAATCAAAATAATCATCGGTCAATGTAACTTCCGACTCATGAATTGAAATAGAACGATACTGCTCACTTACACAATGATTTTGCCATTTGTTCCATGACTTTTCCATAAAATCATAAAGCACTTTATAAGTTGTCGAAGTAGCACCTCTTTTTTACCTTTTGACAAAATAATGGGTCGTGGAATACTTTGAACCCTACCAAATTGCCTCAAAACGCGAGTAGGATGATACGTTCAACAACGCTTAAACATAACAAACAAGAAGAGTACCAAGCAATTTATGGAAAAGGATGAAATTCTCGTACATGCATATATGGATCAAGTATTACCTATATAATAAATAAACAATAATTTTATAATCTAATTCAACAAATTACAAAATATAGCTTATATTTTTATGAGTATAAAATACCTCATGTTCTTGAATGTTTTCTAGATAATTTCGTAGTGGCTTAATTGAATATCGATAATCATTTGCGGGATCTAACGAGCTGCTCTATGTGAACTTTCATTATAAAATTTAATTGCCGGATGCAAATTCAGAAAATGTTCATAGATTCAAGCTTCTAATAATCCTAAGTATCCGCCTATTTGTTTCACCTCCACTCTACCTGCTAATCCAAGTTATCTATACAACCAACACAAAGTTGCCAACCCCCAAGAATAATTACGAATTTCATCCAAATTAGCAAGTTTTTTTAAGTATTGTATGGATACATGTGATTTGCTTTTATCCACAAATAAAGTATTCCCAACTAGATATAAAAGATATGCACGATCAGCTTGTTTGATTTTTTTCATCTTCCCATTCGTCATTAACTCCATCAAAAATTTCATATAACTTAGTAGATGTTATTTTATATCCAACACTATCCTTCATTATCTGTTTGATTTCTTCCTCACTAATTCCTAAATTGTTGACCACCAAAGCTATCAAGTGATTTTTGTGATGATCAAATGTTTGTATTGGCAACCCTTCGACTAGAATGTGTAGTAAAGAAGCAACATCATCTAATGTTATAGTAATCTCTTAAAATGGTAAGTGAAAAGTATTTGATTCGTGATGCCAACGCTCGAAAAAAGCAGAGATAATATACTTATTAATTGCACTATAACAAGTTTCAAAAATAGGATAAAATCTCGAAGTTTCCACATATCTCCTAAAAAATGTTGCACCTCGGGAATCCCCCAATTTAAAATCTTTGATCCATGATTTACACAAATAAGAGGCTCACGTTCCCCAAAAAGTTATTCAATCAAATTGAGATTTTTAGTAAATCATGTATTTAACAATTATAAAGACACACCTTTACATTCCATATTGATGAAGCGACATGTGTGTCATAGCTACTAATAATGTCGGCAATTTTCGGACCACTATAAGATGTAAGAGGTATCGATGACATGAGTTAGTTGTTCTTCAATATTGGTTTCTTCAATATTTTTTCCCCAAGCTTTGTTCTTCAATATTTGGTTGCATAACATTTTGTTCTTCAACAATTGGCTGATCTGCATTGTGTTCTTCATGCTCCGCATTTTCTTCATTGAAATTATGCTCCTCGGCTCAGTTTTGCTCCTTTTGTTTCCAAGCATTCACTCGTATGTTTCTTTATGATGCTGTTAATTGTGTTCGGGCTTGAGTATTATCTTCAGAAACTGCAGCAATATCTAAAGGGAAAAAAATCGTGTTAGGGTCAATATATCATTATGTCAGCAAATAACATTATGCTCAAGCTACCAAGAAAACAGAACAAAGAACAATTAGCTTTAATAGTACTTGAATAATTTTTTTACACTAAATTATAATCAACAATTATTAATAAAGAAAATATGTTTTGAATATTAATTTAGTTAACCCAAGTAAAAAAAATATGGTTAACGACCTGTGTAGGCAACACATCTAAATTCATTTATAAATTTCTATGTACTTAAGGGTTTATAATACATCTATGCTAACAGCTTGTGTATACAACTACTAAGTGTTTTATAAATTTATATACTAGAATACAAGACAAAAGCATTATGCCAATATAATACAACATTATTTATCATTTACAAAACAAAAGCAGGCTTATCCAGTTAGGGAGCCTAATGCACAACGAATACAACATTGACAGTGCTACTAGAATGCAAGAATACAAAATGCAAACTATATTGATAGCTTGAGCATAGTGATAAAATATATTGTTTCAGTGCCGGTAGAATACAAGACTTGTGTGGTCAAAATCAACCAAACTACAGATTAGTTGGTTTCTTGGGTCTCAAAATTGTAGAAGCATGATGCTGAAATCAAACAAGATGCAGATTCATCTGAATTTTACTGTACAATCAACGGTAGGCATTGATTCAATTCAACCAACGTCTGCCTAAGGCGTTGATTGGTTTGATCAATGCCAGAGGTTAACTTTGATTAAACTGAATCCACGTATGGCCTTGGCATTGGCCGAATCAATCAACTCAGGCATTGGTTGAATGTTTCCTCAAATATTGCAAGCCATAGTCGAATTGAACAAAAATCAAAATACAATGAAGATCTATACAACAAAGAGAGAAGGATTTTCAGTCTTACCATGGTGTTCCTTCGATCTCTTTTCTCCTACCTTTTGCTTGTCTCTTCCCATCGTTTTTGCTGCTAGTGTTTATCTCCGATTGTTTACAATTCATGGTTTTGGAAAGTAACAACTCAGACAACGTTTGGGAGGCAAAGAAAAGGCAGGGTTATTTTTGGTATAAACGGGGTGAGAAGAGTAAAAAATGGGTTGAGGTTTTTTTTAACTTACTGGGGTAGAAAGAGCAAATACTAGGTTTCAACAAATGGACCCAACTTTCTTTTTCCTTTATCACACAAAACACAATCTGTATCACATGAAATCCCCTAAGAATTTAACTTGTCCTTTGTTCGTAGTCGATCCAAATAGGCGTTGAACATTGTTACACTAAATTTTCGAGTTGTATTTTGCTGCAAAGCCACCTTACATCACTCTAATTTGAGTCCTGAAGAACACACATTATCCCAGACCCATCTGAAGTGAAATGTTTAGTAACCTGCATAGTCCAGTAATTAGGATATATATCTACATCTAATAAAATGGAGTTAAGTTGGGTACTCAGTTCACGAGTAGATGGTAGCAAATTTGGCTGAGGACTACCTTGTCGCACTATACTGTTTACTTTCAAATTAGACTCAAAGTCAAGGTTTAATCTATGCCAACCTAGCAAATTGACCAAAGATTCATGATTAACCTACGAGTGATACCAAAGTGACGTGCTAACCACGTTAGCAATTACTCTATGCTGCAGTCCACAGGCCACTTCTCTCGAGCAAAGCATGCACGCTTGTTAATAAGAGGCTCACAGTCTCTAGCATGTATACAATCTATAGAAAGAGGAACACATAAATATTCCATGGGTAAAGAATCTTCTATCATTCCCATAATGCGTAAAATCTCCATTTTGTTCATAGATGTTTTGCTGAAATATATCTTTGATTTCACCTAGCTGGAGGCCTATAGCTTCCCAAAGTAGGGCAAAAATAGCATTTATTGTAGTAGCATTAGCTGTATTGGCCATCTGGAAAATCATAACATCATCCGTGTACAAAATAAGAGAAACCCATGGCTATATATGATAAATAGGCTGAATCCGTTATAACATTGTTCCACCTTCCATTTGTAGCAAGAAGTACTCCGAATCAACACAGAATAGGTACGGTAAGAGCGGATCTTCCCCTCTTAGTTCTCTTGATGATTTGATAAAACCATATGGTATGTCGTCGGCTAAAATAAAAAACATAGGCATACTTATGCATTCATAAATCATCAAATTAATAAGAGAAATAGGAAATCTCAAACTATAGAGAACGTAGCATGTAAATTCCTTATTTTTCCCATATCATGTGCCTTTTACAAATCAATTTTAATACACATTTTGGGCTTGCCTCTCTTCTTAAAATCCCGAACAAGCTCATGAGCCAGTAGAATATTCTCCCTAATATTTCTACTTGCAGTCTGAGTTTCTACAATTAAATATGGCAGGTAAACTTAGATACGCGCGCACACATACACACATTCATATACTTATCTCACTCACCTAAATATATGTGCAAAACATCATATTTGCAATACTCAAAAAACATATTCATATACCTATCTCTAGGGGTAATCGTTTGGTTGGTTTGGTTTATCCAATTATAAAAAATGTCAAACCAAACTATAACCAATTAAAATGAAAACTAAATCAAACCAACCAAATTAAGATTGGTTGGTTCGGTTGGTTATCTGATTTAACCAAACTAAAAATATTTTAGACTTTATGTTCATAATATTAACTATAGTTTGATATAAATTATAAACATATAATTAACATATTATTATTTATGATTCTTATGTTTCCCAAAAGTAATTTTTACACATATGTGATGATTAAAATTTACTTAGTTAACTAAATTAACCTAAAAAAATTAATATGATATCGATAATTTTGGAAATATACTAAAAATTAGGTTAATTTGGTTAAACCGATAATGTAACAACCCGGATTCCGACAGACCGATTTTTTTTTCAAAAATCCAATCTATCGAAACCTAATACTCTGGTATCCTGCAGAAAAAGACAGACATAAAGAAACATGTCAAAACTCGTAAAGCATCTCACAATGGAAGGAAATAAAGTATAATATTCAAATATTGCTTTACCTTATTAACAATACTGCTAAACCAGTATCCAAAGCTATACCATCTCTGTCATGAACATAACCTGGAAGTATGTAATGAGGAGGGGGTCAGAACATAAGTTCTATGTGAGTGGACTTAGAATAAACTTATGTACAATCCTACATATACCCTTCAGTTACAATTTCTTGGTTATTAGGTTGTTAACGATGATAGCACTCTAGGCTATACTTATGTCCCACTAGTAGATTAACCTAATACAACGTATATGTAGATACCCCAACTCGTGTAATCCTTTCCATGTATATATACAGTCCTTTGCCGTATGTCGTACGGGCTTCATCATGTAAATCTATACTACTTTAGTGTAGTGCCACCATTCTCGAAATTGTTTGGACTGCCACTCTTGATCTTGCAAGATTTCTTGTATTACCTAGATAGAATCTAGGGTTTACTATCGAGCGCTTCCTAGATTCAACCAGGGTTTACGCTACCCAGGGCCACTGGGGTTTATGCTACCTATTGAACACTTTCTAGATCCGAACAGGGTTTATGTTACCTAGGACCACTAGGGTTTATGCTACCTATCGAACAATGTCCCCTAGTCTAGGACACACTACCCAGAGCGATGAATGTTCCTAGACTTTCCCCCACGTACGCGTCGTGAATCGTTTTCGATGTTTAGTTGCACATGCCCTCTGTATGTGCGGCCCTAGTCCCGTAGCAGGGCTAATCAAGAAACACGGAACTCGGTCGGGAGCTTTAAGTTATCTGCCGATGCAGATGCTAAGGTCTGTTTTAACTGTGTGTGGCTATGGTCCTACCTGACCCCTCCCTCAATTAATGAAAGGCACCCAAGAAAATCAAGAATGAGAACTGTACGCAGGCCCCCTATGCCCCCACAAACCTATTGGCCAACCTCACCCATAACTAGATAGCAAGTATATGATCTTTTGGAGTTCTACACCTTTCCGCTTCATGTGCTCGATTGACTCAAGATGATAGGTAGATAACATGCTAACACAGGGCTAATCTAGATATCGCCGCCTCACACTGGTCCATCCTAGTCTTTAGGTTGCCTTATATTGCAACCAAGGCATACTCTTGGTTCTTCTAATGCAGACCTTAACCTCTGTGAGCCCAGGAGGATCATCTTCAACCTTACAGAGGGATTCCAAGAGTACCCTCACATCCCCTTGAAGCCGCGTGCTTCGTAACCCAGACCATTGGAGCCTTCTTCTTGGTCAGACGGACGTTCGCTCCTTCTCATGTTCTACTTGGCTTTCTTGACTAAGGTTTACTACTTAGTTCTCTTAACTAAGGTTTACTACTTAGTTTCCTGAATCTTCGTTTTCTTAACTAAGGTTTACTACTTAGTCCTCTTAACTAAGGTTTACTACTTAGTTTCTCTTAATCGTTCGTTTTCTTAACTATGGTTTACAACTTAGTCCTCTTAACTAAGGTTTACTATTTAGTTCTCTTTCTCGTTATTTACTTAGTTCTCTTAACTAAGGTTTATTACTTGGTTCTCTTACCCAAGGTTTGATACTTAGTTTCTGTTACGTAGTTCTCTTTAACTAAGATTTATTACTTAGTTCCTTTTAACTAAAGTTTACCTATGAATTCAAGCATGACTTAAGTTCTCTTTATCAAATGATAGCGTACGGGTGTTCTCCCACATTTCCAACTTAGATTAACTTATTTCATGGTATAAGTCGTCCCACCCTTCGAGTTTTGTATTACATCTTAAGTCATATTCATTTCTTATCCCTAGGATAAGTTTATCTATTATTTAATCTTATCATTCCCCATTTTTCCTTGCTTTGATACCGTTATATTGGTTAAGTTTTCCCATGTGTCCAAGTTGACTTAACCCCTAATCACGTATTCAGTTCAACCCACGCGTCATGTCAAATTGGTTAAGTGTTATCCAACAGTTCACGTTGACATAACCTACCCATATATTGAGTCAAATTGGTTAAGTGTTATCTAGCGGTTCACGTTGACTTAACCCACCCATGTATCATGTTAAATTGGTTAAGTGTTATCTATCAGTTCGTGTTGACTTAACCTACCTATATATCATGTCAAATTGGTTAAGTGTTATCTAGTGGTTCACGTTGACTTAACCCACCCATATATCGAGTCAAATTGGTTAAGTGTTGTCTAGTATTTCATGTTGACTTAACCTTACCATAATAGCATGTGTCATTAGCATTAATTAATTATTAATGCCCAACCTCTCACATTAGACCTATTGTTGCGGTCACTGGATGTGCCAGTTGGTTCCGGGAAGGATTACACCACAACTCAAGCTAACCTCAGGTTTCAAGCACGTTATGACTAACTTCTCACATTAGAACCTATTGTTTGCGGTCAATGGATGTGCCGGGTGGTTCCGGGCAGGATTACACCGCAAACTCATTCTAACCTCGAGTTAGGCATGTTTCATGTTTAGTTCATGTTCATTCTAGACGTCTTATGTCAATTATCAATTCACAAGCATATTCGTGTTTATTCTAGATGTTATATGTCAATTGTCAATTTCATGTCATGTGTCGAGTTCCATAATTACATAGAAACATGGTTTGTCCAACATATTCCATTTTGAATTATGTTTCTAGGATCTTAACGGCATATCCAATTTCCAAGTCTTAAATTCAAGGTTTACCCAAAAACCCCAATTTATGTTCATGCTTATAGTCCCATTAATAGGCTATACCTATTATTCCAATTTTTCCATACATGTGTTCCTAACAGGTTACTATCATTCCTCATAAGTTGGTTAAGTTTTATCATATATCAAGTGCTACTTAACCCATTTCCACTTTGCTTATACAACCATTCATGAAATAATCTTTTTACCCAAATTGCTCAATTATAGCCAAATTCACCAATTCCATGTTATTCATATCTAAACATGCCAATTTCCAAAATCCCATTATACCCAATTTCATAAAATCAATATTTTCCCAATATATTTCCCCACGTTTATACATATATTCTAATTCACCTTTTAGGCTTAATTTCAAATCACAAACAAATTCCGCCAATTATCCCAATATTTGCAATAATAATAATTATGCCACAATTCCTTAAATTTCGGAATATATTCCTCGATTGCATAAAATAAGTTATGCCCCAATACTCCCATATTTCAATCGTACGTATGTATAATAAGATTTCGTCTAGGTTCGAGATAACCTAGATCCAAAAAAAAGGAAGGAGAATAAAGGAACAATTATTATAACATAAATCTTGCATTGAATTTATAATTGGGAAATGATGAACGATAATAATACTATTATACAACAAGTTTATTATAATTCCATTCACGTTGACTGGATTGGGGAAAATAAACGATTTGTTGATGTAGAACACTGATTTAATCTTCGTATTTGATTGTTGGTGAAAGCATGAATTGTCTATGAAGAACTTTGCTACTTGATTTGATTAAACTCCAAAGTTGATGAAGAACTTGCAATATAATTTAAAGTTTTGGGGCAGCGGCCATGTTTGGTTGAAGTTTGGCGGCATGGAGGTGTCTTAAGGAATTGTCATGAATTAGGGTTAGGTCTTGCTATGTATTTATAGGTGTAGAGAGTGTTTTAGAGCCCTTAGACTAACCTAGAAGCCATCCGACCCGTACAGCACATCAAAAACACGTCACAGGAACTGAAATCGCCCAGATCTGGGGATAGGTCGACCTCCTGGTCGACACGACCCCCAGGTCGACCTGCCTGGTTTTGGCGGGAAATTTCCCGCCCAACTGCCTGGGTCGAATTTCGAACTGTTTTGAATTTTTGTTGAATCTTCTAAAGGTCATAACTCCTTTATACGGTGTCCGATTTACGCAAACTTGGACTCTATTTCAAGCAGAATTTCGAGAAGAATGCAATGATGATGTCTGTTTTACATATTGACTGATATTTAAATTAAGTATCCTTATTTTATTATCTTTTTCGTTACGCACACTGTTATCGAATTAATTTTTCCTTCTCTTCCATATATTAATTAATTTTCATTATACATCACCATTATTTACCTATCTATGCATATACACATATTTTTACATATTTTTAATTATAATAAAAATGTGGGGTGTTACATTCTCCCACCCTTAAAGAATTTCGTCCTCGAAATTCGATAAGAGTAAAAATAGATAACCCCTCGCAATATCCACCTATCAAGTGTGCATCCAATTGTTGCAAACATTGTGCACATGTGCAAAGTGAGATACATCATAGTATAGTTTGTATGCCTAATTTGGATCCACCTGTATGTATTTAAATTTTAAAAACTCTTTCAAAACATGATGCTTGCATCCTAAATATACTTGCAGTTCTATATGAATGCAATATTCTTGAAAAATCAAAATATTTTTCGTCCAAGTTTTCCCACACTCTTATATAATAAGAGCATAGTTCACCCAATTGTCGCATCCAAAACCCTACCATCCATCATTAAATTCGAAATTTGGAAAAATCTAATTTGGAAAAATTCACGTCCTCCGTTTTTCTTTTCTAATCGTACTTGGATTTTTATATGACTATTCTATGAAGATTTCCTATTTTCCTATCCAAGCACAAAACCACATAAGAAAATTTCTTCTCTTTTTCCACTTATCTTGGAAAAATTTCATATTTATTCATCTTTTTCTTAAGATTCCCATTTTCTTTTCCCGCCACATTTGTTGCCTTATTGAATTTATTATTTCTTGTTAGGTAGGCTTTTCTCTTTCTTAGCTTATTTGACTTAATCCAATTACTTAAGTTTATTATTTCAAATAAGCTTTTTTTCCTATTTTCAACTCAAACAGCATCCTACACTGCTACTACTATGCGCCAAGAATCTTAGGACTTTGTCATCTCAGACAGTTGCGAGTCCACACAACAGGATCTACCCACATACTTGCCATTTAATACTTAGTAGTCATTGCTAGTCCTTGCTATGTATTACTAGCCTATCCTTTTTTTTCTCCAGCAACAAACCTAGGTTGCTCAATGCTTATGCATTCTACGGGAAAATTTCCATTATTTTAATATTAGCTAATCCCTGACGGTAAATTGGCAAGAGAGTAACTCCCTAAATATCAACCCGAAGACTGAAATCAACATCAGATTGACACTCAGAGAATCACTCAACTCAACCAATCTCTAATTGGTTCCAATTGTTTAATTCATAGCTTTAACTTTCCCTCGTTCTATTCCAGGCACTAATCCTTACCTACTCCATTCTTTTTTAAAACATGGTTTGGCCTCCTTTCTTTTCATTACATTTTTCTTTCAAAAATTAAAAGTGTTAAAACTTTATTTTCTTCTCCAAAACTTGTTTTCGCCAAACCATAAAAACATGTCACAATATAAAAATGCAAAACATTTTTTTTTCAAATCACAAAGCTGGAGTAGACAAGGATAACTATCGGGCTTACATTGTTTCTAATTACAATGTTAATTTAACTACTCGCTATAAGGTTCAGACATCTATTCTATTCCTACAACTTATTTTGTCCACCCAACAAAATTTCTTCGTAAATCAATAATCAAAATTTATTGGTAACAGAATAGAATTTCAAAACTTCGTTTCATATATGAAAACTAGCAAGCTATTTATGCTCCATAATATGCACCTTTTTATGAGAGAATTCTTTTAAAACAAGAAATCATGGTTTTACACAATATACCCCACTTTACTTTAAAACCCAACATGCATTTATCAAAATACTTTTAAGATTAAATCTTGGAAAATACCACAAATCCTTTTACAAATTCAAGTTCTTAAAAGTTTATCATTGGGTTAGACTCAAAGCGAGTCTTCAACTCAACTAGGCTTTCCAGGGCACTTTCACGAATTCAATTCTCTTAACTATATATATTCCTAATCCATTTTCCATATTCCAACCTTTTCTAGTTTCTAAGGTTTCATTTCTAAACCCACTAATCTAAAATACTAATATTTCAGTTTCCATCCTATGGGATATTTTTCTTTCTCTATCTTCAAGTCATATTGTACACTTTCCCAACCACCTAATGGTTTCCAAATTCCTATGTTAATTCCTTGAGTGTACAAACTAGATATCCCAACTCTTTTCATGTCTAGTGGGCTACTATATGGATTTAGGTTTAAATAAATAATATATTTATATTTTAGAAAATACAAATACGTTCACTCATTATCTCCCTAAGATCACTAACCTGGCTCTGATACCAGATGTAACAACCCGGATTCCGACAGACCGATTTTTTTCTTCAAAAATCCAATCTATCGAAACCCGAGTTGGGTGCTCTGGTATCCTACAGAAAAGACAGAGATAAAGAAACATGTCAGAACTCGTAAAGCATCTCACAGCGGAAGGAAATAAAGTATAATATTCAAATATTGCTTTACCTTATTAACAATGCTGCTAAACTAGTATCCAAAGCTATACCATCTCTGTCATGAACCTAACCTGGAAGTATGTAATGAGGAGGGAATCAGAACATAAGTTCTGTGTGAGTGCACTTAGAATAAACTTCTGTATAATCCTACATATACTGTTTAGTTACATTTTCTTGGTTATTAGGTTGTTAACAATGTTAGCTCTCTAGGCTATACTCATATCCCACTAGTAGATTAACCTAATACAACGTATATGTAGATACCCCAACTCGTGTAATCCTTTCCATGTATATATACAGTCCTTTGCCGTATGTCGTACGGGCTTCATCATGTAAATCTATACTACTTCAGTGTAGTGCCACCATTCTCGAAATTGTTTGGACTGCCACTCTTGATCTTGCTAGATTCTGTGTATTACCTAGATATAATCTAGGGTTTACTATCGAGCGCTTCTTATATTCAACCAGGGTTTATGCTACCCAAGGCCACTGGGGTTTATGCTACCTATTGAACGCTTTCTAGATCCGACCAGGGTTTATGCTACCTAGGGCCACTAGGGTTTATGCTACCTATCGAACAATGCCCTCTAGTCTAGGACACACTACCCAGAATGATGAATGTTCCTAGACTTTCCCCACGTACGCATCGTGTAACACCCCACTTTCGTTAAGGTCACTCTCAAAGGGAATGCCTTAACTACGGTGGAATGTTATAAGTAAGCAGAACAGAAATTTACAAGACAGATAAAGTAGTACTTGAAAATTTTATAACTTTATTACAACAGAAACAGAAATAAGTTTGGTTACATCTTTCAAAACCATAATATCGGAATTCAAGTACATAAATTTTAGTCTTGTACAAAAGCCTTCAGAATGCATAGTTTTTGAAGCCATAACCCCCATCATAAACTGCCATGGAATGTTAGAGTAAGCCAAGCAATACTTCGAACACTTCAAGCGGAGAGAATCTGAATCAAGCTCCTATGTTTCCACCCTGAGAACCTGGGAGGGGGAACGAAAAGAAAAGAGGCGAAACAAACTAGGTCAGACATAAGTCTAGTGAGTCCAGTGACTTTCAGCATATAAACAAATAATAGTATCATGACATGTCAATAAAACTGGATGAGAGATAACCGTAACAGGAATAGCAGGTTAATAGAAGAAATAGAATGATATAAGCTAAGCTAAGCTTCTTACTTAATTTTCACTTCTCTGCACTAATACTACTATAACAGGATTAGTTGTTACCCTAATGTCTAAACTGAAACAAAAACGGAAACAAAATAACCTCTACAGAAACAGAATGCTAGTAATGGGCCTTTACCACCCGAACAGAGGCAGACGGTACAGAAACAAAATGCTAATAATGGGCTTTTACCACCCCAATAGATAGAAGGTACAGAAACAGAATACTAATAACGTGCCTTTACCACCCAACTAATGGGCCTTTACCACCCCAACAGACAGAAGTTACAGAAACAGAATTGGAAACGGAATCAGAGATGGAAACAGAATAATTCCTTCGGAAACAGAATGTTAGAATTAGGTGTACACTAGTAATGGGCCTTTACCACCCCAACAGACGGTACCACGCAGAAACACACAGGCGTTACCACCCAACAGAAACGGACGGTACCAATAGAAACAGACAGAACTAAGTGTACCCTAAGTCCTACCACAAGCGACCGACTCCCTAATACATAAATACCCTGTTTCGGCCCCACAATAGGGTGTATCACTCCCTTAAGTGGAAACCTATTGGCAAGACCTATTTACAGATGTCACAGTGTCTTACATCCTCAGAGCAGACCGGATCCATGCACGCACATGACCCGGTTGGAACGCACCATCAACACCCCTCGCTATTATCAGAATGAACCGCTTATAATTAGTTCAGTAAGCGTTCCCGGACCCCTACATAGCGTGGGGCCAAAGTTTTGAATTTCGAAATCTGAATTTTGAATTTCGGGCTGGTTTTTATTGAAACTTTTGAAGGCAATATCTTCTTCATACGGAGTCCGATTTACGCAAACTTGGACTCTATTCCGAGAAGAATTTCAAGACGAACGCAATGGCGTAACCCGTTTCCCTTAATTATTCTGTTACAATTTAATTATTCTCTGATTTGTTACTCTTATGTTCACAGAAAATACAGGGTGTTACATTCTCCCATCCTTAAAGGATTTCGTCCCCGAAATCTTTAAGTTAAGAAGAATGTGTCCTACCATCCAATCACCCATCTACTCAACCATCATCCACAAGCATCCATTGTCCTTAGAAACTTCAAATGTTTTATGATCATATGCAAATGTATGTGTATATATTCCTTATCTAATGCAAAGATCAGGCGGTCTACTGATTCAGTTGACCTCCTTAATGTGAATTATGTCAGTGCCATGAGTCCAACATGTATGCAATTTTCCTATTTGATACATATCATTTCTGTATGAGTGCACAACCTTTCATTCATATGCAACATCCATGTGCTGAGTCAACCATTTTTCATCCATAGAAATTTTAAAAATGCACACACATCCATATGCAGCATGAGAGTGTTTTTGAACCGATCTAGTGCCTAGTGTGTGTATATGCATCCACGGGCAACCACTAGCAACAACTTGCATCCACCTGCAACCATCAAACATAACATGTCTCAAACACATGTTTACACCTATTAGTTTCTATCTAAAGGTTTAAGATTCGGTCGATAGGGTAAAGCCAAGAGATAGAAGCAAGTACAATTAAAACAAAAGCTTGGTTCCCATTAGACATCGGTTTAAGAGAATAACCCCCCAAAGTATCAACCCCGAAGACCGAAATCAACATCAGATTGACACTCAGAGAACTACTCCCATTAAACAAATGTCTAACTGGAAATCTACTTCACACTTTGAGTAAAAATCCCTATGCTTTTTTAGAAATATTCAGATGCTTACAGAGCACTGGTACAGATCAGATTATCAAATGATTCTTAGGAAACTAAGCATGATAAAATCCCATCATATCCCACAAAACACCAGAATGTATGCGTCACAGTCAACTTTAATTCTTAAAACAAATACCTTCAAACCCCGACCTACCACAAATAGATGAGTCATAACCCTTATGGGGTTTGAGACTAAAGCAGGATCAGAAACAAGACTAGTATTAAAGTGCAGAGACTCAACTACAGAATTAAAATGCCAGAATGATCAGATAAGGAAATTAAACTTTCTACGAAAAATTTTCCACCTCTATCCTGTCCACCAACTACGAGAGCATTTCAACTACCCTCTAGAAGATTATGCCCTTTGCCCTTGCTTTCTAGGGAAATCCTTGATTAGATGTCCTGTCTCACCGCACTAAAAGCAACCAGTCTTCTTACATGTTAACAAGTCTTCCTCTAAAGTTTCCCTCATCGCGCGGAAAAACATAATAAGCTTGAAAGAGGATAAACCGTAGGTGAAATTA
Organism: Allium sativum; assembly: GCA_030737875.1. Taxonomy (NCBI): domain Eukaryota; kingdom Viridiplantae; phylum Streptophyta; class Magnoliopsida; order Asparagales; family Amaryllidaceae; genus Allium; species Allium sativum. The sequence goes on along the minus strand of CM060916.1, from coordinate 602,503,863 downwards.
CTGCGGCTACAGATGGAAATTAGGCACTTCTTTTCCCTTAGACAGGTGTTGTAGTCTCGTCATGCCTACGGAACCATGTCGCGATGAGGTTACCTCCCAGAAAGCCAGGAGCCCCAGAGATATATGGCTTTGGGGACTATGTTTTTCAAAATAACTTTCCTTTTGAAAATACTTCCTTTTTAAAACCTTTTTGAAAATAGTTTCCAAAAACTTTTTATCATATCTAGTAACCTTCAGTTCTGATACCAAGTGTAACACCCCACTTTCATTAAGGTCACTCTCAAAGGGAATGCCTTAACTATGGTGGAATGTTATAAGTAAGCAAAACAAAAATTTACAAGACAGATAAAGTAGTACTTGAAAATTTTATAACTTTATTACAACCGAAACATAAATAAGTTTGGTTACATCTTTCAAAACCACAATATCAGAATTCAAGTACATAAATTTCAGTCTTGTACAAAAGCCTTCAGAATGCATAGTTTTTAAAGCCATAATCCCCATCATAAACTGCCATGGAAAGTTAGAGTCAAAGCCAAGCAATACTTCGAACACTTCAAGCAGAGAGAATCTGAATCAAGCTCCTATGTTTCCACCCTGAGAACCTGGGGGGAACAGAAAGAAAAGAGGCGAAACAAACTAGGTCAGACATAAGTCTGGTAAGTCCAGTGGTGTTCAGCATATAAACAGATAATAGTATCATGATGTGTCAATAAAACTGGATGAGAGATAACCGTAACAGGAATAGCAGGTTAACAGAAGAAACAAAATGATATAAGCTAAGCTAAGCTTCTTACTTAGTTTTCACTTCTCTGCACTAATATTAGTATAACAGGATTAGTTGTTACCCTAATGTCTAAACAGAAACAGAAACGGAAACAGAATAATCTCTACAGTAACAGAATGCTAGTAATGGGCCTTTACCACCCGAACAGAGGCAGACGGTATAGAAACAGAATGCTAATAATGGGATTTTACCACAATAACAGACAGAAGGTACAGAAACAGAATACTAATAATGGGCCTTTAGCACCCAACTAATGGGCCTTTACCACCCCAACAAACAGAAGTTACGGAAACAGAATCGGAAACGGAATCAGAGACGGAAACAGAATAATCCCTACGGAAATAGAATGTTAGAATTAGGTGTACACTAGTAATGGGCCTTTACCACCCCAACAGATGGTACCACGCAAAAACAGACAGGTGTTACCACCCAACAGAAACAGACGGTACCAACAGAAACAGACAGAACTAAGTGTACCCTAAGTCCTACCCCCAAGTGATCGGCTCCCTAATACATAAATACCCTGTGTCGGCCCCACAATAGGGTGTATCACTCCTTAAAGTGGCAACCTATTGGCACAGACCTATTGATGTTACAGTGTCTTACATCCTTGGAGCAGACCGGATCCATGCATGCACATGACCCGATTGGAACGCGCCATCAACACCCCTTGCCATTATCAGAATGAACCGCTTATAATTAGTTCAGTAAGCGTGCCTGGACCCCTACATAGCGTGGGGTCAAAGTTTTGATACCAGAAAGGGTTACTGACTAATATGGGTTCCATACAACAGATGACACAAGTAATTCCCCTCCTAACCTTGTGTTCCCAGACTAACAGATTTCAGATTAACTTGTTTACAGATTTCAGACAGAGTTCAGATTACTAGTTCACAGATCAGACAATCAAGTTAACAAGTTTTCAAATTAACAGATCAGATGTACGGATTTAACAGACTTACATATTGTCTAACTTTGTAGTGGGCCTACAGATTCACGAAACGGGTTCATTAGATTCATCAGTCCAGTTGGTTTAACCCTATCCACCCAACACGTTTTTAGACACCACATTTCTCTTAAATTTGCATTAATTAAATATTAATGCATAGACCTCTCACATTAGGTCGGTAGCTTGTGGCCGCTGGATGTGCCGGGCGGTTCCGGGCAGACTTCTGTCACAAGCCAGACCTAACCTCGTGTCTAAGAATATTTTAGTTATGACCTCTCACATTAGACTGACAGTTTGCAGTTGCTGGTTAAGCTGGTTGGTTCCGGGCAGGCTTCTACCGCAAATGGAGTCTAACCTCGTGTCATAGCCAATTTATCCCAATACAGATTATACAGATATTAGACTAATTATATCCATTTAACAGATTAAACTTCTTTACAGGTTACAACAGATTAATCAAATTTCCATGTTTTACTCAATCTTAGATCGAGCCTATGAATTTTCATACCCAAATTACAATTATTCATCTTTCAACAGATTAGGCAATTCAACAGATAACAGATCTAACAAATTAGGCGATTCAACAGATTTAGCAGATTAGGCAATTCAACAGATTTCGCAGATTAGGCAATTCAACAGATTTAGCAGATTAGGCAATTAAATAGATTTAGCAGATAACAGATTTAGCAGATTAGGCAATTCAACAAATTATATATTTCTAAAATTCTATTTACATATCTTGCCTAATCATAAATTAAGCCTAAACTTACATGCCTAAATCATGGTCAAAATTCATAATACAACATATGCCTAAATTTTTAGTTAAACTTTGCACAGTACAGAATATTCTCTAAAAGCCCAAATCATGATATACCATATGAATTATGACAAATTATAGGCTTTAATGCCAAATATCCAAAAATCCACTTTTAGGTGTATTCACATTGATAGTTATCCTATTATAATATAGGTCTCTACGCCTAAGTCACATATTCCTTTTTCAAGTCATGATTCATTACATAAAATTTACCCAAAAGTCTATATCTTTAAATTATAACATCTCAAAATCAGATCTTAATTTTAATATGCATTATGTCCCCAAGTTTCAAGTCGCATGTTATCATACAATGATTCCTCTTCTTCCAAATCACAGAGTATGCACAGATCTAGATATAATTTACAACATATGTCCCTTTTCTCAAATTAGTCACAGATCAGTCATGTCCAATTATGCATCATTCATTATTTTTCCCAAAATTTAGCATTCCTGCTGTAACGGCAAGGAATTTCGCTCGATCCGAATCAGTCGTTAAACCGATCTAGACCGTTCGAAACCCCTGATCGTTTTGAGAACAGGACAAATCAGGACGCAGACGGAAGAACATTTCATTGCTTATTACAACAATTCCATCAGAATACAAGAATATACAGAGTATGAATAAATATACATTCGATAAATATCAGAGATTACAATAAATTACATAGCAGCGGAAAAACAATATAAAACACAACTGAAAGTAATGCACGGATACAGAGCTTTCCGAGCATCGTTCCAGCTGTAAACCAGGATCCTGTGAATATAAATCTGCAAAACCAAAACTACTAGCTGCCCGTGTCGAAAATAAGGGCACCCAGAGTTTAGGTTAAAACAATAAACTCCAGGTCAGTCCTGTGACTGGTGTGAGAACTAAAACAGTTATTTAAAACTTTACTTTAAAAGAGAGCAATTCAAGGGACCACGCCGTATAACACGGAACGGGTTTCCTCCCAAGAATACCAGTGCATAGAATAAACAGCGCAATGCTTTTTCGAAAAATGAAGCTATTATAAGACCCAGGTCCCATCACACAATGCAACGCAAGCCAGAGGATAGGGTTTTCCCTTATAATAGCCAAATATGTTTGGTACGTTTTAAAAACAAATCATTTTGATACTATTGTATATAGTGTCAAAACCAATTTCAATCATAAATATCAATCATAGACGGCATAAGTGCCCCATACCACTATGTCGCCATACTAGGCTCTACAAATAAAACCGAAATACACGTATTGGAAATTGGATTTCCGTCATGAGTCGAGGCAAGGGGCAAGCTCCTCTCCGCTTCGAGATACTCTAGCAAATGCCTCGGGACTACGCACTCTGGGCAACCCCTGGATGCTTTAGGGCCGGTCCTCTCTTACGTTTGAGGATTAGTATTCCTGAACACACGTTTCCCGGTCCTTACAGACCTAAAATCGAGGCGCCTCATCCAACAACCACATAGGTGAAAAGTATATAAATGTCAGGGCTGGTAAGTCACTGACACCACCAAAGCTAGAAAGAAACGCCGTGCTCTCCCTGCAGTCCTTATCCCGTTTTTAACTCATACCGAGGTGTGAGGCTCGCGAATTCACGTTATACACAAAGCTACGCCGCAAAGGCCGTGCTTTGATCATCAACCACAAGACTTTGCTTTTTAACAGAAGCCTTTATCCACGCAAATCAGCGTGCCACACAGGCAATTCATGCCATGCGATTGATATCTATCGATATATAACCTCTAAGCTCATACGTCTCAGAGAAGGGCGTTAAGCAAGAGAATAAATTCTCCGCCGCCAAACAGATATATATATTTAATAGAAATCAATCAACACAGAATAAAATCCAATGTCAGACACAATCCATTTACAAGTTCGTTCTGGGTCTGAACGAAACCGGAGGCACTTTCCTCGCATATCCATCCATCTCCAAGTACGTCTGGACGACCACCAACTGATTCCCTCATCTTGGGTGTACAGCCCAATCAAGATCATCAGTAATCACCCAAACGATGTGAAGACTTCCGGTCTTCGACCACCGTCATCATCTTTGACTTATCACCGAATCGGTTATTCAGAATGGGTATAAACCCGGCCTTTCCGAACAACCCGCGTATATTAAAAACAAATGTTACACAAACAGAACATACGCCTCATTCCAATTCATTAGTCACTAACCGTAAATCAACAAGAGAACAATTTCCCAAATATTAACCCCGAAGGCCGAAACCAACATCAGATCCATACCCAGGAAACCATTCTTCTTAGCTAACTTACAGCTAGTTTCTAAATTTCATATTCTTAGGGGAAAGGTTCCCATTAATTTTATCCAAGATAAATTCTTTAAAATTTATTCTTTAATCTTCCATTGGATGTCATATCAAACCAAATTATGGTTTTCCAAACTAGTCGAGATTGGCGAACCGCACCGAAGTAATTATTTATTTTATTTCCCAATCCCAACCTATTCATCCCATGAAGCAAAACTGGTAATACTCCATATCTAACATCACGGTGTTATCGGTAAAATTAATTACCATTTCACGTTCAAATCTAATTAAAGATTTAACTATCACTTTGGAGAAAAACTGGTGATAATCCATTCTCGTTCACTTTCCAAATTTGATAATTTAAATTATCAATTCACATTTCAATCTAATTGCAGATTCATTGAAACTCCCTTTACTGGGTTAAAGAACTAATGTCATTTAAAACACAGTTCACGATAAACCCAAAATCAATTCTAATCCAATCCCAATCAACTATATTTGAAATTCCGATTATTTAAAACCCCTTTTAAATCCAATTTATTTATTTAAAAATAGTTGGGTTTTAATTTTAGTTCTAAACTAGTTCATTTCGATAAAAACCTATTTTATATTTTCAAATATGGAGTTTTTCATCCCAATTTTTCCCAAATCATTTCTTATGATTTTACACAAATTATTACTATTTTTAATAATTTTATCAAAGCCCGTACAGTCGATTTCCATCAACGGCCATCGAACTGCACTTACAACGACCTTTTCCAAATTTAATTTGGACATATCTCCAAATCCAACCGTTAGATTTCAAATTTCTAATATTCATTAGAAAGTTCTTTTCGATACGAACCCAACGGTTATGGTTTTAAGAGAATCCGACGGTCGGATCTCCCGTAATGTCTGTTCGAAGTCAATGGTCGAAATTTACGAACTGCCGCGGCGCGGCGCGTTCTATTCAGGCCATTATTTTATATATATAATATATATATTTCGTCGATTTCTATTTAAAACGAATTTTATAAATAGTTTCAAATTTGTTTCAAAAACATTTCAACTTCCATTTCCAATTCAAATCAAAATTGAATTTTTCCTTATAAATTCGTTTTAAAATTCATTTCAATTAAATTCAAATTTCAATTCAATTTGAATTCATTTCAAATTGATTTTATTCTATCTCAATTCGTTTTCAATTCAATTCGAATTCGTTTTATATTCAATTCAATTCGAATTCGTTTTATATTCAATTCAATTCGAATTTGTTTTATATTCAATTCGAATTCGTTTCTATTCAATTCAAATTCGTTTCCTATATATTCGATTTTTAAATCTCTTTTCAATATTCATTATAAAATGAATATAATCGATATAAATATCGTTCGCGTCAAAATAGCGCATCTCTAATCAACACGGCTTTATATATTTCGATAATCCCGTTATTCTATTCAACAAATGAATATTTATTCTGTTCAATATGTGAATCTATATTTTTGTCAACACATGACTAATCTCAAAGAATGAGTACTGTCCACGTGTGACTACTTTTTTTTTAAATATATTTTATAAAATTATGATATCTATCGTTTGATTTCAAATCAGACTCCAACCTTAAATTAGTAAGAGAACGATTCCCTGAATATTAACCCCGAAGGTCGAAACCAACATCAGATCAATATCCAGGAGACCACTCATCTCATCTATTTTCCATTTAATTTCTAATTTCATATATGATAAAGATGTAAATTTTATTGTTAAAATATTTCGTTCAACATATGACTAATCTCAACGGATGAGTACTGTCAACACATGAACCTTTATTTTATAAAGACAAAGATGTAAAATTTATCGTTAAAATATTTCGTTCAACACATGACTAATCTCAACGGATGAGTACTGTCAACACATGAACCTTTATTTTATAAATTGGAATGAGGAACAATCAATTACCATATAATGTTAATTATATGGATTCCATACAACACATGTATATAATAGCAACGATAAATAATCAACCATCATCCAAAGTGCACTACACTGTATAAGCATCAAATATAGATATCTAACGCTTATAACAGCCTGTCAATCAATCGATCGACATACAACTAATTATTGGGATTAGTGTATGACGTATTTTATCCCAATACCCGTGTGGGGTTTCAAACAATCAAACACGGATTTTATTTGTGTAGTTGGGCGATGTGTAAAATTTATCGTCCCAATCAATGTCATTCAAATAGGTGTACATAAACAAACCTTCCGATTTGTAAATGAATATTTATTTATTCACATTCACGTTAAAAATTATATTTTTAATGATAATTAATTTATTTTAACACATTACTCTATATTATCGATTTCACATCAACATCACAAACAAATTTCACAACACATCAAACAAACAAACAAGCCGTCCATGGTCTGTGGACGACTGGTGTCGGGTGCTGCTAAGCACCGTCTGCATCCTAGTATATATATATAACTAGAAAAAGAAATTTAGTGTGAGAAGTTCTCACCGATAGCTAATCTAACTCCATGACACTTCATTTATAGAAATCTTCGTCGTTCTCGCCTTTTGTCACTTTCGTTGCCCGTAGCCACTACATATATAAAAATCACATTTTTATATTCTTTAGTGTATAAAGATCATATTTTTAATTCGCTACATATATAAAAATCGAATTTTTATTTTCACTTCGTTATAAAAGTTGAATTTTTATCTTCACTTCGTTATAAAAATTATATTTCTATATTGCTTTTCTTCTAATAAAGATTATATTTTTATTACTTTACATGAATAAAAATCATATTTTTAATATGCCACTAGTATAAAAATTATATTTTTAACCTTCACATATTATAAAAATTATATTTTTAACCTTTCTATATTATAAAAATTATATTTTTAACCTTTCTATATTATAAAAATTGTATTTTTAACTTCACTTCTCATATAATAAAAATTATATTTTTATTATGCTACATATATAAAAATCAAATTTTTATATTCTCTAGTAGGTAAAAATCATATTTTTATAATCTCTACTATCTAAAAATAATATTTTTATATTCATAAAAATCACATCTTTATATATTTCAAACCCGATCCTTTCAAAACTAAAAATCCTAGCTTTTCTAAGATAAAGATCTTATCTCTTCTCAAATCAAAATCTAATTTTTTTAACGCATAAAAATCTAATTTTTATCTTAACAAAAATAATCACCTTCCCTAAACAAAAATCTAAACTTTATTTGTTATTATTCTAAATAAAAATCCTATTTTTATTCTTATGTAGAATTCCTATTTTATACATTACGACATCGCTAAAGATCGGATTTTTTCTATAAAAACTGAAAAGAAATCAGTAAAAGAAAAGCTTACATCGATTTTTCAGAAGAAGGTGGAGTTTCTGGTCGGAAATTGGACTGGAGAAGGGGTGACAGGCTATTGGTGGATGCGGGGGTGGTGCTCCTGTCGGTGGCGGGCGGAGGCAGGCCCCACGGTGGCGGCTCCTTTCTGTTTTGGGCGGATTCAGGTTGAAGAAAGAGGAAGGGGCGAGAGAGAGCGGTCGTGGACGAGAGAGGAGGGCGCGATGGCGCATTCATCGGCGCGGGCTCCGATTGGTGGCTAGCCGCCGATATCGGAGGGATGGTGACGCGATTTGGGGAACTCGCGATGACAGTCGTGCTGATGGAGGGAGCGGAGGAGATGGCGCGAGGCGGGGTATGGCGGAGGTGGGTGGCGCGCTCCTCGACGGGGTGGCGATTGGTGGCGGAGCACAGGCGATGGGAGGGAGGTAGGGCACGATGGGTTTTAAAATTTCGGTAATTTAATTAGGTTTGGAAATAAAAAGGAGGCTGGGGTAGTTAAAGGAAATTATATATATTATTTAATAATATTATTTCTAATTCTCTAAAGTTGACTTTTCTTACGACCTCGAAATCAAACCTGCCGACTGTCGTCCCTAGCGTATTACCCCCATTCCGAGCACAATGGGATATGTATCGTAGGCCAATTCGATCGTTTTGATAGGTTTTCATTTAACTTAAAATATAAATCTTTATATATTCAATTTTAACGCACATTTCAAATTACCGGGGCCACATACTAACTTGAAAAATTCCACAAAAATATTTTCTAGCTTCGTATTGACGATACGGTCCTAACAAAACTATTTTCGTCGAATTCTGAGACTGTTGGAAAAATGGCCATTTTCCAGTCAATTAAAATCAACTGAAACTGGTCAAGCGCGTTTTCCTTTGCCACGCTCACATATTGATTCGAAAAATTATGAAATTTGGAATCTAGCAATAACTTGACATCGCGGATCCAACAAAAGTGGTTTCGTTGAAATCCGAGGTCGTTTGCAAAATTGCAATTTTTAAGGGCCGAAATTCCACAACGACTATTCAGAATTTTCAACTGGACATATCTTTTGATCCCCGCTATGAAATTTCGATTTTTCGAATTCGTTGGAAAGATATTCTCAATTAGATTCTATTATTTTTGGTTTCACTAAAATCCGGTTTATTTTGCACCCGGTACATTCATTTGAAGTTTGAAATCGAATTATCGAACTACAGCGCCATTTTCAATTCTATTTATAATTATAAATAAATATTTCTTTTCTAACGACGACGTATATAATATATACGTTCTAAATATATTCAAAAAAAAAATCTCGTCGATATTATTTAAAATAATCTATTTTAAATATTCAAAACTCGCTAAAATTGCCAAAATAAAAATTTTAAACTGACTTGATTTCCGGGTTATTACACCTGCGCTAATCCCTTATGAGATTTGGCTCAGGCTCGTGGTAGCCTGGTTATAGAGAAGGAAGAAGAAAGAGATACAGAATAGTCACAGAAAAACAGATCTGACAGATAAGAATATGCATGACCTCAGATTTAGATTTATAACCATGCCAAGATCACAATTAAAGTTCATATCTGAAAATAAATGTACTCGCAATTAAAAAGGAAAAATCTCGATTTCTGGGATCTGTATTCTGACACTGAATAGCGCTCCTTTGGCGTAGACTATCGATTAGATTAGAAAATAGTTGTTCTCTTTTAACTCTATTCAAATTGGAAGAAGATGCACTAGTTCTAGTTTTGATTCTAGCAGAGTAGCGACGCCATTTTTATTTTTAATTAGTAGAGGCAGAGTATAGGCAGAATGAAATTGTGTGGAGAGAAAGCTAGGTTTGGGGGTGTTCAAATATGAGAATAGGGTAATTTAGAGCCTTTAGATTAGTCCAGAAGCCATCAGAATCGTCCAGAGCAGCAGGACACATCACACAGCGAATTAAAGAGTGACACGTGGCGGAACAGGTCAAAGCTGGATCTGGGAAAACAGGGGGCAGGTCGACCCTAGTGTCGACCTATGTACCCAGGTCGACCCCCAGGTCGACACCCCAGGTCGACCCTAGTGTCGACCTGGGTCCTGGACGGGAATTTTCCCGCCTAGCCCGGGTGTCTGTTTTGAATTTCGAAATCTAAATTTTGAATTTCGGGCTGGTTTTTATTGAAACTTCTAAAGGCCATTTCTTCTTCATACAGAGTCTGATTTACGTAAACTTGGACTCTATTCAAAGTAAAATTTTGAGACGAACGCAATGGCGTAACACGTTTCTCTTAATTATTCTGTTACAATTTAATTATTCTCTGATTTTCTACTCTTATGTTCACAGAAAATACAGGGTGTTACACGTCGTGAATCGTTTTCGATGTTTAGTTGCACATGTCCTCTATATGTGCGGCTTGAGTCCCGTGGCAGGGCTAATCAAGAAACACAGAACTCGGTCAGGATCTTTAAGTTATCTGCCGATGCAAATGCTAAGGTCTGTTTGAACTCTGTGTGGCTATGGTCCCACTTGACCCCTCCCTCAACTAATGAAAGGCAACCAAGAAAATCAAGAATGAGAACTGTTCGTAGGCCCCTATGCCCCCACAAACCTATTGGCCAACCTCACCCATAACTAGATAGCAAGTATATGGTATTTTGGAGTTCTCCGCCTTTCCACTTCACGAGCTCGATTGACTCAAGATGTAGGTAAACGACGACGTGCTATTACGGGGCTAATCAAGATATCGCCGCCTCACGCTGGTCCATACTAGTCTTTAGGTTGCCTTATATTGCAACCAAGGCATACTCTTGGTTCTTCTAACGCAGATCTTAACCTCTGTGAGCCCAGAAGGATCATCTGCAACCTCACGGAGGGATACCAAGAGTACCCTCGAAGTTGCGTGCTTCGTAACCCAGATTGTTGGAGCCTTCTTCTTGGTCAGACAGACGTTCGCTCCTTCTCGTGTTCTACTTGGCTTTCTTGACTAAGATTTACTACCTAGTTCTCTTAACTAAGGTTTACTACTTAGTTTCCTGAATCGTTCGTTTTCTTAACTAAGGTTTACTACTTAGTCCTCTTAACTAAGGTTTACTACTTAGTTTCTCTTAATCGTTTGTTTTCTTAACTAAGGTTTATAACTTAGTCCTCTTAACTAAGGTTTACTACTTAGTTCTCTTTCTCGTTATTTACTTAGTTCTCTTAACTAAGGTTTATTACTTGGTTCTCTTACCCAAGGTTTGATACTTAGTTCTCTTTAACTAAGGTTTATTACTTAGTTCCTTTTAACTAAAGTTTACCTTATGAATTCAAGCATGACTTAAGTTCTCTTTATCAAATGATAGTGTACGGGTGTTCTACCAAATTTCCAGCTTAGATTAACTTATTTCATGGTATAAGTCGTCAGACCCTTCGAGTCTTGTATTACATCTTAAGTCATATTCATTTCTTATCCCTAGGATAAGTTTATCTATTATTTAATCTTATCATTCCCCACTTTTCCTTGCTTTGATACTGTTATATTGGTTAAGTTTGCCCATGTGTCCAAGTTGACTTAACCCCCAATCACGTATTCAATTCAACCCACGCATCATGTCAAATTGGTTAAGTGTTATCCAACAGTTCACGTTGACTTGACCTACCCATATATTGAGTCAAATTGGTTAAGTGCTATCTAGCGGTTCACGTTGACTTAACCCACCCATATATCATGTTAAATTGGTTAAGTGTTATCTATCAGTTCGTGTTGACTTAACCTACCTATATATCATGTCAAATTGGTTAAGTGTTATCTAGTGGTTCACGTTGACTTAACCCACCCATATATCGAGTCAAATTGGTTAAGTGTTGTCTAGTATTTCATGTTGACTTAACCTTACCATACAAGCATGTGTCATTAGCATTAATTAATTAGTAATGCCCAACCTCTCACATTAGACCTATTGCTGCGGTCACTGGATGTGCCGGTTGGTTCCGGGCAGGATTACACCACAACTCAATCTAACCTCGGGTTTCAAGCACGTTATGACTAACTTCTCACATTAGAACCTATTGTTTGCGATCACTGGATGTGCCAGGCGATTCCTGGCAGGATTACACCGCAAACTCATTCTAACCTTAAGTTAGCCATGTTTCATGTTTAGTTTATGTCCATTCTAGATGTCATATGTTAATTATCAATTCACAAGCATGTTCCTATTTATTCTAGATGTCATATGTTAATTATCAATTTCATGTCATGTGTCGAGTTCCGTAATTACATAAAAACATGGTTTTTCCAACATATTCCATTTTTAATTATGTTTCTAAGATCTTAACGGCATATCCAATTTCCAAGTCTCAAATTCAAGCTTTACCCAAAAACCCCAATTTATGTTCATGCTTATAACCCCATTAATAGGCTATACCTATTATTCCAGTTTTTCCATACATGTGTTCCTAACATGTTACTGTCATTCCTCATAGGTTGGTTAAGTTTATTCATATGTCAAGTGCTACTTAACCCATTTCTACTTTTCTTATACAACCATTCGTGAAATAATCTTTTTACCCAAATTACTCAATTATAGCCAAATTCACCAATTCCATGTTATTTATATCTAAACATGCCAATTTCCAAAATCCCATTATTCCCAATTTCATAAAATCAATATTTTCCCAATATATTTCCCCACGTTTATACATATAATCTAATTCACCTTTTAGGCTTAATTTCAAGTCTCAAACAAATTCCGCCAATTATCCCAATATGTGCAATAATAATTGTTATGCCACAATTCCCCAAATTTCGAATTATATTCCTCGATTGCATAAAATAAGTTATTCCCCAATATTCCCATATTTCAATCGTACGTATGTATACTAAGATTTCGTTTAGCTTCGAGATAACCTAGATCCAAAAATAAAAAGGGAAGGAGAATAAAAGAACAATTATTATAACATAAATCTTGTATTGAATTTATAACTGGGGAATGATGAGTGATAATAATACTATTATACAACAAGTTTATTATAATTCCACTCACCTTGACTGGATTGGGGAAAATAAACGATCTGTTGATGTAGAACGCTGATTTAATCTTCTTATTTGATTGTTGGTGAAGAACATGAATTGTTGATGAAGAACTTTGCTACTTGATTTGATTAAACTCCATAGTTGATGAAGAACTTGCAATATAATTTAGAGTTTTGGGGCGGCGGCCATGTTTGGTTGAAGTTTGGCGGCATGGAGGCGTCTTAAGGAATTGTTATGAATTAGGGTTAGGTCTTGCTATGTATTTATAGGTGTAGAGAGTGTGTTTTAGAGCCCTTAGATTGACCTAGAAGCCGTCCGATCCGTACAGCACATCAAAACACGTCACAGGAACTGAAATCGCCCAGATCTAGGGATAGGTCGACCTCCCTAAGGGTAGGTCGACCCCCAGGTCGACCTGACCCCCAGGTCGACCTACCTGGTTTTGGCGGGAAATTTCCCGCCCAGCTGCCTGGGTCGAATTTTGAACTGTTTTGAATTTTTGTTGAATCTTCTAAAGGCCATAAGTCCGATTTATGCAAACTTGGACTCTATTTCAAGCAGAATTTCTAGATGAATGCATTGGTGATGTCTGTTTTACATAATTGCTGATTTTTAAATTAAGTATCCTTATTTTATTATCTTTTCCGTTACGCACACTGTTATCAAATTAATTTTTCCTTCTCTTCCATATATTAATTAATTTTCATTATACATCACCATTATTTACCTATCTATGCATATACACATATTTTTACATATTTTTAATTATATTAAAAATGCGGGGTGTTACAGATAACCAAACTAAATATTTTTCGAACCAATTACAAACCAATCTAATTTCAAAATTGAACCAAACCGACCAAAGTAAATTGGTTCAGTTGGTTTATTTGGTTTAACCAAATAATACTCACCCCTTCCTATCTCACCACCTTGGTATTTTCACAAAACATTATAATTTTGTTACTTAGAAACTGTAGCTATATATTTATCTCAATGGTATACTTATATTGCAAATCAATCTAGAATGCTTTCTTACTTTTAAAACATATTAAATGAATTAAACCCATTACTTTAAAAATATATTCATCTCCTTCCCGCTGCACCTTCAACCACCTTCTAAACACTATGACCCCATCGGTGACACCATCTCCTCCTTCCGACTCCATCAACCCTCATCTTGACCACTGACATGCCACCGTCGGTGAGAAAGACTCCCACAACCGAAACCGAACCCTATTCCATTGAACTAGCAATAACTGTCACCATGCCTTACCGTTAACCACCATACTTTGCTAAAATGATGAGCTCTACCACCTCCACAGTTTCTCTTCAGACCAAGACACCCACCTCCTCACCGACGTCAAACAATCAACCAAAAACCACGCATGGTTCATGTAACAACCCTGATTTTTGGAATCAATTTAAAATTTATTTTTAATTGATTTAATTGGATTTTAAATATTTTAAACGATTTATTTTAAGAATTAACGACTTAAAATTTAATTAAAACAAACTCGAAATGTTGTGATAGTTTGAAAATTTAGTTTGAACTTTAAATTAATATATACAGAATTCGATATAAGTCAGATTTCTGTAAAACAAGAAATGTTAGGATCTATTTAATAATATCTTTCTAACGAATGAGAAAAATTGAGATTTCATAATATAAATTGTAAGTTATGTCCGTATTAAATTTTAAATAGTCGCTATAGAATTTATTAATATTTTAATATTATTTAAGCCCTTAAAAATAGCCATTTTGCAAACGACCTCCATTTTTGACAAACCCAATTTTATTGGATTCAAAATAAAAAATATTGTTAGATCTCAAATTTCATGATTTTTGGAGTCAGTACGTGACCGTGCTGGATTTTAATGTAAAACGATCAATATTTTTACTTTAAAAATATGCTATCGCAACAGACTGATTCGGAATTCGACAAAACAAGTTTTTGGGTCCGTAATGTCAAGTTGTAACTGTATGTCAATTTTCAGTGGAAACGGGATTCGTATGTGGCTATATGAAAATTTTCAAACGATGGATACAAACAAGGTTTGGATAAATCAATATATAATTTAATAATAAAATATTTCCCCCACATTGTATAACATCTTTATCATGTTCAACCCTAATCCATTCTCTTTCCTGGTCAGCGAAACTTCAACCGCTAGTAATTTACTTTCAAGCTAAAAACATGAGAAAATTCCATCTCTTAAAAATCAAAACAAATAAAATAAAAATCCATTAATCCCAAAACATATGTATTTGGATTCACACAAGCTATTTCTACAAATGGTTTGACTTTGGGAAGGTGCGACAATGATTTTATTTCGCTGAGAAAAAAACGGAGGCCTGTTGTTTTTGGAATTGGTAAGTTTCGTGATTGATGGATGTTTACAGTTTTAATGTTACCATTATTAAACTATGATAAGTGTTGATAAATAAAACATTTATATTATGAATTATTCTCGGATGACATTTTACCAACCCGTCTCCCAAATAATCGATAAATTCACATGGATTGTGATGTAAACCCTACACGAGTATTGGGACGATAATTTTACACATCTCCCAAGTATATAAATAATAATCATTGGACGTTAGTTGAAAACCCCACACGGGTCATGGAATGATAATTAATTTACACATCTCCCTTATATTTAATTGTATGTCAACCATTTGATTGACAGACCATTGTAAGCATTATTTAATCATTTAATGTTTATACAGTTGTAAATGCACTCTGGTTGTTATTTGGATGTTTAATAGTTGTTTATAACTATTGTTGAATACATGAGATGTACGAAATTCATATAACTAAAATCATATGTTAATTGATTGAGTCACATTCCAATTCGGAAATAATGAATATTTTAATCTAATATGTACTGAAATTTTGATGTTCGATTTTGGATGGACATGCAAACTACTGAAATATATGAAGCCGAGTTAAGTTGATAAACATCATTTTACCTCGAACGGATTTTTCTATCGATTTTATTCAGTTTTATAATGAATATAAAAAAAGTTTGATTTCAAAATCTGATATTTTGAAAATATTATTATTTTCATATTATAATAATCTAGTATGTTGAATTTTGATTTAAAATCGAAATGGAAGTTGAAATCGTTTTTAAATGAATTTATAAACGTTATATAATATACGTTTTGAATGGAAATTACTGAAATTTATTATATATACTTAAATGGTTTAAATAGAACGTGTCGCGCATCGACTGTTTGCGAATTTCGGCCATTGACTTTGAATTGACGTAACAAGAGATCCGACCGTCAGATTCTCTTGAAACTGGAACTGTTGGATTCGTATCAAAAATATCTTTCGAATGATAATAAGAGATTTAAAATCTAACGGTTAGATTTTGTGAAATGTTAAATTCAAATTTGAATAAAAATAGCGCCAATGCAGCTAAATGTCCTGAAACGTCATTTAACTGAAAGGGCCTATTTTTAAATGAATAAATGATTTGAAAGGATTTTTGGATTAAATATTCTAGTTTTGAAAAGATAAATGTTATTTTTATCTGAAGAAGCAGTTAACAACTAGTGTAAGAATTCAATGTTTTTAAATTAACAAATTGAATTGTGAGTGGTTTTAATATAACTTAAATTTTCCAACATATGAATTGGAATGGAAATTATCTTCGGATAATTCGAGATTGGATTCCGTGATTATACGGATATCATTGAGGAATTTGGAAGATATAAGTATTGTTATTCCTAATACGATATCTGTTGGTTTTAGAATTTGATATTGAATATAAGTCGATATGATTTTTATTCAGAGCCTTGTATTTAATATCATATTGGATTTTGGGTTTGTCATAAATGGTGTCTTAAATAACGCTGTTCTTAAACCCAGTTGAGAAAGGAATAAGTATTTTAATGATATTTTCCAATTAATAAATATAATTGAAATTAAATGAAGTTGATTTTGGGTTCATTGTGAACGATGTTTTAAATGACATTAGTTCTTAAACCCAATTAACAATGAAATTATGATTCTGAATTTATTAATCTCTTAACTAAGATTAAATGGAACTTTCCAAAGTAAAGTTTTCCAGTTTAATATATTAAATTGGAATTGGGTGGAATTCGATTTATTAACAATCGAGATGAGTTTCTGTGAAGGAAGACCACCACTATTTATGGAATTTAAAAGGTCTTGTCGTTATTCCGTTTATAGTATTAGTCTGATATGGAAATTCATATTGATTACGACTGATCCAATTTCTATGAACTTCCATTTTGATGAAAGATGATTTTGGGTTTATTGTGAACTGTGTTTTAAATGACATTGGTTCTTTAACCTAGTTAAAGACAGGATTAATTTTATAAAGTTGAGCAATCATTAAGTAATGATTTATGAGATTAAAACTTGGAGTTTTAATAAATCTTTAATTTGATTGAAATGTGAATGGGATAACTAAATTTATCAAATTCATTAAGTGTTCGAGAATGGAGTAGCACTAGTTTTACTCCATGTGATTGTTAAATCTTTAATTAGATTTGAACGTTAAATGGTAATTATTTTTGCCGATACTAATCGGTTTTAGATATGGAGTACCACCAGTTTTGCTCCATGGAATGAATGTGTGGGGATTGAGATAATAAAATGAACGATTACTTCGGTAAGGCTCGATAATCCCGACTAGTTTTATAAACCTTAATTTTGTTTAGGATTGTTAAAAGATAATACGAAATCTTTTGCAATGGTTTTCAAAGAAAGATTTAAACAAAGGTTTAAACGAATTAAATCTTTGATAAGATTTATAGGAATAATTCCCAGTAATAAGAATATTTGAATAACAGAATATTCTAGATTGCAATAAGACGTATGATGTGATTTTTATTTCACTTGATTTTAAGGTATGCGAGTTATTCGGAAAGACCGGGTTTAACCCATTCTGAATAACTGATACATGATTAAAAGTTGAAGATATGAAGATGGTGGTTGAAGACCGAAGATCTTCACATCGTAGGAATGATTACTGATGTGACGACTCGCACTTCCACCTACTTCAAATCGACCAAAACTGAAACCCACGTCGATTCAAGGTAAGTAAAAGTATGTTTCGTTAGGGTTTATCAGAGCAGACACAGCGGAATACAAAGCTTACATCGTAATTGATAAAATATAATAAGAATATATTATTGCAGCGAAAACATTTTGAATACCATTCTGATTTTACATACCATTACTCCATGAAGATTTAACATAATATACCGATAATAGGGCCTTCATATCGAAACTCCAGGTCTCTCTGGAATTCCAAGTCTTCAAGCTTGAACCCAATCTCGAAAACTGAAAAACTAACTAACAGACTGCCCGTGTGGAAATTGTGGGTACCCAGAGTTTGCAAGGGAAAAACAAACTATGAGTTAGTCATGGGACTGGTGTGAGAAAACTTTATTAACAAATCTTATGTTTAGCCGTATTTTGATTAAAGTATTTCGGGACCACGCCGCATGTCATGGAATGGTTTTCTCCCAAGGATACGTGCACAAACACAACAACCATAACTAATTATAACAACCATAAAACAGATTTGAAAACATGACTTTAGAAAAAATGAACGATTATAAGCCCCAGGTCCCATCACACAATGCAAGCGCACACAAAAGGATAGGGGGTTGCCTTATAATCGCAAAATATGGTTGATATAGTTCAAATTAAAAACGTTTGATATTATTATAATGACTTGGGTGTGAAAAATCCTTTCGAAAATAAACTTATGAATCTTAGCTTACATGGTGCCTCATCCCACTATGTTGGCTACATAGGTATACAACTGAAAATCGTAAAGGGTTTCATATTGGAAGTTGGATTTCCATCAATGAGCCTAGGCTAAGGATCTTCCAAGTCCGATTCGAAACCCCCAACTAGGTTCCAGGATCCTGTTTGGCTCTTTTAGAGCAGCAGGGTCGGTCCACCCAACTTCGTGGATTAAAGTAACAGCCTGAACATAACGTCCCTCGGTCTGTGAGTAGACTATCATCAAGGTATATTGACCTAGTCCGAGGTGCCTCATCCAACAAACCACATAAGTAAATGCCTGGGCTCCATAACATGGTGTTACCTTTTGCTAGATGGAATGTTAAGCCCCTACCCCTGCGGTCTATAATCCTGTTTCGACTCAATCCGGGTTGGGAGGTCCGCGAAGTCACGTCATACACAAAGCTACGCATTTAAGCCACGCTTTGGTCTTCAACCACAAGGCCCTTATTTCCAACAAAAGCCTTGATCATTTCCACTTATCATGCCACACTATCATTCTTTAAAACACAAACTGCTATCCACCAACATACAAACTTTGAGCTCGTCGTCTCAAAGAAGGGTGTCAAGTAAGAGAATAAATTCTCCGCCACCAAACAGAAGTATGTTTAGTAAATGTCAGTCTATATTTTACAAAATACAGTGTCAGAAACGAAATCTATAAGCAAGTCCATTCTGGGAATAGGAACGAAATCGAAGGCACTTGATTCCACATCCCCACTTGGGAGTGCAAGTCCTTGCAATCCGATATGCTTTAAGTATGGTCAGATAATGCCATCAATTTAGCCTCTTGAGGAGGGACCCCGAGCATCGACAAGCTATCCATCCGGTGTGAAGAATACCGGTCTTCAACCATCATCGTCATCATCTTGATATCAGCTTCACGTCGTATAATTATTCGAAATGCATAAAAAGCCGGCCTTTCCAAATAATTAGCGCAATTTAAAAACACAATTACGGAACACACATGCTTTCAACCAATCTCCTTCTGTCTTGGATTTATTAAATTAAACCTCTTTAAACCCATTCTCAAATTATCTTTAACAAAATCCATATTTTAACTTTTCTTCTTTAAAACACATCATTTCTCAAAGATACTTTAGCCTCTAAACCTCAATTAACTTCCCGTTTAATAACTCGTTATCCGGATCCAGTTTATTTTGAAAACCCTTGATCCAAGTTTCTAATCAAAACGTTATTCAATTCTTTAATCTTAATTAAAGATTATACTTCCTTCCCAATTCCTTACCTTCAATTTCTTCAAATCAAAGATCTGATTAAATCCCAAATTACGATACGAATTTCCATAACTCAATCTCATCAGGTTTCAAGAATGACATTATTGAAGATACCATTCACAACAAAACCTAAATCAATCGATATTGAACATAAGTTACAAAGAAATTGAATCTACTTATATTCGATATCAATTCTCATAAACAACGAATACCATAAGAGGAATAATGATATAATAATATCTTCCAAATTCCTCAAATAGTATATGTTTACACCACAGAATTTCATATCAAATATCCGAAGATTATTTCTATCCAACTTATCTCAATCAAATTGGGAAACTCGTATCTTAATTAAAAGATTTACTCATCTCTTTGACATTAGATCTGGATAGAAATACCATCAACCTATCCTCAATATTAATATCCATATCCAACTCATACTATAAGCGGAATAACGGTGAACTACTTTTTAAATTCCTCGAATAGTAAGAGTCATCATCAACCGAATTAATATCAAACATACGAAGCTTTATCTCCAACCATATCAAATGATTTAAAATCGAAAAACCCGTTTAAATATCAAATAAATCAAATTTAATTTCCATATAAAACATTTTCGATACCTATAAATCTTCGAAAACATTCCACCAATCATTTACTTATAGTTCGGTAAAAAGTTCGCGGGTTAAAAACTTCAAAATAGATTGCTTTCAAAGAAAGTGTTACAATAGTATTTCAAAGGTGTTACAAAAGCGTTACAAAAGCGTTATCTTGATACTTTGATCAAAATATCGTTTATCTAAGCAAAAACTTATACTTTACAATTCAAAACACTTCTACAAAAATTATATTAATTTTGCAAATTTTTCCCATATTTTTAAAAAATTTAAGATAGATTTTTTTAGTTATGGCCGGCGACTGCTCTTACAACGACCTTTTCAAAACGGTTTTAAATTCAACTTAAAAATTATTACCTGAAATTAAAATTTGCTTTCACTCATTTGAAAGCTCTCGTAAATAAGAATCAAACGTACTTTGTTTCGTGGAAATCTATTTTAAGTTGCAAAAGTTATAAATATTTGTAAACAAAATACACGAATTGTCGTTGTACGACAAACTCTATTTTGATCGCAAATAAAATTATTCTACGATACTTCAAAATATCTTTGAAAACCATTATATACTTATATAAAAAATTTAAAAAGTAAATTGACTTTCCAAATTATTTTGGTTTTTAACATTCAACTTTTATTTTTCTCTTAATAAATTAAATTTTAATTTATTTCTAATCTCAAATAATTTCAAATCAGATTTTAATTATCCATCCCATCCGTCGGATCAGCTAGGGATAGCCAGGGAGAGCAGGAAACTATATTTTCCAAACCTAAGCCTAGACATTATCCTCTCTGTCATCCTTGAATGCTCCGGTATTTATTTATTCATTTAAAGAGACTTTATCATAAATTATTATCCTTCAACTTAAAAAATATTGCTTCTAGTTACGAAGGAGATTTGCTGATCACCAATGTAATACCATAATTGATGTGTCATGGTGTGTGTGAAACAACAACCAATATAAACATTCATAACAACCATCATTAACATAATTAAATAATAACTGTGCACAAGCGTTATAACACTAACGCTTAATTGTTTGTGTGTTCTAAAGTACACAACCATCATCCATCATAACAAACATCATACATGCAAATCATTATATCAAGCAACAAAACCCTTTAAAGGTTTAATTTTTCTCACCCCGTGAAGTCCAAGCTTTTGCCTAAGGGTCCCTGGCTCCTAATCTTGCCCTCCTTTCTCCTTTTCTTCCTTTTCCTTTACGCTTTTTTCTTATAATTAACGATTTTCGGCCATGGCCACGAGCTTAAGGGAGAGGGAGGAAGAAGAAGATTTTCAAGAGAAGAAAGTGAATGAGATGGTAAAGAAGGTAAGGGTGGTGGGTATATATAAGGGTGAAAATGGTGTGGATTGCTTATGTGTCTTAAATCCAAGGGTAGAAAATGTGTGGCTAGGATTGAACGATAGTGGTTTTCAGAAAATGTGTGTAGAAAGTGTTCTTTCTCAAGCACCTCTGGCCTCGAATCGGAGTATCAAACGATAACGGTTTTCAGAAATTCTTCAACCATATTGTCTGGTTTCTAACTTACTTCAATCCTACGTGTTCAAATCCAAAATCGGAGTTCATTTGGATTTTCAAATAATTTATTTTAATTTGTTTTCTTAATAACTTTCAATATTTGATACGGGATTTTCCCAGATTTCATACACAACTAATATTCTATGTTCTAAATTTTTCTGGACAGGCCTCAGGTTTCATTTTTGCCGTTAGCACTATTAAATTCCAATTATCGTCAAAATTTAGTTCAAATTTTGGCCTTTTATTTATTCTTTTCTACATACCGATGCCGTTTTACGCGAAACTTCCCTGAGTACTAAAATTCACTATTCCGGACCCAACGGAGGTGGTCTCACAATCTAATGATATTCCATTCTCAAGATATCCTCAAAATCGTCCGTTTTTAGTTCAAATTTTGAATCTTTTGTGAATTTAACATATCTAACGGATGCCATTTTTTGATGTAACTTGGTTGGTTACCAAATTTCATCATTTCGGATTTAATGGAACTGATTTCATCAAAATCCGAGTTTGTTAGCTACTAGTTCCTTAAGAAACTACTATTTCTTAAGAGAAATCGATATTAAATTTGTTCTGAAATTTCTGGGTCGTTACAACTGATGTCTCAATTGGGCTGTACACCCGAGACGAGGTAACGAGTGGTGATTATCCAGACGTACTTGAAGATCGACCAGATATGCGAGGGCCTCTCTCCTTTATTGGACATGTAACACCCCGTAATTCTGATAAGATTAATATTCACAAATTAAAGAATAACTAATCTCAGACGTGAGAATTGTGGGAAACGGGTTGCGCCATTGTGTTCGTCTCGGAATTCTGGTTGAAATAGAGTCCGAGTTTGCGTGAATTAGACTTCGTATGAAGAAGTTATGGCCATCGGAAGTTTCAGAAAATTCAAAACAGCTCGCAGGAAATTTAAAATTCAAACTGAAAAGTGCAGAAGCGGGCAGGGCGGGAAAAATTCCCGCCCAGGCAGGTCGACCGGGGGGTCAACACTAGTGTCGACCTGCCCCCTCCCCCCCCCCCAGGTCGACTATAGTGTCGACCTGCGTGTCGACCTGGGTCTGGCGGCTAGGGTTTTAGACTGAGCCTGTTTTTGACTGAATGATGACCCATTAGGGTTTTGACCTAATCTGGTTGGCTGGGATTAGTCCTGAATTGATCTGACGGTCTAAATAAACTCTAAACTCTATAAATACCTAGGTAGTCTCTCACCCTAATTCATAAGAAAAATAGAATAGCTACCGTCATACCGCCGCCATGGAACTTAGTGGAGCCGCCGCCAACTAGGAAGGAAGAAAAGCTAATCAATCCTAATTCTACTCAACTCTAAAGCAAAGCAAAACTCTCTTTTCTTCTCTAATTTGTGAGTATGATAGTCTTAACAAGATTATTATTATTTTAATTAGGATAAGTCATGAATGGATTATGAGTAGATGATGTGAATCGTCATATATGTTGTTGTAAACCTTATGCTATCATGTATGTTATAAATCCTATGCTATGTATCCTATATGTTGTAAATCATGCTATGATGATGTTATGTATGTTGAGAGTTTCTATGCTAAATTGTGATAAATCATACATGCTTTAAAGTCATGATGTTATTGTTTATGCTAATTAATTCATGTTAATCACATCATGATGTTGATGTTATTTGGGTTATGTTAATCTATACGACAAGTCACATATGAAAGTTTAGGTTGAGATTATGAACATATGCCATGACATCTATTATGACATCTAGAATTATGATATGACATATGTGAAATGCTATGCTAGTTCACACCATCATTATGTTGCCTAAAAACCCCTTATGCAAGTTTGTAGATAAATTTGAGTATGATCATATCATGTAAATTGTGACATTTAACAAGTTGACACCTTTACATCCTTAACATGGGTAGTTTATGCAAGTTTCACCCCTATTATGATTGGATTATTTTATTTGTTCATATGTTGTGATAATTTATCTTTGTGCTATGAGTTAGACTATTCGAGTCTAACGTATATTCTGCGTTGAATAAGCGAACGTATAAACGTGGGGTAGGGGTAATATTAAGGATTTAATAATAAGAAGTTGGGGTGCAATTGATATGATTTTGCATGCCATGAGTGGATGACCATAATTGAGTCAATTATGGACATCAATAAAAATGGATTTAATTAATAACTTGGATA
This sequence comes from Allium sativum, assembly GCA_030737875.1. Classification (NCBI taxonomy): domain Eukaryota; kingdom Viridiplantae; phylum Streptophyta; class Magnoliopsida; order Asparagales; family Amaryllidaceae; genus Allium; species Allium sativum. The sequence goes on along the minus strand of CM060916.1, from coordinate 602,479,336 downwards.
GGGAATTATTAAAACTGGGGTAAAAGATTATAAGTGATAATCAATGCTTAGGACACGAGGTTGGACTCGTTTGTGACGTAAACCTGCCCGAAACAGCCCGACAAATCCAGTGGTCACAAATGTCAGCCCAATGTGAGAGGTCCTAGGCCTAAACTAAAGCATAACAGTTGTAAAGACACGAGGTTAGACTCTTTTATGGTGTAAGACTGCCCGGACCCGCCCGGCATATCCAGTTGCCATAAATGCCAGTCTAATGTGAGAGGTCTTTATGAGGTTATGGCCTGAATGAATTAAGAAATACTTAACCAGATAAACATGTAAGGTGGGACATGGGGGTTAAGTAGGTGCCTTGGGTGGCATGAGGAATCTAGTGGGTGCCCTTAGTGGCATGTGAAATACGATTAGTAAGACTTAACCAAACACACATGTAAATGAACATGACTAAGAGGGTTAAGTGGGATATACTAGTGGTGACAAGCTTAGGTGGGTAGCTTGTGGGGGCCCATTTCAACCAGTATCCCAAACGTATCTTTGTGGGCTCGATCCAAGTCGAGGACGGGACACGCATACTGGGTTTGACTATAAGAGGCCAAAACGGGGAGCGGTGGCAACGCAAGTCCAACGTGTTTCATATGCGTGTGTGGACCCGGGCTGGTAGGTAAGACGTTGTTGCATCGTGTAGGTATAAGCTGTGCAATCTCAAGTTGTATCGGGTTGCCACTTTAGGGGAGTGATACACCCCACTATGGGGCCAGCACGGGTATCTACGAGTAGGGAGCCGATCGAAAGTGGGTAGTGGGGTACACCTAGTGGAGATAGGGCAGACGGCACCTATGTAGTCAGCTAGGGGTACGTAAGGCTTTTTATATTGTTTCTGTGTGAAGCAAGTGGGATCAACCTTTAGGATGACTGGTGTGGTGCAGTGTAGTAATGTGCGGTGCAGTGTAGTAATGTGTGGTGCAGTGTAGTAACTATTCGTTAGTAATTAGGTATGCCTTTAACATTATCTTTAACGTTATCTTAAACGTTATCTTTATCTGCTTTTCCATACCCAATAGTTCATAGACATTTACTTGTCTTCCAGCTTATGCCTTAGTCTAGTTATTTTGATAATAGTATTGTTAGAATCATCATACTCGCCAGGCTTTATGTCTGACCCCCTCCATTTCTATCCTTTTTCCCCTCCAGGTCCTCAGATTGGGCCCAGCTCTAGTGGAGTTTGATTGGATTGCTTCATCTTTCTTTGGAAAACTTGGACCGTTGAAGTAAAGTCCAGCTTGGTTATCTTTTAATGGCTATTTATGTAATGGGATTATGTATTTTGTTTTTATGAAGATGGATATTGTACTTGGTTATGATCTATGGTTTTATGATGTAACAAACATGTTTAATTTCCGCTGCAATAAAATGAAGTTTTAGATTTCCAAGTACTATTTATTATCTGTCTTGTTGTAATTTTTCTATTCTATATTCACTTATAACCTCCATGGAAGTTAATGCATTCCCTTTGTGAGTGACATTAATGGACGTGGGGTGTTACACGTGGTATCAGAGCTTAAGGTTACCAGAACAGATAATTTTTTTAGAAAAACTATTTTTCTAAAGTATTTTTGGAAGAAGTGTTTTCGAAAACATGTCTTAATGAGTGATTTAAAGAGAAAAGTTTTTCAGAAAAAAACATAATCCCCAATAGCCATATATCTTTATCTTTCGAATTCTCCATTTTGAATCTTTCCTTTTTCGTTTCAGCATGGCTGAAGATCTTAACCTTCCGGGGGGTGTAACAATACCAGGATGGTATAGGAGGTTATTAGAGGCTAGGGTCGCCGCAGGTCCGGCCAATGTTCCTCCACCACCAGTTGCACCCGTTCCTCCTCCTCCTCGCGTAGATACTTTTGCAAAGACGTGCAAGGAATTTAAGGCTATGGGTGGAAAACCCTTCCAAGGGTCAGAAACGTTTGTGGAAGCTAGAGATTGGCTTAGGGAGGTGGAAGAATTGCTAGAAATCTTTGAAGTGGAAGAAGGGAGGAGAGTTAAATTAGCAGCTTGGTTGATGAAGGGAGAGGCCTCGTTTTGGTGGGAGGTCACTAATGGGGAGCGTCCTGTTGATTCTTGGGCGGATTTCAGACATAGGTTTGAAGCGAAGTTTCTCTCAAGGGCAGAAGAGAATCTATATATGGAAAAGTTCTTGACATTAAAGCAAGGAAGCTCATCAGTAAAAGAATATGTCAACAAATTTAATCAGTTAGCAAGGTTTGGCTTGGACTTAGTGAACACGCCGGAGAAGAAGGCACTGAGGTTCGTTAATGGATTGAATGAACCATTGCAAGGGTTGGCTATGACCCACATCCCTATGGGGGCCACCTTTGAGAAGCTTGTAGACATGGCACCCATGCACGAGGAGAAAAGCGCTAAAGTTGATAAGGCACCCGAGAAGAAAGGGGATCAGAAAAAACCACAACAGCAAAACAATAAGGGTGGTAAAGACAATAATGGCAAGGGAAAGAAGAAATGCTTTAACTGTGGGACACCAGGCCATCTCAGCAAGGATTGCCGAAAGAAAAAGAAGACTAGCTGTTTCCACTGTGGCGAAGCGGGACATCTAGTGAAGGACTGCCCAAAGAAGGGGCAGAGGGCAGGAGATACCTCGGGAGGACAGGTGCAGGCTCTTATGGCACCAGGGCAGGCAAGGGGACAAGTTCAGGCTCTCGCGGTCCCACCGCTGCAAAAACGAGGTAGAACCATTTCTGTTGAAAGCTTAGTTTTTCTGTTTGATCATCCTGTCCGTACCTTATTTGATTCGGGCACATCACATTCGTTTATCTCTACATCATTAGTTGAATCACTGCACTTAAACACCAGTTTAGTGGAGGATCCATTAGTTGTTTCGAATCCAATAGGGGGCTCAGCTTATTTGTCCATGATGTGTTTGGATTTGAAAATTTCTATACTTAGCATTAAGTTTAGATGTGATGCTTATGTGTTGGGCTTCACGGGCTATGGACTAATTTTAGGAATGGATTGGTTTCCAGAAATGGGGCCGTTCTTAATTGCGAAAGGAGAGTAGTTAGGCTTATGACTCGCCTTGGCAACACTCTCGAAATCTTTTGTAGTCCCATAAATTCCGTTATGCTAAGTTATTTAGAATCGCTTGACGCGTCTGAGGAAAATCTACAATCTGTTAGAGTGGTTCGGGAATATTCGGATGTGTTTGAGGAGGTGAAGGGCTTGCCTCCGAAGCGGGAGATAGATTTTCGAATATATCTTGTGGATAATGCGAAACCAGTATCTTTGCCAGTACACCACATGGCTCCACGTGAAAGGAGGGAACTCGATAAGCAAGTGAAGGAGTTGCTTGAGAAGGGGTTCATAAGACGAAGTATATCGGAGTGGGGTGCTCCAGTAGTATTTTCCACGAAGGCGGATGGGTCCCTTAGACTTTGTGTGGACTATAGAGAACTTAATAAGCTTACTAAGAAAAACAGACACCCACTGCCGAGAATTGACGATCTCTTCGATCAGTTAGTTGGCATCTCAGTGTTTTCATAGTTGGACTTAGCCACTGGTTTCCATCAGTTGAGAGTGGCTGAGGATAGCATAGACAAGACTGCCTTTAGGACTCCGGACGGTTTCTATGAATGGCTGGTGATGCCCTTCGGTTTGACAAATGCCCCCGCATACTTTGTTGATCTGATGAGTAGGGTGTTTAGGGAGTACCTTAACAAATTTGTGGTAGTCTTTGTAGACGACATCTTGATCTTTTCTAAGGATGAAGAAGAGCATGCCCTACATCTTAGGGAAGTGTTGGATACCTTACGAGCACATAATCTTAAAGCCAAATTTTCTAAGTGTCACTTTTGGCGGAAAGAAGTGCGATTCTTAGGGCACGTGGTTTCCAAGGAAGGGATAGTTGTGGATCCCGCGAAGGTGGTGGCCATCCAAGATTGGAAGGTCCCTAAAAATGCTACCGAAGTGAGAAGTTTCTTGGGGTTGGTTGGCTACTATAGGAAGTTTATCAAAGACTTCGCAAAGATATCAGCTCCATTGACACGCTTGACGAAGAAGAACCTAATCTTCGAGTGGGACGTAGATTGTGATGATGCGTTCCAACGTTTGAAGAGAGCTCTGACCTCAGCCCCAATCTTAGTGCTGCCAGACGGGAGTAAGCCATTTACCATTTATACTGACGCTTGTAGGATAGGACTAGGCGCAGTCCTAATACAAGAGGGTAGGGTAATAGCCTATGGTGGAAGGCAGTTGAGAGCGCATGAGAAGAATTACCCTACACATGACCTGGAGTAGGCCACTATTGTTTTCGTGCTTAAGTCTTGGCGTCATTATCTTCTTGGCGAAAGATTCGAATTATTCACTGACCACAAATCGCTAAAATACATATTCTCTCAAAAGGACTTGAACTTAAGGCAGCAAAGGTGGATGAAGTTCTTAGCATCCTACGACTTCGAGATAGCATATACCCCTGGCAAGGTTAACGTAGTGGCAGATGCCTTAAGTAGAAAAAGATTATCCTTAAGTCCTTTGTTTGTTGAGCGGCGAAGTTTAGAGTTCATCTCAATGTTTGATTTTAAGCCTTCCGTTAACTTTGTACCCGGTTTACTAGCATCCTTAGAGGTTAGACCTACGCTTTTGGCACGGATTGACGAGGCACAGCGAGACAACCCACAATTGGTTGAGTTAGTAGAAAATCTCAAAGGAGGGGAGTCATCAAGCCATCTCCGTAGGTATACCCTAGATGATAAGGGTTGGTTACGTAGGGACGGTAGACTTTGTGTACCAAAAGACGATGACTTAAGGAAGACCATTCTTGATGATGCACATCGTTCGAAGATGACCATTCATCCCGGCGGGGACAAGATGTACAAAGACATGAAGCGAGTTTTCTTTTGGGCCGGTATGAAGAGGGACATGGCCGAGTATGTCGCTAGATGCTTGGTGTGCCAACAAATAAAAGTGGAGCAAAAGAAACCCGGTGGATTGCTTCACCCATTGGAGGTTCCACTATGGAAGTGGGAGAGTGTCTCGATGGATTTTGTGGATGGATTACCAAGATCAAGGAAGGGTAATACGGGGATTTGGGTTATAGTAGATAAACTTACTAAGAGCGCCCATTTCATTCCCGTAAAGAGTAAGAGGACTGCTCCATGGTTAGCTTCTGTATACGTCCGAGAGATAGTTCGTTTGCACGGTGTTCCTTCTAGCATAGTGAGCGACCGCAATCCTATTTTCACTAGCGAATTTTGGAGAAGCTTGCAAGAGGCGGTAGGGACTCAGTTATGTTTGAGCACCGCATATCATCCTCAGACGGACGGCCAGACCGAGAGGGTGAATCGCATTCTAGAGGACCTATTGAGACTATGTATCCTAGACTTTGGGGGTACATGGGAAGAGCATCTTCCATTGGTGGAGTTCGCATATAATAACAGCTTTCAGTCCAGCATTGGCATGGCACCTTTCGAAGCTCTTTATGGACGACCCTGTCGTTCACCTACATGTTGGTGGGAATCTACGGATAAGATCTTACTTGGGACCGATATGATTAGGGAGACTTCGGAGAAGATCGACTTGATTCGAAGGAGGATGAAAACAGCACAAGATAGGCAGAAATCTTATGCGGATAAGAGGAGGACAGATCTCGAGTTTGAGGTTGGGGACATGGTCTTTGTCAAAGTGTCTCCATTACGAAACGTTGTTCGCTTTGGGTCCGTTGGGAAGTTAGCACCAAGGTTTGTAGGGCCGTTTCCTATTAAGGAGAAGATTGGACAGATGACGTATAGAGTGGAACTGCCCGAGAGACTTTGTGGTGTACACGACGTATTCCATGTGTCACACTTGAGGAAGTGCTTGCACGAGACCGCAGAAGTGGTAGAGCCAAGCTTGCTTAGAGAGGTGGAGAAAGAGCGTGATGCGACGATTCGATGAGCTCCTACGCGCATTCTTGGGTCAGAGATCAAGAAGCTGAGGAATCGAGAGGTCAGACTAGTCAAAGTACAATGGGGAGATGATGAGAGCAACGCTACTTGGGATACAGAAGAGAAGATGCGTTCACGATACCCTTTCCTTTTCGAGGGTATGTCCTTTAATTTCTCCTTTATCGCTTATCTTGTACTTATCTTTAGAGTATCCTCTCGCTAGTATTCTTGACCTTTAGTTAGGATAACCCTATGGTTGAAACATGTGTTTGAGACATGTTATGTATGATGGATGCAAAGTGGATGCAAGTGTTTGCTAGTGCTTGCTCGTGGACGCATATACACACACTATTAGGCACTAGATCGGCTCAGTCACTTCATATTGCATATTGCATATAAATGGCTGTATTTAGTAAAATGGATGTATGATGATTGTTTTATCATATGGATGCTACATTCGGATGATGATTGTGCACGCATATAGAGATAATATGTTGCATTAAGGAACTTTTGCATACATAATGGACGCATGGCACTATCATGAATTGTATTAAGGAGGTCAACTGAATCAGTGGACCGCCTGATTTTGCATTAGATACGGACATATATACACACACTGTGCATTTAAACATGAAAGCATTAGAAGTCTATAAGGACAATGGATGCCTATGTTTGATGGTTGAGTAGATGGATGATTGGATGTTAGGATATACATTCTTCTTGACTTGAAGATTTCGGGGACGAAATCCTTTAAGGAGGTGAGAATGTAACACCCCGTAATTCTGATAATATTAATATTCACAAATTAAAGAATAACTAATCTCAGACGTGAGAATTGTGGGAAACGGGTTGCGCCATTGTGTTCGTCTCGGAATTCTGGTTGAAATAAAGTCCGAGTTTGCGTGAATTGGACTTCATATGAAGAAGTTATGGCCATCGGAAGTTTCAGAAAATTCAAAACAGCTCGCAGGAAATTTAAAATTCAAACTGAAAAGTGCAGAAGCGGGCTGGGCGGGAAAAATTCCCGCCCAGGCAGGTCGACTGGGGGGTCGACACTAGTGTCGACCTGCCCCCCCTCCCCCACCCAGGTCGACTATAGTGTCGACCTGGGTCTGGCGGCTAGGGTTTTAGACTGAGCCTGTTTTTGACTGAGTGATGACCCATTAGGGTTTTGACCTAATCTGGTTGGCTGGGATTAGTCCTGAATTGATCTAACGGTCTAAATAATCTCTAAACTCTATAAATACCTAGGTAGTCTCTCACCCTAATTCATAAGAAAAATAGAATAGCTACCGTCATACCGCCGCCATGGAACTCAGTGGAGCCGCCGCCAACTAGGAAGGAAGAAAAGCTAATCAATCCTAATTCTACTCAACTCTAAAGCAAAGTAAAACTCTCTTTTCTTCTCTAATTTGTGAGTATGATAGTCTTAACAAGATTATTATTATTTTAATTAGGATAAGTCATGAATGGATTATGAGTAGATGATGTGAATCGTCATATATGTTGTTGTAAACCTTATGCTATCATGTATGTTATAAATCCTATGCTATGTATCCTATATGTTGTAAATCATGCTATGATGATGTTATGTATGTTGAGAGTTTCTATGCTAAATTGTGATAAATCATACATGCTTTAAAGTCATGATGTTATTGTTTATGCTAATTAATTCATGTTAATCACATCATGATGTTGATGTTATTTGGGTTATGTTAATCTATATGACAAGTCACATATGAAAGTTTAGGTTGAGATTATGAACATATGCCATGACATCTATTATGACATCTAGAATTATGATATGACATATGTGAAATGCTATGCTATTTCACACCATCATTATGTTGCCTAAAACCCCCTTATGCAAGTTTGTAGATAAATTTGAGTATGATCATATCATGTAAATTGTGACATTTAACAAGTTGACACCTTTACATCCTTAACATGGGTAGTTTATGCAAGTTTCACCCCTATTATGATTGGATTATTTTATTTGTTCATATGTTGTGATAATTTATCTTTGTGCTATGAGTTAGACTATTCGAGTCTAACGTATATTCTGCGTTGAATAAGCGAACGTATAAACGTTGGGTAGGGGTAATATTAAGGATTTAATAATAAGAATTTGGGGTGCAATTGATATGATTTTGCATGCCATGAGTGGATGACCATAATTGAGTCAATTATGGACATCAATAAAAATGGATTTAATTAAAACTTGGATAGGGAATTATTAAAACTGGGGTAAAAGATTATAAGTGATAATCAATGCTTAGGACACGAGGTTGGACTCGTTTGTGACGTAAACCTGCCCGGAACCGCCCGGCAAATCCAGTGGTCACAAATGTCAGCCCAATGTGAGAGGTCCTAGGCCTAAACTAAAGCATAACAGTTGTAAAGACACGAGGTTAGACTCTTTTATGGTGTAAGACTGCCCGGACCCGCCCGGCATATCCAGCTGCCATAAATGCCAGTCTAGTGTGAGAGGTCTTTATGAGGTTATGGCCTGAATGAATTAAGAAATACTTAACCAGATAAACATGTAAGGTGAGACATGGGGGTTAAGTAGGTGCCTTGGGTGGCATGAGGAATCTAGTGGGTGCCCTTAGTGGCATGTGAAATACGATTAGTAAGACTTAACCAAACACACATGTAAATGAACATGACTAAGAGGGTTAAGTGGGATATACTAGTGGTGACAAGCTTAGGTGGGTAGCTTGTGGGGGCCCATTTCAACCAGTATCCCAAACGTATCTTTGTGGGCTCGACCCAAGTCGAGGACGGGACACGCATACTGGGTTTGACTATAAGAGGCCAAAACGGGGAGCGGTGGCAACGCAAGTCCAACGGGTTTCATATGCGTGTGTGGACCCGGGCTGGTAGGTAAGACGTTGTTGCATCGTGTAGGTATAAGTCGTGCATTCTCAAGTTGTGTCGGGTTGCCACTTTAGGGGAGTGATACACCCCACTGTGGGACCAGCACGGGTATCTACGAGTAGGGAGCCGATCGAAAGTGGGTAGTGGGGTACACCTAGTGGAGATAGGGGCAGACGGCACCTATGTAGTCAGCTAGGGGTACGTAAGGCTTTTTATATTGTTTCTGTGTGAAGAAAGTGGGATCAACCTTTAGGGTGACTGGTGCGGTGCAGTGTAGTAATGTGCTGTGCAGTGTAGTAACTATTCGTTAGTAATTAGGTATGCCTTTAACATTATCTTTAACGTTATCTTAAACGTTATCTTTATCTGCTTTTCCATACCCAATAGTTCATAGACATTTACTTGTCTTCCAGCTTATGCCTTAGTCTAGTTATTTTGATAATAGTATTGTTAGAATTATCATACTCGCCAAACTTTATGTCTGATCCCCTCCATTTCTATCCTTTTTCCCCCTCCAGGTCCTCAGATTGGTCCCAGCTCTAGTGGAGTTTGATTGGATTGCTTCATCTCTCTTTGGAAAACTTGGACCGTTGAAGTAAAGTCCAGCTTGTTATCTTTTAATGGCTATTTATGTAATGGGATTATGTATTTAGTTTTTATGAAGATGGATATTGTACTTGGTTATGATCTATGGTTTTATGATGTAACAAACATGTTTAATTTCCACTGTAATAAAATGAAGTTTTAGATTTCCAAGTACTATTTATTATCTGTCTTGTTGTAATTTTTTTGTTCTATATTCACTTATAACCTCCATGGAAGTTAATGCATTCCCTTTGTGAGTGACATTAATGGACGTGGGGTGTTACAGGACATATGGAACGAGGAAGTAGGTGCCTCTGGTTTCGTTTAGACCCAGAACGGACTTGCAAATGAATTGTATGTCTGACATTGTATTTCACGCGGTATTTGTTGATCTTTTCTAAATATATATCTATTTGATGGTGGAGAATTTATTCTCTTGTTTAACACCCTTCTCTGAGACGTATGAGCTTAGAAGTTATAGACTGGTGGAAATCAATGGTATGGTATGGATTGGCTATGTGACATGCTGAGATGCATGGATAAAGGCTTTTGTTAAAAAGTAGAGCCTTGTGGTTGATGATCAAAGCATGGCTTTGATATATCACAATTTTGTGTAGCTTTAATTCGCGAGCTTCAGACCCCGTTATGAACCAAAAACAGGATGAAGGACAGTAGGGAGGTCATGCATTTCTTTCTAGCTAGGAGTGATGTCATGGTATGGAGCCCAGACATTTTACTTATGTGTATGATTAATAGCGAGATACCTCGGATATGGCCGTACAAAGGCCTCTGATGGCCGATATACTAACCAAGACTGCGGTCCAATTGGACCGGGAAACACATTGTTCAAGAATTGTCAATCCACAAATGTAAGAGCGGACCGGCCCTGCAAAATCCGGGTGCACATGCGCGTGAATCCCAGGGCATTTGCTAGAGTGTGCCAAATTGGATAAGGAAGATCCCTTGCCATGGTTCATTGATGGAATCCAATTTCCACTACGCGACTTTTGATTTCAATTGTAAATCTATATGGCGACATAGTAGGATAGGTTACTATGTCGTCTGTGATTGATACATTTATATTTGAAGTTGTTTTCTGCACTATGCACTAATAATAATAAAAGATAAATTTCGTGTATCAAGCATATTTGACCATTATAAGGTAAAACTCTTTCCTTTTGTTTGTGTTGCATTGTGTGATTGTCCCTGAGTCTTATAATGGCTTCATTTTTTTTCTTTTAAGCATTGTGTTGTTTGTTTTATGGTATTCTTGGGAGAAAACCCGTTCCGCGTTATACGGCGTGGTACCTTGATTTACCCAACATTAAAATAAAGTTAATAACTGTTTTAGTTCTCACACCAGTCCCATGACTGACTTGGAGTTTATTGTTTCCACCTAAACTCTGGGTGCTCATATTTCCATACGGGGAATCGGTAGTTTTGGTTTTCGCATATATTTCTTTTCACAGGATCCTGGATTACGGCTGGAGCTATATTCGAAAATCTTTGTATACGTGTATTTCTTTCAGTTGTGGTAGTTGATGTTTTTCCGTGCACATCATATTTATGTATTATTTCCGCTGCTATGTAATTTAAATCTCTGGTATTTTTTTCTGCTGTATATTATTTATTTGTATTCTGATATCTTGTACTCTGATGTAAATTGTTGTAATAGCAATGAAATATTCTCTTGTTTTATGTTCTGATGCATCGTGTTCTCAAAGCAATCCGCCTTCTTGTTCGGTTTAGATCGGTCGGGATTTCGGGTCGTCGCAGTTATCTCTAAATTCACAACGATTTATAACTTCGATCAACGATCCACTTATCGATATGATCCCCATGATGGCATGCACCTATGTCTGGGTGGAAGATTCGCCTAATTCTGCATGGATTAGCAGGGATGATTTATGCCACTGGATCAAGGTAGTTGAAGATGGTGGCTCTTAGTTTATATTAGGGTTTGGAGAAAAATAAATAAAGGGCTTAGGTCCTTATATAACAACTCTACCAAACACTATTCACCTTGATTACTTACTCTAACTGTGGTGTGCTCATAGGTATTCATAACTAATTACCCTTATTCCACACTCAATGAAACTAGTTTCAAGAACTAATTCTAACCTATGCAAAAGTTAACTTTTAAAACTAAATTATAACACTATAATTTCAAATCATTAAACGCTATGTGTTTCTAGCGTACATGATAATATCATAAATTTGATCGTCATGAAACTCAACATGTAATAATATTCACTATTCCGGATTTGATGAAATTGGTTCATTGATTTTTTTTGACAATTTGCGAAATAGCTAGACTTACACATTAATTACAATGATAAAATATTAGACGATATTAGTCTCTTAAATTGAATGATAATATTTTCTTATTGTCAGTCTAATTTAACGGAAGATATGGGCCATGCATGATGAGGAAGCCTAGTATGAGCAAAGGCATAAAATAACACTGACAAAAAAGGTAGATACCCAACTAGTTGATGGAGCAAGGTTGCCGAATTTTTTTCTCCATTTTTGATCCCAAATATATGTGTTGGTAATGCCAATCTAATTTGATTAGAACTTAATTAACCCTTTTAAAATCATTCGAGTTCATATTAGATTCCAGATTCCATCGTTTCATTATTTACCATCGTTTCATCATTCAAATAGATTAAATAACTCGTAAAATTTTAATTCAAGTTATTTAATCTCTTAATAAATATTTTGATATTTAAAACTAGTTAAATGTCCAATCACTAAAACTCCAAATTGTTAAAAAAAAAATTGCAGACGTAGAAAAATAACCTAAAGTATAGATCAAGATATTAGCCAACCTATGTTAACCAACAATTTTGACTGAAATATTGGATTGTTTTACTTCTATGTTAGAAACATGTTAAAATATAAATTTATTTTTTAAATAAATAACAAACAATTTTGACTAACATTTTAAACTAATAGGCATCAATAATGGACTTGTTTAGAAATGTGCTAAAATATAATCGATTTTCATAAGTGGAAAATAGGGAAAAGGACAAAGTTAACAAAAAATTTGGTGAAAAATATGAAAAGTTTAGAATTTAGGGAGAAGACCAAATGGTAGTGTAAACGGGGAAAAATTAGTGGTCCCCCTGAATTCCACCTTTAGTTTAGATGTGTCATTCTCCCTAATTTTGAAACTTTCCATACTTTTCACCAAATTTTCCCAAAGTTTGTCCTTTAAAAGAAAATCCTCTTTTCATAATTCTATGACAAATAGTTTTGATCAACACTTTAAGATAATAGGAAAATTAATAAACTACATCTAATTGATGCATACATGTTTCAAAAAAAAAAAACTAAACATTGAAATAACAATACTTAATATTGAAATAACTTAGTATATGCATTTTTGAGATGGAAAAAAAACAAATAAAGTAAACATACGAAATATTTATATAACAAATATAAGCAATGACAATAATTAACCTTTAATATTTTCTATTCTTCAAAATTATGGACCTCCAATTCAATGACATCAATGGTGGAATGCTTTGTTTCTTGTTATGAAAAATTGATTGTACAATATTTAAAAAGAAATATTAATATAATAACTTCTTATACATGAAATCAAACTAAAAGATACTAAATATTTATATAAGAAAAATAAGAAGAAAAAATATTAGTAGGGAAAATATTTATAAGAAAAATTGTATCACAAAAAATATTAGTAGCGAAAATATTTGCTCCTAATAAGCTAAATTGAAACCTTTTGACCAATAATTTAATATATTCTCACCTGGAAAGTGATGCGAGGAAACGTCAGCCTACGGTGCTTTGAAATGTTTTGACCAATAATAAACTAACATATAATATGAATAATGTTAGTTGATTTGTGATGCATATTGAATAATGTTAACTATGGTATCGATAAAACTATGGACAGTGCTACTTTAGACAGCGTAGCTTTGGATAATGATGCCAATATATCAAATAAGCCTGATAATTAAAAATGACAAAAGTATAAAATATAGCATTATCACTGTTCGGTAACTATGCTTTACCCAGTGCTAGGAAACATATAACTGAAATCATATTAACTGAATTTAGTAAAACGTTAAACCCATTTTAGCTTCTAAATCTTGATGGACTTATATTCTATCTTTTAAGACCCAGTTTCAACAGCACTTCAAATAGTGCAGCACCCCAAAAGCGCCTCAACAACAATTGTATTTCACACTCTCTCGTTCCACTAACATATTTAAACATAAATATGTGGCTATGTTTCAGATGCAAATGGATGGGGGAGGAGGGGGGCTGAAATTCAGAGGACTCCTTGATTCTATCCCAACTTTCAAATATAGAAACGAAGTAGTTTACTATATGTTAGTTGAGGGTTATTTCCATGTTTCTTATATTTACAAAATAAAACTACCTTTTGACTCTTCAGATCATAAGGAACATGTTGACAAACCAAGCTCAAATTTAGAATAGTTATAGTATAATATATACAAAAGTTGTGTGAAAGTGGATGAGAGCAGATTGAGTCACGAAAGGAGCTGGTCTTGCACTATGCAAGGGAATGATAACTATAAATTATTCAAGTTATCTAAAACTGTAAAGTGAATCCTTAAAAAAATAAAATTAATATGCAATTGGTCAGAAAGGAATATCATCTCATTTTCATGGACATGTAATCAGCTATGCAATTTCTATTAATGGTATTTGTTACTGAAAATATATCATAAATATAAGGTGGTTTACGTCCCTCATCCTTTAGACTTTTGACTCAGACATTGACAGAAAATATGGTAGTAAACATTTTGTTTGTCACTGTTGCAAAATCGGTAAGCAACCGACTTCTATAAGAAATTTAATGTTGTGTTGAGCAACCTAACAGAAAATAAATATACATTTCAGTAGTTAATTCATTATCATTTAGCAAATCATTGCTTGGGCTTTTCTACTGCGATCTAATATTGTTTATTTATACTGTATGATTTTAAGTACAGTCCCTTTGATTATAGAAAAGTAGAGAAAGAAGTGAAATGTTGGCCGTGACAAATTCCTTGCTTAAAGTCAAGAAGAAAATCCAAAAACCGAAGGAGTTCCAAAGGTCCAAGAAGCGATGGAAGAATCTCTAAAAATGTCCTTCAACCCAAACAATCCCTCGACAAGCCAAAAGACACCCAAAAATGCCTAAGTCCATGTCTATTTATAGCCATATAGGTTGTGAACTTCGCATCCCGAAAAAGTATCCATTTTTCTATCTTGAAAACTTATCTATTTTTCGTATCTCGAAAACTTAGACAAATTTCCACATTTCTTTCGATTCGGGAAGAAGAATCCATGAGTTGTCTAGTATTTCTAACATAACTTGATTTCAGAACATCAGAATGACGAACCGTTAGTGAGAGGTGAAAGCTAATAGCAAATTATATCTACCGTATAGATTTCAACCCCTAGGGTTGGTGACAAATGCTATTGAGGGTTCATATTGGTACTGATACTCAAAACTTCGAAATCAGAAGTTGTCCAATATTTCAACCATACCTCGAGCTTAGTGCATCTGAATGACGAACCTTTAGTTGGAGATGAAAGCTAATAAAAAATTCCATCTACCATAGAAATCCCAATCTCTAGGTAGTTATCCCTATGGATGGGTACCATCCCTGAATATCAATCCTCCGAATATCGATCCCTGAATAACGACCCCTTAAAACTTAGAAGATTTTACATCGATCCTTGAACCATCCATGAGTTATACGGATCCTCAAAGACTTAGGGTATTTTATACCGATGCCTGAATAATGATCCTTGAATACCGATCCCTGAATACTGATCCTCGAAGACTTAGAAAATTTTACACTAATCTTTGAACCATCCATTAGTTATACAAATCCCCAAAAATTTAGGGAATAACGATCCTCGGATACTGATCCCTGAATACTGATCCTCGAAGACTTAGAAAATTTTACACTAATCCTTGAACCATCCATTAGTTATACAGATCCCCAAAAATTTAGGGGATTTTACACCGATCTTTGAACCATCTATGAGATATACCGATCCCCAGAGACTTAGGGGATTTTACAACGATCCCTGAATACTGATCTCCGAAGACATAAGAGATTTTAATCGATCCTAAAGTCTTCCATGATTCTTATTGATCCCTAAAGTCTTTAGGAGTAACACCGATCCTTGGATACTTTAAGTAAATTTTGGGTATGTGGGGAGTTGAATAATTTATACTAATCTCGGGATACTTAAGAGAAAATACTGTTCTTGATATACTTAACCAAAAATTAAAGTTTCAGAATACTTTGCGACTTCAACCAAGTTCGTGAGAGTTTTCTGGGTATTCTCAAGTTCGTACTCAAGACCTGAGCACTCCAATAGCGAAAATTCTTGTATTGAATATATTCCACTTCTATTATTAGCCCTATAGTTTCATTTTATTGTAATCTGAAGATTAATATAGATCATATAAATATCATGTCCTACTAACATATTACGTTATTATTGCATTGATTAGTTCTAACTTTATCTTTTGATATCTAGAATAAATTAAATAACTTGTATCACACTGGAAAAAATTGTTGATAAGTTGTTAGCATACATAGACCCAGAGTTGGCCCATTGATTACGTTGCCTAAGCCACATGCATGGTTTTTTGCCTAAAAAAATGAAACAAAATAGGTATTGATGACCACCAGTTTTGAACCCAACTGACCATAAACGCACCACACAGATGCTTTCCACTAAGCTACATCCTTCTTGGAAATGTTTCTCATATACAGATTTTATACTAAATGCCTAAACATAAATTTTATATATGATTGTCGTGGCCCAGTGGGCTGCCCCGGCCCAAGGGCTTGGTGGGCTGCCCTCTGGGCCGGGTCTACGTAGACCCTATTATCCGAACTGATGTTTATCAGCGTTGAATATAAATTGGAAAGTTATAGAAATCCCTATTTTAAGCGCCATAATATAGGATGACATGATGTATGTTTATATGAATTATTATTTTTTGTTGCCTATAAGTGTCCTACATTAATGGATATTATGGCAAAAGTCATGAAGTGTTATGTCAGTTTTCTTGTATAATCGGGTCTTCCAAGGTTTTGGTCAAGAATGGAAACACAGGAAGGATTACTGGTATATATGAGGTTGTGATAGTATACTATATTAAAATTTCTTATCCAAAGTTGACAGAAAAAAGTTATTATATGAAACGACCCGCAAATCCGTGCTATCTGAGTTGACTAGATACACCACACGTCCAACCCAAATAACACAGAAATACGAACCATTAATAGAAAGAAGTTAGAAGATGAGAAATAGGAAGTAAGAAATATTAGAATAGAAGAAAAACGAAGATCACAACTCACAGCGGAACGAATAAAATATATCATATAACATAACTTTTGAGATACAAATCAGTAACTTTATATACATACCATCATCAGAGCACAACAGTCATTTCTGGAACAGTTATAAACTCCTGTTTCCAGATACAAACAAGGTCCACAGCGGAATATATGATAGCCTATAGCTAACCGGTGAAGCCTCCTGCTTCCAGCTCCTTCAAATGAATCTGTGAAATCCCGACTACTTGACTGCCCGTACAAATTTGGGCACCCAAGAGTTTAGGGAAACAAAACAAAATAAACTCTGGGTCAGTCATGGGACTGGGGTGAGTAAACTCCAACCACTTGTTTAACTTTAAAATCCTTTCAAAAGAAAAGGTAATAGTAAGACCAGCCCACACATAAACACGGACGGTTTTTACCTTAAAATAACCCAAAACACTTTGATATCAAATCCAATGATATTATAATAATGTCTACATCAAATAAATAACCAAATAGCAGAACGCTTGCATCTCACGCTCCACATACATAGTATAAAATCAAAAACCGCATGGCGCTTATTGGAGATTGAATTTCCAACATGACAAGGTATGGAACCACCTTCCGATGATGTATCTCTAGAGGCGAATACACCTGGGTTCAACAAGAACATCTTGCAACCCGGCCCACACATGACCGACCACTCATTTCGCTTGAGTGTATCGAATGTATATCATCAACGGTTGGACTCAAACCACCGTTTCCCGAATGGGCAGAATCGATAGATTAAGAAACAAAAGGAATTTCTCTAGATAGGTGATTATACACCCTAATGGGAGCGACCCACATAGCCATGCTGCCTGCCCGATTTTTGTCCTTTCCCGGTTTGTTGAGGCCTGAGGCTACGAAAAACTTACCATTCAATGATAGCACAATCACTTTGAATGCCACATTGTCAGATCCGTTAATCACTAGTTGAGTTTGCACAAATATTCTGGATATTATGCTAAGGGATAAATCCGTTGCAACCATATATATTCATACAGACCAACCCATTTGATCATTGGAAATACTTTGTCAGACATTCGTTCATTTACGTTCGTTCTGGAATTGAACGAAACCGAAGGCACCATTTCTATAAATAGAAAGAGTCCTTGCACTTTACTCCGTCTTCAATATATTCAGCATACTTGGTTCGCAACGCTTATGCCGATACGGAGTGGTTCTTTGGATAATAATCCAACCGGTCTCTCCATATTGACAACGAATGGTCAAAACTTCGATAGTCTGTGATTTAACTATCGGATAAAAACAAGTGTTCATCCAACATCTCAAACAAATCACTGGGCTCTTTAATTAATATTTCATTAATTAAATCATTTCTCCATTTCCTTATCAATATTTGTTATCCAAATATTTTCAACAATCATCTTGGCCTCTTATGCCATTTGGAAAACGTTTCCAAATGTCAACTTCTTTTATTTTCTATATATTAGAAAATATCTCTATTTGCAATTGGGAACAATTCCAATCACTTATCTCTATCCCGACTATTTTAAATATACTCAGGAAATATTTACTTTTATATTTCCAAAATTCCATCACTTGGGTTTAAAACGAATGTTGTGTAAAACATCGTTACGACAACCCAAAAATATTTTATTCAACTAACTCTTTTTCAAACACTTCTCTTCGAGACTGGGTCTTGCTATTTATCCATTAAAAATGAAATCAATCAAGTTGGGGTATTATTACCTCTCAGACCTTAACTGAAAACATCCTCAACTTCAAAACGGCAAAACCACTTACCTCGAATAAACACATTATACAATCCAATTGTTCATTTTAAAACATGTATATAGTTCGCTTTCTATTTCTAATTTATAGATTCCCCTTTTTGTTTACAATACCCTATTTTGATTTCATTTCCCTATCGAACTCTACATTTATCGATACATTGATTTATAACTATCAAATTATTTGAAAAATATTCTATTAAATTCCCGGAAAAATTCGCCATAACCTCCCCTATATCGGGAGCATCGGGAAATTTCAAATAGCTTCCCGGTATCTTCCTCAATCAAAAGAAAAAGGAAAAGCCAAGCGGCTTGCCGATACGGCGCATAAAATCTCATATATGAATTAAACATGTACCTTTTTGTCGGGCACATACATTAAAAATCTTCATATACTTTATATACTTCGTTCCATACCTGTCCAACACCTGTTCACCTGTTTCCAATTCAATTCAATACCATCTAATCGTTTGAATTCAGTTTCGCCCGTTTATTCTTTAAATCGGCCATTTTGCCTATTTCACTTCTTTGTTGAACATAACATGTTCAAACAAAATGTTTAACTCGTTCATAACCAAATTGAATTTCAATTTCAATTCTAGTTCTCTTTTCTATTTCGAATATAAATTTTCAAAACGAATTCACTTATTCAAACCCCAATATCCCTTCGAAATCTCATTAACTAATTTCTATTCGATTTAGTTAATTCTATTCAATATATCAAAATCTGGTTTCTGTTTCAAAAATCATATTCATTTACACAACTTGAATTCACATATATTTTACAACTCAACTCTGAAATTTTCTAAATAGAAACTTCGGATTTTACCTGCTTAAAATCCTTTTATAAAATGAAATAAACCGTTATGGTTTTTAAATAGTTCTGGCGCTGTTTTTCTGAAAATTTGATTTTGACATAACTCAAAATCTATACGACGAAATTCATATTTTTCTCTTTCATTAGAAAACTATTATCAAACCGGTCCTGACGTTTCTTGTTTCAAAGAGATCCGACTCCAATTGAGTCCTGTATACTCGATTGAAGTTCGAATCGCTATTTTACGAACTGCAGCGCTGCGGCGAGTTCGTTTTAATTATATTTATATATATAAACTTTTAAACTTCGTTAAATGAATTCAACTCCCTTTTAACTCTATTTGAATTTCTTGATTCAAATTCCAATCTCACTTTTATTTGAATTCTATATTCAAATTCCAATTCCTTTTCTATTTGATATTCAAATTCAATACTTGAATTTCTATTTGAATTCCCTATATTCAAATTCTATGTTTGAATTCATTTGAATTCTCTTATTCAAACTCTATATTCAAATTCCATTTAAACTTCTATATTCCAATTTCTATATTTGAATTCTATTGGAATTCAAATATTCAAATTCCTTTTTAAATTCTATATTCAAAATTCCATAGTTTAAAACCCATTTGAATTTCATATTCAAATCCCATAGATTAAATCCTATTTGAATTCAATTTGAATCTCTTATATTCAAATTTCATTTTCCATTTCCATTTGAATTATAATATTCAAATTCATCTCCGACCCCATTTGAATTCTAATATTCAAACTTATTTTCAACGCCATTTGAATTTCTTCACTCAAATCCATTTGAATTCCCTTGAATCCAATTCCCATTTCAAAACCATTTGGATTTCCTATTTTGAAATCCTATTTGAAATTCTATTTCCAATTCTACTTTGAAAATCCTATTTCAAAGTTTATTTCAAATTCTATTTTGAAATTCTACATGCAAATCTCTATTTGAATTTCTTTATTCGAATTCCTTTGAATTCAAATTTTATTTTAATTCCTTGAATTCAAATTCTATTTTTCATTCTAATTTCGTTTATTCAAAATTCTATTTGAACTGCTATTTGAATTTCTAATATTCAATCTCCTTTTAAAATTCAAATCTTTAAACTCCTTTTCTAATTCTACTATTCAAATGTTATACTCAAATTTATTTGAGTTAAAAATTTCATTTCACATCCTATTTTGAAATTTCATTTCATTTCAAATCCCAATTTCACGCTTGTATTTCTATTTCTGAATTATCAAATGATAATTCCTTTCACTTCATTTATAACTTCGTTATAAAAGAACTATTTATAAACTTCGTTTAAAAAGAACTACTTGTTTTATTTTTCAAAAACAAGTTTATATTTTTATTTCCATTTAAAATTCTAATTCTATTTAAAAATAGAATTTTCCCTTTTTAAATCTCAAATATCCTTCCATGATATTTTCAAATATCATTACTTAAGCTCAGTGATATTTAAACACACAAAGCAACGAATTATTGATTTTTCTAACACATCATATATAAAAATATATATGCAAACAAATAAACAAACAGATAATATATTTTTGAGGAATCCAGTTGGATTCCTCCAACCTGTTTTCCTGCATCCACAGATGTTAGCACATAAATAATACCCATTCTGCTTCGTGGCAGAATATCGTGGTATAGAAGGTCATCCACTAATCATAGCGTGGGGCGTATAGGGTAATCATCCGCTATGAAACTGCGGGCATCCGCTAATGAGACTGCGGGAATCCAACCAATCAATCAACCTCCTAAATAACTAATATATATAAAGCAACCAGAAAGCAGTCAAACAAGCATCAAACAATTATTTTTAACGAATAAAAATAATTCTAAATAAAAGGTGAGTGAGATTTACTCACATTGGTTTCATTTGACGAATATCCAATTAATTCCCGAAATGTTGCTTCTTATGAATCGACTTGAGTAAATCAATTTGTACCTTACGGCCATGCAACTACTCAACTAATCGACACAGCGAATTACTGAATAGCTCCTACTAATGCAATCAGCTCGAGCAAAACTTTCCCAATACGGCATTTCAACAAACACCTTGCTGTCATCTACTAGAATTGCACCATTTTTCAACACTGGACCGTTGAAATGCCTCAACTATCCTTTGTCCAGACCAAAATCCCCAAAGTCTAGCCTCGCTTGTGCCACTTCAAAACTAAACCACTGTTCGACTAGCATCATCGCGATTCCCAGTGAGCTTGCCACTGAAAACCCCCTTTTCTTCATCGCGCCACTCAGCACATCGCGTCGCTCACAACCTCGAGTTGCTCACCACATCGAGTTGCTCACTACATCGAGTCCCAACTGTTGTCGCTACCATCCCATCAGATAACTCGTTGCCCAAAATTTGCGATCACCCTAGAGCCGATCCCCCCTGTTCATATTTCATGTCGCGAGTGCCCTCTCGCGAGATTTGGAGCTTCAGATGGCTCCCAGTTCGATCGCGCTTTTGGATTCAATCCCCCTCTTTTTTTTTTCTTTAAATTCGAAGAAGTGATTCGCAGAAGGAATTGAAGGAGAGGTAGTTGCGGTTTGAAAAGGGGAACTTTGGTTTTGTTTTGAGCTGAAGGAATAGAAAGGAGAAGCATTGCAATTTATAGAAGAAAGGGGGAAAACACAATGTACGCTGCCATTTAATTGATGTCCCCTTGATATCGAGAGCGAGAAACAAAAATTACTGCTCGAGAAGAAGAGATAGCCTGCGCAAAAATAATTTAGGGTGGCTGATGTAGGTCGGCTCTGATTTTTCTTTCTTTTATTATTTATATTGATTTTATTTTAATTAAATAATAAAAATATTTCGCGGTCCTTAACTAGAAATCCCGAACCACTATTTAACCGTGACGACCGATGTTTCCAACGTTATTCACTATTCTGAATTCAATGAAATAGATTATACAATTAAATTTGAACGTATATTTAAAATAACCATATTAAATCATTTTAAATCCAAAATAAATAATTTAACAAATAATTTCAATTATCATTGTTCATATTTAAATCGTATATATACATTGATCATCTAAACTGTTTCGATTCAATTTTACCTTTGAATTAAATTGTTTAGTTCTCGTATTTTGATAATTATCAAATTAAATCGTATTTCGATTATTTAATCGATAATCGACAAATATACCATTTATATTATAAATTCAATATTTAAAACTATATTAAATATTTAAAATTAATCGACGAAAAACCTGGGTCGTTACATTATATGGTCCTAAATTTTCCATCCATTGTAGCTTTTTAGCAGACAATTTTTGAGGTTTGGAATCAAATGTAAAGTGGAGCAACATTAAGTGGTCTTGTATTATTATCTTAAACTATAGTTAGTGGTAAAATGCTTGCGTAATTTTAGTGATCCAATGCTCATGTTAATTTATTTATTTCATTATTTATGTAAATGGCTTGTGCAATTTTTTTGATGCTGATTTAACTTTACTGATCCTATTTGAGTGCTGCTAATGAAATAAACTTTTTTATATTTTTAAATGCAAATAGTCATGAGTCAGAGTCATGGCTAAATATCAAATATCCATGACACAGATCTTGGCTAAATACACATTATCCATGGCCTAAATCCATGCCAAAATATAATTTAGCAACGGTTCAGATCCGTAGTTAAATATTAACCATTGTTTATTTTACTCTGTTTTAGAGCCATGGTGAAATCGTTTCATCATGACCCAAAAAGGTGGCAAAATGGATTTTTTGGTTTAGTGATTGTTATTGCATTTATAAGTACTTGATTATGTTTAACACTCAGTTGTCCTTTTCATTTTATGGTTTGTTCGGTTAAGCATTGTATATTAGGTAAAATTAATTTTTGTATGTGCTTGATTACTATTGGCATTTGATTAACTTTTCCTCCCATAGGTACACGACCTGGTTTGGAATTCGATTATTTTTTGCACATCGTGGTTTGTTTGGTTAAGCATTTTATTTTGGGCACATATCGATTTTCATATGTACCTGATCAGGTTTGACATCAAATTGTCTTTTTCTTTTTTGATACCCAATTAGGTTTCGGTTGTTATTTGCATTTCGTTATCTACTCGCTTAAACAAAATATCCTCAGTATAGATTTTTTTCCACATGTACCTAGTTGTGTCTGGCATCAATTGGCTTTTGTATTCATAGGTACCTTATTAGGTTTTACATTCAGTTATCTTTTGCATTACATAGTTTGCTCGGTTAAAAAGTATATCATTGGTATAGAAAAGCGTAACGTCCTGCATTTTAAGCTATTTTATAATGAACATTTAAATTTGTTTTAAATGTTGAACTAGAAATATAAATGAATTTTAATACAGAATTTGTCGATTTAATAGTCAATATACGAATTAGCATCGAATATGTCAATTTATCATAATATGGAAACGATAAATAATTGAATCCATAGTTAAGAACTGAATCGTAACAATTCAGTCGATTAATATAAATTCTATTTGAATTAGAACAATAATAATTATTTATTTTGTTTGAAATCGATTTATATTTTAAATCGAATTTAATTTAAATCATTAATTTGATTTGTTATCTCTTCTATATAGTCGAATTAAATTTCAAGATTGGTTCCATTGAGTTCAGAATAACATTAAAATCTTGTAACGATTGTCATTACGATTAAATAGCTGTTCGAAACCCCAAAATATATTATTATAAATTTTAATGCATAAAATCAATATCAAATCAAAAATAAATTTATATGATTTCAGAGCCGACCATTTCTTCTTCGCATAGATCTAAATTTTTCATGGAGCAGAAAATTTTGTTTCCTACCTACGATATTAAAGAAACACGATTTTAACGGGGATGTACTTCATATTTCTCCCTTTGCTTATAAAAACCACCGCATCCATTCATAATTCATCCAAGCTCCAGCAAATTCAAGTCCTATTTATTTCTTCCAGTAAGAAAAAGATCAAAATCCACCAAGAATTAAAAAAAAACATAAATGGAAACCGCGATTTGAAATCGTAAGATTGCGAAGCTCGAACGTGTTCTGGATCGATCGCGTTGCAAGGTAGGGGTCGGTCCTTATTTCTCTGAAACCGATGGAATTTTACGAGTTCGAAATTGGTTTAAACTGGTTGGAGTTTACTTTCAGTGGTTTTGAAAAAGTGCGATTTCAGTTTTGGAGGAGTTCTATTTCGATATTGATCACCGTCTTGTAGTTGAAATTGAAGTGTCATTTGTGTTAGAGCATTCGAACTAGGCATTGCGGTGAGGGACAACATGAGCTCGCGAGGAGGAGATAACGGTAGGTTTGATGCGGTGAGTAGCTGAGACTAGAAGGAGAGGTTGGCATGGGAAGTATTCGGACATGAAAGAGTAAAATACATGTAGCGTGACTGAGATGGATGTAGTACAACCGATGGAAAATTAGGGTTTGGCTTGTTAGGATTTGCAAGGACGGAGGCTAGTTGATTAGAAAAGCATCGATGTTGATTTAAAAGTGGAGGAGTTCGTTTTATTGGACAAGCTAAAGTGGGTTGCGATGGAGGTACAGGGTTCATCTTTGTTGGGATTTCATAAAATATTATGTCGTGTATTTCTATAGAGCTGAGCTCGGTTTTCCAAGTAGCGGTTAGGGAGTAATGCTAGGGTTAATCGCTTAGAGATGAGTGCAGGTGAATGGTGAGGAAGTGATGATATACCAAGTAGTAGTACGATGATTACATGTAAAAGTTTATGTCCATGATCGAAGAGGTGTCGTGTTCAATTAAATTAAGTAACGACAGAGTGGAGGTTGAGCTGCTGAATGAAATGGTGCAAGCGTGAATGGCTATTTATTGTAAGAGATGGTCTAGAGGAGTTTGGTTTGAGAATTTTAGGAATGGAACTTCACGATGTATTGTTTGATGGATTGTCTAATGGAAATAAGAAGTATTTTAGGCCGATTAAAGTTAGTGATGGTTGAGTTGGCTTCGTTATTAATTGAAGACATAAGGTATACATTTATAACATTTAAAAATACATTGAATAATTTGGTTGTTTATCTGTTAATTTAAATTTAAATTAGTCATCGTTAAGAAAAAAAATCGTTTAATTGTTATATTGAATTTGATAAATCGTAGGCAAACACACTCATTCAATTTGATTCATAGGTTGCGGCGTTCAAAATTAAACGAGATATTAGACAAACGGAAATCATGTAAACTCACTCTTTGGTTCGATTATAATTTATTATAATCGAATTTTTATTTAATAAAAATATTTATATGACGTTTGTTGGTCGATTGGTTGCATTATTGTTTATTGATAAACTGTGGTTATTACATTAGTTATTTAGGCTCGGTGGTTGTGGCTATTATATATATATATATATTGAATATTTCCCGTAGTATCATTATTTTTCTAAAGTGGAAATTGGATTTCAAATGAAATTTGAAATCGAAACTTGTTTTACTATTTAGAATAAGAAATGAAATTTAAAACAATATTTATAAATAAAGGAAAATAACTATTATTAGATAATTCGAAAGTTTAATCCAAGTATGAATTTAAAAAGAGGAATTAAAAATCATTTCAAAAAGGGGACGTTAAATTTTATTCTGAAACCCGGAATATATATATTGAATTAGTATAAATCGAAGGGATTTAAAATTAGAATTCGATTTTTTGAATTTTATAAAATAATTTAGTCCCAAATAAATTGGAAATTAATATTCTGGATCGAGTTGAAAATGAATTTATTACTAAGTTATAAATTTTGAATGAAGAAATAGATGATGTTGGATAATCTAAACTTTCAAAGCTAGATTATAAAATTAGTTATATTTATGTTAGTATATTGAATAATGGAATAGAAGGTGGGTTTTAAATCGAGTTTTGGTATTACGAGCTTTTGTCTATCTCAAGATAAGAACGTTGTCAGTTAAGGTCTGAGAGGTAAATAAAATACCCTAACTTGAACGGCTTCACTATTATCTAGGGATGATATTAGTTTGTAATGGTAAAGGATGTTGAATAAATCGATTATTCCCATAAAAGAAATTTATAATTGGAATTCGATTATCGAATTTTAATAAAATAATTTATGAAAATTGGAATTTAATATAGAAGTTGAGTTGTGAATAATTTAAAACCGAGTTATGAATTTTGAATAAAGAAATCAACGATTTGGAAAAACCATGTTTAAGTTAGATTAGGAAAACTGGTTTAATCTGTATTTAAACATTGGGAAATGGAGTTAGAATTTAATTATAAACGAAGTTTTAAACGTTTACATATAATTTAATTAAAATGAACATGCTGCAGCGCAGTAGTTCGTAATTTGAGATTCAAACTTCAGTTGGGTTTATAAAACTCAATATAAGTCGGAATTCGATGAAACAAGAAACGCTCAGACCTATTGAATAATAGTTTTCTAACGGAAGAGAAAAATATGGATTTCATCGTATTGATTTTGAGTTATGTCAAAATCAAATTTTCAGAAAAACATCGCCATAATCGTTTTAAACCATAATGGTTTATTAAATAAAATAAAGGTATTATTAATGAATAAAAATCCTAATTTCAATTAGAAAAATCCAGATTTGAGTTATAAAATAGATTTGAACTCAAGTAGACTAATTAGATTGATTTTTGGAACAAAAATCAAATTTTTAATTATCGAATGAAGTTAACTAATTTCTTTGAAATTAGTTAATAGAGTTTGTCCTGAATTTAACTTTGTTTAAGTGATTCAAATTTGTTAATTAAAATTGAAAATATGAGTATGAAAAGTGAATTGGAATTGGGAAGCAAGCAAGAATTTTGAGCTTGATTTGTATATAAGTGAATACAAATATATTTGAACGAGATATGTTCAAATCAAAGGTAAATGAAATCAAGAAGCTAATTAGAAATTTAATTAGTGAATGAAAGGCGAGCTATGTAAAAAGGGATGAATTGACTGAAGTGAATTGGAAATGGCTATGTATATTTTAAACAGGTATGGAATGAAGATAATGAAGATTTTAATTTGAGTGCCCGACAAAAAGGTACATGATTAAATTTCCATATGAGATTTTATGAGTCTATTGGGAAAGCCGCTTGGCTTTTTGATTTCCTTTTTGAATGGAAAGGGCCTAGAGAGGCGTTTTGTAGTTGTACTGATTGAGCCGTACAAAGGAGGTGCTGGCGAAATTTTCTGGAAATTCATGGAGATAGAATATTTTTAAGAAATTTTGATAATAAAAATCAGTATATTGACATATATATATATATATATATATATATAATTCGATAAGAAAATTGGAAAATAGCTAATAAATGAATATTAATTTAAAAGGGGCCAGTGATTGTTTTATTGTTTGATGGATGTTGTTTTTCTTTGATAGTTAAATCACCGGCTATCAAAAAAAATTGACCATCGTTGTCAATACGGAGAGACCAGTTGGATTTATTATTCGAAAACCACTCCGTACAGGCATAGACTTTGCGAATTAGATTATGCTGAAGATATATTGAAGACGGTATAAAATACCAGGGCGGTTCAGTTTGACAAGATCTAGGACAACTTGTATGGACGAATGTCTGACGGAGTTTGCATAACAGATCAAATAAGACGATGTTTTCAGGGTATTACGTTGGTGGCGGAGGAATTCATTTCTCATAGCTTTTTATACCCGTAATATTTTGGGAAGATCAACTAGTGATTTGATGATGTAGCGTTCAAAGTGAATGGTGATCAGATGTTCTAAAGATAGACGTAGCCTCAAGCCTCACAACCGGGAAATGAAAAAAATCGGGCAGGCAGCATGGCTAGTTGGGTCATACCCAAGCAAGGTATATTTGTCACCGATCTAGAGAAAAATTCTATTTGTTCTTCTCTCGATTCTATATCTTATGGATTACGGTTGGACGGCCGACAACCATGGATGACAATATATTCGGTACACTCAAGCTAAATGAGTCGCCGGTCATGTGTGGCCGGGTTGCAAGATGTTCTCGCTGAACCCCAGTGTATCCCTCTGGAGTACACTGATCGGGAGGTGGTCTCATACCTTGTCATAGCTGGAATCCAATCTCCAATAAGCGCCCAACAATTTTTGATTTTATACTATGTATATAGAGCGTGAGATGCAAGCGTTCTGCTATTTGGTTATTTATTTGATATAGACACTATTACAATATCATCGGATTTTCATATCAAAATGTTCTTGGCTATAGTAAGGTAAAAACCATCCATGTTTATGTGTGGGCCAGTCTTACTATTATCCTTTTCTTTCAAAAGGTTTTTAAAAGTTAAACAATATGGTCGGAGTTTATTCACACCAGTCCCATGGTTGACACAGAGTTTATTTTATTTGTTTTCCTCTAAACTCTTAGGTGCCCAAATTTGTACGGGCAATCAAGTGTTTCAGGCTTTTACAGATACATTTGGAGGAGCTTGAAACAGGAGGCTTCACCGCTAGTTATTTAGAGTTATTTCCGCTATATCAAATGTTGTATTGTACTCTGATAATGAGATATATATATATATATATATATATATATATATATGATACAAAATTTGCATTTCAAAGGCTATGTTATATAATATATTTTATTCGTTCCGCTGTGAGATTCTGTGTTATTCTTTCTGTTATTATTCTATCTATTTCTATTTCTTTAACCCTAATGACTCGTATTTATGTGCAATTTGGGTTGGACGTGCATGGTATTTAGTCAACTCAAATAGTACGGATTTGTGGGTCGTTATTGTTGGTATCAGAGCTTAGGTTGAGTGAACACTTAGGCTTTGGTGGGATTTACTCATTAGAGATAGGGTCAGTAGTACCCTAGAATGAGTTGAGTATATATATATATATATATATGTATGAGAGAGCATATTTGCAAGTTGATATAAGAACTGTTTTATATTATGTCGGCTTGTCGGTTGAGTGGTTATGAATTCTGGTCGAATTATGGGACGTCACGAAGTCGAAAGGAGTTTTTAAACACTTGAACGGAATAGTTCGACATGATATTGTTTTAAAGTGGGTAAATGAAATAATTTTACCCAAAAATATATTTTGATATAAAAAATGAATAATTTTCTAAAATTAAAATTATATATATATGAGTTGGTTGCTATTATGAGGTTATAAAATTGTAATGATTATATATAATCAAATAGAATTTGTATATGATTTAAATATACAAATGAGATGAAATTAAATTGAATTAAAACTAAAATTTGGATTTAAAACCCGGAAAGTTGGGAAATATTTTTTTGAAGTATATTAAAATAATATAGCTTTGTTTTGGAAGGATTTTTAAATAAAAATCATTTTAAATGGATTTTTGAAGTGATAAAGCACAAAACTCACTTTGGTGGTTGGAAAATAATTCCGATGATGATCGCGACATCATCGGTGTTATTTTCGAGTTTCTAAGTGATGGATTGCCACCATATTAAATTTCTAATGAAAATTTATTTTAGGAAAACAAGTTGTTTTGGAAAATTCAAATCCTTTTAATTTTAGACGGAAATAAATATATGTATATATATATTTATATGATTTCAAAGGAATTTGAAATAAAAACCCGGGAATTTTAATTCTGGGATTAGAATTTAACTCAAACAAGTTAAATAAATTGGGCTGATGGAAACCAGTTAAATAAACTGAAATAAATAAATTTGGAATGAATGTAAATTTAGCAAAAATGTAAGTGGTTATTTTATTAATCAAATGGATTAATACATATAGAAAATTCCTCGCTTATTGTAAACGAAAATAAATAAATTGACTAGAATCAATTTAAATAAATTGGAAAGCATATACATGGACTATAAGCCAAATGTAAATTTATTTGTTGTAAATCATTTAAATTGAATGAATTTGAATGCGAATGAATTGAATGTGAACATGTTGATTTTAAACCATTCAAATGAAACAAATGTGAGTATTTGGTGAATAATATGAATAACTTGTAGTGTAAACTAAATATCAGAACTTGTTTCAGCATATATTTAATAAATATGCATAGTATGATATATTTGTGTTGAGTCCATGTGTTTAACCATTTAAAATGAATGAGGGTTATTAAAACTTTAATATTATAAGGATAATGAGTTTAAATTGAGTTAGTACAGGTACATGGAGCTGCCTGGCTTGATTTTGGATATGTAGATTGCTTATATGCTAAGCGAATGCGCTTAATCAGCACCCTTATATAAGGCACGCCTACACAAAATATCAAATTAGGATATATGAACTATTTTCCGACCAATATGGGTCGATGTATACTTTTTCATCTCTTTTGGTATACTACAAAAGCTCCTCCATACAAGGGAGACTCTTCCAAAAGATTTCCAAAATTTAGGGAGTTAGAATTTTTTTCAAAAGGTTTGAAATTTTGGTAAAGATAAAAGAGATGATTTTTTAAATTCAATTCAATTTGAAGGTTTTTAAATGGAAAAAAAATGGGAATTAAGTATTTCCATGAAA
The DNA here is from genome assembly GCA_030737875.1 of Allium sativum. Taxonomy (NCBI): domain Eukaryota; kingdom Viridiplantae; phylum Streptophyta; class Magnoliopsida; order Asparagales; family Amaryllidaceae; genus Allium; species Allium sativum. The sequence continues at coordinate 602,448,535 of CM060916.1, read as the reverse complement.
ATTTAAAGTTGTACGGGACTTGGGTTATAGAATATGAAATACTGAGTACAACAAAGTGAGTTATTTTTTAAAAGTTAATGGATCTGTAGCATTTCTTCTGTCTTAGAAATTTCGGGGACGAAATTCTTTTAAGCAGGAAGGAATGTAATGTCCCGGATTTTAAGCTATTTTATAATGAACATTTAAATTTGTTTTAAATGTTGAATTAGAAATATAAATGAATTTTAATACAGAATTTATTGATTTAATAATCAATATATGAATTAATATCGAATATGTCAAATTATCGTAATACGGAAACGATAAATAATTGAATCCATGGTTAAGAACTGAATCAAAACAATTGGGTCGATTAATATAAATTCTGTTTGAATTAGAACAACAATAATTATTTATTTTCGATAATTTAATTGTTTGAAATCAATTTATATTTTAAATCTAATTTGATTTAAATCGTTTATTTAATTTGTTATCTTTTTTATATAGTCGAATTAAATTTCAGAGTCGGTTTCATTGAGTTCAGAATAACATTAAAATCTTGTAACATCTGTCAATAGGATTAAACGGCTGTTCGAAACCCCAAAATATACTATTATAAAATTTAATGGATAAAATTAATATCAAATCAAAAGTAAATTTATATCATTTCAGAGCCGACCATTTCTTCTTTGCACAGATCTATTTTTTTTCATAAAGCAGAAAACTCTTTTCCCTACCTACGATATCAAAGAACACGATTTTAATCGGGATATACTTTGTAACACCTTGTATTTTCTGTAAACATTAAAGTAATGAATTAAAAAATAATCAATTTCAAATGTGAGAATTAAGGAATACGAGTTACGCCATTGAAATCGTCTCAAAATTCTGCTTGAGATAGAGTCCGAGTTTACATAAATTGGAATCCGTATGAAGGAGTTATGACCTTCAGAAGATTCAAAATTTAAAATAAACAGCAAAGAATAAAGTTCAAAAAATTCAAAATCAGAAGCAGAAGCTTGCTGGGCGGGAAATTTCCCACCCAAGGCCAGGTCGACCTCCACCAGGGGGTCGACCTTCCCCCATACAGGTCGACCTGGGGGTCGACCTTCCCCTCGGGTCAGATCTGAAATCTGACATGTTTTCTCCTGTGATGAATTGCTGTGTCATTAGGGCTTGCGTGGCACGTTCTGGTTGGTTATCTTAGGTTTGAATGGCTTTGATTTGCTCTAGGTTAATCTGACGGCTCCTATTAAATCAAACTTCTATATAAGCAACCTAAATCTAAACCCTAAAGCCACACAAAAATATTCCTAAGACCGTCATGTTGTCAACACTCAACCTAGAGTAGCCTCTATTCTCATCCAACTAGAAAGCAAGTGGGAATTGCAAATCAAATCTAATTCAACTAAGAGAATTTAACGTCTACAACAAAGGAGAGCTATTCAAATTCAGAATACAGATCCCAGAACTCAAGATTAGCCTCCTTTTTGTAAGTCCGGTTATCATTTAGACCTAAATGATATTAGAATTGTGACTAAATAACTGGATGTAGAACATCGCCTAATGTAAATCTATGTCTATCCTTTCTGTTAAAACTGAATTGATTAAGACCATGACTCTTATCATGTTTGTGACCATGTTGTATGTAATATAATGATAAATGTTAAATGCTTTGAAATAGATCCATATGTTGTATAATTCATCAATGACATATTATAATTTGATGATGGAATATCATATTGTGTAATTTGGTGATGAAATACCATATTGTATAATTTGGCGATGGATATCATATTGTGTAATTTGGAGATGACATTCCATATTGTATAATTTGGCGATGGATATCATATTGTGTAAATTGGAGATGACATACTATGTTGTATAATTGGGCGATGACATTTTATGTTGCATGATTTGGTAATGATGTCTGTATGTTGTATGTCAATTTGGAAATTTTATGCAAGTTCAACCATGTTCACATATATGACCCAAAACTACATGCTAATATGATTAGGTTCATGTTAAGTTAGATCCAACTAATTTGTGAAGTTCACAATTACATGCCTAATGTTAAGTTTATGTAGTTCTATGTAAAACCCCTATTTCATGATTCATGTTAAGTAGATCTAAATTTGCAAGTTCATAATTAAATGTATATTGTTCTATGCCATATTCATATGACACATGTGTAGTTAGATCCATATTTTTATGATGTTGGAATTATTACATGTTCCTTTTTTTTCCTTTTGTGTATAAGTTAGGCTATGTATTGAGCCTAGCATTTTACGTGATTTATGCGAACGATTAACGGGGGTAACGTTGGGGAAAAATATGAAATTATTTATAATTGGCATATTCGGCTCATGAACATGTAAATGTTTTATGGCATAAAGTGGTATAAAATTTTATACCTAAAATTATGAACTTTATTTAAAAAGGAAAGTGGGGCTCGACTTGAATGACAATAATTTACATATAAATATAAAGAGGTAAATATGTAAATTTAGAAAAGACGAATATGCCTAACCCAAGGTTAGATTGAGTTACGGTGTAAGACTGCCTGGAACCGCCCGACACATCCAACAACCGTAACAATATATATCTAATGTGGGATGTTAGTGCATCGAGCCCAAAGGAACCTGAGGTTAGACTGAATTGCGGTGTAAAACTGCCCGGACCCAACCGGCACATCTAGTAACCGCAACAATACCTGTCTAATGTGAGTGGTTGGTGCTTTAATAAATGAATTAAAGCTAAGTCAGGAATGGTAGGGTTAAGTTAATTAAGGTAACACTTAACCAATGCAACATGTTAACTAAACTGATGGGTGGGGTAAGGTTAACTTGGACACTTAACCAATTTAACATGTTGACAAGGAAACCCTAGTAACGGGGACCCATTTCAGCAGTAACCCACATAGATGTATCATGGTACCTTGAACTAGGCAGGGTGGGGCACGATTACTGGACTGATTATGAGCGGTCAAAACGACGGCGGTTGGTGCGTCAGTGTAGGTTCCGACGGAGTACGCACGTGCACGTACTCCGGAGTGGAAAAAACAGGCACTGGGCATCAGTAATTATACACTATGCATCTTGAATCATGTCGGGTTGTCACCATAGGATTTGATACACCCCATCGTGGGACCAGCACAGGTATCTACAATCGAGCGGGGCCATATGACACAAGTGGAAAACGCGTGCGAGTAGGATCCGATCAATGAAAAGGAATCACTGGATTTGAACTCATGATAATGGTTGAAATATCTAGTAGGTGCAGAGAATATGGACATGAATGCGATAGTATGATTAGTTTACCTTGCCTTGTTTATCTTGCCCTGTTTATCTTACCTTATCCTATGTTACCTTATTTCCTTGCTATTGTCATGTGTCCAGTTTATTCAAGTCATGGTTCTCTTATCAGTTTACATGTTGAATAATCACTGGACTTACCAGACTTATGTTTGACCCATTTTCTTTCGCTCTCTTTTCTTCTGTCCCTCCCCCCCTCAGGTACCTAAGGAGGGAATAGCTCAGCTTAATTTGGACCGTTCATCTTTCCAAGCTTGAAGACTCTGTGATGTATAGCTTGGAACTTCTTATCTTTGGCTATGGCTTTGGATACTCTCTTATTGGGGATTTATGCTATCTTACTGTTGTTTTAATGCTTCTTTATGATTTAATTCAAGACAGAGATTTTGTTGTAATAATTTGGAAGTTGGTTTGAGACAGTTGTTGTAATATTTTAACTGAACCACGTATTTATGAAATAAATTTAGTTTTTCCGCTGTTTATATGTCTGTCTTGTTAATTATCTGCATCTTTTACCTATAATGCTCCACTGGAGTTAAGGCATTCCCTTTGTGAGTGACCTTAACGAAGGCAGGATGTTTCACTTGGTATCAGAGCAAAGGTTTACCAGATCAGATAAAAATTTTGAAAACTGTTTTTCAAAAAGAAATTTAAAGAAGCAATTTTCAAGAAAAGTGTTTTATTTTAAAAAAAAAAGGCATAATCCCCCAAAGCCATATGCACTATCTTTTTTATCCTTTGTTTTGAATCTTTCCTTTTTCGTTTCAGCATGTCTGGGGATCTTAACCTTCTAGAGGGCATGCCGGTACCTGGCTGGTTCAAAAGCTACCTAGAGGCTAGGGCTAATGCCGCAGGCCCAGCAGACGTTCCTCCTCCCCCAGCTGTTGCGGTTCCTCCTACTCCTCGTGCAAATGCTTTCCCAAAAATATGTATGGACTTTCGAGCCACGAGTGGAAAGAACTTTAATGGAAATGAATCCTTCATGGAAGCAAGAAACTGGCTCAAAGAAACTGAGGATTTGTTTGATATCTTCGAAGTGGATGATAGACAGAAGATACAGTTGGCTGTGTGGTTGCTCAAAGACGAAGCTTCCTATTGGTGGGAAGTTACTAACGCTGAAAGACCAGTTGAAACTTGGATGGATTTCAGAATGAGATTTGAAATGAAATTCCTCTCACAGGTTGAACGAAGCCTACAAATGGAGAAATTCTTAGATCTCAAACAGGGAAGTATGTCGGTCAAGGAATACGTTAACCAATTCAATCAGATGGCTATGTTCGGATTGGAGTTAGTGAACGCTCCACATAAGAAGGCTCTTCGCTTTGTTAAAGGGTTGAATGAGCCACTGCACAGCATAGCTATGTCCCATATACCTATGTGTGCGACTTATGAGAGACTGGTGGACACGGCACTGTTACAAGAAGAAGATAAGGTTGGCAAGATGGAGACAAAGGTGGAAGCATCTCAGGATAAGAAAGGGGAAGGATCTCAGAGCAAAAAGACAGATTCCAAGAAGGGCGGGAAGAGCAATAAAACCCGTGACAAGAGGAAGTGTAATTTTTTTGGCATTCCTAGACATCTGGTTAAGGACTGCAGGAAGAAAAAAAGGAAGATGGGTGGCTGTTTCCATTACGGCGAGGCAGGACACATGGCTAGGGACTGCCCAAGAAAGCAAGGGCAAGGGCAGAGAGCTGGATCCACTTCTGGAGGGCAGGTTCACACTCTCATGGCATCTCCACAAGAACGAGGTAGAAATGTTTCTGTTGAGAGTTTAGTTTATCTTTTTGATCATCCTGTTCGTACACTCTTTGATTCTGGCGCATCGCACTCTTTTATATCTACTGCTTTAGTTGAATCTCTGCATCTAGACACCAGTTTAGTAGATGATCCCTTGGTTGTTTCAAATCCAATTGGGGGCTCAACTTATTTGTCAATGATTTGTTTGGATTTGGAAATTTCTATACTAAATGTGGGGTTTAGATGTAATGTCTATGTTTTGGGCTTCACGGGCTATGGGTTGATTCTATGCATGGATTGGCTATCCAGTAATGGTGCCATCCTCGATTGTGAAAGGAGAGTGGTTAGACTCATGACTCGCCTCGGTAACACTCTCGAAATTTCTTGTAATCCCATGAACTCTATTATGCTTAGCTATCTAGAATCTCTTGACGCGTCTGTTGAGAATTTGCAGTCTGTTAGAGTAGTCCGTGAATAATCGGATGCCTTTGAAGAGGTTAAAGGGTCACCTCCGAAGCGGGAGATAGACTTCCGCATATACCTCGTTGATAATGCAAAACCCGTTGATTTACCCGTTAGACACATGGCTCCAAGAGAGAGGAAAGAACTCGACAAGCAAGTTAAAGAATTGCTTGAGAATGGGTTTATAAGGCGGAGTATTTCTGAATGGGGTGCTCCAGTAGTGTTCGCAAATAAAGCGGACGGTTTGCTTCGCCTATGCGTGGATTATAGGGAGCTAAACAAGCTGACCAAGAAGAATAGGCCCCCACTTCCTAGAATAGATGACTTGTTTGATCAGCTTGTAGGTGCATCGGTTTTCTCCCAACTAGATTTAGCTACCGGGTTTCATCAGCTGAGAGTGGTTGAAGACAGCATTGATAAGACCACGTTCAGAACTCCAGACGGTTTCTTCGAGTGGCTTGTCATTCCTTTCGGCCTGACAAACGCACCCGCTTACTTCATCGATTTGATGAGCAGGGTGTTCAGGGAGTTCCTTAATAGGTTTGTGGTGGTCTTCGTAGATGACATTCTGATTTTCTCAAAGAGTAAGGAAGAGCATGTTCAACATTTAAAAGAAGTCATGGATACTCCTTGAGCATATCAGTTGAAAGCCAAATTCTCCAAATGCCACTTCTGGAGAGAGGAAGTAAGATTTTTTGGACATGTGGTATCCAAGGAAGGGTTAGCCGTGGACCCCGCAAAAGTAGTTGCGGTGCAAGATTGGAAGGTTCCACGGAGTGCGACTGAGGTCCGGAGCTTCCTCGGGCTAACAGGCTTTTACCGAAAGTTCATCAAAGACTTTGCGAAAATATCATCTCCGCTTACAAAGTTGACGAAGAAGAACCTAATTTTCAATTAGGATTTGGATTGCGATATTGCTTTCCAACGATTAAAGAGAGCTCTAACAATAGCCCCAGTTCTAACATTATCGGATGGGAGCAAGATGTTTACCGTATACACAGATGCATGTAGTACGGGACTAGGTGTTATCTTAATGCAACAAGGGAAGGTAGTAGCTTATGGAGGCAGGCAGTTGAAAGTACACGAGAAAAACTACCCAACCTACGACCTAGAATTGGATGCCATCGTCTTTGCGCTTAAGTTTTGGTGCCATTATCTCCTAAGTGAGAAGTTTGAATTATACACTGACCATAAATCGTTGAAGTACCTTTTCTCGTAGAAAGATCTTAACTTGAGGCAACAAGGGTAGATGGAATTCTTGGCATCCTACGATTTCGATATTTCCTATACCCCTGGCAAGGGCAATGTAGTAGCAGATGCCTTGAGTAGAAAGAAGCTAACCTTAAGCCCTCTCTTTGTTGAAAGGCAGAGCTTGGAGTACACAGCCAATTTTGACTTTAAACCCTCCATCGATCATGTGACTGGTTTGTTAGCATCGCTAGAAGTGCGGCCTAATCTTTTGGATTTAATAGGAACCACGCAACGTGAATACCCTCAGCTAGTTGATGGGATGGACAAGCTAATTAGGGGTGAGACTTCTAGTCACCTCAATAGATACTCCATCGATGATAAAGGTTGGTTAATGAGGGATGGAAGGCTTTGCTTCCCACCAACAAGGGATTTGGTGAAGAAGTTTCTCGAAGAGGCACACCATTCCAAGTTGACCATACACCCAGGTGGAGACAAAATGTATAAAGACATAAAAAGAGTTTTCTTTTGGAATGACATGAAGAGGGATGTAGCTGAATTCATCGCTAAGTGTTTGATATGCAAGTAAGTCAAGGCGGAGCAAAAGAAGCTTGGTGGTTTGCTTCACCCTCTAGAAGTCCCGCAGTGGAAATGGGATAACATTTTAATGGACTTTATTGATAGGCTGCCTAGATCAAGAAGGGGCAATACCAGTATTTGGGTAATAGTGGACAGGTTCAAAAAAAGCGCTCACTTTATACCCATAAAGAGTAGAAGGACTGCCTCATCTTTAGTATCCATTTACCTTAAAGAGATAGTTCGACTCCATGGGATACCCTCCAGCATTGTACATGACCGAGATCCTATCTTTACGAGCGAGTTTTAGAAGAGCGTGCAAGAGGCTGTAGGCACACAGCTATGCTTAAGCGCGGCCTATTATCCTCAAACCGACGGTCAGACAGAAAGGGTGAACAAGGTATTAAAAGACCTCTTAAAACTATGCATTCTTGACTATGGAGGAACATGGGAGGATCATCTTCCTTTGGTGGAGTTTGCCTACAACAATAGCTACCAAGCCACCATAGGCATGGCACCCTTCGAAGCTTTATATGGAAGACCATGCCGATCACCAACTTGTTGGCGGGAGGCTACAGACAAGCTCATACTTGGACCAGATATGATTAGAGAGACTTCATAGAAAGTGGACTTGATACGAAGAAGAATGAAGACTACCCAAGATTGACAAAAGTCCTACGCAGATAAAAGAAGGACCGACCTTGAGTTTGAGGTTGGGGACAAGGTTTTCCTTAAAGTATCTCCTTTAAGGAACGTCGTTCGCTTCGGATCTGCAGGAAAGTTGGCACCGAGATTAATAGGGCCATTTTCTATCATTGAAAAAATTGGGAAGATGGCTTATAGAGTAGAGCTGCCCGAAAGATTGGCTGGAGTTCATAATGTCTTTCACGTTTCTCACCCACGAAAGTGCTTACATGAATCTGCGGAAGTGGTGGAACTATGCATATTAGAGGAAGTAGAAGTAGAACAAGAGGCGACTGTGAGAAGGGTTCCAACCTGTATCTTCGGTACAGAAGTCAAAAAGCTACACAACCGCGAAGTCAAACTTGTTAAAGTTCAATGGAGTGACGCTAAGGAAGACGCGACTTGGGAGACTGAGGCCAAGATACGCGCAGCCTACCCTTTTCTTTTTGAGGGTACATCTTTAATCTCTTTTTCCTTAAGTTTTTCATGCTCGTATCTATCTTTTTAGTATTTTTCCTCAGTGCTATCCTCGATCATTAGGTAGAAACCAATGGATGTAAATATGTATTTGAAACATGTTATGATTCATGGTTGCAAGTGGTTGCAAGTGATTGCTAGTGGTTGCTCGTGGATGCATAAACACACACATTAGGTGTTAGATCGGCTCAGTCACTTTCATATTGCATATGCATATATGTACCTATATATGATTGAAACTTGATGTGTTATCATATGGACGTTGAATTTGTATGAATGATTGTTCACTCATGTAGAAAGTATGATTAGGGATGATTGCATACATAATGGACTCATGGCACCGACATGACTTGCATTAAGGAGGTCAACTGAATCAGTAGACCGTCTGATTTTGCATTAGATAAGGACATGTACACACACTATGCATATGATTATAAAGCATTAGAAGCCTTTTAAGGACAATGGACGCCTGTGTTTGATGGTTGAGTAGATGGAAGATTGGATGGTAGGATATACGTTCTTCTTAACTTGAAGATTTCGGGGATGCAATCCTTTAAGGAAGGGAGAATGTAACACACCGTATTTTTTGTAAACATTAAAGTAATGAATTAAAGAATAATCAATTTCAAATGTGAGAATTAAGGGAAACGGGTTATGCCATTACGTTCGTCTCGGAATTCTGCTTGAGATAGAGCCCGAGTTTGCGTAAATCGGAATCCGTATGAAGGAGTTATGACCTTCAGAATTTAAAATAAACAGCTCAGAATACAGTTCAGAAAATTCAAAATTCAAAATCAGAAGCGGGCTGGACGGGAAATTTCCCGCCCAAGGCCACGTCGACCAGGAGGTCGACCAGGGGGTTGACCTTCCCCCATACAGGTCGACCTGGGGGTCGACCTCCTCCTTGGGTCAGATCTGAAATCTGACGTGTTTTCTCCTGTGATGAATTGATGTGTCATTAGGGCTTGTGTGACACGTTCTGGTCAGTTCTCTTAGGCTTAAATGGCTTAGATTTGCTCTAGGTTAATCTGACGGCTCCTATTAAATCAAACTTCTATATAAGCAACCTAAATCTGAACCCTAAAGCTACACAAAAATATTCCTAAGACCGTCATGCTGTCAACACTCAACCTAGAGTAGCCGCCATTCTCATTCAACTAGAAAGCAAGTAGGAATTGCAAATCAAATCTAATTCAACTAAGAGAATTCAACGTCTACAACAACAGAGAGCTATTCAAATTCGGAATACAGATCCCAGAACTCAAGACTAGCCTCCTTTTTGTAAGTCCAGTTATCATTTAGACCTAAACGATATTAGAATTGTGACTAAATAACTGGATGTAGAACATCGCCTAATGTAAATCTATGCCTATCCTTTCTGTTAAAACTGAATTGATTAATACCATGACTCTAATCATGTTTGTGGTCATGTTGTATGTAATATAATGATAAATGTTAAATGCTTTGAAATAGATCCATATGTTGTATAATTCGTCAATGACATATTATAATTTGGCGATGGAATATCATATTGTGTAAGTTGGTGATGACATACCATATTGTATAATTTGGCGATGGATATCATATTGTGTAATTTGGCGATGACATTCCATATTGTATAATTTGGCGATGGATATCATATTGTGTAAATTGGCAATGACGTACTATGTTGTATAATTGGGCGATGACATTTTATGTCGCATGATTTGGTAATGACGTCTATATGTTGTATGTCAATTTGTGAATTTTATGCAAGTTCAACCATGTTCACATATATGACCCAAAACTACATGCTAATATGATTAGGTTCATGTTAAGTTAGATCCAACTAATTTGCGAAGTTCACAATTACATGCCTAATGTTAAGTTTATGTAGTTCTATGTAAAACCTCTATTTCATGATTCATGTTAAGTAGATCTAAATTTGCAAGTTCATAATGTATATTGTTCTATGCCATATTCATATGACACATGTGTAGTTAGATCCATATTTTTATGATGTTGGAATTACTACATATTCCTCTTTTTCCCCTTTTGTGTATAAACTAGGCTATGTATCGAGCCTAGCATTTTACGTGATTTATGTGAACGATTAACGGGGGAAACGTTGGGGGGAAAATATGAAATTATATATAATTGGCATATTTGGCTCATGAACATGTAAATGTTTTATGGCATAAAGTGGTATAAAATTTTATACCTAAAATTATGAACTTGATTTAAAAAAGAAAGAGGGGCTTGACTTGAATGACAATAATTTACATATAAATATAAAGAGGTAAATATGTAAATTTAGAAAAGACGAATATGCCTAACCCGAGGTTAGATTGAGTTACGGTGTAAGATTGCCTGGAACCGCTTGGCACATCCAGCAACTGTAACAATATATATCTAACGTGGGAGGTTAGTGCATCGAGCCCAAAGGAACCCGAGGTTAGACTGAGTTGCGGTGTAAAATTGCCCGGACCCGACCGGCACATCCAGTAACCGCTACAATACCTGCCTAATGTGAGTGGTTGGTGCTTTAATAAATGAACTGCTAAGTCAGGAATGGTAGGGTTAAGTTAATCAAGGCAACACTTAACCAATGCAACATGTTAACTAAACTAATGGGTGGGGTTAGGTTAACTTGGACACTTAACCAATTTAACATGTTGACTAGGAAACCCTAGTAACGGGGACCCATTTACGCAATAACCAACATAGATGTATCATGGTACCCTGAACTAGGCAGGGTGGGGCACGATTACTGGACTGATTATAAGCGGTCAAAATGACGGCGATTGGTGCGTCAATGTAGGTTCCAACGGAGTAAAAGCGTGCATGTACTCCGGAGTGGAAAAAACAGGCACTGGGCATCAGTAGTTATACACTGTGCATCTTGAATCCTGTAGGGTTGCCACCATAGGATTTGATACACCCCAACATGGGACCAACACAGGTATCTACAATCGAGCGGGGCCGTATGACACAAGTGGAAAACGCATGCGAGTAGGAGTCGATCAATGAAAATGAATCACTAGATTTGAACTCATGATAATGGTTGAAATATCTAGTAGGTGCAGAGAATATGGACATGAGTGCGATAGTATGATTAATTTACCTTGCCTTGTTTATCTTGCCCTGTTTATCTTACGTTATCCTATGTTACCTTATTTCCTTGTTATTGTCCTATGTCCAGTTTATTCAAGTCATGGTTCTCTTATCAGTCAACATGCTGAATAATCACTGGACTTACCAGACATATGTCTGACCCATTTTCTTTCGCTCTCTTTTCTTCCGTCCCCCTCCCTCAGGTACCCAGGGAGGGAATAGCTCAGCTTAATTTGGACCGTTCATCTTTCCAAGCTTGAAAACTCTGTGATGTATAGCTTGGAACTTCTTATCTTTGGCTATGGCTTTGGATACTCTCTTATTGGGGATTTATGCTACCTTACTGTTGTTTTAATGCTTCTTTATGATTTAATTCAAGACAGTGATTTTGTTATAATAATTTGGAAGTTGGTTTGAGACAGTTGTTGTAATGTTTTAACTGAACCACGCATTTATGAAATAAATTTAGTTTTTCCGCTGTTTATATGCCTGTCTTGTTAATTATCTGTATCTTTTACCTATAATGCTCCACCAGAGTTAAGGCGTTCCCTTTGTGAGTGACCTTAACGAAGGCGAGGTGTTTCATACTTCCTGTTTCTCCCTTTGCTTATAAAAAGCCACCGCACCCATTCATAATTCGTCCGAGCTCCAGCAAATTAAAGTCCTCTTCATTCCAACTAGTAAAAAATCTATATCCATCAAGAATTAAAAAAAAATATAAATGGATACCGCGACTCGAAACCACAAGATTTCGAAGCTCGAACATGTTATAAGCGATCATGCTGCATGGTAGGGGTCGATCCATATTTCACTGATACCAATGGAATTTTACGAGTTCAAAATTGGTTTAAATTAGTTAGAGTTCCCTTTCAATGCTTTTGGAAGATGTGCGCTTTCAGTTTTGGAGGAGTTCTATTTCGATTTTTATCAACGTTGTAACACCCCGAAAATTCTATAACTGTGTAGTTAGCAAATTAAAGTATAATTAATTTCAAATCAAAGAACTAAGGGAAACGGGATACTCCATTGCGTTCGTCTCGGAAAAATACGCGAAATAGAGTCCGAGTTTTCGAAAAACGGAGTCCGTATGAAGAAGATATGGCATGCGGAAGTTTTGAATAAAACTTAAAATTCAAACAGAATAAAATAATTAAAAATGGGGCCCAATGGGCCAGGGCGGATGAACACCCGCCTAGGCCACCCAGGTCGACTGGGCTGTCGACCTGGGCTACCCATGTCGACAGGGCTGTCGACAGCCCTGTCGACAGGGGTATCGACCTGGTCGAGCCCAGTCAACCTGGCTGGCCAGGTCTGTGTTTGGTCGAATTTCTGTGGTCTGCTTTGTCATTAGGGCTAGGTGGCGGGTTCTAATTGGTCTCTCTATCTAATGAATGGCTACGATCTAACCTAGCAACATCAATGGTCCTAATCAATTCCTAACCTCTATATAAACAACCCTAGACTAAACCCTAATCTATTCATTCAAAATTAAGAGCATATCCGCCATGTTGCTGAGGAACGACTAAGAGTAGCCGCCAACTAGAGAGAGGATTAGGAAGAAATTTCTAAAGCTTAAAGAGACCTAAATCAAATCAATTCAACAAAGGAATTTGCGTCTTCAATCCCTAAACTAGAGAATTCATCAAACCATTGTAAGTAGAGTATTACTTTGGTATGAATAAATAATTGTGTTGATTTGTATGCTTGAATTGTGGCAACAAAGTTATTCATATTTGTGCGTTCTTATCAATTTGAAATATTATATACGTTTGGATATTCTTGAATTATATTATTCATGTTATAAAGAACTACATGCGGTAGTTCTATGCAAGTATACGTTTGGAATATTGCGCAAATTATGTAATCTATGTTGAAGCTACATGTATGTAGTTGATTGAAATTCATGCAAGTTTGGGGCTTTGTTATTATGCCATCATAATGTATATTTTTGTGCATAAATCATTTGCAAGTAATTGGAACAAGTTTGGTTATTATAGTTCATATGAAACTATGTTGGAATTTTGATACCATAATCCATGTATTAAGTCATGCTTTTGCAAACTTATGAATATGGCTAGGCTATGAATGATATTTGGCATAATTGAAATCCATAATTAAGTTTATCTTGTTTACAAGAATTATATGATGACATATGTGGTACATGGCTAGGTTAGGTTCATGTTAGAAGTATTTATGCCATGCTTATGTTTGACATTATGCTATGTTCATGCTAGAAGTATTTATGCCATGCTTATGTTTGACATTATGCTATGTTCATGCTAGAAGTATTTATGCCATGCTTATGTTTGACATTATGCTATGTTCATGCTAGAAGTATTTATGCCATGCTCATGTTTGACATTATGCCATGTTTATGCTAGAAGTATTTATGCCATGCTTATGTTTGACATTATGCCTAAGTAAAAATATAGGTTAATGTGACAATAATGACATCTCAATTACAAGTTCACATGCTTTGATTCACGTCACCTATGTTACCACTATGCAAGTACACCAGTTTCTATGTTGTATTTCCAACGTCGTATGCAAGTTCATGCGCTCACCTTCCCCTCTTTGTGTATGTAATCACGCTTTAAGCCTCCCCTTTTCGCATGGCTAAATTGGGCTTTAAAAGGCTAAGCCCAATGTATATAAACGGACGTGTTAAACGGGGGAAAATAACGTTGGGTTAAAATTACTAATGAATGAAAATATAAAATAGAAGGGCCCAAATTCAAGTATGGGTTGGGCCCATGATTGGTGTAACCTTTACACCATTAACTTAATAATGGGCCGCAAATATTTACATATAAGAAATAAAGAAGAATGACAAAATATGTAAATGTAGAAAATACGATGTGTTTAACCCGAGGTTGGATTGAGTTGTGATGTAAACCTGCCCGGAACCGCCCGGCTGTCCAGTAGTCACAACAATACCTATCCAATGTGGGAGGTTAAACATGGAGCCCAGCAAGGACCCGAGGTTAGACTGAGTTGTGGCGTAAGACTGCCCGGAACCAACCGGCAACAGGCAGCCACAACAATACCTGTCTAATGTGAGAGGTCAGGGCCTTAATAAGACAATTAAGGCTGAGTCAGGATTGTTAGGATTAAGTGAACTAAAGACTTAATCAAAATGGAACATGCTAAACTAAACGGACTGGTGGGGTTAGGTTAGGAAACACTTAACCAACTTAGCATGTTGGCTAGAGATAGAAAACCTAGTAACAGGGGACCCTTTTCAGCAGTAACCCTAAAAAGGTGTATCAGGATACCCTGAAACTAGGCAGGGTGGGGCACGATTACTGGGCTGATTGTAAGAGGTCAAATCGACGGCGGTGGTGTAGCAGTGTAGGTTCTAACGGGGTGCGGGCGTGCACACACTCCGGCGCAGAAAAATAAGGCACTGGACACCAGTAGCATACCTGTGCACTCTAAGGTTGTGTCGGGTTGCCACTATGGGACTTGATACACCCCATGGTGGGACCAGCATAGGTAACTACAGACATCGGGGGCCGTAAGACACATGTAACTATGCGAGTAGGAGCCGATCATCATTGAATGGATCACATCACCCTGATTATGGGGTGCAAATTGGAAACTAGTTTATATGGGTTCAGAGATTAACATGGGGTACGATAGTATATTCGACCCTAGACAACTTAACCAAGTTTATAGTGAATGCCCACTTCTTGTTTATACTTATCATACCCAGTTCTTTATTCATAGACAAAATAGTACTTGACTTACTCAGGCTTTATGTCTGACTCTACTTTTCTTTCGTCTTCTTTCTTCCGTTTCCCCCCCCCCCCAGGTCCTCAGGGAGGGAACACAGCAGCTTGACCAACCTCAACATCCAGCTTGAAGAAGAGAAATGTATTGCTTGAACTTTCCTGTTTTGAACTATGGCTTTGGACAATCCACAAAGGGGCTTTTGCAGTTTATCTATGTTTTATTTATGCTTCTTTAAATAATGTACTCAAGACAGATTATGAAAATGTTATGTTATGTTTTTGGGAAGGATGTAAGACAATTATGGTGATGTTTTGTAACACGTATTTGACTTTATGAAATAAAATTTGTTGTTCTTCCGCTGTTTACAAATATGTGTTCTTATATCTGTCTTGTATATCTGTGACTTGTACTTATAAACCTCCACCAAAATTAGGGCATTCCCTTTGAGAGTGACCCTAACGGAGGTGGGGTGTTTCACTTGGTATCAGAGCATAGGTTTACCAGATAAGATAAAAAGTTTTGAAAAATTATTTTCAAAAAGAAAATTTAAAGAAGCATTTTTAATAGAAAAATATTACTTTATTTTAAAAGGCAAAGTCCACTCCCCAAAGCCATAGGTATTATCTCTTATCCTTCGTTTTGAATCTATCCTTTTTGTTTCAGCATGTCCCAAGAACTTAACTTGCCGGAAGGGGTGCCAATACCTGGTTGGTTTAGACGGTTCTTAGAAGCGAGGGCCACTCAGCCAGGTCCTACCGTTCCTCCTCCCCCAGCGGAAGGAAATCATCCAGCTGCAGCAGCACCTTTTCCTCCACCTCCTCCTCGGGGAACCACATTTGCTAAGATATGTAAAGATTTTAAAGCTATGGGAGGAAGGGATTTCCATGGAACTGAGTCCTTCGTGGCAGCTAGAAATTGGCTGAAAGAAACGGAGGACCTATTCATCATCTTTGAGGTAGAAGATAGACAAAAAGTACAGTTGGCAGTGTGGCTATTGAAGGGCGAGGCTTCCTACTGGTGGGAAGTCACTAATGCTGAAAGACCAGTGGAGACATGGGAGGACTTTAGGGCAAGGTTTGAGACCAAATTTCTCTCAGATGCGGAAAGAAGTTTGCAGTTGGAAAAATTCTTATTTCTTAAGCAAGGGGACAAGACAGTCAGAGAGTATGTGAATCAGTTTGATGAGCTGGCTAGGTTTGGGCTTGACCTAGTCAACACCCCGCACAAGAAGGCTCTCCGCTTCGTCAAAGGGTTAAATGAGCCATTACACAGTTTGGCCATGACCCATATACCCATGGGAGCCACGTATGAAAGGTTGGTGCAAATGGCATTGTTGAATGAAGAGGATAAGGGCAAGAAGGAGACAAAGGCAGAAAGCTCTCAAGGGAAGAAAGAGGGTTTGCAGCCCAAGAAGACAGACTTTAAGAAGGGCGGGAAAGGCAACAAAGAGAAAAGGAAGTGTAATTTCTGTGGCAAAGTGGGGCACTTAGTAAAGGACTGCCGGAAGAAGAAGGCCAAGGAGAATGGTGGGTGCTTTTCGTGCGGTCAGACAGGCCACAGGGCTAAGGACTGCCCAAGGAAACGAGGACAGGGGCAGGGCACTGGATCCACCCCAGGGGCACAGGTCCATGTGCTAGAAGCGCCACCTTTGCAACAGCGAGGTACCAATACTTCTGTAGAAAGCGTAGTTTATCTTTATGATCACCCCGTTCGCACTTTATTTGATTCTGGCGCATCACACTCCTTTATCTCGTCTGCTTTAGTAGAATCTCTGCACCTAAAAACTAGTATGGTAGAGGACCCCTTAATTGTTTCAAACCCAATTGGGGGCCCAGCTCATTTGTCTATGATCTGTCTGGATTTGAAAATTTCTATCCTAAGTGTTGAATTTCAATGTAGTGCCTTTGTTTTGGGCTTTTCGGGGTATGGTTTGATTTTGGGTATGGATTGGCTATCCAGTAATGGGGCCATCCTTGATTGCGAGAAAAGGGTTGTTAGGCTCCTAACCCAGCTCGGTAATACTTTGGAAATTTCTTGTAATCCCTCGTATGCGGTTATGCTTAGTTATCTTGAATCGCTAGATGCCTCTGTTGAAAATTTGCAATCAGTTAGAGTGGTCCGGGAATATCCGGATGTATTTGAAGAAGTGAAGGGCATGCCTCCGAAGCGGGAAATAGACTTCCGCATATATCTTGTAGATAATGCAAAGCCCGTTGCGTTGCCCGTTAGACATATGGCTCCATGAGAAAGGAAAGAGCTCAGTAAACAGATTAAAGAGCTTCTAGAAAAGGGGTTCATTAGGAGGAGCATTTCAGAATGGGGCGCTCCAGTGGTGTTCGCTACAAAGGCGGATGGTTCACTCCGTCTATGTGTTGACTATAGGGAGCTCAACAAGCTAACGAAAAAGAATAGGCACCCTCTCCCTAGAATTGACGATTTATTTGACCAGCTTGTAGGAGCGTCTGTTTTCTCCCAACTCGATTTAGCAACCGGTTTTCATCAGCTAAGGGTGGCTGAAGATAGCATCGATAAAACGGCGTTCAGAACCCCAGACGGCTTCTTTGAATGGCTTGTCATGCCTTTCGGCTTGACAAATGCACCTGCTTACTTCGTGGACCTAATGAGTAGGGTATTTAGAGATTTCCTAAACAAATTCGTAGTGGTCTTCGTAGATGATATCCTTATCTTCTCAAAGAATGAAGAGGAACATGCTCAGCACTTAAGGGCAATCATGGAAACTTTGCGAGTCCATCAACTAAAAGCCAAATTCTCCAAATGCCACTTTTGGAGAGAAGAGGTGAGGTTCCTTGGGCACATAGTATCCAAACAAGGGTTAGCAGTGGACCCCGCGAAGGTAGTGGCGGTACAGGATTGGAAGACACCAAGGAATGCAACTGAGGTCCGAAGCTTTCTAGGACTAGCAGGTTTCTATCGAAAATTTATAAGGGATTTTGCGAAAATCTCAGCTCCGCTCACGAAATTGACTAAGAAGAATCTAGTGTTCAACTGGGATTTGGATTGCGAGTTTGCTTTCCAACGACTGAAAAGGGCTCTCACAACAGCCCCAGTTTTGACCCTGCCAGATGGGAGCAAGATGTTCACTGTTTATACGGATGCATGTGGGACAGGGCTAGGCGCCGTCTTAATGCAAGAAGGAAGGGTGGTAGCTTATGGCGGGAGGCAGTTAAAGGTGCACGAAAAGAACTACCCAACCCACGATCTAGAGTTAGCCGCCATCGTCTTTGCACTCAAGTCTTGGCGACACTATCTCCTAGGTGAGAAGTTCGAACTTTACACTGACCATAAATCGTTGAAATATCTTTTCTCGCAGAAGGATCTTAACTTGAGGCAACAAAGATGGATGGAGTTTCTTGCCTCGTACGATTTCGAAATCTCCTACACTCCGGGCAAAGGCAACGTAGTGGCAGACGCGTTGAGCCGAAAGAAATTGACCCTAAGCCCGTTGTTTGTTGAAAGACAAAGCCTAGAGTTTATAGCCAGCTTCGACTTTAGGCCTTCCTCCGATTTCGTACCAGGCTTGCTAGCATCTCTCGAAGTACGCCCAACTTTAGTGGATTCGGTAGGGGCAGCACAACGCGAAGACCCTCAGCTTGTAGAAACAATTGATAGGCTAATTAGGGGTGAGACTTCAAGTCACCTCAACCGATACTCCATTGACGATAAAGGTTTACTAAGGCGAGACGGAAGACTATGCGTCCCACAGACAAAAGATTTAGTAAGGAAGGTTCTCGAGGAAGCGCATCATTCCAAGATGACGATACACCCAGGCGGAGATAAAATGTACAAAGACATAAAAAGGACTTTCTTCTGGAACGGCATGAAAAAGGACGTGGCAGAGTTCGTTTCTAAGTGCATGGTGTGCCAACAGGTTAAGGCGGAACAGAAAAAGCCCGGCGGACTACTACATCCTCTGGAGGTCCCGCAGTGGAAGTGGGATAGCATCTCAATGGACCTCAACGATGGGCTGCCTAGGTCTAGGAGAGGCAACACTAGCATATGGGTAATAGTGGATAGGCTTACTAAAAGCGCCCACTTTTTACCTGTCAAAAGTAAAAGAACTGCCTCATCCCTAGCATCACTTTACCTTAAGGAAATCGTTCGACTCCATGGAATACCATCTAGCATCGTTAGTGACCGAGACCCCATCTTCACCAGCGAGTTTTGGCGGAGTCTGCAAGAAGCAGTAGGAACGCAGTTATGCTTAAGCACGGCCTATCATCCCCAAACCGACGGCCAAACAGAGAGAGTGAACAGAGTTCTGGAAGACCTTTTAAGGCTATGCGTCCTTGACTTCGGAGGGACATGGGAAGACCACCTTCCTTTGGTAGAATTCGCCTACAACAACAGCTATCAAGCAACCATCGGAATGGCGCCCTTCGAAGCTTTATATGGAAGACCGTGCCGATCGCCCACTTGTTGGTGGGAGTCTACTGATAAACTCATACTTGGACCAGATATGATCCGAGAGACTTCAGAGAAAGTAGACTTAATACGAAGAAGGATGAAGACGGCCCAAGACAGACAAAAGTCCTATGCCGACAAGAGGAGGACCGACCTTGAATTCGAGGTTGGAGACAGAGTTTTTCTCAAGGTATCACCGCTAAGAAACGTTGTTCGTTTTGGAACCACAGGAAAGCTAGCACCAAGATTCGTAGCGCCATTCCCTATTATCGAGAAAATTGGGAAAATGGCTTATAGATTAGAGCTACCCGAGAAGTTGGCTGGAGTCCACAACGTTTTTCACGTTTCACACCTCCGAAAATGTCTGCATGAATCTGCTGAAGTGGTAGAGCCAAATATACTCGAAGAGGCCGAAGTGGAACGCGAAGCAACCATAAGGAGAGTTCCAACCCGCATCTTGGGAACGGAAGTGAAGAAGCTACGCAACCGCGAAGTCAAGCTCGTCAAAGTTCAGTGGAGCGATGCCGAGGGAGACGCGACTTGGGAAACTGAAGCTAGAATACGTACAGCCTACCCTTTTCTGTTCGAGGGTACATCCTTGATCTTTCCTTTTCCTTAAGTTGCGCTTTTATCTATCTTTTTAGGTATATTTCCTCGACCGTATCTTTTAGGTAGAAACCCTTTGGATGGAAACATGTAGTTGAAACATGTTATGTATGATGGTTGCAAGTGGTTGCAAGTGATTGCTAGTGGTTGATCGTGGTTGCATATACACACACAATCTAGGTTTTAGATCGGCTCAGTCACTTCATATTGCATATGCATATATGTTTGCTTTCGTCTATGGTTGAACATTAATGTGTTGTCATGTGGATATTGCATTTGTATTGAATGATTGTGCACTCATGTAGAAGCAAGAATAGGGAAAATTTGCATACATAATGGATTCATGGCACTTACATAATTCGCATTAAGGAGGTCAACTGAATCAGTAGACCGCCTGATTTTGCATTAGATAAGTACATGTATACACACACACTTTGCATATGATCATGAAGCATTAGAAATCTTTTAAGGAAAATGGATGCTCGTGTTTGATGGATGAGTAGATGGATGATTGGATGTTAGGATATACATTCCTCCTAACTTGAAGATTTCGGGGACGAAATCCTTTTAAGTGGGGGAGAATGTAACACCCCAAAAATTCTATAACTGTGTAGTTAGCAAATTAAAGTATAATTAATTTCAAATCAAAGAACTAAGGGAAACGGGATACGCCATTGCGTTCGTCTCGGAAAAATACGCGAAATAGAGTCCGAGTTTTCGAAAAACGGAGTCCGTATGAAGAAGATATGGCATGCGGAAGTTTTGAATAAAACTTAAAATTCAAACAGAATAAAATAATTAAAAATGGGGCCCAATGGGCCAGGGCGGATGAACACCCGCCTAGGCCACCCAGGTCGACTGGGCTGTCGACCTGGGCTACCCATGTCGACAGGGCTGTCGACAGCCCTGTCGACAGGGGTATCGACCTGGTCGAGCCCAGTCAACCTGGCTGGCCAGGTCTGTGTTTGGTCGAATTTCTGTGGTCTGCTTTGTCATTAGGGCTAGGTGGCGGGTTCTAATTGGTCTCTCTATCTAATGAATGGCTACGATCTAACCTAGCAACATCAATGGTCCTAATCAATTCCTAACCTCTATATAAACAACCCTAGACTAAACCCTAATCTATTCATTCAAAATTAAGAGCATAGCCGCCATGTTGCTGAGGAACGACTAAGAGTAGCCGCCAACTAGAGAGAGGATTAGGAAGAAATTTCTAAAGCTTAAAGAGACCTAAATCAAATCAATTCAACAAAGGAATTTGCGTCTTCAATCCCTAAACTAGAGAATTCATCAAACCATTGTAAGTAGAGTATTACTTTGGTATGAATAAATAATTGTGTTGATTTGTATGCTTGAATTGTGGCAACAAAATTATTCATATTTGTGCGTTCTTATCAATTTGAAATATTATATACGTTTGGATATTCTTGAATTATATTATTCATGTTATAAAGAACTACATGCGGTAGTTCTATGCAAGTATACGTTTGGAATATTGCGCAAATTATGTAATCTATGTTGAAGCTACATGTATGTAGTTGATTGAAATTCATGCAAGTTTGGGGCTTTGTTATTATGCCATCATAATGTATATTTTTGTGCATAAATCATTTTGCAAGTAATTGGAACAAGTTTGGTTATTATAGTTCATATGAAACTATGTTGGAATTTTGATACCATAATCCATGTATTAAGTCATGCTTTTGCAAACTTATGAATATGGCTAGGCTATGAATGATATTTGGCATAATTGAAATCCATAATTAAGTTTATCTTGTTTACAAGAATTATATGATGACATATGTGGTACATGGCTAGGTTAGGTTCATGTTAGAAGTATTTATGCCATGCTTATGTTTGACATTATGCTATGTTCATGCTAGAAGTATTTATGCCATGCTTATGTTTGACATTATGCTATGTTCATGCTAGAAGTATTTATGCCATGCTTATGTTTGACATTATGCTATGTTCATGCTAGAAGTATTTATGCCATGCTCATGTTTGACATTATGCCATGTTTATGCTAGAAGTATTTATGCCATGCTTATGTTTGACATTATGCCTAAGTAAAAATATAGGTTCATGTGACAATAATGACATCTCAATTACAAGTTCACATGCTTTGATTCATGTCACCTATGTTACCACTATGCAAGTACACCAGTTTCTATGTTGTATTTCCAACGTCGTATGCAAGTTCATGCGCTCACCTTCCCCTCTTTGTGTATGTAATCACGCTTTAAGCCTCCCCTTTTCGCATGGCTAAATTGGGCTTTAAAAGGCTAAGCCCAATGTATATAAACGGACGTGTTAAACGGGGGAAAATAACGTTGGGTTAAAATTACTAATGAATGAAAATATAAAATAGAAGGGCCCAAATTCAAGTATGGGTTGGGCCCGTGATTGGTGTAACCTTTACACCATTAACTTAATAATGGGCCGCAAATATTTACATATAAGAAATAAAGAAGAATGACAAAATATGTAAATGTAGAAAATACGATGTGTTTAACCCGAGGTTGGATTGAGTTGTGATGTAAACCTGCCCGGAACCGCCCGGCTGTCCAGTAGTCACAACAATACCTATCCAATGTGGGAGGTTAAACATGGAGCCCAGCAAGGACCCGAGGTTAGACTGAGTTGTGGCGTAAGACTGCCCGGAACCAACCGGCAACAGGCAGCCACAACAATACCTGTCTAATGTGAGAGGTCAGGGCCTTAATAAGACAATTAAGGCTGAGTCAGGATTGTTAGGATTAAGTGAACTAAAGACTTAATCAAAATGGAACATGCTAAACTAAACGGACTGGTGGGGTTAGGTTAGGAAACACTTAACCAACTTAGCATGTTGGCTAGAGATAGAAAACCTAGTAACAGGGGACCCTTTTCAGCAGTAACCCTAAAAAGGTGTATCAGGATACCCTGCAACTAGGCAGGGTGGGGCACGATTACTGGGCTGATTGTAAGAGGTCAAATCGACGGCGGTGGTGTAGCAGTGTAGGTTCTAACGGGGTGCGGGCGTGCACACACTCCGGCGCAGAAAAATAAGGCACTGGACACCAGTAGCATACCTGTGCACTCTAAGGTTGTGTCGGGTTGCCACTATGGGACTTGATACACCCCATGGTGGGACCAGCATATGTAACTACAGACATCGGGGGCCGTAAGACACATGTAACTATGCGAGTAGGAGCCGATCATCATTGAATGGATCACATCACCCTGATTACGGGGTGCAAATTGGAAACTAGTTTATATGGGTTCAGAGATTAACATGGGGTACGATAGTATATTCGACCCTAGACAACTTAACCAAGTTTATAGTGAATGCCCACTTCTTGTTTATACTTATCATACCCAGTTCTTTATTCATAGACAAAATAGTACTTGACTTACTCAGGCTTTATGTCTGACTCTACTTTTCTTTCGTCTTCTTTCTTCCGTTTCCCCCCCCCCCCCCCCCAGGTCCTCAGGGAGGGAACACAGCAGCTTGACCAACCTCAACATCCAGCTTGAAGAAGAGAAATGTATTGCTTGGACTTTCCTGTTTTGAACTATGGCTTTGGACAATCCACAAAGGGGCTTTTGCAGTTTATCTATGTTTTATTTATGCTTCTTTAAATAATGTACTCAAGACAGATTATGAAAATGTTATGTTATGTTTTTGGGAAGGATGTAAGACAATTATGGTGATGTTTTGTAACACGTATTTGACTTTATGAAATAAAATTTGTTGTTCTTCCGCTGTTTACAAATATGTGTTCTTATATCTGTCTTGTATATCTGTGACTTGTACTTATAAACCTCCACCAAAATTAGGGCATTCCCTTTGAGAGTGACCCTAACGGAGGTGGGGTGTTTCAAACGTCCTGTAGTTGGGATTGAAGTCGCATTTGTGTTAGAGCATTCGTGCTAAGCATTGCGGTGAGGGATGAAATGAGCTCGTGAGAAGGAGGATAATGGTAGATTTGGTGCGTTGAGTAGCTGAGACTAGAAGGAGAGGTTGGCCTAGGAAGTATTCGGACATGGAAGAGTAAAATACCTGTAGCGTGATTGAGATGGATGCAGTGAAACTGATGAGAAATTAGGGTTCGGCTTTCAGGGATTTACGAGGACAGAGGCTAGTTGATTAGGAAAGCATCGATGTTGATTTAAAAGTGGAGGAGTTCGTTTTTTTGGACAAGCTAAAGTGGGTTGCGATGGAGGTACAGGGTTCATCTTTGTTGGGATTTCGTGAAATATTTTGTTGTGTATTTCTGTCGAGCCGAGGTCGGTTTTCCAACTCGCAGTTAGGGAGTGATGCTAGGGTTAATCACTTGGAGATGAGTGCAGGTGAATGGTGAGGAAATGATGATATACCAAGTAGTAATATGATGATCACATATAAAAGTTTGTGCCCATGATCGAAGAGGTGTTGTGTTCAATTAAATTAATTAACGACGGAATGGAGGTTAAGCTGCTGAATAAAATGGTGCAAGCGTGAATGGTTGTCTATTGCCGGAGATGGTCTAGAGGAGTTTGGTTTGAGAATTTTAGGAATGGAACTTGACGGTGTATTGTTTAATGAATTGTCGAATGGAGATAGGAAGTATTTTGGGTCGATTGAAGTTAGTGTGGTTGAGTTGGCTTCAGTATTGAATGAAGACAAGAGGTATACGTTTATAACATTTAAAAATACATTAAATAATTTGGTTATTTATCTATTAAGTTAAATTTAAATTGGTCGTTGTTAAGAAAAAAATTGTTTAATCGTTAAACTGAATTCGATAAATCATAGGCAAACACACTCATTCAAGTTGATTCATAAGCTGCGGCATTACGAAATCAAATGAGATATTCGACAAAGGGAAATCAAGGTGAATAAACTCACTATTTGGTTCAATTATAATTTATTATAATCGAACTATTATTTAACAAAAATATTTATATGTTGTTTGTTGGTCGATTAGTTGCATTGTTGTTTATTGATAAATTATGCTTATTATATTAGTTATTTAGGCTTGGTGGTTGTAGCTATTATATGTATATTGGATATTTCCCGCAGTATCATTAGCAGATGCCCACAGTATCATTAGCGGATGACCCTATCACCCCATGATATATGAGTGGATGACCTTCTATACTGCGATATCCTCCCTTGAAGCAGGAATTGTATCATTTATGTTACCTGACATCTGTGGATGCAGGGAAAACAGGTTGGAGGGATCCAACTGGATTCCTCAAAATTTGTTTGCCGTTTTTTATATATTTATATAAGCGTGATAGGTTGAATTGAATTGATGTTGTGTATTTGAATGTTTGAATATCATTGGGCCTACTGGTTGATATTTAAAAATATCCTTAAAAGAGATTTTTAATTTTGAAAAGGGAATTTTATTTTTTCGAAATAAAATTTGAATTTCGAAGAGGATAAGAAATTATTAACTTGTATTTAATAATAAAACAAGTATTGAATTTGTAAGCGATGTCTATAAATGAAAAGAAAAATTATCATTTGATAATATTGAATTTTAAATTCAAGTATGAATTTAAAAGGCAAAAATTTATTTTTCGAAGTGGAAATTGGATTTCAAATGAAATTTGAAATCGAAACTTGTTTTACTATTTAGAA
This sequence comes from Allium sativum, assembly GCA_030737875.1. Lineage (NCBI taxonomy): Eukaryota > Viridiplantae > Streptophyta > Magnoliopsida > Asparagales > Amaryllidaceae > Allium > Allium sativum. Next base: position 602,422,648 of record CM060916.1, on the reverse strand, counting down.
CAAGAAATGAAATTTATAAACAATATTTATAAATAAAGGAAAATAATTGTTATTGGATAATTTGAAAGTATAATCCATGTATGAATTTAAAAAGTGGAATTAAAAATCGTTTCAAAAAGGGAACGTTAGATTTTATTCTGAGACCCGAAATATATATATATATATATATATATATATATTGAATTAGTATAAATCTAAGGGATTTAAAATTAGAATTCGATTTGTCAAATTTTATAAAATAATTTATTTCCAAATAAATTGGAAATTAATATAGAGTATCAAGTTGAAAATGAATTTATAACTAAGTTATGAATTTTGAATGAAGAAATAGACGATGTTGGATAATCTAAATTTTTAAGGCCAGATTATAAAATTAGTTAAATTTATATTAGTATATTAAAGAATGGAATATAAGGTGAGTTTTAAATCGAGTTTTGGTATTACAAGCTTTTATCTGTCTCAAGAAAAGAACGTTGTCAGTCAAGGTCTGAGAGGTAAATAAAACACCCCAACTTGAACTGCTTCACTATTATCGAGGGATGATATTAGTTTGTAATGGTAAAGGATGTTGAATAAATCGATTATTCCCATAAAAGAAATTTATAATTGGAATTCAATTATATCGAATTCTAATAAAATAGTTTATGGAAATTGGAATTTAATATAGAAGTTGAGTTGTGACTAATTTACAACCGAGTTATGTATTTTGAATAAAGAAATCAATGATTTGGAAAAAAATGAGTTGTTTAAGTTAGATTTGGAAAATTGTTGTATTTAAACATTGGGAAATGGAGTTGGAATTTAACTATAAATGAAGATTTAAACCGTTTATATATAATTTAATTAAAATGAACTTGCCACAACGCGGTAGTTCATAATTTGAGATTCGAACTTCAGTTGGGTTTATAAAACTCAGTATAACTCGGAATTCAATGAAACAAGAAACGCATAGACCAATTGAATAATAGTTTTCATACGAAAGAGAAAAATCCAGATTTCATTATATAGATTTTGAGTTATGTCAAAATCAAATTTTCAGAAAAACAGCACCATAATCTTTTTAAACCATAACAGTTTACTAAATAAAATGAAGGGAATTTTAATGAATAAAAATCCGAATTTCAATTAGGAAAATCTAGATTTGAATTTCAATTATCCAGATTTGAATAAATTATCCAGATATGATTTCAATTATCAGAATTTCAGTTGGGTTGACTAAATGAATTATCCAGATTTGAATTTCAATTAGAAAAATCCAGATTTATAAAATAGACTTGAACTCAAGTAGACTAAATGGGTTGATTTTTGGAACAAAAACCAGATTTTTAGTTATCGAAAAAAGTTAACTAATTTCTTTGAAATTAGTTAATAGAGTTTGGCCTGAATTTAACTTTGTTTAAGTGATTTAACTTTGTTAATTACAATTGAAAATCCGAGTATGAAATGTGAATTAGAATTGGGAAGCGAGCAAGGATTTTGATTTGTATATAAGCGTATACAAATATATTTGAACGAGATATGTTCAGATTAAAGGTAAATGAAACCAAGAAGCTAATTAGAAATTTAATTAGCGGATGCAAAGCAAGTTATGTAAAAAGGGACGAATTGATTGAAATGAATTGGAAATAGCCATGTATATTTTAAAACAGGTGTGGAATGAAGATAATGAAGAATTTAATTTAAGTTCCGACAAAAAAATACATGTTTAAATTTCCATATAAGATTTTATGAGCCTATTGGGCAAGCCTCTTGGCTTTTTGATTTTCTTGTTGAATGGAAAGGGCCTAGAGAGGCGTTTTGTAGTTGTACCGATTGAGCCGTACAAAGGAGGTGCTGGTGAAATTTTCTGAAAATTTAAGGAGGTAGAATATTTTCAGAAATTTTTATAATAGAAATCAGTATATCGATATATATAAAATTCAATAAGGAAATTGGAAAATAGTTAATGAATGAATATTAACTTAAAAGGGGCCAGTGATTGTTTGATGGATGTTTTTTTCTTTGATATTTTAATAACTGGCTATCAAAAAATTTTGACCATCATTGTCAACACGGAGAGACTGGTTGGATTTATTATTCGAAAGCCACTCTGTATGGGCATAGGCGTTGCGAATTACATTATGCTGAAGGTAAATTGAAGATGGAGTAAAATGTCAGGGTTGTTCTATTTGTCCGAACCCATGACAACTTGTATGGACGAATGTCTGACTAAGTTTGCCTAACATATCACATAAGACGATCTTTTCAGGGTATTACGTTGGTGGCGGAGGAATTCGTTTCTCATAGCTTTTTATATCCGTAATATTTTAGGAAGATCAACTAGTGATTTAACGGGTTTGACGATGTAGCATTCAAAGTGAATGGTGACCAGATGTTCTAAAGATAGACGTAGCCTCAAGCCTCACAACAGGTAAATGAAAAAATCGGGCAGGCAGTATGGCTAGTTGGGTCATACCCAAGCAGGGTATATTTGTCACCGATCTAGAGAAAAAATCATTATTTGTTCTTCTTTCAATTCTATATCTTACGAATTACGGTTGGGCGACCGACAATCGTGGATGAAAATATATTCGGTACACTCAAGCTAAATGAGTGTCCGATCATGTGTGGTCGGGTTGTAAGATTTTCTCGCTAAACCCCAATGTATCCCTCTAGAGTACAATGATCGAGAGGTGGTCCCATACCTTGTCATAGTTGGAATCCAATCTCCAATAAGTGCCCTACGGTTTTAGATTTTATACTATGTGTGCAGAGCGTGAGATGCAAGCGTTCTGCAAATTGGTTATTTAGTTGATATAAACACTATTATAGTATCACTGGATTTTCATATCAAAATGTTTTGGGTTATAGTAAGGTAAAAACCATTCCATGTTTATGTGTGGGCTGGTCTTACTATTATCCTTTCTTTCAAAAGGTTTTTCAAATTTAAACAAAAGATTGGAGCTTATTCACACCAGTCTCATGACTAACCCAGAGTTTATTTTGTTTGTTTTTCTCTAAACTCTTGGGTGCACAAATTTGTATGGCAGTCAAGTGTTTCAGGCTTTTACAGATACACTTGGAGGAGCTTGAAGAAGAAGGCTTCACCGCTAGTTATTTAGAGTGATTTCCGCTATATCAAATGTTATGTTATACTCTAATAATGATATGTATATATGATACAAAATTTGTATTTCAAAGGTTATGTTATGTAATATATTTGATTTATTCCGGTGTGAGATTCCATGTTATTGTTTCTGTTCTTCTTCTATCTATTTATATTTCTTTAATCCTAATGACTCGTATTTCTATGCAATTTGGGTTGGACGTGTATGGAATTTAGTCAACTCAAATAGTACGAATTTATGGACCGTTACAATAAGTTTTCGCATGTACCGGATTAAGTTTAACATTTGATTGACTTTTGCATCCATGGATATTCAGTTAAATTTGACTTTCGTTAACCTTTTTCATTACATGTTTTGTTTGGTTAAACATTATGTCCCGGGTACGAGTCGGTTTTTATATGTATCCAATTAGCTTTGGCTTCCGGATGGCGTTAGGTACCTGATTATAATCAAAATCCATTTATCTTTTGCATCCTTATTCACCCAGTGAGGTTTGAAGTATCGTTGTCATCTATCATTTTGTAATAGCTCGCCATTTTGACTGCCTTAAGTAGGTAATTAAACCAACTCCAAATGTTCCAAACGACGGATTGTTATTAGCTTACAAACTTTAAGCAGAATCAGCACAGAATCATAGACACAGAAAGACAACAACATATCTCAATGTGGAATTTTTTTATATTCAAAATATCAGAATTTTACAAAAATTAGTACAGTGGAGAAGTATAAAACATATATATATATATATATACACACATGAATTTTTAAAACAAATTTACATTTTGTCGGGCTTAAGCATGCATCTTCACGTTCCTCTCTAATCTTTGCGAACTTAAATCTTTAAATCTGAAACACTTGGGGCCTGACCCAAGCGTTCCATACAAAAACACGAAACACTCGAGTCAGGATTAAGCTTATTTCAAGTCAGTCACTTCGAATAACACATAAACATAATTAGTTTAACCCTGAAACATATTAAATAATTCGAGTAAAATGACCAGTGAACTGTAGCGATACAGTTTGGAAAAATCTGACATTATGAACACACACAAGGCAGCATGTATGTACCACGTTTCAAAGAAATAAAAGTATATATAAGAAATGTGATAGCAAACAATAATAACAAGCAGCTCGTATGTGAATATGTATTGGTTTCAATAATTAATTTAGCTATTGGTGAACCAACAAAGACAAGTCTAAATCAAAAGTTCCAGTTAAATGGGCACGAGGTGATTGCAGGTTACAAAATTAACATTTGGTTTTCCCATATTTAAGGTGCCTACGTGGAAACTATATACGCAATTCTCAAGGCAATAGGGATGAGGGCAGCTAAGATAACACGCAAATTAGTGCATTGACAAAATTAAGCTCCTAAATATCATGATGACCCGAGTATGAGAAACATACTACTAAGTTCTTTGTCTCGTCATAAGTTTAACCTACACAAAAACTTTGTTAACATAAAATATGTAGAATAATTTAGAGAAATTAGATTGGTATGGCTTTGAGGCACGAGAACGCTTAAAGCAATATTTGCCCCCACTCGGATTGAGTTTGCTAACGGTTTGCATGGCAGATTGCTTCCCAGGATACAACAAAACCAGAACTCAGAGACTCATTAATGTCTGTGAGTTCAGCGGGAGTTCTTATTTGGAAGAGATAGATAAAACAGGGACGAAGAAGAAAAGGTGATTCGAATGAGAAGGAATAGTATGCATATATAGGCGCGGAACAGTCACTACCATTTGGAAGCAGTTGCACAAAAACAGATGCGTCCATCTATTCGAAATTTAAAAAATGTGACTGTTACCAACAGCCAACCCGCTTTCGTATGATCATGCACGCGCCCACGTGCCCCAAGTGACCAAGTGCGCATCTTTTGACCATAATAATATTTATAGGCCCACTCAAGCCTATATGCATACACACCCAAGCCCCATATTCAAGCCCAAGTCATTTAATTCACATAATCATATACAAGGCAATCATATATACCTTGGAATAGTCCAAATAACTTGGTGATGTGGGACTTGTTCCCTTCATTAAAACAATCTTCCACAACAATCCTTCACAAAATTGTTTTATTAATGATGTTCAGTTTTATCTTAGTTAGAAACTGCGCATCATATGTGGTATCTATTCGATTAAACCATATATTAGTGTAAATACTTCAGGACTTTAAAGAAGAGCTTGGTGGTCTCAACTTAAACCAAGTCTCCTTGGGTTATAAAGTCGGAAATACTACATACGCAATTACAATTTCTAATAAATTTCCCTACCTGTGAGCACCGCTATGGTCATGTGCTCCATCCCAGCTTAATGAACTTTTGCAAGAGTAAGCCTTAAACTCTTGGTTAGAAGCGGCACAACTTCCAAGTTCATAAAGGTAAAGTTCCTTTTCCTTTTCCTTTTCGATGTCTCTGTTACCAGACTAACTAGAACTTTATTAAGAGTTATTCAACTCAGCCTCTTTATACCTGTAATAGTTTACACTAATTTGATTTAGTGTTTTCCCAATCATATGATATTTTTTTTTACCCATTAAACCTTAAAATTAAAGTAATTAATATTAAGGTTGGGTTTCCACTATCATTGATTAATACAAGGTTTAAGTCCCATTCCGACTGACGTGGATCTTACCAATTCTCTAGTCAAAGCTTTTGTGAATGGGTCTGCTAAATTATCGCTAGATCTTATGTAGACAGTAGTGATTATTCCATCATTTATTATTTGTCTAACATACTCATGTCTAAGACTTATATGTCTTGACTTTCCATTGTATATGTTACTATATGCTCGTGACATAGTAGCCTGACTATCGCATCGTAATGATATGGTTGGCATTGGTTTTGACCATAGCTTGATATCTAGTAACATATTTCATAGCCACTCTGCCTCTTTTCTGGCGGCAGCAAGTGCTATAAATTCTGATTCCATTATGGAGTGCGAAATGCAAGTTTGTTTCTTTGATGCCTAAGAAACTGCACCTCCACCTAACGTGAAAATCCAACCCGAAGTAGATTTATTATCACCGGCGCTAGTTATCCAACTTGCATCAGTGTATCCTTCTAATACACTTGGAAATCCATTGTAGACAAGTCCAAGATTATTTGTCCTTTTTAGGTAACCAAGTAATCTCTCAATTGCTTTCCAATGATCTATACCAAGATTGCTAGTATATCGTGCAAGTTTGCATATTGCATATGCTATATCAGGTCTTGTACAATGCATTGCATACATTATACTTCCAATAGCGCTTGCGTATTCGAGTTGAGAAATACATCTTCCTTCATTTTTATTGAGATTGATACTCGAGTCTATTGGGGTACTGACATCTTTAATTTTTAGATGTCCAAACTTCTGAAGCACCTTTTGAATATAATGTGATTGATTTAGTGCATAGCCCCCACTAACTTTACTAACTTTTATACCTAGAATTGTATCAACTTCGTTTAAATCTTTCATTTTGAATTTTGAAGATAAATAGTTCTTGGTGTCTTGTATTCCTTTCATGTTAGTACCAAATATTAATAAGTCATCTACATATAAACAAATTATTACTCCATATTCCTTTGTAAACTTGGAGTATATACATTTGTCTGCACTATTATGAGTGAAGCCATTTTGAAGTATAATCGAGTCAAATTTCTCATGCCACTGTTTTGGTGCTTGTTTTAATCCGTATAATGATCTTGTTAGCTTGCAAACTTTTCTCTCATTTCTAGGAAGGATAAAACCCTCTGGTTGTTCCATGTAAACTTTTTCATTAAGTTCACCGTTAAGGAAGACTGTTTTGACATCCATTTGGTGTATATGCAACTGATAGATTGATTCTAATGCTATTAGTACTCGAATTGATGTAATTCTTGCAACTGGAGCATAAGTATCAAAGAAATCAATTCCTTCCTTTTGCCGAAAACCCTTGGCTACTAATCTAGCCTTGAAAGTTTGCACGCTACCATCATTATTACGTTTTCTTCGAAACACCCATTTGCAACCAATAGGTTTTGACCATTGAGGCAAATCTACCAATACCAAAGTATTGTTTGATAAATTGAATCCATTTCATCATTAATTGCCTCCTTCCAAAAAGCAGAATCTCTGGAAGTTATAGCTTCTTTGTACATTCTTGGATCATCTTCTATATTCAGTACAATAGGAATTTTGTTAGTAACTTCATCTCGAGTTCATTCTACAAGGAATGTCATAGCTTGAGATGATATAAAATATGGACCAAAAGATTTCTCTTTTCTGATTCTTTGTGTCCTTCTTATTTCTATCTGTTTATTTGTTACTTTCCTTTTACTTCTAGTAGAAGGCGTAGTAACATCCATTGGTGTTTGAATAATGTCAGGGTTTAATGACTGATTTGTATTTGAATCATACTTGAATTTATTTTCAATAAACTCAACATCCCTTAATTCAACAACTGTGTTTGAGAATAAATCTAGTAGTCTATATGCCTTAGAGTTTTCAGCATATCCTACAAACAAACTTTTCAATGCTCTTGGACTTAGTTTAATCCGTTTCGGACCAGTCACCCTATAGAAGGCAGTACACCTCCACACCTTTAGATACCTTAGATTAGGTTTTCGACCATTCCATAGTTCATAAGGAGAAACTTTAGTTTTCCTCGAAGTAATTATATTGTGCAAATGACATGAAGATAACAATGCTTCTCCCCACAAATTAAGTGGTAATTTAGCATTTAATAACATAGAATTTACCATATCAACCAGATTTCTGTTTTTCCTTTCAGCCAAACGATTTTGCTGTGGTGTGTATGGCGCAGTGCGCTGATGAATAATCCCATGTTCTTCACAGAAGTTAGAAAATTCAATGGAGAAGTATTCTCCTCCTCTATCACTACGTAGGACCTTTATTTTCCTACCCTTTTGATTTTCAACTTCTATTTTATAGCGTTTGAACATGTCAAAAGCTTCATCTTTATTTCTTAGCAAATACACGTGTGTATTTAGAAAAATCATCAATAAAGGTAATGAAATACCTTTTTCCACCTCTAGTTAAAACTCCATTTAATTCACATATATCGAAATGAATTAAATCCAAGAGTTCTGAATTTCTTTCAACTCTTGGGAACGGCCTCTTTGTTATCTTTGCTAGTATACATATTTCGCATTTATCATAGTTATCATCAGTAATAGAAATAGGACCATGCTTTGACATATACTTCAAAGATTTATAATCTAAATGTCCTAAACGTGCATGCCATAATGGTAAAGAATCAACAGTATAAGCAGAACAATCCTTTATTTCATTAATACTGAGTTTGAACATCCCGTTACATGCATAACCTTTACCCACAAACATGCCATTTTTAGACAAAATCAAACTAGCAGCCTCCAAGACTGATTTGATGCTAGTCTTGCACAAAATAGATGCAGTCACCAGGTTCTTTTTAATATCAGGAACATGAAGAACATTAGTGAGAGTTATTTTCTTGTCGGAAGTAAAATGAATCTCCACATTTCCTTTTCCCAGAACTTTTTCACCATTTCCATTTCCCATGAGCACTTCTTGTTGGTCAAACACCTCTGTATAAGTTTTGAATAGACTTTTGTTGTTGGAAACAAGAACCGTGGCACTAGAATCGAACCACCAATCCGAAGATTTTGTTTCAGCAGTAGCCATATGCAAATCAGTTATCATGCCAATTTGTAGATCAGAAACCATAGCAATGCTTTCCTGCATTTCCTCGTTCTCAATCATATTTGCATTTTCAGAGTTCACCTTTTTCTGTTTTGGAGGAGCCCTACATTCGCGCTTAAAGTGCCCAAGTTTACCGTAGTTATAGCATGCTTTATTCCTTTTGTTTTTCGGATTAGATTCGCTTCCTTGCTTACTCTTCTTGTTTGGTTTTGAGTTCTATTTTTGATTACCCTTTCTTTTCTTTCCAGAAACCACATTGTTCACATCAGTGGAAGGGAAAACACCATCACGAATTCTGTTGTCTTCCTCAATTCGTATGTGTTTTCGGATCTTCTCCAACGTGAGTTCCTCAGTCATATGTAAGAGCTTTTTGCGATAATTATTCCAACTTGGTGGAAGTTTAGCAATTATTACCCCAACTTGAAATGATTCTGGAATATGTACTTTCAAGTCATTTAGTTTGCTAACCAGAACTTGTAAGTCGTGCATTTGATCCATGACAGAAACATCATCTTTCATTTGAAATTCGAAATATTTAAGAGTAAGAAACTTATCTGTTCCAATCTTATCGGTTTTGTATTTTGTTTCCAGTGCATCCCAGATTTCTTTTGGCGACTTCCGTGGAGTGTAAAGATCATATAAACGATCGGATAAGGTGTTGAGAATATGGCCTCCACACATAAGTTCATCCTCTTCGCGTTTTAGCCTCTTTTTCTTCACTTCTTCTGTATCTTTATCTATTGGCAGAGGTAGTGGCGGAAGGTTTTCATCTAGGACGCAGGACACTTCCAGAGTGGTAAGAAGGAACTTCATTTTGTCTTGCCAGTGCGTGAAATTAGTTCCATCAAGTCTGTCCAGGCGCACGAAGTCCTGGTTCATTAGTTTGAAGGCGGATTCGGCACGGGTATCCATATCAGATATTGCTTTAAGTTTGTAGAATAATTTAGAGAAATCAGATTAGTATGGCTTTGAGGCGCAAGATCGATTTCCTTAAAGCAATATCTGCCCCCACTCGGATTGAGTTTGCTAACGGGTTGCGTGGCAGATTGCTTCCCAGGATACAACAAAACCATAACTCAGAGACTCATCAATGTCTGTGAGTTCAGCGGGAGTTCTTATTTGGAAGAGAAAGATAAAACAGGGAGGAAGAAGAAAAGCTGATTCGAATGAGAAGGAACAGTATGCATATATAGGCGCGGAACAGTCACTACCGTTTGGAAGCAGTTGCACAAAAACAAATCCGTCCATCTGTTCGAAATTCAAGTGCCCAAGTGCCTATCTTTTGACCATAATAATATTTATAGGCCCACTCAAGCCCATATGCATATACACCCAAGCCCCATATTCAAGCCCAAGTCATTTAATTCACATAATTATATACAAGGCAATCATATATACCTTGGAATAGTCCAAATAACTTGGTGATGTGGGACTTGTTCCCTTCATTAAAACTATCTTCCACAACAAAATATAATATAAAAACGAAAATCAGAAACAGGAAGTCGTGGTAAGGGCAGATAAAATTTGGTAGAATACTGTCCACACTGTCCATGCAAAAAGCAGTAGCGTAGATATGATTTAATACATAAAACCAATTAGATCAAATATATTTAGCATTTAACCACCCAGCTTCAAATATGTGATGTTTGTTGGTTGAACAAAATTATTGTTTGCATAAAAAAAAAAAACCATTTACATATTCTAACATCAACATATAATCATCTTAATATTCTATCATTAGCAACAACATATTAGTCAATAGGATAATATTGCGCAGTAAACTTTGGCGCCAATGTACATACCTTTTCCTCTAACTATCCTAACAAGGACAATGGAAAGTGTGTTAAATGTATACGAACAATTTTAATAGTGTTGCTATAGATCTTGTTATTAGTTCAGATATACTTTAGTAGCAGTAAGTAAGAAAATTATTCTGAAGCATTTGCCGTTGCATAACATACGCCAGTGTGAAAAATACTAAATGAAACAATGTCAACAAAAATGTATGGTCTTGTTCATTTGTTTCAACATAGAAATTTAGGACCTATTTTCTAGTCAGCAAAAATTGTGTAACCCAGAAAATTAAAACATGCACAGTTTTAAGTAAAATATTTACACACTATCTTGACAAAATTCGCTAGACTTAGGTTATTGTAGGATAGATAGCGAGAGCTTACACATTTTCATATCTTATATTTGCAGTGTTGTTATTACAGCGAGTATGAAGAGTTTTAACTCAAATTTCATACCATGGACAGAAGGTATCACTCAAGCACTTTGGGAGAACTGTGTACCTCTTTTTATATACTAGTTTCACTAGTGGATAGAGTCTTACCCTCAAATAAAATGACATGCTCCTCAGTATATAATCTAACTCATTTTGACTAAACAGGTCTTTCATTATTCAAAGCATTTTCTATTAAAACCAAACCAAGTCTCAGGCATGCAAACTTTCCCAATGTTTAATTCCATCAAAAATTGATTTTAGCATTGGCAATACACTGTGAGGTTAGTAAAATTTCCGGTTTAGCAAAACGTGCTTGCATGTAGAGGAACAAACCGAGCATCAATAAATAACCACATAAGTGAGAAGGCACAAAAACAAATGGAAATCAAACGCAAACAAACCAAACAATTATACACAGTGCACTCGAAACAGCGGACTTGAAATAACTCTAATCGTAAGTTAAACTTACTATTTTAGTGATGAACAATGAGCGGGACGGACTGCAGTGGTGAAGAAGAGGAAGCAGACCGATCTATGACAGGGTTCGGTGCTCCTCAGAAGTAACAAAAACTTGAGTGGGATGGAGGGAGGTCAAAGTGGTGAAGGAGCAAAGCTGTCCAGCGACGCGAAGGCCGAGGAGGCGGAGGCCGACAGGCAAGGCGGGTTCAGCTTCGATGGTGTTATTGAGGAGGACTGTGGTTTTGCTATGTAGCCGAGGTGGTGATAGCAAACGCTGAAAGGAGGAGTTGAAGCAATACGTGGTGGCATTATTTGGGAAAGAGGGGATCGGGCATGATTTTCATTTTTGGAGTAATCAATTTTTAGGAGTTTAGGGAAGAAAAAGTCAGCAGCTGTGAAGGGAAATGTTGTTGTTAACAGAAGGGAGTGGTAACCCCCTCCCCCCATTTTTTCCCCGGAAGAATAACACGTGGTGATTTAAACAGAGACATACAACAACGCGTTAGAAAAATTCAAATGGCCAAGGACAAGTGTTGAAGTTTACAAAATGATCTAGATATTGTTTGATTTAAATGTTGAATTGAACGAGAGAAATAGATTGAACGACCATTTCTAATGAACGGTACACAGCTGAAAAGAACAACGATGTTTACTTATTTTAAATGCATTATAAATTTAACAATTACTAACTATAAATTGAATTTGATGTTAACGCAATAATACACGAAATTTATTTCACAATTTATTTCTTACTTTTTATTACATCAACCGTATATTCAATTTTGGAATAAATTTACACATACCGTTTATTCAAAATTCGCTAAAAATTCAAACTATATATACGGACACACACTTTAAAATATGATTTAAAGTTCTCAAATAACAAAGAATTATATTCCCAAATTATTTACTAAATCAAACATAGTTGTAATAGCATTTGTTATATATAACATTCATACTTGAAATAATTCATAAAAAGAATATAAAGTTAAATATTTAAACTAATTAATAATGTAATCATGTTTATTTGAAAGAAATTTACGAAAAGGATTAATTCAGAATTAAACTCAAATGTAATTCCAAATTCTATACCGAAAGCCAAATAAAAATATTTATTTTAATGCCAAATCTTAATTTGATTTATTTTTAAATGCCAAATTTTTTTGAGCTTTTCAACACCCTTCCAAAAATCCGGGTTGTTACACATTCTGTGATTTTCCTGTTTAAACAATATATCTTGGTATAGATTAATTTTCATTTATAATCGAGTATATTTGGTATCCAAATGGATTTTGAATCCATAGGTACCTGATTACGTTTGTCATTCAGTTGTCCTTAGCATTTCGCGATTTGTTTAGTTAAGCATTGTATCTTGGATAGAAATCAATTTTCATATGTACTCGATTATATTTGACATTCAATTGTCTTTGTCTTCCTTAGAACCTAAATTATGTTTGACATTCGGTCGTCTTTTACATTTTGCTGTTTTTTGGGTTAAACAATGTATCAGGACTACAGATCGGTTTTCAAATGTATGTACTTAACTAGGTTAAGCATTTGGTTTGGCATTCAGTTTTATTTTGCATTCTATTTATTTTTGAAAAATATTATACATTATTTGTGCTTTATCTAGTGAAATGTTATTATGTTAAATGATTTTCATGTATTCGTGATAAGTATTTATCTGTCAAATAATCGCCGTGTTATCATACCTATAACTAAGCTCATGATCGAGCACTTGACCAAAGCCATAATTTAGCTTATGATCGAGTCCATGGTCGAACCCTTGATTGAGACCATGATCGAGTTCATGATTGCGCCCTTCAGTGAGGTCATAACTGAGCACATAACTGAGCCATTAATCCAACCCAGACCAAGCCTATAATTTTGCTTATGACCGAGCTAGTGATTGAGACTACGAAACGAGTTGAGGACTGAGTTTATGACCAAGCCCTTGACCCAACCCTTGATCAAGAACATGTTTGTGCCTAGACCAAACCCTTAACCGAGCACATGATCAATCCCATGAAGGATCCTTTGATCGAGCCCTTGATTGAGCATATAATCAGGTGTATGTTTGAGCAAAGCATAACCAAAATGTACAAATATTGTCTAGCATAAACCATGTCTTATAGTAATATATGAATGTGGTTATAAGAAAATGCAATAATCTTTTATAGATATTGCACGATAAATTCTACATCACTTCAAAATAAATGATGCTTTTAATGTTTTGAAGAATTTTTATTTTTAATTTTAAATATCTCACATTCACTTCTACATCATTTGGAACAAAAACAGTCCACTACTGTTGTCACCGAATCATAAATCCAATATGCTATGAAATATTAGGGGTAAATGTTTTTCTACTAATATTTGTCATATAATTGTTTAGTAGATTTGAGTTTGATTTCAAATATCAACAGTTCAATTTTAATTTTTCTTTCTTAATATCATACAGTTAGTTTTGCATTATTTTAAAAAATAGTCTATGTCATTTAATCAGAATTCCATTATTTTAAATAATAACAAATGTTAAAGAGAGAATATTTTCCCTACTTATATTTTCCATACAAATTTTTAGTAGGTTCGAATTTAATTTCAAGTATCCGTAGCTACAGTGTTTTTTCTTTTTGTCTTAACAATATATTTAGGAAACTATTTCAATGTTTAGTTCGATACTTTTATGCAACATGTTTGCATTAGTTAAATGAAGTTTGTTAACTTGTCTATTAGCTTAGACTATTGGTCAAAACTCTCTATCATTGAATCATGAAAAGCATTTAGGTTTTGAACTGTTTTCAACCTAAGAAGCAAAATAAGATAGTGTGATACTTATTAGCTCAAAATGTAGGTTAAAATTGTTTGCATTTAATTATAAAAAGTAGTTATAGTTTGTTTTATTTCTAATATAGAAATATAACAAGCTAACATTTCAATCTTACCCATTGACTAATGTTGCAAGGTTGACACTGTTTGACTAACTTGTAGGTCTATTGCAAGTAGTTGTTCCATGATCCATATGGTTCATAACAGCATAAACTGTGTATCTATTCTTGGTATAATATCATAAGATACAATTGAAATTATCCAATACCACCATGAAATCTTGGACCTATTCCACTAAACGGTGGTTTACTAGATTTTTTTTTCAATAATTGTATCAGAAATGAACAAGAATAAAATGAAGAAGCAAGCACAGAAAAGTTACACAAACCACCTTTGACAGAACAATCGACAAATGATGAAAAACTAACAATAACTGAACTGCTATTGCACTTCTTACCTATAGATAAATCCTTTGATATAATAGAAACAAGTAGATAATCATCACAATTTTGACTAGTAAGCATGAATGTACAGTGCAAATTAGAATTAGTTTTGATTACTCTTTTAGTGTCATCTCTATCATAAACCAGTTCAATATAACTAAGCGTTAATTTAACCAATGCTCACAAATATCATCTACTAATCTCAACAAATAATCAATTATACCAAGCCTCTTATAATAAGCATTGTTGCCCAACATAAAAAACAACCATAACATCAATAGAAGAAGACATGTAGAAATACAAATATAATATATTAAAACAAAAGAACAAAAGAGAAAAAAAGAGCACTACAAGAAAAAAGACTTTTAATAGCAATGGAAAAGTGCTGTAAAAAAATTAACAATAGAATTAAGAACGTCGTATAACAATATGCAGTAATAGGGCCCGAACTTTTAACTGCACTTTTAGGAAACATTGTAAAAGCACCATTGTTTACAGCATTTAGATTATGTTGTTGTTGGACCAAAAATTGGGACTAAAACCCAAATGCAGATCACAGATCACAAAAATGTAGAAAATAGTAAAAAAGAGGGAACACACGAAGTTTTTATAGTGGTTCGGTTGTAGATGTAGCCTACATCCACTTTATAATCTTATTGTTATATTGACAGATTACAAGAATCAGTTACATGTAGACACACAATCCATGTGTTAATTGAGATTATAAGAAGATAATTTATGTGTAGAGAGGTGCGAAATCCTTGCACTTCAGTAATGGTGGAAGCCGCAAAGAAGAATGGCCAAAAGTCCTTGAAAATGCCTTCGAATGGTGTATTTATAGCCATTTCCTGATAGCAGTTCATGAGACACGTGGCACGCATCCCAAAAATCTCGAATTGTGGTGGAAAACGTCCATAAATCCTCTCCAAATCGTTATATGCCATGTGGAATGAGATCCGGGTTGATAGGAGGAATATATGGCATGAGAATATGTCAAAACAGTGTGCAGCTGCAGGCGGTTCGCGGTCATGGTGGTGCACCACGAGCCCTAGGGGGGCGACCCCTAGGATAGGGTCGTGACCTAGGACGGCGACCCCTAGGATCGGGTCATGACCTAGGGGGGCGACTCCTAGGGTGGGTCGTGACCTAGGAGGGCGACCCCTAGGATCGGGTCGTGACCTAGGGGGCAACTCCTAGGATGGGGTTGTGACCTAGGAGGGCGACCCCTAGGATCAGGTCGTGACCTAGGGGGCGACTCCTACGATGGGGAGCAGGTCTAGAAACGTGAGGGCCGATTCAAACTCCAAGCTAGCGATGCTTCAGTACTTCATCCAAGTGATTGTCAATTTGTACTCAAGTCTTGGCAGTATCCGTATGGTAGAGATTCATGTTGAGACGATCTTTGGCAAAAGATAGTCCAACAAGTTGTTCCCCAGAACAAATCTTGTTGATTGAAGGAAGATGTGTTTTGGATAATCCAAGAAATCCATAACCCATACCTGCAAAAAGATGAGACAGACAATGCTAAAATGGTTCTGAGACGACCTTACTGGGGTAAGACGACCAACGAAGTGCTATGGGATTCCAAGACGGCCTTACTGGAGTAAGACGACCAAGGAAATGCTAATGAGGTTCCAAGATGGCCTTACCGGAGTAACACGACCAAGGAAATGCTTTGTGGATCCATGACGGCCTTATCGGAGTACGACGATCAAGGAAATGCTAATGTAGTTTGTTTATACTAGACGGATCCAGTTCGGAACCGGAGCTCATGTCTATTCATAATGGATGGATCCAGTTGGGAGCTGGAGCTCAATGCTTATTGCTAATTCATGAAAATGCAGTTGTCGTTAGCCAGACACGACTGGACACCACAAGCCGGTTCCGTGCGTGTGGGATGATGTAACCGTTTTCATTACATGCAGAGAACACAAAGAAGGGCGAGAAGTCGCCTAAAAGCCTAAAAACATGAACTACGGACCAGAGTCCGGCAAATTGAAGAGATCCGCTGAGTGGGATCAGTTAATGATAAGCCCGCGATTGCTCGATCTAGAGTCGTTCCCTCTCTGGGGAATAGGTGGTGGTAGTACCAGTATAGGTGTTGTTGATTGAGTTACATACTCGGATAGCTCTCCTCGTCTGACCCGGTTCTCAATAAGGTCTCGCAAATGTCTGCAGTCATCAGTGTTGTAACCGTCTATGTCATGAAATATGCAATGCCTTCCAGAGTTGCGTTGTGCTAGTGTTGGATCCCTCTTGGGAGGCCTTGGATATGAGGTGGTGCCTCCTATATCCACGTAGATGTTGCTCAGAGTGTCATGCAGTTAAGTGTATCTTTCATATTTGGGTCCTCTCCGGGGCTGAGTGTTGCGGTCATTCTTGACATCGGCTTTTCCTTTGCCTTTTCCAGAATCAGACGTTTCTCCTTCTTTAAGCATGTTGACATCGAGAATGCGCTTCTCGGAAGTTGCATCTTCTTCCCGTAGAAACCTATCTGCTTCAAGGTAGAATTCACCGACATTTGGCGGTGGATCTCGGTACAAAGACTTTTTGAACTCCGAGTTATTTAGAACGCCGGATATTGCTGCCATCAATTCCATGGATGGTTCTGGTCGGTCAACTGATGTTGCTACAACGTTGAATCTTTCCAGGAATGAACGCAGATTTTCTCTGGGCCTCTACTTGATTGTGGTGAGGGGCATGACATTCTTCGGTCGTGCAATGTGGACCTAAAATTGTTCAATAAAGCATGCGACCAACGTGTTCCAGCTATTGATCGATTCATTTTCTAGCAACCGAATCCACATAGCTGCTATATCAGTCAGAAAAAGAGGAAAGCACTTTGCCATGACGTTTTCCGATGCCAATTGAGCTTCCATATGTCGTTTGTAGCACATCAGATGCACGGTAGGATCGGTCCTGCCGTTGTAGGGCTCCAGTTGTGGAAGTTTGAAATCTGGGGGATTACATGAATTCCTGATTTCCTGAATGAAAGGAGTGTGGTTGACATCATCCACGTCATTCTGATAAGTGCGGCCTCTCGAAAGGCGTTCAATCAGATCTGCTAGTCGATTTCCTTCGAAAAGCTGTTGCAAGTTGCCAAGAACAGAGCTGGTGCCCCAGTGTTGAGCATGAGAGAAGTAAGCTGCCTGTGAGCCGCTGGGAGTGAGTTGTCGGGACCGATTCGTGAGCCAGGGGTGCACCATGAGTGGGTTGTGGGTCCCCATCATGAGCCGTGTCTGGATCTGGGTCGTGGAGGCCGGGTAGTGAGACCAGTTTGTGGAACGGGGGGCGTGCCGATCACTTGGAGCCCCGCCATGAGCTGGTTGCTGATATCCTTCACGAGTCGTATCCTATTGTTGAGCGGGAGCTTGCATTCTGACATCCATTTGAACCGGAGTTGAAGTTGGTCAATCCTGACCATTACCAAGAGCGAGGGGGTTGCCCTCGAGTCCATGTGATGCACGAGCCGCTTCTGTGGCTTCATTTCTAATGACTTGAACATTGCTCGGCCTCCCATCCATCCGAGCGAAGAATCCGTCAATCATCTCCTGTTGTTTCCTGAGGAGATCATCTTGCCTTGCCATCTGGGTTCTCAATTCAGCGAGAACGCCGTCCATCTCTTCTCTGGTCAGATATTCAGAATGATCTCCATGAGAGGATGCCCTCTGGCTCTCCTCATTCCTAGTGCCTTCAACATCAGCATCTTCAGCATGAGAGGAAGTTCCATTTTTCTTCCTTTTGATTGCCATATTTCCAATAGCTGAATAATCCAAGCTAGAAGGTGAAACTGTCGTGTGCCCCCTACCTGGCACGCCAAAATGTTATACCAAAAATTGGTACTAACACCCAAATGCAGATCACGGATCACAAAAATGTAGAAAATAGTAAATAAGAGGGAACACATGAAGTTTTTATAGTGGTTCGACTGTAGATGTAGCCTACGTCCACTTTATAAACTTATTTTATATTGATAGATTACAAGAATCAGTTACATGTAAACACATAATCCGTGTGTTAATTGAGATTACAAGAAGAGAATTTATGTGTAGAGAGGTGCAAAATCCTTGCTCTTCAGTAATGGTGGAAGCCGTGAAGAAGAATGGCCAAAAGTCCTTGAAAATGCCTTCGAATGGTGTATTTATTTATAGCCATTTCCTTATAGCGGTTCGTGAGACACATGGCACGCATCCCAAAAATCTCGAAATGTGGTGGAAAAGGTCCAGAAATCCTCTCCAAGTCGTTATAAGCTATGTGAAATGAGATCCGGGTTGATCGGAGGAAGATATGGCATGAGAATAGGTCAAAACAGTGTGCAGGTGCAGGCGGTTCGCGGTTATGGTGGTGCACCACGAGCCTTAGGGGACGAGCCCTAGGATATGGTCGTGACCTAGGAGGACGACCCCCAGGATCGGGTCGTGACCTAGGGGTGGACTCCTAGGGTGGGGTCGTGACCTAGGAGGGCGACCCCTAGGATCGGATCGTGACCTAGGGGGCGACTCCTAGGATGGGGTCGTGACCTAGGAGGGTGACCCCTAGGATCGGGTCATGACCTAGAGGGGCAACTCCCAGGATGGAGAGCAGGTCTATGAAGGTGAGGGCCGATTCAAACTCCAAGCTAGCGATGCTTCAGTACTTCATCCAAGTGATTGTCAATTTGTACTCAAGTCTTGGCAGTATCTGTATGGTAGAGATTCATGTTGAGACGTTCTTTGGCAAAAGATAGTCTAACAGCTGCTATTTTTGACGTTTATAATTTATCATTTCCTTTTCTCAGCATTTATGAAACGCTGTGTATACCTCTCCATTTCTTTTTGTCAACGTTTCTTAAACGTTGTGTATACTTCACCATTTCCTTGTCCTTAGCATTTTTTAAATGTTCATGTAAACAAAATATGATAATATAACACATTATAATAAATATTCAAATTTGCAAAATATTCATACACCATATTTACACATATCTATTATATACCAAAGTTTACCAAACCAAAAGAAAATCATTCATTTACTATAAAAAAAACTTCAAACACATGCTTATCGTCTTATTGGAAAGTCTTCAGTTGCCTACAAAAATTAAAAAAATTGCACAAGATAAAAAATTAGACATTTTATAACCGATGAAAGAAAAAAAATCAGTCCACAACATATTGATTTTTTGAACGTATATATAGCTTATAGTTGTTTTTTTGAATGTGTATATAGCTTGTAATATCACTTGGATGATGGTTGTAGGATTGTTGCTAAATCGCTTATTGATAATACCAATTCACACATAATATATCACCCAAATAATTGTGGCTTGCTGTTTTCAAATAGCAAGCCCCGACATGTTGTTCTCAGAACCACAACCCTGGCTTTCTATTTTGACACAGCAAGCCCGGCTTGCTATTTTCAAAATGCCAATTCACAAAATACGAACCCCACAACAAGTGTCGAGGTAAATGACATAACTCGTTGGCTCTACACATGCACTAGGTAGGAAGGATAACAAATGTTACAATATGTACATGGACTTACATTAAAATTAATAGGAATTTAACTTAAAAAACAAGTAATCAAAAACCTGAGTTGTAGCGTGGCTGGCATACCAAATTATATCACGGATTCTATGCAACATTTGAACTGTGCAAGACTACAGCAACCCGAGACCACTACGAAGACAACTGCGAACACATATAAAATGACATTAGTAAATGGGAATCATAATAAAGTTGAAAATTGAAACCTAAAACTAGTTACCAACATAAGGTTAAACAACGAATAATGCATCATACTTCTAGTTTATATAGATAATAGAAAAAAGTAACGTAAACTCTGGAAAATTGTTGGCATACAAACATATTAGATGATGCAGCCATGCATGAATTAGTGCCTAAATAAAATTGCATGTATACACACAATAAAAATGTATAAATCTAGGAATAAGCAGCAAATTGGTTCCATTTCATAGGTATTTCAACCACTGCTAATTGGTACTGTGAAAATGTCATATAAAATATTTCTGATGTTGTAAGTGGTATAAGGGTTAAAGGATATTAAATTATATTATGGAAATATGTATTATAAATGACATGATTTACTATAAATAAAATTATTGCTCACATATGATTATAACGAAAAAATTTAAACCATCGCTACCACAACATTTAGTTGTATAATTAATTATTATCATTGTCACCATATATCATCTTTGTAATCTAACTCAATTTGTATTGGATAGTTTACAAGAAAAAAAAATTGTTAGGGTCAAAAGTTGACTTAAAAATGGATCAATAAGGATGATGGACCTTGGTTATGCAGGAAGGAATAAAAACAAAATATCAAACATACTACTAAAAACTACTTATAAAATACTAACTATTCACCTTCAACACTCATTATACCCTAAACTGTATTTTGTTAAATACAAACCACGTAATTGGGCCAACGATTTTAAACTTGCTTTTTGTGATGGGTTGAACTGTTACTGACATTTAATGAAAAGTATCAAACAAGTAGATAGATTGAAACTCATCAGGTTACAAAACATTTATCAGTTTCCATATTCCTAAATTATAAATGCAAATAAAACATGAAACCCTCCAAGTTTAAATTAAGTCAGTAGTAATGTTGAAAAAAGGATCGATCGTCTCATCAATCCTACTTTTACTTCTTTTCTTAATCTTGATTTGTGTTGATTCACACTACAAGAAGCGGCTCAATTTGCAACGGGTATGGGCGACGGCTAAAAAATCGGTTGTCGCTAGCCATTGCAGGGTTCTGAAATAATAAACAGCCGAGCCTTTCTTCCCCAAATCAGTTTACCCACGAAATTAAAAAAAACTTCTGCTGCGTCGTGACCCTCCCTTGCTTCGATTTCAACCATCCAAACTCCATTCCATCATCTCAATTTGGGAAGGTTTGTCTTCTAAACCCTTCCATGTTTAATTAGGGTTATTTAGGGTTAATTTGTATGTTTATATGGGTTTGTAAATTGATTGTTTATGGATATGAAATTGGTTGTCTTGTGAGATGCATATGATGTTGATTTTGTTATAGGTTGATTTGGGAATAAGTGTAACTGATTAGTAGGTTGAAATCATTGATTATCACATATGTACTTGATTTAGGAGCATGAAAACGATGATTATCACATGCGTAATTGGGCTTACGTTGATTGTGTTGTAGGTTGATTGTGTTGTAGGATTATTTAAGAAAAAATGAAGTAAACATGATTGTTTACTTGTAGTAAAATGATTATAATTATTGAAACGGTGTAGTGATGTCCATCTTTGCATGCACTATTAATTATGTCACCATCGGATGCAAAAATAGTCAGTCCAAACAAATTTAAAGAATGCATTTGCAATATACAAAAAACAATTTTTTGCTACAATATTTAATAATAAAATGTTATTTTACAAATTTGTTGCTGTAATATTTATACTTTAAAGTAAAATTAACTAAAAGTAACTAAAACTAATTTATACTTCATAATTTTCATTGTCGTGTTATTTACAAATTGAAAGTAGTGAAAAAAAATTGTAGACACTATATACTTAACGCGCGCGTAGATGGAAAAAGTCACGAGGCACAATTTAGGGGATTTTTTGAAGTTTAAGGCGCACCTATTAGTGAAGCGCAAAAAACCCGAAAGTGTAAAAAGCGCGCTTTTTTCATTTGAAGTGTTTTTTGGTTTAAACTTAGGTTGGATATTTTTTTTTTGACTATTTATGTGAACACCTTAGATAAATTTGGCCCCGTCCGACAAGTGTTGTATATGATCGTTATATGGATATTCATTTTTACACAAAACAGAAATCTATATTCATTTGATACAATATTCGTTGGATTTGTCCTAGTATTGGACAAGTTACAAATAAAATAACGTAAGCATATTTTATAAACCATTTCAGTTTAAACGGTTAACAAAGTTTCGATGGCACTTCTTTTTTGTTCCCTATGTACATGCGTTTGTGAACTATACAGGAACCAAAGGAATGTGCTGCCGAAATTTTGTAGAACCGTTTAACCTGAAACGATTTATAAAATATGCTTATGTTATTATATTTGTAATGGGAAGTAGGTAGACCGGCCTTCAAGTAAAAAAGAAATAAATAAATAACCGAAAACATGCAATAGTTATAAATGAAATTTTACATGATTTAATATAATATAAAGTGTTTGATCGAACTTCCTAACATATTTTTTGCAAATCAGGAAAATGCTCGATTATTTACATGATCGCAGTTGGATGTATCAACACCAAACTGGTATGAAAGGGTCGATAAAGGAACATATTTGTAATGGAGTCCAAGAATTTATTAGATTCGTCAAATTTAATAATCGGAGTAACGTAGACATTCGTTGTCCGTGTAGTAAGTGCAGACATCTGAAGCATTGGAAGCCAAATGTAGTAGAAGTACATCTGTATAAATTTTCTTTTGTGTCGAATTATCACTTATGGGATCGTCATGGAGAACTTGTTCAACCTACGTCTAACCCTATAGTGGTAGAGGAAAATAATCCAATAATGAACGATAATACGTTGACGAATCCGATAGAAAATATGGTGCAAGATGCAGCACGATCAATGTTTCCAAACATTGAGCAAAGCGACGATGAGACTGGAAATGTTGAAGAACCAATGGCATAAAGGATTTTTTTTATGATTTATTGAATTCTGCTAAGAGGCCGTTGTAGGAAGGGTGTACAAGTGGAACCGAGTTGTCTGTAACCGCTGAATTCATCACTATGAAATCAAAATTCAATCTTACAGAAGTGCATTTATAGCAGTTGTACAAACTGCAAAATGACATATGCTGCCAAATAATTTGATGTTCGATAGTCATTATAAAGTGAAAAAATTTATGTCCACTTTTGGACTACCGTATCGTAAGATAGATACATGTGTTAAAGGTTGCATGTTGTATTGGAAAGAAGACTCTCACCATAGAAATGCAAATTTTGCAACGAAGATAAATATAAACCAAGGAAAAGAAGTTCCATATAAATGAATGCATTATTTATACATAACTCCCAAACTTCAACGACTATATGCATCTTCTGTTGCAGTGTATCATATGCGATGACATAGCGTGAGAACATCAAAAGAAGGAACTATGATAAATCTGTCTGATGGTGAAGCATGGAAACACTTTGATAGGACTTATCCTGAATTTGCTGCAGAGAGCCGTAATGTTAGGCTCGGTTTATGCACAGATGGATTTTCGTTATTTTCTCAATTTGGTAGTAAATATTCATTATGGCCTATCATTGTTACTCCATATAACTTACCTCCATGGATGTGTATGAAAAATCCATATATGTTTCTAATGGTTGTCGTTCCCGGTCCCGATGATCCGACACAAGGAATTGATGTTTATCTACAACCATTGATTGAATAGTTGAAAACATTGTGGCACGAAGGATTCGAAACATACGACATTTTGAGAAAAAAAATCGTATGTTTGCTTCTGTGTTATGGACTGTTAGTGATTTTCCCGCGTATGGCATGCTTTCAGGTTGGAGCATAGCTGGACGTCTAGCTTGTCCTCATTGTACGGAAGAGATATGAGCATTTTCATTAAAGTATGGGAAAAAAAATTCTTGATTTGACTGTCATCGTTGCTTTCTCCATATTAATCATAAATTTAGAATGGATAAAAAGAATTTTAAAGCTAACAGAGCAGAGACTATGCTCCGCCTAAAGTTTGGACAAGTGAAGAGATATATGAAGTTGTAAGTGAGTACCCAAAGATACATGAAACTGAAGGGCAGGTTGAAATTCTAGGTAAATCGGACATTCATAATTGGTGCAAACAAAGTATATTTTGGGAGTTACCTTAATGGAGAAGTCTAAAACATCGGCATAATATTGAAGTGATGCATACTGAAAAAAACATTTTTGATAACGTTTTTATTACAGTTTTGAATGTAAAGGGTAAAACCAAGGACGATGCGAATTCGAGACGCGATATATTACACTTTTGTAACGGTCGGAACTGCACCTGTATGATGAAAATAAAAAACCTAAAGCATGCTATGAGCTAGACAACAGGCAAGTAAAACTCATGCTAAAGTGGGTGGAAGGATTACGATGTCCTAATGGGATTTCTTCAAACCTCCGTAGAAGCGTGGACTTTAAAAAAAGTAAATTGAGTGGAATGAAAAGCCATGATTGCCGTATCATGATGGAATATTTTTTACCTGTGGTTTTAAGGAACTGTTACGTACAAAAATCTGGAGTGTTATAACAGATTTTTTTTTTTTGTAAACAACTTTGTTCAACAACATTAAAGGTAGATCGTCTATGTAAGCTTGAACTAGAAGTCCCTGTACTAATCTGCAAACTCGAAAAAATATTTCCACTTGGTTTTTTTAATGTAATGGAGCATTTACCTATTCATCTTCCGTCCAAAGCACTTCTTCGAGGTCTAGTGCAATATGGATGAATGATCCATTTGAGAGATAATTTTGTATATAATTTCAATAATCGTAATAGATTACAACTTAGATTATTGTACCAATATATAAATTAAATTAATCTTATTATAGGTACTTGAATCATTTGGAAAAAAAAAATTAGGCAAAAAGCTCGAGTAGAAGGTTCGATTTACAAATCGTACCTTGAAGAAGGAGCTTTATTTTTTTCTCTCATTACTTTTGTGAAGATGTGAACTTGTCTTTTGTAATTGTTCCCCGTAATGAACAAGTCGTTGAATAGGAGTCTTGTAACGACCCTCATTCTACACATGAAAGGATCGTAGAATATTTATTTCTTTCAAATGCGAAGTCGTATGGTCATGTAACTTTGGGAGACGACTATTGGGGTCATTTCCCATATTCATGATTTTTGCCGATTTTTAAATGACCATTTTGCCCCTAGCTGATCATGTTTCAGCCATAACTTTTGATTGGAAAGGAGTTTTGACCTGAAACCACTTCAATTAGATCCGGATGATGGTTTACCTTTCCGTAGAGTGGTCACATTAGCCAAATGGACTAACCGTTAGGGAGATATGGCTGAAACAAGTTTCAGGTAGTGAAAAACAACTTAATTGGGCTTAACCGGGTGATTAACAGCTAGGCCCAAACGAGAATTTCGGGATTTGGAGTATTTAAGGGATGTTAGAGTTTAGTGAACTCCCTTTTTCTCACTTTCCCAGCCACCACTTTCATTTTGGAACCCTCGTAATGGCCTCCAACATTAAAACACCCTAAATCACCTTCTAATAGCTAATTAAGCCAAATCTACATCAAATCAAAGCGGATTAGCACAAAAATCGAGGTAGAACTGCTGTATAGCTTTGGGAACAACGCCAAACAGAGAATCATTTCAGGTTTGGTAATTTGTTTGTGGCTAAGGTGAGTGATTTGCATAGTTCCTCACTAATTATGGTTAATTA
This sequence comes from Allium sativum, assembly GCA_030737875.1. Classification (NCBI taxonomy): domain Eukaryota; kingdom Viridiplantae; phylum Streptophyta; class Magnoliopsida; order Asparagales; family Amaryllidaceae; genus Allium; species Allium sativum. The sequence continues at coordinate 602,396,523 of CM060916.1, read as the reverse complement.
AGGGTAATTAGTGAAAATTAGCGAATTTATACATGTTAAAAATCTGGAAAAATATTGATAAATTTTGAAATATTGTTTTAGGCCTCTGTTAGAAAATTTGGTTAGTTTGGTTAAGTTTTACTAATCCTATCATTAGTTTGGCTTAAACATGCTTAAGGGAAAATATGGGGTTTTGGCTATGTTTGATCCGTTTTCACTTATCAAATTGATGTTTTAGTGTTTATGGTCGTTTCTACATGTTGCTATGACTATATGGTATGCTTTGTGATTGATTAGAATAGTTAGATTGGTCGAAAACGCTGTCGTATGACGTAAAACAGTCGCTGGAAAGAAGTGCAGGAAATTGCTCAAACCGGATCGGATCGAAGGAGGAAAGCACGATCCGACCCGCTCGCCTGGAAGCTCTACGATCCGACCCGCTTGTGAGAAGGAGCTCCGATCCAATGCCACCCACGAGCTGCTCCACCCTTCCACGAACCGCCTGGGAAAGCACGCCACAAGTGAAGGAGCCATGAACAGGTGCAGTGATCCGACCCGACCAGAAGGCACGATCCGACCCGGAGCAGGGACCACCTACGAACTGAACTGGAGCATGATGTCACGAACAGGAGCTTGGCACCATGACCCGATCCGATGCAGGTGACTCGAACCGGTCCGAAAGAGGATGATAATCACGAACCAAACTCAGAAGTTTTGAACACGAGGCATGGGTTGCGAACCAAATGGGGACCGATCCAGAGAAGACCAAAACCCGAGATGCAAAGGCAGTCCAAATGAGAAGTAGAACTCAGGATCCATATGGGAACCAACGAGTCGACTTCATTAGTTGGGCTTTGCTGCGGGGCGTGTGCTAAGGGGTTGTCGATGTCTATGACTTTGGATCACTATGTATGGGAGGTACGTGGACGGATTCAGGGCCACAGTGGTCTAGGTACGACTAGTGGGCTATAGACCAATGAAGTGGGGTCATTTGAAAAGGTTTGGTCATGATCCCATGGGATAAGCTTGGTGGTAGCAGTAGTACAAGTCAAACTCCGTCATTACCTCGATGGGTCTAGTGATCAAAGTGGTGGATATCGTATGCTTTACGCACTGAGTGAGAGATGTGAGGATGGTTGCTATGCTGGATTTGTTAGCCATCACTATGACATGCACACCCCACCCCGTATTCTTTACACCATATGTTAGTAACACCTTAGAGTATTGCAAAATATGTAGTGCTAACTCTTTGGTTGCAGGTTCAGGTATGGTTTAGTATACCTGTTATTGTTCTGTCTTGCTGCTTATCGCTCATACCAGACTTTTGTCTGACCCAGAGTTTTATGTCTCTTCTTATTACTCTGGGTGCTCTCACGAGCAGACTAGAGACAGGTTAGATGGTGAAGCACGAGTAGCTGTACCGGAGGCGAGCAGCAGGCTTCCACATATGATATATATAGATATTCTCCCTGTGTTGCTATTGGTCACTACTTTGGGAATTAGTAGTGTACCTTTCTTTTCTTTTTCTTTAGAGACAATTTTTAAAGTTGTAATAATGATGATGTGGAACATAAGCTGTATATGGATTTTCCGCTGCTATGATGTTTAGATTCAGCTTATGCACTGTCCCACCTGTTTTATGTCAAGTATGTTATTATTATATTTTATTCCTTGCGCTGTGAGACATTCTACGGGTTCTTTGTTAGTTCACCAGTAGTTCATTCTCTTCTTTCCTTTCTTTGGCAATCGTTTCGTGCTAGTCGGGCATGTGTACAACGCAATTTCGGAGGAAATGTCGGCTGGTGCGGGGCGGGCCGTCACACTTGGTATCAGAGCTCTAGGTTGCATTGTTAACCTAGGGAAGTTATCAGGGGGAGATAGTACACGTATATGAGAGCACATATTTGTGATTATTTTGGTTTTTAAAAGCTATATATACATATACTATTAGTATATTTAAGGATGAAGTCGCACTGCACTGGCACCACTATGGAGATGGTTAATCGTTTTCTCTTTACAGATTGAACGATGAGCCGATACGCAAGGGGTGCCGGTAGAGGAGCCAATAATGGGAATGCTGCTGATATGAGGACGATGTTTACTGACCTCATGAGGGAGAAGCTTAGAGATATTTAGAGAGCAGCTCTTAATGCTGGTAATGGTGGTGGTCCAACGGTGCAGGTGCCTAGGGCCGATTTCGCCAAGCTGAACAAGGATTATACTAGTCTTGGTGGGAAGCCGTTCCATGGAACATAGTCGGCTACGGATGTTCAGGATTGGTTGGATAGCTGCGAGCGTATCTTCGAAGACTTAGGTATCGAGGATGCGATGAAAAGAAGGCTAGCATCCCGTCATCTGCAAGGACGGGCAATTAATTGGTGGAATGCTATAGAGGCAGCTACTCCCGAAGATCAGATTACCTGGGATCATTTTAAGGTTCGCTTTAGCAATAAGTTCATTCTAGCTGCTCAGAAGTCAGTGCTGTTTAAGAAATTCTTAGAACTCAAGCTGAATGGCAGAGCTGTCTCGGAGTATATTTCTGAATTCGACACTTTGTCGAAATATGGGTTATCCCTAATAGATACTTCCGAGAAGAAGAACGAGAAGTTTATAACTGGCTTGGATGGATACTTGGGGGAAAGGCTTATAAACCACATCGACGAGATGTTTGAATCGATTGTGGGGAAAGCTTTAAGATCGGAAAGTCTTTACCCTAAGTCGAAGACTAAGGTCGCATCTGCAGAGGGGCCAAAACCGCAAGCAAGCGGTGGAGGCAAGAGTGGTTCTTAGAATAAGAGGAAGCAGAACCAGAATAAGGATGGTCAGAAGAAGAAGAAAGATGTTGAGTGCTTTAGCTGTGGCAAGAAGGGTCACCATGCTAGTAATTGTCGAGCAAAGCCCACAGACAGGAAGTGCTTCAACTGTGGCCAAGTGGGACAGGACAAGTGTCTGCAACCCCCTAAAGAAAAGCAGATGGTGAAAGCATATGCCCTTAATGCTATTCCTTCTTCGTCGAATGCCCTAACTGCGACGGAGAAGGGAAAGAATGTCGTTATTCAAGGTATGCTTTCTGTTTATGATGTTCCTGTTAGAGTTTTGTTTGATACCGGAGCTTCCAGTTCTTTCATATCTAGTGACCTGGTAGATTGGTTGGGATTGGAGCCCGAGATTGTCGATAGACCTTTAGTAGTGACGAACCCGATTGATGGTTCGACTAGCCTTAGCATGATTTGTCGTAATGTGGTCTTATCGAGTCATGGATACATGTTTGTTTGTGATTGCTTTGTTTTGGTATTTACTGGGTTTGGCATTATTTTGGAAGTCGATTGGCTCCAAAGATACGGGGTGGTGGTAGACTGTGAGGGTTTTTTGGTGAAAGCTAGAGCGAATGATGGATGGAGGGTAGTGTTTGTTGGTCTACCTAGTGATGGGGTAATGGCTAGTTTTCTAAATTCCCTCGACATCCTGCATGATGAGTTGTCAGGTTTTCCCGTGGTTGGCCAGTATCCGGACATCTTCGAGGAAGTGACCGGACTTCCACTACATCGAGAGATTGAGTTCCGTATTGATTTAGCGAAAGATGCCAGACCTATAGTGATGCCACTTCGTCGTATGGCTCCAAGGGAGCAGCGAGAGCTTGAGGTGCAAGTAAGCGATCTTTTGAAGAAGGGATTTATCAGAAAAGCGTTTCTGAGTGGGGAGCACTAGTTGTATTTGCTACCAAGGCTGATGGTTCCCTTCGATTGTGTGTAGACTACCGCGAATTGAATAAGGTGACGAAGAAGAATAAGTATCCTCTACCGCGGATAGATGATTTGTTTGATCAGTTGAGTGGCACGAGAGTATTCTCCCAGTTAGATCTCGCGACAGGCTTTCATCAGCTTAGAGTGGAAGCTGAAAGTATAGATAAAACGGCATTCGGACGCCGTATGGATTTTATGAGTGGTCATGCCATCCGGGTTGACCAATGCACCAGCATATTTTGTGGATCTTATGAATAGGGTATTCAGATATCAGTTGAACAAATTTGTTCGTGTGTTCGTGGACGATATACTTGTTTATTCGAGGACAGAGGAAGAACACAAAGAACAATTGAGGATAGTGATGGAGGTGTTGAGAAAACACCAATTGAAAGCAAAGTTTTCTAAGTGTCACTTCTGGAGAAGGGAAGTGAGATTCTTAGGCCATGTTGTTTCAGAAAATGGTATCTCCGCGGACCCTGCGAAGGTTGCTACGGTACAAGATTGGTCTACGCCCAAGAATGCAACGGATATAAGAAGTTTCTTGGGGTTAGCTGGATATTATCGTAAGTTTATCCAAGACCTCTCCAAGATAGCATCACCATTGATTCAGTTGATCAAGAAGAATCAAGCCTTCGTCTGGGACGAAAAGTGCGAGAATGCATTCAAGAGTCTAAGTTAAAAGTTGACATGTGCACCAGTGTTAGTCATTACTAAGGGGAATGAAGAGATGACGATATACACTGATGCATGTGGTACCGGACTAGGTGCTGTATTGATGCAATGAGGTAGGGTTGTAGCTTATGCAAGTCGGCAACTGAAACCGCATGAGAAAAGATACCCTACCCATGATTTGGAATTAGCAGCGATCGTATTCGCATTGAAGATGTGGGGACATTATCTCTTGGGAGAAAGATTCGAGTTGTTTACTGATCATAAGTCATTAAAGTATCTTTTCTCTCAAAAGGATCTAAATCTCCAACAACAAAGATGGTTAGAATTCTTGGCTTCCTATGATTTCGATATCGCATACACACCAGGAAAGGGTAATGCGGTAGCTGAAGCATTGAGTAGAAGACATGCCAGTTTAGGGGTTATGTTTCTAGAATGGAAGCAACTGGAGTACATCGTGGGGTATGATTTAAGACCAAAGTGCGAATTGGATCCAAAAATGTTAGCATGTTTGATGATCAGATGCACTTTGATTGAGCGGATTATTTCCGGTCAGAGGAACGATCCTAACCTATTGGAAATCGTCTCAAAGTTAGAGATGGGAATCGACGGAGAGATGAACAAGTATGTGCTTGATCGAGATGTATGGCTTAGAAAGAATGGAAGACTTGTTGCGCCCAATGTCAATAGATTGAGAGATGAAGTGCTTAGAGAATGTCATCTCTCAAAATTGACTATACATCCCAGTGGTAACAAGATGTATCAAGACATGAAGCAGACCTACTACTGGGAAGGGATGAAAAGAGACATTGGGAAGTTTATATCCAAATGCATGAATTGCCAGCTGGTTAAAGCTAAGCAAAAGAAGCCTAGTGGTTTGTTACAACCATTAGAAATTCCAGAATGGAAATGGGAACATGTCTCAATGGATTTCATTGATGGGTTACCAAGGACTAGATCGGGCCATGATAGCATTTGGGTGATTGTGGACCGATTGACTAAGAGTGCAAGGTTTATACCCGTCAAGTCAAACAGGATGGAAGCTAAGTTAGCTGAACTATATGCAAAATGGGTAGTGAGATTTCATGGAATACCCAAAGGCATTGTGAGTGACCGAGATCCGTTGTTCACTAGTGGATTTTGGAAGATCTTACAAGAGGCGTTAGGATCAGAATTACATTTCAGTACTGCGTATCATCCTCCAACCGACGGTCAAACAGAGAGGGTGAATCGAGTGTTAGAAGATCTCTTGAGAGCTTGCATATTGGATTTTGGTGGATCATGGGATGACCATTTGCATCTAGTAGAGTTTGCATATAATAATAGTTATTAATCCAGCATTGGTATGGCTCCATTTGAAGCTTTGTATGGAAACTCACCATCATGTTGGTTAGAAATTGGTGAGAAGTTTGTGCTTGGACCAGATGTGATAAGAGAGACTTTAGCTAATATTAAGGTTATCTAACAGCGAATGAAGGCTGCCCAAGATAGGCAGAAGAGTTATGCCGATAAGAGGAGAAGAGAATTAAAGTTCTCTATTGGCGACTTGGTGTTTGTCAAGATTTCTCCATTAAAGAGCATGATACGATTTGGCAGGAGAGGCACGTTAGCACCAAGATTTGTTTGTCCATTCCCAGTTCTTGAGAAAATTGGGAATTTGGCATATAAAGTTGAATTACCAGACAAGATGGCAGGAGTTCACAACGTGTTTCATGTTTCCCAGTTAAGGAAGTTCGTACACGACCCATATGTGACTATTTCACCTGATCAGTTGGATGATATCGAAGTTGAACCTGAGGCGGTTGGGAACCGTAGGCCTATGTGTATTGTTGGGAACGATACGAAGCAGCTTCGAGGAAGGCAGTGAAATTAGTCAAAGTTCAGTGGGGGCAAGAATGATTGTACTTGGGAGACAGAGGAGAGCATTAGGAAGACGTATCCAGAACTCTTCGCCTGGTAAGATTTCAGTTTCGATTTAGTCTTTCCGCACGCTAGGATATGTTTGTTTTGTTTGTTTTGCATGTTTGATTGTTGTATATGGCTGGTAGGCATGTGGGATCCTTTGTATGTTTTGGGTTAAGGAATTTCGGGGATGAAATTTCCCAAGGGGGGAGAATGTAACGACCCGCATTCTACACATCGAAGGATCGTAGAATATTTATTTCTTTCACATACGAAGTCGTATGGTCATGTAACTTTGGGAGACAACTATTGGGGTCATTTCCCATATTCATGATTTTTGCCGATTTTTAAATGACCGTTTTGCCCCTACCTGATCTTGTTTCAGCCATAAATTTTGATTGGAAAGGAGTTTTGACCTAAAACCACTTCCATTAGATCCGGATGATGGTTTACCTTTCCGAAGAGTGGTCACATTAGCCAAACGGACTCACCGTTTGGGAGATATGGCTGAAACAAGTTTCAGGTAGTGAAAAACAGCTTAAGTGGGCTTAACCGGGTGATTAACAGCTAGGCCCAAAAGAGAATTTCGGGATTTGGAGTATTTAAGGGCAGTTAGGGTTTAGAGAACACCCTTTTTCTCACTTTCCCAGCCGCCATTTTCATTTTTGGAACCCTAGTTATGGCCTCCAACATCTAAAACACCCCAAATCACCTTCTAATCGCTAATTAAGCCAAATCTACATCAAATCAAAGCGGATTAGCACAAAAATCGAAGTAGAACTGCTGTATAGCTTTGGGAACAGCGTTAAACAGAGAATCATTTCAGATTTGGTAATTTGTTTGTGGCTAAGGTGAGTGGTTTGCATAGTTCCTCACTAATTATGGTTAATTAAGGGTAATTAGTGATAATTAGCGAATTTATAAATGTTAAAAATCTGGAAAAATATTGATAAATTTCAAAATATTGTTTTAGGCCTCTGTTATAAAATTTGGTTAGTTTGGTTAAGTTTTACTGATCCTATCATTAGTTTGGCTTAAGCATGCTTAAGGGAAAATATGGGGTTTTGGCTATGTTTGATCCGTTTTAACTTATCAAATTGATGTCTTGGTGTTTATGGTCATTTCTACATGTTTCTATGACTGTATGGTATGCTTTGTGATTGATTAGAATAGTTATATTGGTCGAAAACGGCCGTCGTATAGCGTAAAATAGTCACTGGAAAGAAGTGCAGGAAATTGCCCGAACCGGATCGGATCGGAGGAGGACAGCACGATCCGACCCGCTCACCTGGAAGCTCCACGATCTGACCTTCTTGTGAGAAGGAGCTCCGATCCGAACCAATGCCACCCACGAGCTTCTCCACCCTTCCACGAACCACCTAGGAAAGCACGCCATGAGTGAAGGAGCCACGAACAGGTGCACTGATTCGACCCGACCAGAAGGCATGATCTGACCCGGAGCAGGGACCACCTAGAACTGAAAAGGAGCATGATGTCATGACCAGGAGCTTGGCACCACGAACCGATCCGATGCAGGTGGCTCGAACCGATATGAAAGAGGATGATGATCATGAACCAAACTCAGAAGTTTTGAATGCGAGGCATGGGTTGCGAACCAAATGGGGACCGATCCGGAGAAGACCAAAACCCGAGGTGCAAAGGCAGTCCAAATGAGAAGTAGAATTCAGGATCCAGATGGGAACCAACGAGTCGACTTCATGAGTTGGGCTTTGCTGTGGGACGTGTGCTAAGGGTTTGTCGATGTCTATGACTTTGGATCACTATGCATGGGAGGTACATGGATGGATTAAGGGCCACAGTGGTCTAGGTACGACTAGTGGGCTATAGACCAATGAAGTGGGGTCATTTGAAAAGGTTTGGTCATGATCCCATGGGATAAGCTTGGTGGTAGTAGTAGTTGTACAAGTCGAACTCCGTCATTACCTCAATGGGTCTAGTGATCAAAGTGGTGGATATCGTATGCTTTACGCACTGAGTGAGAGATGTGAGGATGGTTGCTATGCTGGATTTGTTTGCCATCACTATGACATGCACACCCCACCCCATATTCTTTACGCCATATGTTAGTCACCCCTTAGAGTATTGTAGAGTATTTAGTGCTAACTCTTTGGTTGCAGGTCCAGGTTCAGGTATGGTTTAGTATACCTGTTATTGTTCTGTCTTGCTGCATATCGCTCATACCAGACTTTTGTCTGACCCAGAGTTTTATGTCTCTTCTTATTACTCTGGGTGCTCTCACGAGTAGACTAGAGCAGGTTAGCTGGTGAAGCACGAGTAGCTGTACCGGAGACAAGCATGAGGCTTCAACGTATGATATATATAGATATTCTCCCTGTGTCGCTACTGGTCACTACTTTGGGCATTAGTAGTGTACCTTTCCTTTCTTTTGCTTTAGAGACAGTTTTTAAAGTTGTAATAATGATGATGTGGAACATAAGCTGTATTTGAATTTTTCGCTGCTAGATGTTTAGTTTCAGTTTATGCACTGTCTCACCTGTTTTATGTCAAATATGTTATTATTATATTTTATTCCTTGCGTTGTGAGACATTCTACAGGTTCTTTGTTAGTTTACCAGTCGTTCATTCTCTTCTTTCCTTTCTTTGGCTACCGTTCCGTGCTAGTCGGGCATGTGTACAACGCACTTTCGGAGGAAATGTCGGCTGGTGCGGGGCGGGTTGTCACAAGTCTTCTCAAACAATGTTATCTATTTTTAGACAACACGGAAGACCTGTAGGAAAATGTGTGGAAATATGGTTGAGCGATAAAGACTACAACGTGGCACACACATATGTTCTATTAAATTACGCGGAAGCTGCAACATTTTTCAGGTAATACTAAATTCATGTACAATTCGATTATATATATACAAGTTTTTGTGTCTATTAATAAAAAGGAACATAACACATATATGCAGTATCTACAAATCACAACATCCATCTGGTGATCTCAGTAAAGAATTTGCTAGATGGTTTTTGGACTATGTTCATGATCCAAAAAACTGTGTTGTTTACGAAGGATTACGATATCTTGCTATTGGACCAAAAACAAATGTCAAAACTTATCCAATATACTTTGTCGATGGATTTAAATTCAACACCAATGATTATGGAGCTGAAAAATTAACATATAACAGTGGTGTATTTGTAAAGGTAATGATGATCCAGAGGAGCATATAAAAGATTTTTACAGCGTCTTAATGCAAGTTGTAGAGTTGACATATTATGTTCAGCCCGTAGAGAAAATTTATCTGTTCAAATGCAACTGGTTTAGCAATGTTCCTGGTTTTGGAATCAACGTGCACAAAGATTATAAGCTAATCGAAATAAGGCATACATCGCATTACTATAAGTATGATCCTTTTGTGTTAGCTAAGAAAGCATTACAAGTCTATTTTGCTCCATATCCATCCTTAAAAAAGGATAAAGCAGATTGGTGGGCTGTTTTTTAAAACAAAGGCGGGATTTACGTTTGATGGAAATAATATTCCACACGAAGCAGCGTATCAAGCGGATCTTGAGCCAAATACTGAAACAATAATAGCTGATGACATTGATGTAGGGTCGTTGCATGATGAAGCGAATGTACTAGTAGATGCATTTGTAAGTACTGAAGAAAATGATGTAGAGTATGAGACCGAGTCTGGATTCGAAGATGATGAAGACTGAGGTTTTATACTTATGTTATGTACTATTCTGAGCTATGTACTATGTTATGTATTATTCTGAGCTATGTAATAATAATGATGTTGATTGTTTTACGTTCGTTACTATTCTGATTTATGTAATGATAATGTTGACTATGTATGTTATTCAGTATTGTTCTTCTTATGTACGATTTATGTTATGATAATGATAAATGATGTTGATAATTCAAGTTATTTTATATGCACATTATATGATTGTAACAGATATGTCAGATGATAGACGACGACGATCGAGGAGCACATCTCAGCCTGCTCCTTCGCTATCTCCTGGACCAGGAGCAGGGTCGAGCAGCTCAGTGCCAGATTTGCATCGAGTTGTGGATATTATTCCGCAGAGTGGCGGGTGAATGTCAAATTTATTTTAATTTAGTTTATTTAAAATATATGAAATAATTATATCAACTCTACACAGGGGATTCGAGATTGAGCCCACACAGTTCATTTTAGATGTATCGAGGCAGTCTTACGTAAGCAGAATGTCGGGGGCTTGGCCACATTGGGATAGTATTCCACCTCATATTAAAAATGTCATTCTAGCCGATTTATTGGTAAGTATTTTTTTATACTAATATTAAAAATTAATATGTTGTAAATAATTAAAAATAAATGTAATATGCAGGCTGTTGTACGCATTGAGGATCAGGACATGCCTACTTTTCTGACTCATTGAAATATGAAGATGCACAAAAATTATTGAGAGATGGTTTCAAGGGCGAAGATATCTAGAAAAAAAACCACCGTTTATGAGTGATGATGTTTGGGCAGATTTTCATAAGTATTGGGAGACGGAAGAAGCTAAAGTAAGATATAATGATAAATATTCACATTTATAATATTGATTGCATTATTTTACATCATCGTGTATCAAATTTAATAGAAAGTAGCAGCTAGAAATAAAGCAAATAGAGAAAAGATTCCTGCTCTACACCGCGGTGGCTCAAAATCATTTCAACAACATAGAAGGGATTTGATATAAATTTTAAATATTTGTAGTATATGTTCATGTAAAAATTTAGTGTATATAATTCATTCTTATTTTTAATAGATATTTACTCAAACTGTAAAGTACGAAAGAGAGCCTTTGCTGGCAGACGTATTCAAACACACACATGCAGTGGAGTATACTGATGAAGAAAATGTTATGTATGATTGGACAGATCCGAAGAGTGCTCGTATAATGGTAAATATGATTATCCATACAAATTAAAATGTTTCATATTCGTTCATATCACAGTATATAAGTAAATTTTATAGCATTTGTGTTAAAATTATATTGCTATTGTAGGGAAAGTATGATGCAGAGGCTGCTAGAGTGATAGAGGCTGCTGGACAGGAGCTTACGGTTGTAGAGTCTGATCGTATATGGCATTTTATCACTGATCCACCTACTCGAGGAAGGCGATATGGTTTCAGTAATCAGGAGGTAAGACTTTTTTTAGACATAAATTACAGTTTTAAAATATGAGAAGTAATCTTATGCTATTTAGTATTAAGTTTTGTTTATATTTGGACCACACTAAACTATATACATGTTTAACACAAACCATATACATGTTTAACACAAGTCGTGTACATGTTTAACCATATATATATATATACACATGTTTAAATAACTTTAATGTGAACTTACTTATTTCGCAAGATGTTTAGCGTGGTTATAAGAGGTCGATGGAGGAGGCAACTATTGCTCGGATGCAGGAGCAGATGAATGAGATGATGGACTGGCGAAAAACCTAGATGCAACAGGACATAGATAAGCTCATCGCAGCTTACTTTCAGGAGCATGGGTTTATGCCTGGGGAGGGAGGAGATTCCATTGCTTATCGAGGGGAGGAAGAAGAAGACGACGACAATAACGATAAGGAAGGCGAGGAAGACTAGTGTAGGTGCTCATTTCTTGGTTTATGCTCCGGTATGTACATATACTTGGTTTTTTATATGCTAGATGCACGTATGATGGTATTTGACTATGATTTGATGTGTTTTGTTATGTATGATGGTATTTGACGATGTTATGATGTGTTTTAATATGTATGACGGTATTTCACGATGGTATGATGTGTTTTGATATGTATGGTGTTTATAATTTTGTTTTTTTAATTGGTGAATTGATTGTTGATGAGTATTGGTGAAATGATGAGATGATATTGATGAATTGAATTGATTTTTGATGAGTATTGGTGAATCGATAGTCAATTGATGAGATGAGATGATAATGGTACGGTTTGACAGAAAGGAATTGTTGTGCAGTGCAAAATTTTTGCTTCAAATTTGTGTCGGCTAGCGATGACCAATTGTTCATTATATAGCGACGGCTTGAAACAGATTTGCGACGGTTTACAATGGCTTCTTAGTAAAAGAAACTACTTGCCACGTAAGATGACAGTGGCAACAAATCATTGCAAGCCGTTGCTAAATGAGCAACGGAGCCATTGTCCAACCCGTTGTTATATCTGTTGGCGACGACTTAAATAGCAATGACACATAGTGGTGGCTAGTGATGGCCGCCGACGGCTCTAGGCCGTCGCAAAACACTGTGTTCTTTGTAGTGCTAGCAACTAGTCTTGATAAGAGAAAGGTTTACATCGTGTATACGCGAGCTCCAGAAAATGTGAAGGATTTCAACTAATATTACAAACCTCCTTTTCCGGCCAGCTGTGAATTAATTTATGCATGTAAATTCGGATTTTATGCAAGATTATCGGATGAAGAAGTTAAGGAGATGGAGCGGCATGATCTTATGCCAGTACCGTATGTATCGATCCATACTCATGAGCACTGACATTATTATAGTAAATTCAGGATGGAAGGAATTTAATCCTTAAGTTTTTAACTGATTTTATATCATTATTTTTAGTCATTGTATTTGGAGTGTTATTATACACAATAATGCAACATATCATTATAACTGCAAAAATATGGATTTGGCTGAAATGTAGATTCCTAGGTCAAGTGCATAAAGTTTTTTAAGCATAAAACGACTTAATATCAACCCAAACTTTAAGTCCATGCAACATATAACAACGTTAATTTTAGAAGAATAAATTTACTCATGCTTCCATGCTCTACATCACACCCACACACTGCAATATACTCATATGCATACACATACGAAACACTGCATCTATTCACATAGTAGCTATGCACTATTCACTTTCTTCATTATTGTGAAAAAATGGAGGGCCATAGTTGTTCAGTACGAGAAAAAAAATGATTTTCATGATTAAGAAAATAAAAAACATCAAGATTATTATAATTACATGTTTGTGTAATGTGTTGTAAGTTGTACAACATATTCTAGTTTTTTAATAAAGAATTACTAATATTTTCTATATTGTAAATTCAGAGATTTGGGCAGCGGAATACGAATAAACCCAATGATCTAGTCTGTCAACAATTTCAACAATGCCAAAAAAAATTAAGTGGCACAAATTATAGAGAGAACAAAAACAAAAAGGAGAGGAGAGGACACACCAATATAACGTGGTTTGAATATGAATATCCTACGTCTACGGAGACCCAACAACTTTTATTTCTCAATGAAGAAATGAGTACATAAGATTACAATAGAGAGAAGATTAATGGTGGATTGCTCACGTCCATACAATAACATGGCCCCTATTTATATAGAGGGATTTCTTGGAGATAAAGAAGAGAAGTTTCTAGATTACTTGGACACGAAGAAAAATAAATATGATATCTTCCTTGATTTGATTGGAGCATAATGATTGGCGTAATCACGGTCTCAATCTCTTTTCTTGAGTAAATTGATTCTTCATTAATTGATTGATTGGCCTGTTATTTTTCTTCCAAAAAGAAAACTTCCTTTTACATCTTTCCATATACGACCCAATTAATTGATTGACAATCAATCAATTTCTTTCCTTCTCTACAAATATTTGAATTATAAATTTCAACATATTCCAGTTTTTTAATAAAGAATTATTGATCTTTTCTAACATAAATTATGTGAAAAATCATCCGTGCTACATGATAATGTTATTCTGGGAATGTATATGTTTATACATTTTTGGGATTATGCCAAGTTTACATTTCATGTCCTATTGTTACTTTTAGTCAGTTGTATCAACACACTCTTTGTGGATAAAGCATGAAGCCTGAGTATTGTCACCGTATATTATCCTTTAATAATATTATTATTATTATTATTATTGACAAGGCCAACCAATTTTTATAATGATCCGTAATACTTTTCTCATTAAAATAACAAATGAGTACATACAAATACATGAGATAGTCGGATTGACTACCCTATAGATATTCTTAACCTAGAACAAAATTATGGCTGCTGTAGGTAAATGTCCTCCTCAAGATCACCATGCAAAAATGTTGTCTTGACATCTAGTTGTTCCAACTCCATGTCGAAGCGAGCATCTAGTTCCAAAAGAAAGAGAATGGAAGTGTGTCTAACAACTGGAGAAAAAATATCATGAAACTCCACATCTTTCTTCTGAACATAACCCTTCACCACTAATTTTGCTTTATACCTTAAGTCACCAATGCCGCCATCTTTCAGCTTATGGATCCATTTACATCCAATTGCTCTCTTGTGGGAAGGAAGTGGCACTAAATCCCAAGTGTGATTTTTGTGAAAAGACTTGATCTCCTCCTCCATTGCTACTAGCCAACTGTAGCTATCAACTGAACTAATGGCATCTCTGTAGTCCCTTGGTTCATCATTAAATATGCTTAATGCATAATCTTCCATGTCATCAAAGTCAATATCTTCAATGCTTAATCCCACAAAATCATCAAGCCACGTAGGTCTTTTCTTCTCTCTCTTTGGTCGAGCTTAAATTTGAGCTCCACCTTGAGATTGATCTTCTGTCTCTTCCCTATCAACCACAGTGTCACCAGAATCACCATTTTTACTCGTATGGAAGTCTGATGATCTGCCTTGTGTTTAGTATTCTGAATTTGTCCTCTCAACATCATCATTAACTGAAGAAGAAGAAGAAGAAGGCCCCAACTTTAACATATCCTTCTCATTAAATGTGACATGTCTGCTAGTAACAATATTCTGGGTAGTAGGACACCATATTCTATAACCCTTAGTTCCTTTCTTATAGCCAAGAAAAATACACTTGCGAGATCTTCGATCCAACTTCCCTTATCTCTCATGCACATAGGTTGGACAACCAAACACTCTTAGAAAGAAATATGGTACAGACTGTCCTTCTTTAGGAATCTTCGTATCTATGGCGGTAGAAGGTGTGCGGTTGATAAGAAAAACCGTTGTAGATAATCCTTCTGCTCAAAATCTCTTATTTAATCTCGCAGTCAGCTGTAAGCAACGAGTTCTTTCCAACAAAGTCCGATTCATTCTCTCTGCAACCCCATTTGACTGAGGGTCTCTTGATGTGGTGTAGTGTCTTTTGATTCCCTCGGACTCACAAAATTTGATGAATTTTTGAGAAGTGAATTCACCACCATTATCTGAACGAAGAATCTTCACTTTCTTTCCAGACTGCTTCTTAACAAGAGATTTCTAACGTTGAAACCTATCAAAAGTTTAATCTTTGGACTTCATAAAGTAAACCCATACTTTTCTAGAAAAATCATCCATAAATGAAACAAAATACCTGGCTAGATAGGCATAGTGCGGGTCCCCAAACATCAATATGAACATACTTTAATGTTAGATCTAGATTAACCCTAAAGGGGGGGTGAATAGGGTTTATTACAATTATTCGCTGAGTTCAAATTTTACGGGATATTAAAATAATAAATAGATCACATAATGCAGTAGAAAATAAATGCATAAGGATAAATGACACAAGATATACCCAGCTTCGGCAAAATCCTGCCTACTGCTGCATTCCTAAGTTTCTACTAGGTAATAGAACAGATCCCGCTTAGAAGACCATGTAAACTCGCGAACCCCTCGCTTCTATTTTTAATCCTACGCTCAAATTCCTAGACTGATCTAATCCCCGAGATCAAATTTCCCTTACTTTTATAGACTCTAGTAAACCGTCTAGTTTTACAATTGAAACTAGAAAACCATCTAGATTTTACAGACTCTAGAAACTGCCAGTTAAACCCCTAACTAGTTCCCCTAGAATTTTACAGACTCTAGAAACTGTTCAGATGATTTTAAATAAAATTAAAAATACAACAGCAATAAACAAATTTGAAAACCCTAATGAATATCAGTTAAATTAATTCTCCCCTTCTATAATAAACTTGACCGGCCACTTTCAAAAATGGTGCACCCATTTTTTCACTCTCCCAATCTCTTTGCTTCTGGGGAAAATGGCGGCTTCAAAAGAAAAAAGGGATTTAGGGTTTTCTCGTTCCAAATCAACCGCGATTTCAGATGCTTGAAAAGATTTAATCTCTGATGATCTTCGAGTGTTGTTTTCCTTCATCGGTTGAATTGGCTGGCGATCGAAATCGATGAATAAAAAGTGAGTTTCTCTGAATTTTTTCTTTCGATTATGCTCTGGTTTTCGATAAAATATTGCCAGTGATGAGTTGGTCTATGAATAGGATAATAACATCCTAGAGTTGCTCTTTGATTCCCTCAAATTGCCTTGGTCTAATTTGCGTTGGTATCCCTTGCTTTGAATTCTCGGTTTTGATTGTACTTGCGTGACTCTTGTGTTTGAAATCTTCAAATGAAACTGGACATATATTTTGGCCTTCAAACAGATTCTGGAAAATTTAATTCTTACCGAGATTAATTGAGGAAATTTTGGAATATAATTTGTTAGCCCCTCTAATTTTGCTCGGCTTGAATTGCTGAATATATTGATAAATCTGGAAATTGTTTGATCATTGTCCCCTTTAAAAAATTGCCAAAAAGTGCTTGCTTCATTAGAATGAAATCTTGCCCGACATTCACCGTGATTAAAAACTGGAATTTATGGAAATCTTTGCAATTGTTTGTGGCCCACTTGGTTTTCCCTTGAATGAATGATTTTGCAGTATGAAGTGTTTCCTTGATTAAATCTGCGAATTTCTAGAATAATTTTTAAAAATAAATAATTGTTTTTCATCCCAAAAATAAACTGAGATTTAAAAACAAAAACTTTGGTTTTGTTTCCCCTTAAATGTATACTGTAAATTCTGAAATCTTCAAATGAAATCATGCTAAAAACGCTTCTGCTAATTCTTGGAAACGATAAAAACAATTGTTTGCCAAAATCTAGTTGTTTCAAAAAACTGGAAATATAATTTGGCAATATTAAAAGCTTGTCATAATTCTAGAGTGACTCATTTCAATGTATGATCTCAGAAATCACTCGATATGATTTCTTGCCAAATATGCTTTGCCAAAAACTATTTAAAATATCTGGAAACGCTGATTTCTTGCACTTTCCTAAACATGAATCTTCGAATACACATCATTGTGTATAGCTGGAATGAAATTTTCCAATATAAAAAATTACATTTTGGTTTCTTGCCAAAACAGTTCATGTGAATATATATATTTGTCATGAGTCCCTTACTAGATAATGTTCTATCCATAATTGTTCTCTTTGCATGATTTTTTTTAAAAAGAAATTAAATATGAATTAAACATTATCACATATGTGAATTCTTGCTTGGTCATCTCTTGGCCCATTTCTGGATTGACCCTGTAAAACTGTACCATGTATGCTTGTCATTGTTGTGTTACACATGTGACTTGAACTTGAACCATGAACTTGAGCATGCTTGCATCCTTCATTCATATTGAAAACTGAATTGTATCTCCATAATGCAATGTACATAACTCCACTATTACTATTTATATTTGCTGCTCTATGCGGCACTATGCATCTACCTTTGCTGATTTAGATCTTGGAACTATGACTTTTCTGTTTGAAAAGAGAGTGATCTGCCATGCAAAAATCACTTGATCTTGAACTGATCCTATATGTTTGTCACACATTTGTGCTGATTTGCATGACCATGGCTCGACCAATTTTTTTAAGCTATTTCGACAACATTTATTATTGTTGCACTGAGTCGAGATGGTCCACGTGGCTACTCCTCGGTTGCTCGCTGATTGGCGAGGCAGTGCACACGTGTACATATTTAAAAACTGACTGCCTTGTGTATATGCAGTCGATCAAACCAGATTTCATGTCCCTATATTATATATTTAAAAACTGACTGCCTTGTGGTATTTACATTGTATCACTGTGAATATCACAAGCTGTCTAGACATTGGTGAATCAGAAATTCATGAAAAAAGATGAGAAACACACCAGAAATCTGAGGCAAATAAAATGTTAAAATTAAAATTTATATTCGCATGTATTCATTTTTATTTCTATTGCAGTGTACTTTATGTTTGTTTCATGTGACAAGTAAGCAGATGATGACTGGACTGACAGTGAAGATGTTGTGAAGACAGAAGATTGAAGACAAGAACAGTATGAAAATGTGTATATGAGTGAATGCCTGTATAACTGAGTTTGAGTATTGTAGAGAGGAACTGTGTACTGAAATTGAATGTATTGAAATGTATATCAGTGATGTATATACAAATAGTGGAGTTGTAAATCTATACTGTTTAAATATTGAAACAAAATATTCTATTCAAATAAAATATTGTGTTAATATTTAAATTTCTATAAAGTTGTATTTTATTTAAATAGAAATATTATATTTCTGTCTATTGTGTAGTATACCAGTACAGTTACAAACACATTTAATAATAAAATATATTTGGTTGTTATCATCAAAATAAAAAATCATATAATTGCGTATACAACAATGTTATATACAACAATCTCCCCCTTTTGATGATGACAAACAAATATTAAGATTTTGAATCCAATAAATGTGTTTGAAAGTGAAGAACTGAACTCCCCCTATTTGAAAGCTCCCTCTACAACAGAAGCTCCCCCTATAACTGTGCATGAGTGAAAGAATGTAAATTGAATGAATTTTCAAAATTAAAATATTTATAAAATATTCATTCATAAATTAAAATCTCAATCCATTCTCCCCTTTTGTTATCACCAAAAGGATATAGAATTTAAAATATAGATGAAAAATGACTAACAAATACAATATCAGCTTAAGAAAAAGATCGGTCATCAAAAATCTCAATCAGTCAAACAAAAATCACAATATTCGAAGAACTAGCGTCATATTTCACATTGTTGAGTGATGGATTTATGATGAAATTTATAAAAATGGGGAGAGTTTCAAAAACATATATTTCAATTATTTTCAAAAGAGTTTATAAAATTAAAGCACAAAAATAGTGATGGATTTGGCTATAATTATAAGTTCAATTTAAGTGACAAAAACGAATAATCTCAAATCCCAATACCTATCAATCAACAAATCATAATACATCATAAGATTTCAACACATTTCACAATTAGAAAATGGATTGATAGGCTAGTTTTTATACACGAAGGAGAATTTCAAAATAATTTCAATTTATAAGACATTTTTCCTTTTCTTTATTTAAGAGCACATTGACCACGCATAACCAGAGCTTGGATGTTTAAATGAGGTCAGTCGCAGCTTAAATTATAAGTTATCTCATAACCATGCATGACCAGAGCTTGGATTTTTAAATGTGGTTAGAGACACACTTATGTATTAATTATATTTTTATCATTTTCAGTTCAAATAGAAAAACTCCTCAGTATATAAAACAATATGGATGATAGAAATGTGATAGGTACAGAAATGGTTTGTGTAATAAATTTCTAAACTAATCATATTACGAAACATGCTCAACTATACTGGGATCACTGAAAATTTTCAATTATCACTGATTCTGAATAATAACATAGTCTTATTTCTATCACAAATATTTCCACTGTTTATCCAAGATGATTTTAAACAAAAATACCAAACTCTCCACATTAGTATAAAATTACGATGGATGGTAGAATGATGATAGATAAAGGATATGGTCATGAAATAATTGCCAATTCAAAGATGTTATAATAAACGTTCAACCATCATGAAACTCTAAATAAAATATCCTCTTGTTGTGAAATATACTACAGTCACAATTCATCACAATTTCAAAATATGATAATAATTTTGAAGAATTACAAATACAGTTCAATTTGGTTATTGATTTCAATTTCTGAATGAATAAATAAATAATTTTAAAATTGAAAATCAATTACAAGAGGAAAATGAAGATCTATACAAGACATGGGGATTAAAAAAACATGAAAAAATCAGTACACCTAAACTGATACCACTTGATGTCTCTCTTAATGAGGGTTTTAACATGACACTGGAGACAAACAAGGATATCTCAAACAACGGAATTTTTAATCACAAAGCCTAAGCAGACAAGATTAATCAATCAAGCAAATTAATTTCATTTATCAGAGTATGGTATATTTGATACCAAAACAAGCAGTCACCAAAAAATATTTTCAAAGACAATATCTAAGCAGCACAAAAATCATTTTCAAAGCAGACTTGTCAAGGAGATGTTTCAAAGATATTTCAGACAGTCAAAGAATGGTTCACGATCCAAGATTAAATATATGGTTTATTTCAAATCATTTGAAGGAATGTGAAGATATCAGTATTCGATGAATCAATAACACCAGATTATAAATTTTGGATCCAAGATACATGTGTGATTCAATAAATCAATAATTTCAAATGATTTTAAACAAACAGATATTCAAATCAAATAATCATGAAATAACAGAGAGTTTTAAGACTGGATTTTCAAAGATTTTTTCAGATAAGCATAAGAGATATCATAGATCATTTACATCATGCTTGAGAGATATTCATGATCCAGAAAATTAAAAATAATTTATTTGAAATCACTTCAATCAATGTCAAGTTTGAGGTATAATGAATCATTCACACAAGGTTGATAATTTCAGGATTAAGAGGTGTGTCATATTCAAAATATCAAGAATTTCAGATGATTTCAAACAAGCAAATTTCAACCATAATGATCATGAATAAAGATGAATTTCAGGATGTATCACTGATTCAAGAAAATTAAAAAAATCCAAGCCAATCTAGAAAATAATGAAATTATAACAACTGATAAATGTTGGTGTGCTGTAATGAGTATATTATTTCAAGCTTTTCTAAAATGAATTAGTGAAAACTCCAAACAGCAGTGGTGTGTGAAATTCCATTAAACTTTTAGATCATCAAAAATTTGGAATACAAATTAACAGTGTTCAAGATATGACAAGAATACATCAACACTGTTATGTATTTAGAAATCAGAAAATAAATGTCAAAACAATTGCAGATATTTACAAATTTAAATTCAAGATCTAGAAAAGATTAAAACATTAGAGTTTTATACAAATGAAGTGAATTTCCAGAAAATATGAATTCTACAATTGGAAGTTTAAGAAAGTACAAAAGAAAGACAAAAATGTATGGCAGTGACAAAACAAAAAAGAAGAGATAAAGAAAATAAACAGAAGGGGTAAAAGGAGGAATAAGCAAAGAAAATAATAGCAAAGAATATACAAAAAGTGAGTCTAGAGATCATACCTAAAATCAATGTAAGCAAAAAAATAATCTCGAACTCATCAATCTTGGCTAAGGAACTGTGAATAACCTGATGATATGAAGCAATTTGAATTCAATTTCTCTTTTGCAATGCAGTTCCTCAGCCATCTCTGGTAACTAATAGTTTATAGGATCGAGTGGTCTAACAAAATTAGTAAAACTACTCACAATTGTATTCATATGTTTTGGTACCCAGACTTGTTTGTACAACAAACCATTAGAATTAACTTTTGTACCCTTAGGAACCCAAATTTGTTTGAATTTAACAAAACCCATTTTCCATTTTATTCCCTTTTGGGATCCAAAAATGTTTAAATGGTTTGTTATAAAATAAATTCACATTTTGCTTTTGATTTAAAAACCCTTTGAAATTATTTTAATTCAAATTTTCAAAATGATTTGAAGGATTTTTAAAATCATTTGATCCTCTCTTTCCAAACTCATCAATTTTTCCAAGACCGAGTCCACTTTTATTTCCTGATGAAAATTGATTTTTCAACAACATATTTAAAGATTTTTCACCCTTAGAAAATTTAGCCAAAGTTGTCTCAAGTTGTTGAATTTCAGTTTTAAGATCACTATTTTCTATCATTAAATATGAACAATGATTTTTAGTGATCTTACATCTTTCAAAATCAGATTTCAAAACCAAATTTTCATCTTTAAGCAATTTAATTTTGGTTTGGGACTCAGAAATCTCAAATTCAAAATGTTTTTGACTTTCAAATTCAAATTTCTTGAAATTTTCAATTTCAGCTTCAAGCTCTTTGAAAATCAAATCGAATTTCAACAGATTTTCTTTTTCAGCAATTTCAAATTTGGAATTTATAGCAGTCTTAAAATTTTCAAATTCCTTTTATAGAAAATTGTTTGAGCTTAATAACTCAATCTTGTTCTCTTTTAAGATCGGAATCTCATTTTCAAAATTTTGAATATTTTTACTGAGATGAACAAGCTTGGTTTCCAATTTCATACAATTTTTGCAATCTGAATTTGAAGAGTTTTTAAAATATTCAAGTTGTGATTCCAAATTATCAATTTTTCTGGTCAACTCATGATTCTTAGATTTGAAAGATTTATTTTTCAGTTGGAGTTTATCAACAGATTTTGTTAAATCAACACACATATAAACTAAATCTTCGTTTGTACCTATTAAGAATAGATCTGTTTAAGCATAGATCTGTTAAGCATAGATCTGAATGACCTGTTAATCATAGATCTGAATTTGAGTTATTGCACTGAGTCGAGATGCTCCACGTGGCTAAAAGAAATTGTACATGTATATGTGTTAAGTATAATACACACAAGGATCGTGTAATATGACGAACAATATTCAAGAACGAAGTAATAGCTAATCACAGAACTATATAATAGTAAATGCAGTAAAAAGGAAAAATCACACCAGAGATTTTTATATTGGTTCGGAGCACCGTCCTATGTCCAGTCCCAGACTTCTATCTGGATTTTCACTAAACAAATAACCTCACTTCACCCGAAGGAAACAGGTTTACAACACCCAAACAGCCGAATGGGATTTCATGCCTCTATCAACACAAGGACTTCACAACTCGCCTCTTACAACTCTGAGGACTTCAACAACTAAGATTACAATTTGTATGTTGACAACTTGTGCTCTTTTCAACACGGATTTGTCACTTGTAGTACACCCTTCCTATAATCTTATCCTCAAATATAATTTGATGTATATGAAGATTTGGAAGTGAATATCGTATTGAATCACAAGAATATTAAGTAAGCTTTGAGATTCAAACGATAGTATATTGAATATGAGCGCTTTTTGAATACAGAGTAGAGTGCAAGATAGATCAAAGAATTGAGAATTATTAAATTTTTTGGATGATGATTTAACGATGTTTATATAATGATTAAACAGTCATAACCATGAGTGAAGAGAAGCATTGAAGAGAAATGATTTTTTGATGAAAGGAAAAACAAGCAACTTTTAATGAAAAGAGATGTCTATTCAAAGTGTTTCTTTCAGTTCAAAAATCGGTCAACATGTCAAAATTAACCAGTAGACTGAAATTTGAATATATATACGTTACATATATGTGTGCACATTTTTGTGCATTTTTACCTAGAAACGGTCGATCGCCTATTTTGAAACCGGTCGACCGGTTTCTGGCAATATGCACAACAAATGTGCATTCATATATATACATATATACATTCATAATAATGAGGTATATGATTATTTGAGGATAGATTTTAACATTTATAACACAGCTTAAACACTAAATAATCAACCTCTTACTTACGCTCTAACTTATGATATCATTCTCTTCTTTTTGTCGATCATGAAACTTCTCCTTATTATTAATCAAAATACTTTGAAATCCTTGACTCAACAGTGGCTACTCCTGAGTTGCTCGCTGATTGGCGAGGCAGTGCACACGTGTATATATTTGTACACATGTGTATATGCAGTCGATCAAACCAGTTTTCCTGTCCCTGTATTATATATTTAAAAACTTACTGCCTTGTGATATTTACATTGTATCACTGTGAATATCATAAGCTATCTAGACATAGGTGAATCAGAAATTCATGAAAAATGAGGAGAAACACACCAGAAATCTAAGACAAATAAAATTTTAAAATTAAAATTTATATTCGCATGTATTCAGTTTTATTTCTATTGCAGTGTAATGTATGTGTGTTTCATGTGATAGGTAAGCAGATGATGACTGGACTGGCAGTGAAGATGCTATGAAGACAAGAACAGTATGAAAATGTGTATATGAGTGAATGCCTGTATAACTGAGTGTAAGTGTTGTACAGAGGAACTGTGTACTAAAATTGAATGTATTGAAATGTATATCAGTGATGTATATACAAATAGTGGAGTTATAAATCTATATTGTTTAAATATTGAAATAAAATATTCTATTCAAATAAAATACTGTGATGGCCCGAAAATCCGTACCAATTTGAGCGGACTAATATCCTACACATTCAACTCAAAGTGCATGAAAATTCAGATCATTAAAAGAAAGAATTAAGAAGATGAGAAAGATAAGATAGAACTAATAGAGTAGAAGAAGAAGAATAAACTGAACAGAATTAGAGTAAACACGAATCTCACAGTGGAACGAATAAAATGTATTATATAACATAACTTTGAAATACAAAACTGTATTTGTATTTACATACCATATCAGAGTATATCTCATATACATTACAGCGGAAATAATCTCTAAATAACTAATGGTGAAGCTTCCTGCTTTGAGCTCCTCCAGGTGAATCTGTAAAAGCCTGAAATACTTGACTGTCCGTACAAATTTGGGCACCCAAGAGTTTAGGGAAAACACAAACAAAATAAACTCTGGGTCAGTCATGGGACTGGTGTGAGTAAATTCCAACCATACTGTTTAACTTTGGAAATCCTTTTGAAATAAAAGGATAATAGTAAGACCAGCCCACACATAAACATGGATGGTTTTTACCTCACTATAACCCAACATATTTTGATATCAAAATCTAGTGATATTATGATAATGTCTAATCATATAAATAACTAAGTAGCAGAACGCTTGCATCTCATGCTCCACATATATAGTATAAAATCATAAACTGCAGGGCGCTTATTGGAGATTGGATTCCAACAAACAAGGTATGGGAGCACCTTCCAATCAGTGTACTCTAGAGGGTATACACCTGGGTTCAACAAGAACGTCTTGCAACCCGGCCACACATGACCGACCACTCATTTATCTTGAGAGTATCGAATATATTTCCACCAACGGTTGTTGGCCATCCAACCGTAATCCGAAGATACAGAATCGAAAAAGAATAATAAATATGAATTTTCTCTAGATCGATGACAATACACCCTGCTTGGGGATGACCCAACTAGCCATGTTGCCTAGCCCAACTTTTGTTACTTCCTGGTTGTGAGGCTAGAGGCTACATCTATCTTCAGAACATCTTATCACTATTCGCTTTGAATGCCACATCGTCAAACACATCAATTCACTAATCGATTTCCAAAAATATCACGGGTATAAAAATCTAAGAGGAATGAATTCCTCTGCCACCAGACATAATACCTTTTAAAGATCTATCGTACATGATTGGCTAGGTATACTCTGTCAGACACTCATCCATACAAGTTGTCCTGGGACTGGACAAACAAACAGCACCTATTCTGGAACAGGACGAACCTTGCATTTCACTCCGTCTTCAATTGTCTTCAGCATAATCTAATTCGCAGCGCTTATGCCTATACGGAGTAGTTTTCGGATAATAAATCCAACCAGTCTCTCCGTACTGACAACGATGGTAAAAACACTTCGATGGTCAGTTTTTTAACCATCGAAGTAAAAACAAACATCCATTCTAATGTATAACTAAATATCATACAACCATAGGCACTTTTTATTCAACATTCATTTTTATTATCTGATTTCCCATCTCTTATCAGATATTTTCTCAAATCTCGTTTTACCATTTTCACACTCCTTGGAAAACATTCCAGTTATTATAAACACTTATTCTCTTATGTTCCAGAAAATATACGTTATTAACGTTCAAAACATTTTTATTCTTTTCACATTTTTTATTTTCTACACTTGGATTATATACTATCTATATTCGAAAAAATATATTTCCAATTTCATTATAAACATCTTAATCTACCCAACGTTCACTTTTAAAACATTATTCACTTTAAAATGTGAATATCATCCCTATTACAGAAATCTGAACATTTTTATCAATTAACTCTTTATTCAAGTAATAAATACCCTTATCTGGCTTACCGAAATCTCTTTCATAATTTATATTCCCATTCCACTTTACAAACTCTGTTTCTAGGTCAACTTCTTGTTAAATCAATATCAAGTTTATAACTAGATATTGATTACATATCCTATTATCATTTTTTGGTTTAAACTAAATATTAACTATCCTATCATATTATTATTCCTAAAATAACTTATTTTCATAATATTCGACATTGTCAAATTTTAATTCCAAATCCTAATGGTTTAGTTCTAATCATATTCCAAACATCGAAATGATGTTATCGTTTTCTGAAACGGTTCTCCGATTTCTCTTTCTGAACTCATTCTTTTATTTCTTTGGACAAACATCATTACTTATTACTTTAGAATAAGTGGCTTTCAAACCAAATTGTTTTCATCCCCTAGGAAGTACTGCTATATACAAAAATCACGCTTAAATTTGGTTAACAGTGTTAATTTATCATTACAGTTCAAAACTTGTCATACGCTGTAATATTCTCCTTTATGACTAATCTCGACATAACAGCCACACTTAAGCCTAGTCAACAGTGTTATTTTATCGTTATAGTTAGAAAACTTGCTATACGCTGCTATATCCCTTTCTGACTAATCTTGACATCTCTTTTCCATTACAAACTGATATTGTTCCTTGATAATAGTGAAGTCATTCAAGTTGGGGTATTTTAATTACCTCTCAGACCTTGATCGACAACGTTCTTACCTTAGAACAGATATAAGTCTGTAACTCTAAACTCCTTGTTACTAATACTATTAATTAAACCGTATTTCTTTATTTATTTTAAATATAGGTTTATGACACCATATCCTTATTTGAAAACCCGGCTGTTTATAATTATTTACATTGTCATTAACTCTTCACTTCATCTTCCTTAAACATTTCTCTTTTTAACCTCTCTTATCAAAAATCGATCACGTTCTTTGTCTTTTTGGCAAATTTACTTCTTATTCGAATTATTATACCCAATTAAAATAAACATCTCAATTCAAACTTAATACTATCTTAAATGGAACCCATTTAAGAACTAATTACTTTAATCAAATAGTGATTAACTTGATCACTTGCTAAAGTAAAATAGTTTACTTCATTATAAATGAATAATACTAATTACATTAGTTCAATATTATTAAACTTCACTAATTAAAAAGGTAATTAAAACTTATTAATTTTTGATTAATTTATTTTCATTAGATTAATTGAAGACCAATTAATCTAGTGATCATTTTCCAAATAAGCATTTGATTTAATCAACTTCGTTATATCAGTTAATTCGTTAACTGATTTAAATTACTTCTTACCATTATATTAATATAATTAATCCAATAATATTTCTTAACTGTTTGCTTTAAATTAATTATCCATATTATTTACTTGTCGGATAATTACATCTTCATATTTCTTTAACTAAATAATCGTTTATATTCACCTTATAAAACGAACTGTGAAATACCAGTTTATAATAGAACTTCTATTATAATTTAAACTTCATTTAAATTATAAAAATATAATTTTTATAATTATCTTTGTTGATTTTCCCGACGATCAATCAACTTCTTAACAAAATGGGTTTATGGTCGAATGTTTCTACTTTCTTAAACGATATCGTCTATTTATTAAATCAACATAACATTGAATTTCCATTCAACATGGTTCAAACCGTGCACAAACAGTACATATAAATATTTAGGAATCCGGTTGAGTTCCTCCAACCGGTTTCCGCATCCACAGATGTTAGTCAATAATTATCACTGATTCCATAATAAGAAATATTATAATCGATGGAATTGGTATCCAGCTAATGCAATGATATATCTATAATTCAACCAATTTAACTATAACGACCATCACACAGTATTTAACCAATATTAAAATATAATTATACTATTTTAAAATAGATCAGAGTCAGTGAATTTACTCACCTTGCGTGTTAACGATTTCCGTCATTCAATTAAACTAGGCGTTCAATTCTGTCATAAATTTAGACGTGCTTCAAATTGCTCCAAACCGACTTCAAAACGTAATCTACCTTTGTACCGTTCCAACGAATCAAATCGTTCGGTCATTCAACTTTATGCCTTGGTCCAAACTCCACGCCTTAGTCTTTGTGAGCAACGCACCATCTCCTTGTCGAAATTGGAATAAATACGCCCTCCAGTATTTGTTCACATAAGAACGATAGAAGCCAATCAGAACTTGCCCCAAGTATAAACATAACCCATACACGGCACACAACTTTCTCCTCCCCGCTCATACCCCTGTTGCGTTATTATATATATTTCTTTTAGATTGGGATTCACAAATTTTCCCATTGGTCCATCTTTTTAAAACTGACCCGCATCTATCTCAACAGGGTCTTCTTTCTCCATATACACGCACAACAAAACTTTACCCAATATATCAAACGCCACCCTTTATTTTAACAAGCCCAGTAGCATCCCCTTCCATGAACGCACTATTTTAGCATCCATCCCGAACACAGTTATCTCTCTATACTTGCTATTGAACCACACACCACCAACAACACAACTACATGCACGCATTTAACATGCGGCAACCCAGACTGCACTCCTTTCTCATCTAGCCATGCTGACCATCCTGACGCCATCTAAAAGACCTCCAGGACCCCTAGTTCCTCCAGCGCCATCGACTCAAGCTGCCTGACCCCGATCAAGTGCTGCTACCACCAGTTGAACGTCCTCACCACCCGAGCCTAGCTGACGTCGAACTTGTCTCCACATAATCGTTGTACAAAAGACTAGCGAAACAAAATGTTATCGAACTACTCGGATTGTATATGATGTTGGAGCCTTCGATCCTATGAGTTCATTAGATCCACCTTTCCTGACGTATAAAGCTCCGCCAGTCGATGGAAAAACCCCATCCCTAGTTCCACCACAGAAATGACCCCGCTCCCCCCTTTCAATCCATTAATACCCAAATGAATGTCACCATTCAAATCCTCTTTTCGAGCTCATCAACCCCACATAAAAATCAAACAACTCGATCTCCCCTGATGAGAACGATTTTCACAGTCTAGCACACCTTAGTTTGAAGAGATAGACGCTGTGAGTTCACAAATATATATATATATGTATGGTTTGGATTTACAGTGGAGGGTTTATACTTTATTTGATTTTTAAATTTGGTTGTCGTTAACATTTCGAGCTATTGGAACTATGGCGAGATGCTTGGGCGATGTATTTATAACAAAGGATGCTTAATTGTTAAGCAACTACCATAGTTCTAGGTTAGGTTGTCTGAAGTATGGCTTGATTTAATTCGTATTCGGTAGGGGCGTGCGATTTCTCTTTTAGATCAGCTTAACTTATAGGTAGGAGAAGAAACTTCTCACTGAAGGAATGGCATATAGGTTATGGGTTATGGTCATTTAATGAAACATGATATTTGCAGGTATGTTATAAAGATTTATAAGATTTATTTACGATATTCTCATACTTTGAAAACGAATGGCTACTTGTTTGTATATGCAAGAATAACGGAGATAAACCTTTTAACGTTAAGCCGCAAGTACTGAAATTAGAAGGAAATAGCCGGCCAAGGTTCTTTATTTACATATTGAAAGGGCTTTAGTGTTTAGTCAAAATGGTCATTGCCCGTATGGTCATTCCGTTCACCTATGAATGACTATGGACAAAAATAAAAATACCGTTATGACGAGCAACGCCCCACGATCCCAAAAATATAATAATATCGGTAGTTTGACTCGTATTGTGAAACCCCAAAATATCGATATGGGTGCAAAATACTTCAAATAAAAAGTTGCTTATTAAATTAATTAAAAATTACAGTAAAATTCTAAAAATTAAATTATCACTATGTCTCAATAGAATCTTGTTCTAATTCGGAACAGATATCTAGTTATACGAATAAACTGTTATGATCGATAAACGATTCTACAGTGACTATTTGAATATTTGATTTGAATATAACTCAGAATCTATAATCCAAAATCTCGAATTTTCACTTCTGTTAGGAAGACACATTTAAACAGATCCCATCGTTTCTTGTTTCGAAGAAATCCGACTAATAACGGATTCTGTACACTTAGTTGAAGTTCAGATCGTTAAATTACGAACTGCCACGATATTACAGGCTCGATTATATTTAATATATATTTTTATACGTTCAACTTCATTTTTAATTAATATATACATCCACTTATATTACGAATTCAATATTTAAACTGATTTAAATATTCAAATACAAACCGATAAAATGCGAGACATTACATTCCTTCCCCCTTAAACTAATTTCGTCCTCGAAATTGCTAAGGTAGAAAACAAACCCTATTGACTGGTTAGAACTTATTTGTTCACTTCTTAACTTCAGTTTCAACTGAACCAATTTAATTACAATTAAAATATTAATTAATTCTTACCAATGAAAATTTTCAAAAATCCTGAAAATTTTCTAACACCTTAACTTTTCGGAAAATTTAGCCAGCACCTCCTTTGTATTAGTTAATAGCTCAAACTCCAACTCGCCTCTCTAGGCCTTCTTCAACCCAAAAGAAAATCACCAACAGCCAAATGGCTTGCCCAAACCGACTAATAAAATCGCATGCTCGTATATAACCGTGTACTTTCTCTGTTAGGCATTCAACTCTATCTCTGCCATCTGCTATCAAACCAGCATATATCTAAACATTTCCAACTGATCTCCAATCAATTTATTTTCCAATCTGATCATTCGCTTTTACTGAGCCAAATTTCTATTTCAACTCCAATTCTATTTACTGATTTATTTCTCAAATCAGTTATCTTCATCTCTAAATTCAAAATTCGATTCTTATTTTCGAAGAATCAATTCATTTTAATAACTCGAATCTCCAGTATTTCTCTTTTACAGATTTCATTCTGTGTTGTTCCAAATTAAATCCAATTTTGTTTATCTTAGTCTAAGTTCCACTTTTGCCATTTTAACTCCATAAGTTAAATCTTTATTTCAGAGTTCAAATTCCTGGGATTTATTTCAAATCAGTTTGAAATCATATATTATTCAAAACATTTGAATTTCTGACAACTTGTTTCCTCACAATAATTCAAAAAAAAAATCTTTGGTAGTAATACGTCACTTAGAAACTCGAAAATAAACACTGATGATGCGGCCGTCATCATCAGAATTTATTTTCCTGCCATCGAAGTGAGTTCAATACTATATTACTTTCAAAAACTCATTTTTAAACACTTTATTTTGAAATTACATCAAAATATCCTTTCAAAATGCTTTGAAAAACATTTCTAAATTCCTAGGATTTAAAATTCCATATATTAAATCAAATTTCATTTACAACACCTTTCCAAGTTTCTAGAATTTTATTTCAATTCTGGTTTTAAATTCAGGTTCAAATCACTTGATTTATATATTGTACTCATGTGAATTCTTATTGGTTATTTATAACCAATTCAATTATAAATCTTATTTGATCATAATAACGATCAACACTATCAATATATATATATATATATATTAGATAATTCCAATATATATGCTTTCTTTATATCAAAATATATTTTGGGTAAGATTATTTCATTTACCCCTTTTTCAAAACATATTGAGTCAAATTACTCCGTTCAAGAGTTTAGAAACACCTACTGACACAGTTCGCAATACTATTTCGACCAGAATTTATAAACCACTCGACTGACCAGTCAACACAATATAAAACAGTGTTTATATTACTTTACAAATACGCGCTCATATATATACACTCAAACTCAATCTAAGGTATTACTAACCTTATCTCTATTGAGTCACGCCACAGAGCCAAGGTATCCACTTAACCTTCAGCTCTGATACCAACTGTGATAGCCCGAAAATCCATACCAATTTGAGCTAACTAATATCCTACACATTCAACTCAAAGTGCACGAAAATTCAGATCATTAAAAGAAAGAATTAAGAGGATGAGAAAGATAAGATAGAACTAATAGAGTAGAAGAAGAAGAATACAACTGAACAGAATCAGAGTAAACACGAATCTCACAGCGGAATGAATAAAATGTGTTATATAACATAACTTTGAAATACAAAACTGTATTTGTATTTACATACCATATCAGATTATATCTCATATACATTACAGCGGAAATAATCTCTAAATAACTAATGGTGAAGCTTCCTACTTTGAGCTCCTCCAAGTGAATTTGTAAAAGCCTGAAACACTTGACTGCCCGTACAAATTTAGGCACCTAAGAGTTTAGGGAAAACACAAACAAAATAAACTCTGGGTCAGTCATGGGACTGGTGTGAGTAAATTCCAACCATACCGTTTAACTTTGGAAATCCTTTTGAAATAAAAGGATAATAGTAAGACCAGCCCACACATAAACATGGACGGTTTTTACCTCACTATAACCCAACATATTTTGATATCAAAATCTAGTGATATTATGATAATGTCTAATCATATAAATAACTAAGTAGCAGAACGCTTGCATCTCACGCTCCACATATATAGTATAAAATCATAAACCGCAGGGCGCTTATTGGAGATTGGATTCCAACAGACAAGGTATGGAAGCACCTTCCGATCAGTGTACTCTAGAGGGTATACACCTGGGTTCAACAATAACGTCTTGCAACCCGACCACTCATTTAGCTTGAGTGTATCGAATATATTTCCACCCACCGTTGTTGGCCATCCAACCGTAATCTGAAGATACAGAATCGAAAAAGAAGAATAAATATGAATTTTCTCTAGATCGATGACAATACACCCTGCTTGGGGATGACCCTACTAGCCATGTTGCCTAGCCCAATTTTTGTTACTTCCTGGTTGTGAGGCTAGAGGCTACATCTATCTTCAGAACATCTGATCACTATTCACTTTGAATGCCACATCGTCAAATCCGTCAATTCACTAATCGATTTCCAAAAATATCACGGGTATAAAAAGCTATGAGGAACGAATTCCTCCGCCACCAGGCGTAATACCTTTAAAAGATCAATCGTACGTGATTGGCTAGGTATACTCTGTCAGATACTCGTCCATACAAGTTGTCCTGGGACTAGACAAACAAACAGCACCTATTCTGGAACAGGACGAACCTTGCATTTCACTCCGTCTTCAATTGTCTTCAGCATAATCTAATTCGCAGCGCTTATGCCTATACGGAGTGGTTTTCGGATAATAAATCCAACCGGTCTCTCCGTACTGACAACGATGGTAAAAACACTTCGATAGTCGGTTTTTTAACCATCGAAGTAAAAACAAACATCCATTTTAATGTATAATAAACATCATACAACCGCAGGCACTTTTTATTCAACATTCATTTTTATTATCCGATTTCCCATACCACAGGCAATTTTTATTCAACATTCATTTTTATTATCCGATTTCCCATCTCTTATCAGATATTTTCTCAAATCTCGTTTTACCATTTTCACACTCCTTGGAAAACATTCCATTTATTATAAACACTTACTCTCTTATTGTAATGACCCGCATTTCTGACCGTTGAATAATTAATTTATTTAATTATTTAAATATCGTTTTGGCGATATCGATAACTGGAATTAAATAATATTGAATATTTAAATTAATAATTATAATATAATAATATATTATAATGTCGAAATAGTCAAAAATAGCTGAATTCACAATACAGTGTGAATTTAGATTATATATAAGGTATAATTCAGTTTGGAATTGAATTTGAATAACGAGTATATTGAATCGACGTCAGTTGAACGTATAGTTTATAATATATTTATAAACGAGCTCGAAATGGCGCTGTAGTTCGTTATTTGGTGATTTGGACTTCAACTGAATGTACAGGGTCCGTTTTAAATCGGATTTCTGTGAAACAAGAAATGTTAGGAGCTGGTGAAGTATATTTTTCTAGTGAAAGAGAAAAATCGAGATTTCATCGTATATATTGGAAGTTATGTCCAAATTAAATATTCAAAAAAACAGCGGTATATTCGTTCGTGGCCATAATGGTTATTTAAGAATATTTGAATATCGGGTGTGAATTTAGACAAGGTTCTTTTGGGAAATAGTGATAATTTAATTTTTAGAATTTTATTGTAATTTTTAATTAATTTAATAAGCAACTTTTTATTTGGAGTATTTGGCACCCTGTATCGACATTTCGGGGTTTCACAATATGAGTCCATCTACCGGTATTATTACATTTTTGGGACCAGAGCACGTCACTCATTTCAATGGTATTTTTGTTTCTGTCCATAACAGTCTCTACGTGAACAGAATATTTCATAGTACGATACACTATGTTTTTAACTTAAAACAAACTAAACTGAATGGTTAACTTGTCAAACGAACTCGAAATTCAACGAAACAAGTTTCATACGAAACCTTAGGAAGAGGTCTAGTGAGACGTCAAGGCCTCATATTTTTAAGATTTTTTCTGGAATTATTAGGAATTATTGCTCGGTGTTTTTCATCGATATTTTCTAAGGGATTTTCGCAAACGGTGTCGGAATTCGACGAAACCTGTCCCATTGGGTCCGGAATATTTTTCTATGCTAAGATTAGCTTAGTTTGTCAGAAACAGAGGTCATATGATATTGTTTTGAGTGTTATTTCGTGATGAAATTTCTAATATAATAAAATATTTAATCTTCCTATAAGTACACCAGTTTTGTTCTAAACCCTATTCTCATTTTTCCACTGTCAAAAATTACCGCCGCCACCAGAAACGATTTCAACAGCAAATCGCCACTTTCAAGATTAAATAGAAATTCAAAGCCAAGTAAATAAATTCCAAAGCTTGTACGGTGGAGACTATGGGTTGAGAGCTCCATTTCTGTATAATTTTTATACAGTGCGAAAGTGGTACCTAGAGGTTTGTTTTGGGTAGTTGAAAACTAGGTCACGAGCTTTTAGGGCGTACGGGGGATCGAAGGCTGAAATGGGACTGGGGTCGAGCTCGTAGGAGCATGGCGTACCTAATGGCGTCGTACGGTGAAGTCCGGTCACCGGAGTAGGTCGGAAGGGAGTGGAACACGATGGTTTGCCTTGGAAGAAGTTGGTGAAGAGGCGGACGTTAGTTGTGTTTGGCGAATGAGGTAAATGGTGAGGTGGCTGTCACATTTCAAACACTATGCTGGGTACAACGTTGGGGAGGTTTTAATGAAAGAAGAGGGAAATAAGGGAGTCGGGTTTCCAGTTTTTGAAAAGGAGATGGCGAAAATGGTTGTGATGTTCGTGGAGTTTGTAGATGAAAAGGGTGAAGACGGGTTTTAAGTTTTCGGGAAGGAGAAGGCTTTTGAATACGGGTCTGGGAAGTTGGATGGGCCTTAGTTTAAAAGGTTAAGCCCATTTTATTTTATTTAAAAAGGATGGAATTTATTTTAAATCAAATATATATACAAACTTGTTAATGCAATATCTTCGTCATACGATATCAGATTGACGAACCGTAAGTTGCGTTAGGACCATATGGACGAAAGCTTCACAATGAAGCTGACTGGACGTGGATTGGGGCTAGTCACGATTTATGGCGAAATAGACTGTTTGATTCAAATCAAACAACAGTTTATCGTTCTTTAACGATGAACTGCCAATGTGAGTAAAACTCACCAACTCTGAACAGTTATATTTTTATAATGTATTGTTAGAACTGTTAATCATCTGTTGATTGTTGTGTGTTGGTTGATTGATTGAACTGCTAGTCAGTTAGTTGAAATTATATATATATATATATAAAAACCGTTAAATATATATATTGATTTTATTTATTAGAATAATTCGCACTGAACTGTAATGGATGTTGATTTTACTGTGTAACATCTGTGATGCAGGGAAACAGGTTGGAGGGGTCCAACTGGACTCCTCAATATTTATAATACTGTTCTATTCATATATTGTAATATATGATGTGGTATATATTCTGTTATCGATTGTGTGTGGTTGGACGATATTGAACATCGTGATTGATATGATTGAATACCATAACATACCGAAATGTTGATAAGGAGATTTTCAAAGTGATGTTGAAAATAAAATATTTATAAATGGAATATTTATAAATAAGAGATGTTTATAAATAGAAATATTTATAAATAAGAAAATATTTATAAAATGGAATATTTATAAATAGGAGATATTCAAAAAGGAAATAATTTCAAAACATTTTCTTTTTGAATGGAAAGGCCTGTGTGGCGGTTTGGGGATTTTCCCGATGCTACCAATACAAAGGAGGTTATGGCGAATTTTCCCAGGAATTTAAGGAGTTAGAGTATTTTTAAGAATAAATTTGAAAAGGGAATATTTGCAAACCATTTGCAAATAGAATAAAATAGAAAAGAAATATTGGTAAACCATTTACAAATAGAATTGAAAAGGGAATATTTAGAAATAAATAAAGTTATAAGAAGGAAGTTTGTTTATAACTGAATAGGATGTTATAAAAAGGAACGTTATAAAAAGGGAAATCATTTATAAAGTGAAGAACCGTTACTAAAAGTAAATCTTTATAAATGAATAAATGTTGTTAAAAAGGAAATATTTTCAATTGGATAAACGTTTTCAAAAAGGAGAAATCGAATATGGTATTCGAAGTTAGTTAATCGAATATGGTATTCGAAGTTAGTTAATCGAATATGGTATTCGAAGTTAGTTAATCGAATATGGTATTCGAAGTTAGTTAATCGAATATGGTATTCGAAGTTAGTTAATCGAATATGGTATTCGAAAGGGGTTAGTCGAGTCGAGTTAGTCAAATAGAGTTAATCGATTTGAGTTAACCAGTTAGAGTTAACCAATTAGAGTTAACCAGTTAGACTTAACCAGTTAGAGTTAATCAGTTAGAGTTAACCAGTTAGAGTTAACCAGTTAGAGTTAACCAGTTAGAGTTAATCAGTTAGAGTTAACCAGTTAGAGTTAATCAGTTAGAGTTAACCAGTTAGAGTTAACCAGTTAGAGTTAATCAGTTAGAGTTAACCACCAGTTAGAGTTAATCAGTTAGAGTTAACCACCAGTTAGAGTTAATCAGTTAGAGTTAACCACCAGTTAGAGTTAATCAGTTAGAGTTAAACAGTTAAGGTTGAACAATTAGAGTTAATCCAAATGAGATGCCATTTCGTACGACTGCTAGCGTAATTCGCAGGGCTGCAGATAGCCTACGGCGGTCGGATGTTTCCTGAGGGAATCAGGCGTAACCATTGTGATCACTGCGATCTAGAGTCATGCGAATGGAGTTAAAAAGAGTTATCGAACATTAGTTATTCGAATAGAGTAAAAAGAGTTATCGAACATTAGTTATTCGAATAGAGTTAAAGGAGTAGTCGAATATAGTTTATTCGAATAGAGTTAAAAGAGTTATCGAATATAGTTTATTCGAATGGAGTTAAAGGAGTTAGTCGAATATAGTTTATTCGAAGAAGAGTTAATCAAATAGAGATTACTCGAAAGAGAATTATACGTCGAATTCAATTATATCGAATTCGGGAAAGTAATATTTACTTTCCGGTTTTTAAATCAAGAGTATACACTAATAAATTAGGGTTATGTTTAATTATTCGAATTAAAGAATAAAGGTTATAATTGAAGTTAGATATTTCGAAAGTAAGGATTATAACGTTATCGTTATAATCAATGTTTTCAATAAAGAAGTGGATTCGTAAATTGAATCCGAGAGTTACTTAAAGAAGTTGTTAAAGGTTTAAAAGATAAACTGTTACTATTTCGAAGTTATAATGTTGTTCAGTTAAGGTCTGAGAGGTAATTATACCCCAACTTGATTGACTTCCTTCTTAACTAAGGAATGGTAAGGTTTTGATATTGAATGATGGTTAAGTGAATTCAGTAAATGGTTTGATTTGGCATAGCGATGTTTTATTTAAACATCGGTTTAAATCCAATGAAGGAACTTTGGAAATGTTTTCCAAATAAGAAATCAGAAATGTTTTCTAATAGGAAACAGGAAATGGAAATGTTTTCCATTGTTAATAAAGCGTATTTTCTAAAATTAGAAAATAAGGAAGGTTGAATATATGGAAACAGGAGATAAGTAAAATTAATGAACTAAAGAGATAAATGTTAAATGATGATTGGTTGATATAATTTCCATATGGAAATAATATCGTTGTTTGCACACGAGTTTTTCTTTGATAGTTAAATCACAGACTATCAATGTTTTGACCATTTTAACGTTGTTAATATGGAGAGACCGGTTGGATTATTATCCAAAGAACCACTCTGTATTGGCATAAGCGTTGCGAATCATATATGCTGAATATATTGAAGACGGAGTAAAGTGCAAGGGCTGTTGTATAAATCTTAGATAACAATGGACTAAGATGGATATACTGAATAGTGCCTTCGGTTTCGTTCAGTCCCAGAACGAACATAAATGGACGAATGTCTGACAAAGTATTTCCAATGATCGAATGGGTTGGTCTGTATAAATATATATGGTTGCAACGGATTTTATCCCTTAGCATAACATCCAGGATATTTGTATAAACCAACTAATGATTTATGGATCTGATAATGTGGCATTCAAAGTGATCGTGTTATAAATGAATGGAAAGTAAGCGTAGCTTCTAGCCTCACATCCGGTAAATGACAGAAATCGGGCAGGCAGCATGGCTAAGTCGGTCGCACCGAAGTAGGGTGTATAATCACCTATCTAGAGAATATTCATTTGCTTCTTTTAATCTATCAATGTTGTCCCATATATATGGGAAACGGTTGCTGATCCCAACCGTTGGTGATGTACATTCGATACACTCAAGCGAAATGAGTGGTCGGTCATGTGTGGCTGAGTTACAAGATGTTCTTGTTGAACTCCAGTGTATCGTTCCTAGAGTACACTGATCGGAAGGTGGTTCCATACCTTGTCATAGTTGGAAATCCATTACCCAATACGTGCTTGCGGTTTTGATTGTATACTATATAGTAGAACGTGAGATGAAAGCGTTCCTGCTAGATTGATATCTATTTGTACTTAGACATTATTATAATATCACAATGATATTGCTTTACAAAGTTGTTTGGATTTTCATAAGGGAAAACCCGTTCCGTTTTCACGGCGTGGTCTTATGGTATATCCTTTATTTAAATTAAGTGTTTGGAGTTTTATTCACACCAGTCCCATGACTGACCCGGAGTTTACTTTGTTGTTTTCCCTAAACTCTTGGGTGCCTAAATTTGTACGGGCAGTCAAGTAGTCGGGATTTTACAGATACACTTGGAGAGCTTGGAGCAGGAGGCTTCAGGATTCTATAGCTATTGTTATTTCCGCTGTTGTTGTAAGTGTTGTACTCTGATAAGTTCTATTGTATATATAACTGTTTGTATTTCAAAAAGTTATGTTATATTTTATTCGTTCCGCTGTGAGATTCGTGTTTACTCTGATGATGATGTTCTTCTTCTTCTTCTATTCTACTAGTTCTACCTTATCTATCCTCACCCTCTATCTTCTTTCTATTAGTTTCTTGAATTTCAAGTGCAATTTGGGGTTGGACTTGTGTTATTTGGTCAGCTCAAATTGGACCGGATTTTCGGGTCACTACACTTATGTTCCAGAAAATATACGATATTTACGTTCGAAACATTTCTATTCTTTCACATTTTTTATTTTCTACACTTGGATAATATACTATCTATATTGGAAAAAATATATTTCCAATTTCATTATAAACATCTTAATCTACCCAACGTTCACTTTTAAAACATTATTCACTTTAAAATGGGAATATCATCCCTATTATAGAAATCTGAACATCTTTATCAATTAACTCTTTATTCAAGTAATAAATACCCTTATCTGGTTTTCTGAAATCTCTTTATTCTAACTAATCTTGACATCTCTTTTCCATTACAAACTGATATTGTTCCTTGATAATAGTGAAGTCGTTCAAGTTGGGGTATTTTAATCACCTCTCAGACCTTGATCGACAACGTTCTTACCTTAGAACATATATAAGTCTGTAACTCTAAACTCCTTGTTACTAATAATATTAATTAAACCGTATTTATTTATTTTAAATATGGGTTTATGACGCCATATCCTTGTTTAAAAACTCGGTTGTTTATAATTATTTACATTGGTCATTAACTCTTCACTTCGTCTTCCTTAAACATTTCTCTTTTAAACCTCTCTTATCAAAAATCGATCACGTTCTTTGTCTTTTTGGCAAATTTACTTCTTATTCGAATTATTATACCCAATTAAAATAAACATCTCAATTCAAACTTAATACTATCTTAAATGGAACCCATTTAAGAACCAATTACTTTAATCAAATAGTGATTAACTTGATCACTTGCTAAAGTAAAACAGTTTACTTCATTATAAATGAATAATACTAATTACATTAGTTCAATATTATTAAACTTCACTAATTAAAAAGGTAATTAAATCTTATTAATTT
This sequence comes from Allium sativum, assembly GCA_030737875.1. Taxonomy (NCBI): domain Eukaryota; kingdom Viridiplantae; phylum Streptophyta; class Magnoliopsida; order Asparagales; family Amaryllidaceae; genus Allium; species Allium sativum. The sequence goes on along the minus strand of CM060916.1, from coordinate 602,355,857 downwards.
TTGATTAATTTATTTTCATTAGATTAATTGAAGACCAATTAATCTAATGATCATTTTCCAAATAAACATTTGATTTAATCAACTTCATTATATCAGTTAATTCGTTAACTGATTTAAATTACTTCTTACCATCAGGTTAATATAATTAATCCAATAATTTTTCTTAACTGTTTGCTTTAAATTAATTATCCAAATTATTTACTTGTCAGATAATTAGAGCTTCATACTTCTTTAACTAAATAATCGTTTATATTCACTTTATAAAACGAATTGTGAAATACCAGTTTATAATAGAACTTCTATTATAATTTAAACTTCATTTAAATTATAAAAATACAATTTTTATAATTATCTTTGTTGATTTTCCCGACGGCCAATCAACTTCTTAACAAAAATGGGTTTATGGTCGAATGTTTCTACTTTCTTAATCGATATCGTCTATTTATTAAATCAACATAACGTTGAATTTCCGTTCAACATGGTTCAAACATTGCACAAACAGTACATATAAATATTTAAAAATCCGGTTGAATTCCTCCAGCCGGTTTCTGCATCCACAGATGTTAGTCAACAATTATCACTGATTCCATAATAGGAAATATTATAATTGATGGAATTGGTATCTAGCTAATGCAATGATATATCTATAATTCAACCAATTTAACTATAACGACCATCACACAGTATTTAACCAATATTAAAATATAATTATACTATTTTAATATAGATCAGAGTCAGTGAATTTACTCACCTTGCGTGTTAACGATTTTCGTCATTCAATTAAACTAGGCGTTCAATTCTGTCATAAATTTAGACGTGCTTCAAATTGCTCCAAACCGACTTCAGAACGTAATCTGCCTCTGTACTGTTACAACGAATCAAATTGTTCGGTCATTCAACTTTATGCCTTGGTCCAAACTCCACGCCTTAGACTCTTTGAGCAACGCACCATCTCCTTGTAGAAATTGGAATAAATACGCCCTCCAGTATTTGTTCACATAAGAACGATAGAAGCCATTCAGAACTTGCCCCAAGTATAAACATAACCCATACACGGCACACCACTTTCTCCTCCCCATTCATACCCCCGTTGCATTATTATATATATTACTTTTAGAGTGGGCTTCACAAATTTTCCCATTGGACCATCTTTTAAAACTGACCCGCATCTATCTCAACAGGGTCTTCTTTCTCCATATACACGCACGACAAAACTTTACCCAATATATCAAACGCCACCCTTTATTTTAACAAGCCCAGTAGCATCCCCTTCCATGAACGCACTGTTTTAGCATCCATCCCGAACTCAGTTATCTCTCTATACTTGCTATCGAACCACACACCACCAACAACACAACTACATGCACGCATTTAACATGCGGCAACCCAGACTGTACTCCTTTCTCATCTTGCCATGCTGACCATCCTGACGCCATCTAAAAGACCTCCAGGACCCCTAGTTCCTCCAGCGCCATCGACTTAAGCTGCCTGACCCCGATCAAGTGCCGCTACCACCAGTTGAACGTCCTTACCACCTGAGCCCAACTGACGTCGAACTTGTCTCCACCTAATCGCTGTACAAAAGACTAGCGAAACAAAATGTTATCGAACTACTCGGATTGTATATGATGTTGGAGACTTCGATCCTATGAGTTCATCAGATCCACCTTTCCTGACGTATAAAGCTCTGCCAGTCGATGGAAAACCCCCATCCCTAGCTCCACCACCGAAATGACCCAGCTCCCCCCTTTCAATCCATTAATACCCAAATGAATGTCACCATTCAAATCCTCTTTTAGAGCTCATCAACCCCACATAAAAATCAAACAACTCGATCTCCCCTGATGAGCACGATTTTCATAGTCCAACGCACCTTAATTTGAAGAGATAGACGCTGTGAGTTCACAAATATATATATATGTATGGTTTGGATTTACAGTGGTGGGTTTATACTTTATTTGATTTTTAAATTTGGTTGTCGTTAACATTTCGAGCTACTGGAACTATGGAGAGATGCTTGGGCGATGTATTTATAACAAAGGATGCTTAATTGTTAAGCAGTAGCAGGTACCCTAGTTCTAGGTTAGGTTGTCTGAAGTCTGGCTTGCTTTAATTCGTGTTCAGTAGGGGCGTGCGATTTCTCTTTTAGATCAGCTTAGCATATAGGTAGGAGAAGAAACTTCTCACTGAAGGAATGGCATATAGGTTATGGGTTATGATCATTTAATGAAACATGATATTCGCAGGTATGGTATAAAGATTTATAACATTTATTTAAGATTTTCTCATACTTTGAAAACGACTGGCTTCTTGTTTGTAAATGCAAGAATAACGGAGATAAACCTTTTAAAGTAAAGCCACAAGTACTGAAATTAGAAGGAAATAGCAGGCCAAGGTTCTTTATTTACATATTGAAAGGACTTTAGTGTTTAGTCAAAATGGTCATTGCCCGTATGGTCATTCCGTTCACCTATGAATGACTATGGACAGAAATAAAAGTACCGTTATGACGAGCAATGCCCCACGATCCAAAAAATATAATAATATCGGTAGTTTGACTCATATTGTGAAACCCCAAAATATTGATATGGGTGCAAAATACTTCAAATAAAAAGTTTCTTATTAAATTAATTAAAAATTACAGTAAAATTCTAAAAATCAAATAGTCACTATGTCTCGATAGAATCTTGTCTAAATTCGAAACAGATATCTAGTTATATCGAATAAACCATTATGATCGATAAACGATTCTACAGCGATTATTTGAATATTTGATTTGAATATAACTCAGAATCTATAATCCAAAATCTCGAATTTTCACTTCTGTTAGGAAGACACATTTAAACAGATCCCATCGTTTCTTGTTTCGAAGAAATCCGACTAATAACGGATTCTGTACACTTAGTTGAAGTTCAGATCGTTAAATTACGAACTGCCATGATATTACGGGCTCGATTATATTTAATATATATTTTTATACGTTCAACTTCGTTTTTAATTAATATATACATCCACTTATATTACGAATTCAATATTTAAACTGATTTAAATATTCAAATACAAACCGATAAAATGCGGGACATTACAAATACTGTGTGAATATTTAAATTTCTGTACAGTTGTATTTTATTTAAATAGAAATATTATATTCCTATCTGTTGTGTAGTATACCAGTACAGTTACAAACACATTTAATAATAAAATATATTTGGTTGTTATCATCAAACAAAAAATCATATAATTGTGTATACAACAACGTTATATACAACATCTAAAACTCCTTTAAACTTATGTTCTACAATGCCTAAAGAAACCTTCATCTGCTTTCCAAGTGCACATCCTTCACAAAAGTCAAGTTTTGAATGATGAACACCGTCAATCAAGCCTCACTTTCTCAATACTTCTAAAATGCGCTCTCCGATGTGACCCATACGAAAATGACACAATCTGGTAGGATCGGAATCAACTGAATCAATAACTGAAGCAGTCTTCGTAACAGCAATTGTACCCTTCAGCAAATATAGATTTCAAGCTTTTACCCCTTTTATTACTATCAATGAGCCATTTGTAATTTTTAATTAATCTTTTTCTATTACGCACTTTAAGCTAAAATTTCACAATGCTCAAATAGAGATCAAACTACGCCTTAAATCAGGCACATGCCTGACATCACATAAAGTACGAACAACACTATCAAACATCCTGATTTTTACTGTTCCAATACCGATCATGCGACAAGAAGCATTATTTCCCATGAGAACCTCTCCTCCATTAAGCTGACGACAAGTGGAAAACGAGTGCCTATCAGGTGTTATGTGATAGGATGCTCCCGAGTCAATAATCCACATAGTACTCTTCAAAGGAGAGGCGGAAGCCATATAAATACCAGGATCATTATATGAATCTGATGTCTCCTCTGTAGATGCTGAAGCCTTCTGCGGAACAGCTTTGTTTTTATTCTCCAACTTGGGGCAATTTGCAATATAATGTCCTGGTTTTCTGCAATAATGACAAACTCCCTTCCGGGCCCCTCTTGACTGAGATCTGGACTTAGCTCTATCTTCACCATATTTGGGTCTACTTTTACTTCTTCCTCTCTATGCAACAAGCTTTCAGAATCATTCTCCATGCTCATGCTTGCTAGTTTTCCTCGCAACATCTCATTATGCAAATTTGTCTTCACATCCTCCAAGCAAATAAACAACGTCCATAGATCATAGAGTTAACAGAAGTGTTATACTCTGCAGGTAAAAACATAAAAGAATAACAGCTTGCGCCTCATCCTCAATCTTTACATCAGCTGCTCGAAGATTCATGACAAGTGTGTTGAGGGCATCTATATGAGCAAATACATCTGTTCCAGACCTCATTTTGAAAGTTTAAAGTTTTTGATGTAAGATGATGTGGTTGGTGAGAGACTTGTCATAGAACTTTCTCTAAAGAGCATCCCACAATTCCTTAGCAATTTTCACATGAGAAAACTCTCTAAGTACTTCATTAGAAAGGCTAAATTGGATGGTAGTAAGAGCATCCTCTTCCAATTCTTCTATCTCTTCAGGTGCTAATTTCATCAAATTCTCTGGATCTGAGACAACGTTAAATGTCCTCTCTTTCTTCAACACCGCTTCCATCTTCATCTTCCATGTGCCAAAATCCTCTTTTCCATCAAATCTAGCAACTCCATAATTTGTAGCGCTTCTACCACCATTATTCTTTGCGGAATTCGACATGGCGGAAAAAGTCTTTGAACAGAACAACTGGCTTTGATACCAATCTGTAGTGAAAAATCAGAGATTTGGGTAGCGGAATACGAATTAATCCAATGAACTAGTCTGTCAACAATTTCAACAATGCCAAATAAAATAAAATCAAGTGGCACAAATTATAGACAGAACAAAAACAGAAAAGAGAGGAAAGGACACACCAATATAACGTGGTTCGGATATGAATATCCTACATCCACGGAGACCCAACAACTTTTATTTCTCAATGAAGAAATGAGTACATAAGACCACAATAGAGAGAAGATTAATGGTGGATTGCTCACTTTCATACAATAACATGACCCCTGTTTATATAAAGGGATTTCTTGGAGATAAAGAAGAGAAGTTTCTATATTACTTGGACATAAAGAAAAATAAGTATGATATCTTCCATGATTTGATTGGAGCATAAATGGTTGGCGTACTCACGGTCTCAATCTCTTTCCTTGAGTAAATTGATTCTTCATTAATTGATTGATTGGCCTATTATTTTTCTCCCAAAAAGAAACTTCTTCTTATATCTTTCCATATACGAGCCAATTAATTGATTGGCAATCAATCAATTTCTTTCCTTCTCTACAAATATTTGAATCATAAATTTCAATATATTCCAATTTTTTAATAAAGAATTACTGATCTTTTCTAACATAAATTATGTGAAAAATCATCTGTGCTACATGATAATGTTATTCTGGGAATGTATGTGTTTATACATTTTTGGAATTATGCCAAGTTTACGCTTCATGTTCTATTATTACCTTTAGCCAGTTGTATCAACACACTCTTTATGGATAAAGCATGAAGCCTGAGTATTGTCACCGTATATTATCCTTTAAAATTATTATTATTATTATTAACAAGGCCAGTCGGTTTTTATAGTGATCCGTAATACTTTTCTTATTAAAATAGCAAATGAGTACATATAAATACATGAGATAGTCAGATTGACTACCATATAGATATTCCTAACCTAGAACAGAATTCTAGCTAGAAATGTAAAAAAAATGACTAACAAGCCATCAAGACAGTAACAAACATAGTACATTCACCAAATTACATACACAGGCTGTAAACAGTCCGCAACTTTACAAACTCACGCAGCCTTCGCTGTCGCAACACTGACAGAAGAAGAGCAAGCTGACACCACAAGAGGATTCAACATCAAAGAAAGCACACGTCAGTGCGCCTTCCTTGCCACGTAAGATATAGCAACCAACCTCACCAAGTCAAATCCAGTCACTGCCAAGAATACTGAACAACCAAGCTCAACAGATCTTGGAAACAACAACATGGAGTTTTACACGTTGTAAGAACAGAATTCCAAATAAACAAATGACTTCCTCAACTATCGAAATTAACCCAAACAATGAATGAAGAAAACTCAAAACAAAACCTATAGAACACTCGAAACAGACACCTTGAAACAATCTTAGAGCACAAGTCAAAACCTCTTGACATGGAAAGACAACTACCATCAGAGCCACTCAGCTCACTCTAGATAAAAAACATAAGTATTCATAGTCGAAGATCGATCCAAACTGTAAAAGGTCATCCTTTCGGCAAGCGTACCTGTGTGTAGTGAAAAGAGGGAAATGCGTGGACAAACAAACTATAGAAATGTTAGAATCATGAAGGTGAAAGGTTCGAGTTTAGGGTTAGGGTTCGGCAGCAACTACCTCAAGGCAAAATCTGGGTAGGTAATTTGAGGTGAGATGAAGAAAGGGAACATAATCTGAGGAGAAAAGAAGAAGCCAATGGAGAAAAAGGTTAAGAGAAGAGAACAGAGGATGGTGATTGCAATACACCAGTCACCATTAAGGAAGTAGCTTTGAAATTTCGTGACATGCAATATTATATGGAAAGTTTCTCACATTGATAGTTATAATTGTGAACTGATTACATAATAACATATTAATTACTTCATGTGTTTTATGAAAAATCTTTAGACTTATTTACATATTCGCATGAATGCGACATGTAACTTGATAAATTATACATATGAAAAGTATCAGTATCCGTGCCATCCGCACGGACTTTGTACTAGTAATGCAAATATGACACATACGAAAAATAATTTCATCCTTGAAAAAAGAACATTTAATATATTTGGGCATCTTATTAAAAAAGTAAAATTATATTCACATTGTCAAGTTGAATAAGATGCATAATTTATAATGAAAGTAAACATTGTCAAGCTAAGCAGCATGCAAATTTTGTTTTTGCGCAAAATGCACGTACTGACTTAATAATGCAACCAAGGAACTCAAGTGTGGCATGTTGTTTGGTTGTATTGGTATATAAAATTATGATTCATAATAATATAAGATACTCAATTGGACCAAATCAAACATTATTCTTCCTAACTCAATTCAGAATAAACCTAGATACTCAATTCGAATTAAACCTAGACACTCATTTTGTGTTAGATACTCAGTTCAGATTAAACCTAGATAATCAATTAAGGTATTCAACCATTTGCTGTCTAAATTTAGGAATAGGCAACAAATTGGTTTAGTTGTTGTAAAACTGGCTTCACAGTACCAGAAGTTCCATATTCTATCACTTATTTATCATTCATCAGAAATAAATATTAACTAAAGCTGCAACTGATAGACTTATCTAAAACAAAATTTGCTACCAACGATTACTTAAATGGAATGATCTGAATCACTCACTCAATCGACAGATTTCCAATGACCACCTGAAAATGAATCCTAGAGATAATAAGAGAAGAAAATACATAAAACGTGAGTAGGGAGATGATGGAGCAGATAAAGAGAGAAACATATTAGCTATCTTAAGCTTTCGATGACGGATACAAGGGTATTAGGGCTCCAGCGAACAAGATGTTGCTGGTGGAACTAGAGGACGAATAAAATAATAGAGAATAGAGTATATGTAGGATTTTAATTAGGTTTAAAAGAAATTTGGGGAAATTTGGTGGTTTACTGTATCTTGCAAAGTTAAAAGAAAGAAAAGGAGGCAAGGGAACTGCATAATGAAAAAACCCTCAAAATAGAGCGGCTTAATTTCGACAGCATTTGGGTTTTTAATTTCTAGTTTGATAAATACTTTTGTCAGCATTCTAGGTACAAACACTGTCCAATATTACAGTGAATATCACATTTTCTTATATATAAGACAATTATTAAAATAGAATAACATATACTACAAATTAAAGTTCTTATTCCAAATTTACAAAACCCAATGAATCTAATGACGAATATTAAATCTTTACAAATAAAAATAATATATAGTAATTTTAACAAACCAAAATTAGTCTTTCTGAATTCACATATAAGTACAGTTCATGAATAGCCAAAGTTTTTGATAGAAGGTAATTATTTTTAGGATTTTTTCTTGGAGGTTTGGTTCTCAAAACTCATTTAAATATTATTAGAACTTTCATAATAACAAGGCAATGTTACATGCATAGATATGAGTAAATATAGATAAAGGATGAATCCTACTTTGCAAGGCACTGTTTCAAAATGTCGCTTGCAAGAATAGAAAAGGTAACATTCAAAACTTGATAATGTATTCACCTATGGCAACACAACAATATGAATTTAAGTAAAACCTAAGAGTTAAAAATGGGACTGCATTTAGCCCAAGAAATTAACTAAAATCATGCATTATGAAAGTTCAAAAGCATTTTGTTATCACATTAAAACCTGATTATCCGCCAACTCTTAAAAAAGGAAAAAAAAAATCACACTACATTTATATAGGCAAAAAGGAGACAGTGAATCACTAAATTGATATGATGTTGCTTCACTTAAGTGTTTAAAGGGCAATGGAAAAGATAATCAGTATGTGAGTAAATACCTGGAGCACAAATTACATTGCATATAATTGTATACCTATTTGACCACCACTTGTTTCAATTATCTTTGAATTTATTGTTCAATCAATATTGTCTGTATCCAGTGAATACTACCATTACCACCCTGGTTACCATTTAATTTAAAGTCAGCAAATTTAATGATCATAATGCATATCTAAGCATTTTAATTTGAATACACAACATGATTTTCTGAAACACTTGAAGCTATAGTAACAAGATTCTAGATATGAAATTCCAAATTGAAAATTATTAAGAAACAATTTCTAACCTAAGAATTTTGAGGCCTGACCTAGATAAGTGAATCTACAACAAAATAGGATGCAAGTATTCCCATATCAGTGGCTAGCTGATTCGTTATATGCCAACGCAAACATCAGAGCATAAAATGTCATGCATATCTTTTCTCTAACACTATGCATAACAGAGAGACATCATTTAAGGGTTTAAACAACAGAGGCATAGTGGATTCAAGTTTGGATAAGCGAGCGATTAGAAATTTAGGTTTTCTTATTTTGGTGAAAAGGGGGAAATAAGATAACGCAAAGAATGAAACTTATGAAGGGAAGTTAGTCAGGATTAATTTCATTAGAGAGGGGAACTCAGGCACAACGTTGTACCATGTTGTGTTTTTTTACAGAATGAATATGGATCAGGGACGGCAATTCATATCCCAATGCTATGTTCCAATGCAGCCAATAGCCAATTTTGCTGTAATGGAAATATTCAACAGTCAAATAAAGCAAATGTTGATATGGTAAATATTTGCCGGGAAAATATTTGTCTAATATATATTTCACTATCAAATACAAAATCGTACTGCAGAGAGCAAAATAAACACATAACATTCTATAATTTGAATTCAATTCATCAAGATTTTATATACAAATTACAATAATTAACAATAAACTTGGCACCACCAATTCATATTTATTATGCAACAACAATGAGCAGTATATTATAACAATTTATTAAGATGTTATATTACATTTAAAAATTATTGTCTACACAAGCGTTATCAAGCATATATGACATTATAATTAAAGAAAGACTACATAATTTAATTCAATGGTATGTTATAAAACATCATCATTAACAAAGTGTAGAAAATAAAAATAACAAACATTGAAATGATTATTTGATCAAAATTAATTTTCTAAACAAAATTTGAAAATGAAGATAAATCCTCTGTGAAGTTTCACCTCGAGACCTATGTTAACAAAAAGCACTAACGATTAATGTTATATGTTAATACAGAGAATAGGGTTAGTTAGAAATGACCATCTATAATTTTGTAATAAAGAAATATCAAATATGTCGATAAAGTTCTCATATTGTTTTCTTAAGTGGATCAATAAACTTAATTCTATCCTGAAACAATATTACGGTGAGTACATAATCAATTCAGAACAAAACACAACAATAATAAATATCACAGACTACAAAATAACAAACATAATGACATACACACACACACACAACACATACACACATATCAAATTCAATACAAAGCGACACACATAAAGGTTAGTCAAACATAATATATGAAGCATCGAGTCTCCCAAAAGAATATGTACATAAGTATTAGAGTGCGAAGCAACTATAAAGGTAACTACATAAAAACTATGCATAATGGGTCCAAATGATGTCTAGTAGGAGACATCTAAGCAACGAACAAAGATAATCATAACTTGCAACTCAGTCTGACCCGAGTACACGACAGTCTAATTTAAACAAGATGATTAGCATGTGAGAAGTAAGGTATAATGCCACAAGGCAATAATTCCTTTAATAAACAAAGGAACAATATAAACTCTAGTTTACACATAATATATGTGAAAGGATCAATGAATAATTTAATAAATGGCTCATCAAAGTTAAATACACTACAAAGATGTTTCCATTAGTTTAGATTCCTCTTATTTTAAGAATATGATTCATCAGATTTAAAATCATACAACCCATAGGACGGGAACCAAAGAAATCACAGAAAACTCAGAAATCTCACAAATCACATAACTCAGGAACTCGGTTAAGAGTTCAAAACACATAATTAAATCACTATATATAAATAAGTCCTCGGATAGCCTCAACTATATATAATGATGATAGACTCATAATAGTGAAATCATAAAGAAATATCAGAATCTATAAATCATAAATAGTGAATTTTAGAAAATAAGCCAAACTGGACCCATGACCCAGATGGTTAGCCGAAGCAACGTCGCACGTGCATAACTCGGATGGTCGAAGCTTACTAGTACTAATCAACATATATGGATTCCTCCTTGGGTGACCTAAAAGTCATAAACATCTCAGATCACCTCAAGGTCGTAAATGTCTTAGATGACCCGAAGGTCTAAATATCTCAAATGACCCAAAGATCTAGTACTGATAATATCTCAGAATGTGTCACAAATTCTGAAATAGTAATCTAGATAGTTGTAATAGTATGTCCCATACCGTATGTTCTCACTTATCATTATAAGTATCCTTTAGATAATTCCATACTAAAAATAGCTAAATCGAATGTTGAAATAATAGCTTCGATCAAAAAATCTAGAATTAACAGATATAATAGAATAATATGTCCTATACCACACAGTTTACTATGTCGTTTAAATCACAACTTAGTCTTCTCAAAGAGTGCAAAATCGCGTGGTTTTACATATAGAAAATAATTGGATTAATTTGAGAGAAAAGATTATAAAACGATTCTGAAACCATTTGATTTGTTTCTTTAAAAAAAAATTATATCAGAAAATATCATATATGGTGTAGCTAGCCTTAGGGCGATTTATTTTTATAAATCCAAAACATCAAAACTCCTTTGTCTCAAAACAATATATATATATATATATATATATATGTGTGTGTGTGTGTGTGTGTGTGTGTGTCTGTGTGTGTGTGTCTGTGTCTGTGTATGTTTATGTATATATGTATAAAAATTCCATATTGAAACTGTTTTATAAAACAAGAATAGTGTCAAAAATTTCATGAAATAAATCGTCAATAAAGCACATTAAACTTAACCAATTCAGCTTATGAATTGGGGACAATATAAGCTTATATATTGTAAGATTAAGACTAGGAAAACATCACAAAATTCGCTTCAAAATTCATCAAATAGCCTACAAATATACTAAGAAACATTGCAGGAAATAGCTTTAGAAACCAACGCAATCAGGAAAAATAGTTTGCGCATCATTAGTACATAGTCGACCATAATACACATAGGTCGACCTAAGATCAGCCCAAGGAAGTGCATGGGTCGACCTAAGAGTGGTTTTTTCCCAATTCAAGATTCTCTTTTGATTGCAAATTTCCTACATGATTTGAATGACTTACTAACCTCGGAATGGTCTAAATATTGATATACACAAACTAGAATAACATATGTATCAACTGGAAAAAAAATCATAGTATTTCGGCATAAAAAACAAAAGATATATAACCAAAAACATGGACTCAGGCTTAATTTAACTGTAACTTAGAAATACAGGTAAACAAGTTACAAACAATAAGATTTCTTATAGATTATCATAGACTAAACAAATTCAATGCTTGCACAAGTTATAAGTGTGAGAAAACTTACATGTAGGATGAGTACTAGTGCTTGTAGCGAAGGTTTGAGGCAAAGCTTGCAAATTTAGGCTTGTAGAGAAGAATCAGTACTCGTAAATAACATTACAGAGACATGCAAGATACAACAATCATGATCTCACAAATTGACATAATTTTCAGAGAATGATGATGAAATACCTATGGATTTGTAGAGATTTACCTATAGTAATTAGAATATTAAGTTTTCTTAACTTTTCCCTTGAGATTTAGGATGCAATTTGGGTTTTAGACGAGGAGTTTTCTATTTTTTCTAATGTGTGTTGTTTTCTACAAGAGGAAGAAAAAATGATTTCTTTTTCCATAAATTGTTCATATTGGAAAATTGTTTCCAAACTTATCTTAATAGGATCCTCAATTTTGAGCCTAATGGTAACTTAATTAGGCCCTAACATTAGTTAGTTAGACATTGTTAGGTTAAACAGGCCATTAGTTAATCAAAATGCTTTGTTAGCCATATACTTCCCCTTTAAAGACTTACACACACCACTTAATAATGCTTCGAGTCTATTAAAGATTATAGAACAGGTAAAAAGAATAATTTTAACCATATTTTAACATTTTAACCCATAAATTCATTCTTTCCATCCAAATTGTACATTTTATTCTTTTATGAACAAAACACACATTTTAAATTCTAAAATTGTACAAACTCCATTATTTGACACAAATAATTTTTAGGACTATAACAGAAATTATTTTGACACACAAATATTGATTTCTCGTTAATATTTATATTTTTCGTTTTATTTTCTGTACAAAATATCTAAAACACATAATTTTATTCTAAGATTATTATACACACATATGTATTGAAATTTGTTTCAATATACACAAAATAAACCTTGTACATCCTTCTTTAATCAAACTTTATTTATTATAATGTTTTCTCGACTTTATTTTACAATTAAATTCTATTTACTATGATTATTCCACAAACCCAATTTATTTCTCTTTTATTATTTATTTTCTTCAATTTAACCCCAAATTGAATATATTTCTTAGGGACTCACTATTTAATCACTTTAGTGATTAAAGCTCAGGTTTTCTCCAAATTCCCAAATTAAATCTAACCCACAATAAAAATATAGCTTAAATAATTATTTAAATATCTCTTAAATAATATTTGGTTCCTAATTAACAAATTAACCTCCTCGTTATAATTCGTTAATCATGATTACAGGTAATCACAAATCTAGGGTTGTTATTGACTCTCCCTTATAAAAATTATGTCTCCACAATTTCCTTAAGGAAGAGTTGTATTCAAATCTAATGGAAACAGATATAAAAATAGATAAAGTTAAGTTATAATCTATCACCATGTCATGTTCAGATAAGATCGCTGGATACGATCGCTTGATGAATTCTCTGGTTTCCAAAGAGCAGTCATTGGGATTACCATATCATTGAATCTTCACGAGTGACACACTCTTGTTCCGAAGGCTTTTGACCCCTGAAGAAAGAACACGCACAGGGTGTTACATGAATGGAAAATCAAGTGAGACCTCAACCTCCTCTAATACATAAGTATAGAGCACGGGATACGAATCAGGTAAATACTTTTGCAATTGAAAGACGTGAAACACATCATGAACACCAGAAAATCAGACTGGAAGTGCTACTCAATATGCTACAGGACTAATACGCTTTGTGATAAGAAATGATCTGATGTCTTGGGGGCCAATTTCTCAGTCGAACCGAAGCATACCACTCTTTTCAAAGAAGATGCACGAATATACACTGAATCACCGATAGAGAACTCGATAGGCTTCCTATAGTTGTCTGTGCAGGATTTCTGACAACTTTGGGCCTCTCTCATCCTCTACTGAATCAAAATGATATTTTTAGATGCCTCACGAATGGTATTGGGGTCTAAAATAATCTTCTCCCTGCACTTAAGTCAACACATGGAGAATGACACAGCCTCCCATATAAGTCCTCAAAAGAAGTCATGCCAATACTAAACTAGTAGATGTTATTATAAGAAAACTCACCAAAAGGGAGATGATCCTTTCAAGAATCACAAAAGTATAAAATACAAGCTCGATTCAGATCATCTAAGATGTCGTTCACCCGCTTAGTATGTCCATTAGACCGTGGGTGGTAGACTGTACTAAAATTAATCTTTGTTCCCAAAGCTTGTCGAAGGCCCTTCCAAAAGTAACTCGTGAAGGGTAGGTCATGATTGCATGCAATAGAACTAGGAATGCCATTCTATTACATAATTTCCTTAACATATAGCTTCACAAGAAGAGAGGTCGGCCTATTAGATTTAATAAGAATGAAATGTGTAGACTTAATAAGATGTTCAACGCTCACCCAAATGTTGTTATGGCCCGACCCTGAACGAGGTAAGCCATCAATAAAATCCATGCATATCTGAACCCATTTCGACTATAGGACCTCAAGAGGCTGATAAAGACCACTAGGTCACTAATGCTAGCCTTCAGGAGCTAACAATTCATGTAGTTACTTATATAACTTGATATGTCTCGCTTCATGCCATCTAAGAAATATAAGCGATGCATTTCAGCATACAACTTGGTGCTTCCAGGATTGATAGTATACTAAGTACAATGACACTTAGCTAGAATGTCTCGCCTAAGATTAGGAACAAAAGGCACAACAACCCAGTTCTTCTTACAAAGATAACCATGCAAATCAACATTGAAGTCCTTCAACTCCTCATCAGGGGACTCAGATTGGCAATGTTGAATAAGAGAGATAATACCTAATTTGCACTGTTGTGCCTCGGCAATATGATCCAATAAAGTGGGTCATGCATTCGAGCTGAATAATAAGATTGGAAATCGGAAGATGGAGCACGAGTTCAAAAGTCACAAGAAGGAAGAGTCTATAGGATGATTCATTCTTCAAGTATCATAGAAACTATGGCTAACTGGTTATGACTCAAGGCTTTAGCAATTTAATTCTTTTTCTCGGGGTATACTGAATATCAAAATCATACGATGCAAGAAACTCAAGACAGCGATGCCTTCGCATGTTGAGCTCCTTATGAGTGAATAAGTACCTAGGAGACTTATGATCTGTATAGAGGATGAAATGACCCCTTAATAGGTAACCACGCCAACTTGAATACAAATACAATGGCCAGCTCTAAATCATGGGTAGCATAATGCTCTTCGTTCAGACGCGATTGCTTAGAAGCGTAGGCAATTAACCAATCGTGTTGCATAAGCACAACACCAAGACCACTATGGCTCGTATTAGTATAAACAATAAGATCTTGGTTCCCTTCAGGAACCACTAGAACAAGTGCATATGTAGGATATGCCTTCAATATTTGAGAAGAAGCTTCACATTTATCGGACCAAATGAAGCGAATGCCTTCTCTAATAAGGCTAGTAAGAGAAAACATAATGCAGGAAAAGTCCTTTATGAGTTGATGGCAATAACTAGCCATTCCTAGAAAACTATGAATATTTGAGACATTCTCGGGAATTCTCCAATTTTGGGTAGCTTCGATCTTAGAAGGACTGATGGAGATATCGTTGGATGTTACAACGTGGCCAAGAAATTTAACTTGCTTCTGCCAAATTGAAGCTTCAAAAAAAATTCATTGAGTTGATGTCGATGAAGTGTACTAAAAAAAAAATCTTAAATGTTGAGCATGCTCGGCATTAGACCTTGGATACACAAGGATGCCATCGAATAATGCAAAAGCTAACTTACCGAGATATTCCTAAAATACTCGATTCATCAAATGAAGGAAACAAGTTGGGGTGTGTCAAATCGATTGGCATGAGAGCCACTCAAAAGAACTATAGAGAGTGCAGAATGTTATCCTCCGCAACTAGAAACTAATGAAAACCCATAGCTAGATCAAGTTGAGAAAATACCTTAGGGCTACACGACTGATCGAACATGTCATTGGTTATTCACAATAGATAACGGTTCTTGATGGTCAACTCATTAATCTTGCGATAATTGACGCAAAGCCTAAGAGTACCATCGGAATTCTTCATGAATACCACTACGACACCCTAGGATGAAGAACTAGACAAAATATAGTGTTTTGCTTCAAGCTTCAGTAGTTGATTTTTGAGTTCCTCATTTATAGGAGGTCGACTAATTAGTTGTGCACCTGGAATCAAGTCGATGTGGAACTTAATGACCCGCTTGGATGACAAAACGAAATAGGCTTGAAGATATCTACAAAGTCACAAACAGTGAGAATCTGAGATATTCCATCCTCATATCAGGACTTAAGAGCGTATAAAGATGCTTCAGCTCATGACCGACATCTTGAAGTATAAGTGATAGCCGAGCTAGTGTGTACGGGAGTTAAAGATACATGACTCTCTCAAAACATAAGATTCTGGCTTCGTATCGCAAGAAGCAGTCTATACCCAAAATAGTGTATGCAGAAGTTAAAGATATATGACTCTCTGAAAACATAAGATTCTGGCTTCGTATTGCAAGAAGTAGTCCATACCAAAATCATATCAAATCCAAGGTAATGAATCACATGTAGATTCGTACAAAAAGAAAAACCACAAATAAATAACTCGACATCCTCATAAAGCATGATAAGGGTTGCAGATCCCCCGATATGATTCGCAGTACGTAATAAAGTCATCAAACATGTAACATCCAAGAAAATAGCATCAACGAGTTCCTTTAATACGAATAACGCACCCATATCAAATAGAACTCAAATAAATCGGTCAAAAATACTAAAGTACCCTCAAACGGAAATAGATGTACCTCAACCTTGATATGAACCTGCTGATGCATTAGCTATGTTAAGATTTCTAGAACCATAATTCCTTTGCTTCTCAGACAAGCATAAATAAAATTCCCTCTAATTTACAACAGTGGCATCTACGAGGTTTAGGATCTTCTCTAGAAAAATGGCCATGAGAGCCATAGTTGTAACAGTTCGAAGTCTTACACTGTTGGGTTGCTACATGAGAATGCTAACTAGAGCCACCCGACTTCTTCTTCTTACTATGTTGGAAGGATTTGTACTTATGGACGGAAAGCGCTTCTTGTTCGGATTTCCCCAAACGTCTAACTCGTCTTTGTTATCCTTTTCATTCTCGACTGCTTCAATATGAAGGACTGCATATACAAGCTTCTCAAAAGTCAAACTGAGTTGCAACATAAGAGATTTTTTTCAAATACACAAATTTTTGATTCTTTTTGTATTGAGTGCTAATACTGTAGTGACCCGCAAATCCATAACATCAGAGTTGACTACATACATCATACATCCAACCCAAATATCACGAAAATACGAATAATTTTTTTTAGAAGAAAAAGGTAGAAGAAGAACAGAAATAACAACACGGAATCTCACATCGCAGCGGAACAAAATATAATATATCATAACTTTTGAAATACAAAATTTCAACTGTATAACATACACTTATCAGAGTACAACACTTACAACACAGCGAAACAAAACTCTATATAACTAACGCTGAAGCCTCCTGCTCCAAGCTCCTTTAGATAGATCTGTAAAATCCTGAACTACTTGACTGCCCGTACAAATTTAGGCACCCAAGAGTTTTGGTAAAACAAAACCCGAGTCAGTCATGGGACTGGTATGAGTAAACAGTTTAAATTAGTTTGAAAAGTAAACGATATCTCATAAGACCACGCCGTAAAACGGAACGGGTTCTTCCCTTATGAGAATCCAAAATATCTTTATATCAAAAACCTTTTGATATTATAATAATGTCTATCAACCACAATATAATAATTATCTAGCAGAAACACTTTCATCTCACGTTCTACGTATATAGTATACAATCAAAACCGCAAGCACGTATTGGGTAATGGATTTCCAACTATGACAAGGTATGGAACCACCTTTCGCTAGTATACCTCTAGAGAGGAATACACTGGGTTCAACAAGAACATCTTGCAACCCGGTCACACATGACCGACCACTCATTTCGCTTGAGTGTATCGAATGTATATCACCATTGGTTGGGATCAGCAACCGTTTCCCGAATGGGACAACATCAACAATAGATTTTTAGAAATAATTGAAACTCTAGATCAGGTGATTATACACCCTAATAGGTGCGACCTACATAGCCATGCTGCCTGCCCGATTTCTGTCATTTACCGGTTGATGAGGCTTGAGGTTACGCTTTATCATCACATCAGATTCACTTCGAATGCCACATTGTCAGATCCATCTTAAATCACTAATTGACGTCTACAACAGTACATTACGTGTTAGCTAAAGAAGTTTCCTTCTCTGCTTCCACTCTTGGTACGGTTGAAGAAATCAATGTACATGACCTTTCTGGAAATACTCTATCAGACATTCATCCATACAAGTCATCCAGGAACAGGATGAACTGAAGGAACTATTCAGTACATCCATCTTAGGCACTGTTATCTAAGACTTATACAATAGCCCTTTCACTTTACTTCGTCTTCAATTATCTTTGGCATATATGATTCGCAATGCTTATGCCAATACAAAGTGGTTCTTTGGTTAATAATCCAACCGATATCTCCATATTAACAATGTTAAAATGGTCAAAACTTCGATAGTCTGTGATTTAACTATCGAATAAAAACAAGTGTTTCGATAGTCGATGATTTAACTATCGAAGAAAACAAGTGTTTCGATAGTCGATGATTTAACTATCGAAGAAAACAAGTGTTCATTCAACATATCAAACAAATCACTGGGCTCTTTAATTAATATTTCATTAATTAAATCTCTTCTCCATTTCCTTATCAATATTTGTTAACCAAATATTTTCAATAACCATATTGGCCTTTTACGCTATTTGGAAAACATTTCCGAATATTGCCTTCCTTTATTTTCTTAAACTTAGAAAATATGTGCTAGTTATAATTGGAAATATTCCAATTACTAATCTCTTTTCCGATCTCGTTTATTTCTGTACTTAGGAAATATTTATTATGCTATTTCCAAGTTTACACTTATTTGGGTTAAAACGGATGTTGTGTAAAACATCGTTACGATAACCCAAATACTGTATTCAACTAACTCTTATCTAACATTGATTTTTTGAGCCTGAAATCTTACTATTTATTTGTTAATAATGAAATCAATCAAGTTGGGGTATAGCTACCTCTTAGACCTTGACTGAATAACATTTATAACGTTAAAACAGATATGACTACTTACTCGAATAATCAATACCATACAACTACTTATTCACTTTTAAACACGTATACGCTTTCTCTTTCTATTCTTACGAGATTTTATTTCTAGTCTTCCTTTTTGATTTTACTATTCTATTTATATACCTGCATTATCCTTATCCCATACCTGTCTCCTGTATGTCTATACATGTCCAACTTTACCCGATCGTTTTAACTCAATTCGTTAATAAAATTGTTAATTAAATCTTTAGTCTATTTCACTTTTGAACATAACATGTTCAAATATATTTTAACTTGTTTACAACTAATTGAATTCAAATTTCAATTTAAGTTCTATATTCAATTCTATGTCCAAATTCTATATTCAAGTTCCATTTTAATTCTATTTGAATTCCAAATATTCAAACTCCATTTAAATTCTATTTGAATTTCTATATATTCAAATTTCCTATTAACTCTATTTGAATTCCTCTTATTCAAATTCCCATTTCAAATTCTATTTTCAAATTCCATTCAATATATTTGAATTCTATATTCAAATTCCATATTTAAAATTTCTTTATTTAAATTCCATTTCATTTTCGATATTCAAATTCTATATTTGAATCCCTTTATATTTTCTATATTCAAATTCTGTATTTGAATTCCATTTGAATTTCTATATTCAACTCCATTTTCCATTCAAATTGAATTTCCTATATTCAAATTCTATTTCAAACTTTCTTTATTCATTCTTTAAACAAGTCTCGATTTCAATTCCTTTGAAATCGATATTTCTACTTTTGGAAAATAGATTTCCCTTTTCAATTTCACACTTGTATTTTTATTTCTGAATTATCCAATGATAATTCTTTTCACTTCATTTATAAACTTCGTTTATAAAGGAACTACTTGTTTTATTTCTTTTAAAACAAGTTAATATTCAAATTTATTTAAAAATTCAAATTCTATTTTAGAATTATAGAATTTCCCCTTTAAATCTCAAATATCCCTTTCAGGATATTTTTTATAAATTATCACTTAGGCCCAGTGATATTTAAACACCAAACAACCAATTATTTATTCCTGGTCCTCTAACACATCATATATGACAGTATATATGCAAACAAATAAACAAACAGATACTATATTTTTGAGGAATCCAGTCGGATTCCTCCAACCTGTTTTCCTGCAACCACAGACGTTAGTCAACATAGTAATACCCATCCTGCTTCGAGGCAGGATATCGTGGTATGAAGGTCATCCACTAATATATTTGTGGGGCGCATAAGGACATCATCCGCTATGAAACCGTGGGTATCCGCTAAAGAGACTGCAGGAATCCAACCAATCATCAACCCAATATATATATAATAGTCCCCTAAATAACTAGTATATTTCAAACAATCAGAAAGCATTCAACAAGCAACAAACAATTATTTTTAATGATATAAAAATAATTCTAAATAACAGGTGAGTGAGATTTACTCTTCGTGATTTTATCTTCGATTTATTTTGATTCCAGTTGATTCCAAATAATCTAACTCTAGTACGTATCTCTCGCAGTTATGAAACCCACACGACTTGATTTGGTCGATTCAACCTAATCCTATATAGTCTTCTTCTCTTTCCCGGAGATGAAAATCGCAGCTTTTCTGCTACAGACATCACCCATTCCATGCCACTTCTCTCTTTCTCAATTCGAACAACATATAAACTCGTTATGATTTTTGTTTTCTTTAGGTTCTAACATATTATATAAACATAAGTAAATTAATAAAATTTAATTACCTAATCCTTTTTTCCAATCTCTTCCTGTACTACCATTTCATACTTCTCCAGGCAACCACCCTTTCCAAATACACAGTATATACTGCGGCAAATCCCCTCAACAACCAATCATGCTGACAGTCTTCTTTCCACTGTTAAAACACATCCCTCCCTTTTCCTGTAGTCTAACCGAAACCATGGCCGTGACTTCGAACCACTAGCCCTGCTACGTTTGTTGATGAAAATCCATACCATCGCATACCCCCTAATTATCCATTCCAGTGTTAACCTTCCACCTCTGGCCATCGCAACTCCTAAGCTTAATCACATCGTCACCCCTTAACTATGATATCTACTTGATCACCAGAAAAACCATTATGGCGACAAGACACAGGGGCTTCGACAGTTTCTGAAACGGAATCCAACCACTAAAACAAATCGCGACTCCCTGCTTTCCAATTTCGTTGCCTCCCCTCTCAGTCGCTTTTCCCAAATCGCAGGAATGGCTTTCCTCATCCGAAGCCACAATAGCCTCAGTCCAACCCATAGCAGCACCTGTTTTGAACCATCATCACACTTGCAGTTTCATAACTCCTACGCGAGTGTCACCAGTCTGAAGTCGAACTTCGGCTTTCACGATTAAACTGCGATTTCAATTTGAAATTTGAAATTTGAAATCGCGAATCCCTTTATTTCCTTTTGTTTTTGATGAAGCTTAAAGAAAAATGAGGAGTTCCCTTTCTATTTCCTCTTCAGTCTTTGAACGAGTTGCAGAACAATATAAAGGGGAAATGTCGCGATATAAATTGAACAGCAAGGCCAAGGATTTGTGGAGTCAAGAAGAACAAGTATTAAGTTAGGCCATATATTTTTCCTCCTTGTTGTCTGGTTTATGTCCACAAAACAAAGAAATTTATTTTATTTAATTATTTTAGATCCGGTGTCCTTTGAATAAAAATACACCGTGATTTCCAAACTCCTTTTTAAACACAGTAACTGGCATTTCTAGGGTAACACCCCTATTTCGGACGCACTGGGATAGGTCACGAAGTCCAATTCGATCATCTGTAGAAGATATTAATTTAAACTGATATATTTTAAATTTAAAACAAATAAATTCTTTGATAATAAAATTATTATTATCGCTTTTATATTCAAACAGAACTGACACTGATTATCTGAACTGATTCGATTTAGTTATATATTTTTAAATTAAATTATTACAACATTACGATAATTTAATTTATTCGACATTAAATCGAAATCAATTATTAAATTGATAACTTAATATAAAATTCCATTTATATTATCCACCCAATATTTAAATCCATATTAAATATTTAAAATTAACCCATAATAATCCGGGTTATTACAATCTTCCCCACTTAAAATAATTTCGTCTTCAAAATTGTTAAGGTAGAAAAAGTGCTACAAACCCATTTATCTTTTCAAAACTTATTTATGTTGATACTCAACATTTCAAACTTCCTTACGTAACTTTCTTTCGAATAAATCCCTATTCGATAACTCCTCCCTTCGAATAACTATATTCGATAATCTCTCTTTCGAATAACTAGATTTGAAAACCTTTCTTTGAATAAACTATATTCGATTTACTCTATTCAATTTACTCTTATCAATTAACTCTATTTGATTTAACTCTTATCGATTAACCCTATTTGATTAGCTCTTTTCACTTAACTCCTTCCGAATAAGCTATATTTGATAACTCTTTTAACTCTATTCGAATAATCTATATTCGATAACTCCTTTTATTCTATTCGAATAACTAATATTCGATAACTCCTTTTATTCTATTCGAATAAACTATATTTGATTCAACTCCATTCGCTTGACTCTAGATCGCAGCGATCACAATGGTTACGCCTGATTCCCTCAGGAAACATCTGACCGCCCTAGGCTATCTGCAGCCCTGCGAATTACGCTAGCAGTCATACGAAATGGCAACTTATCCTGAGTAACTATGTTTGACTAACTCTATTTCAATAATTATATTTGATCAACTTTAATTGAATAACTAGCATTCAATTAAATCCTAATTCGATTAACTATGTTCAATTAACTCTATCTGGTTAACTCTAAATTTGAATAACAAATATTCGATAAATTCTAATTGAATAACAAATATTCAATTAACTCTACGGATTAACCCTAACTGATTAACTCTAACTGGTTAATTCTTACTCTAATCGGTTTATTCTAACTCTAATCGATTATTTCTAACTCTAATCGACTTCTCCTATTCGAATAACTCCTACTGGAAAACGTTTATTCATTTATAAAGATTTACTTTTAGTAACGGTTCTTCACTTTATAAATGTTCTCTTTAATAACATTAATTCGCTTATACAAGTGTTGTATACCCCTTCTATTTAAAACTATCGGTGTTAAAGACCAATATCTCTTCTCTATATAAGTTCAGACTTATATATTCCATTTATCGAATGACAAATATTTAATTTAATTTATAAACTGTTATTTATAAATAAATCTTTTCTATTTATCTGTTAAAAACAGATTTCCATTTTCTATTCATCTTCTAAATATTCCTTTGATTAAATTCTATTTATTTAACAAATAAATATCTCATTTATAACATTCTATTTACATTCTATGAATAAATACTTCCATTTAATCTATTTGTAAATGTTTTACAAATATTTCCTTTTAAATTCTATTTGTAAATGTTTTTACAAATATTTCTCCTTTTATTTGTTTGCACATAACTTCCTTTGTATTTGTTTTATGTTAAACCAAAAATTGGCTTTAACACCCAGATTAGATGTGAATTCAACAAAAATAGAATCAAAAAGCAGTAAAGAATACGCAATTTAAAGTGGTTCGGCGTTAACGAGCCTACGTCCACTTTGTTTTCTTTGATTTGATGATTTGAATATGAATACAGCAAGGATTCTCACTCAACCTTACAATTACAATTCATAAACTTGCTCAAATCTCTCAAATATGGGCTTCAAGAGATGATTTTGATCTGAATATGATTGTAGAATTCGGCTATGGAGGAAGAATGGACTGAGAATTTGCCAAAAAAATCCTTTCAAATGCCTCTAGGTGGTGTATTTATAGGTGAAAAATCTCCTCAAAGTGGCTCCGGTTCGGAACTGCGTGGCATCCATCCCTTGAGAGTCGGGTTCGGAAGCTCTAAGATGGCTACATCACATTGGTTTAGTAGGAGTTCGTGGGAGAAATGGTCAGATCTTGTCCGAGTCTTCAGGGGATATGTGCGGCAACGGCTACAGATTTAAAGGAGAAAAGGGGTTCGGATCAGAGCCTTCGATCCAATCCGGTTTAGCCTACTTGTTGTTCCTTTATATGCTGACTTACTTATCTGATCCGAACAGTTGGGCTTGCTTGCTTTCTTCTGTTGCCACTGGAGTGTTCCTCTGAACCGATCCGTTGAAGCCACTTGCTATCCTTTGGTATTGCTGACGTATTACCGATCCGATCCAATGTAATAAGGCTACTGTTGTATCTCTCCGATCCGATCTGAGGAAGTGTCTGCGCTCTTGATCTTTATTTACCTCCAGCACTATCTTTCTCCGATCCGATCCGATTGGTGTCCTTCTCACTATTTGCTCTTTGTGTAGCCTAGTTCACAAAGTAGGCTAACATTTTGCCCCCTCGAAGTACACTCTTATCTGAGATAAAGTGTGCTTCAAAGCAATTTATGGGACATTCTTTGATCCAGAGTCCTCGAATAATTGCCTTCGGTTCGGAATCCGATCCGGACGGGTATCCTTCAGTGGCACATCCGAGCAGATACATCGAATCAACTCCCCCATGGATCAACAGGCCATAGGGCCTTAATGGGCTTAACTTCCGGTCCGAACGAGCTGAGAAAAATTGGGAATACGAGTAGTCACTGCGATTTCATATAAATACCTTCCTCGTCTCCTTCTTCCTCTTCCTTCTTTATTATTTTCTTCCCAGAAACTTGCATCGAAACCACTGGAATTTTAAAAACTCTGAAACTCTCTCATTTTAATCCCCAAATCCAACACATAGGTAGGTTTAAAATCTCGAATCACTTTTCTGTAATCGATCTCGATTTAGATTTGTGGTAAAACTGGATGATTTGAACCTGGTGTGCGTTTAATTCCAACGCCGCCGCCCTCTCTCTCTCCGCCGTCGTCGTTGGTGGCTCTTGTCACCACCTTGAGGCGTTGAGAGGAAGAGTTTGGGTTCTACAGAACATTTAAGCACGTAAGTGCCTGGACTCGGTTGGGTTTTGTGAAATTGAGTCAAGTTCAGCGAGATGGAGAAGGAAGGAGATGAAGGGGAAGAGAGGAGCTGGGATCGGTTCGGATGGAGAAGCGTTGAAGTGAAAGAAAAGGAGAGGTGTTCACATAACCGGATCGGGTCGGGGCAACAGAAAAAGCAAAAAAGAGGAAACAAAACCCACTTAACTGGATCAGATGGTGTTTACGAAATCGGATCGGAGCAGAGAAAGGCAAAAAAGAAGGGGGAAACAAAACTCACATGTTCGGACCGGATGGTAATAAGAGACAAAGAAAAGAATGATTACTCGAACTGACCCGATCCGCTCCGAAAGTCTTCATCCGAGCCGATCCGGTTCACCTCACTGTCCGATCGAAACTGGACTTTTCCCTCAGATCCGATCCCAATGCAGATGTCCGAACCGAACCGAAATAGCCTAACTTAGTGTGCAAGAACTTTTTCAACTATCTTAATAAATGCTTGACATAGCCTTCAACTTGACGAACAGTTAGGATAGCGCCTTCCAAACATGACAAATATCAAGAATCATTCTGAACATTATTGCTTCCTTAGCCCTTTACATTATGCTTTCATGTATTTGCTCTGCATTTCTGTCACACGTAACACACACTTTAGTTCACATACACACACGGGGGACACGGGAAACTTTACTCTAATCCTTGCCATTGTTTCTTCAATAGTCTAGCGATCGTGGCCAAAAAACGTTCCTCTAGACTATCAAAGAAGACGGAAATTGCAGAAACTTCTGAGAAATATACTCTCGATGACATATCTTCTTCTTCAGACCCTGAATGGGATGACGAGGGCTCAGATTATGAAATAGGAATGCACAACAACGAAACATCTTCGGGCAGCGAAGCTTCTCTAGGCTATGAGGAGGAAGGAGAGATTGGAGATTACCGAGCTCCTGACGAATTTGAGTCCGCCATTATCTTGGAATCATTCATGGACTCTGTTGAATCAATGATCGACGACGATAGACTTGCTCGCATATGTCTAAAGCATGGTATACTAAGAAGGGATACTCTGGTGACGTCGAAAAATGACCGTCCTCCAGAAGGATTTATGGCAATCACCCGATTGATGTGCATGGTTGGGGCTATCCCACCGTTTTCTCCTTTTGTTGTCGACTTCCTAAGACAGATGTGGATTGCCCCCATGCAGCTGCATCCCAACTCCTATGCTTACCTATATACCTTATATGTAGCATACCGCGAGATCTTAGATACAGAGCTCACTTTCGATGACGTTCATTTCTTTTATAACTTCAAGCATCGGACTCGAGAAACTCCTTCTTTCTCTTACTTCGAATCAGTCCCGAAAAGGAAAATAATCTCAGCGTCGTTCAGCAACAAGGCCGACGATTCCAAGCTGGAATGGTTTTACATAAGGCAACAGCCGGGATGTGCTAGGAGATGGACAAAATCAAGTAAAGCATTGGTTTTCTAAATCTCAACTCTGAATGTTCACGCCAACACATTAATCCGTTTTCTTTTTGTTTGCAGTTGATAATCCCAACCAAATATCGGGTCAAGTGTACTTTGATCGGATGCATCAGCTCCTCAATGGTGACCAGAAATTTCTAACTATCGATGAGGTCCACAAGGATGAATACCTTCATCACCACAGGCTACTGTCCATTACCCGTAGCATAGGTCACGAGTCAGGTCCATATGTATACATCCCTCTAGTGGATGTGATTCCAGAAATGGGCGAGAGCTCGAAAATCCCCACAATTCCACTTCGAACTTCACCTTCTCCAACTTCGACTTAAGACGATGAGCTGGCCAACATACCTGGAAAGTACCGAGAAGGGTACATCACCCCTGGGGATGCTATTTCTCCTGAGAAATCACCATCTCCTAAAGAACAACCAACAGATGCTTCCCAAGGAGATGCCCCTACTGCTGATGATCCTACATTTCAGGGCTTGGAAGACCTCCCCCTTCCTGACACTATTTACCCTTCCGAGGATTTTGGCACGAATCCTTTAGTTTTTACTTCTTCAGAGGAGACTACTCATGTCAAGGCCAAAGAGCCCACTCGTGTTGGCTTGGCTTCGGTCTCTGGTTTGTCAGGGGGGGACACCACTTAGGATGCACTTAACACAATAGCACCTCACTTCACAGCACTTACTCCTTACGAAAATACTGATTCTAAATTCCATTTACATTGTTGCGCAGGTACAATGTCTCGTGCTCACTATGATATCAGGAAACTACGCCGTAGCATGACAAGGCCCCATCACGATGTTGAGTATGATCGCCGCGAAAGCCGTGGTAGAGAGGATAGAAGGCCTTATGACTCTTATCAGTCGCAGACCTCACGTTCTCGCTCTCCCGTTCGGTCGGATCCAGAGCGATACAAAAGCTCCCAAGGTCGTAGAGGAGATGATACGTTGCAATCGAAAGATCAAACCTCTTCTCAAGAGAAACGCGGTAGGGAAAGAAGCCCACCGAAAGATACCAGTTTGCGAGACAAGCATAAGGTTCCTGCTAAGCGGCCTAGGAAGGGTGAGGAGGCCATCGTGCCCTCCACACGTAAGGATACCGAGCTAACATTCCACGCACCTCCACCATTGGATGCTGAAACTGCAGTTAAGCGGGTGTATCTGGAGGAGCAGTTCCCCGAACACTATTTTGAAAACCTGACTTTCTTACCCGCTCTTGAGCCTATTTCCTCGAGGTGGGCAGACTAGGCCAAAGCAAAAATTGACGTAGTCGAAAAACAATATTCGGAGATGTTTAAGTACTCACGCAACCTCTCCAGAATTATCCGAACCCTAATCACGGATACTAATTCGATGAAAAAGACTGCAGAAGCCAACGCAAAGGCCTTGAAAAATTTGGGGGAAGACCTTGAGGATACACAGGCCCAACTTGCTATCGCTCAACGGGATGCTGCTAGCTTCAAGCAACAATTTGAAGATATACAAAAACGTTATCATGACTTGCTCGAGTCTCATAGTCAAGAGCGGTCGGAGCTGAAGAAGCAAGCAGAAGACGCTAAGTCTGATAATGCCAAAATGAAACTTGCTTACGCTGCTCTTGAGCGAGAAAAGGCTGAGTTAGCGAGGAAGAACGTCGAATTGGAGAATAAAAACGCTGACTTGGATTCCAAGTTGATGGAGGCCGAAAACAGGGCTGCCCTAGCGGAGGGTAATGTTGAAAGTGTCATCAAGTCGGCCGAAGAGTCCCGCAAGCAGCTGGCAGAGGCCCAGGAGGATGTGCAGGGTTTCGGTGAATTAATGATCGAATTTTTTGCACATATAATTTGTCACCGAAACATCTCTTGGATCGAAGATTATCCAACTACCTTGGTTCACGTGTGGAGCCAAATTGTTGAATGGAAGAAAGAAGAACTCAAGGTAGATTCCATCGACGAGGACAAGCTCATGGAAAAATATCTAAGAGATGACGAGTCGGCACATCTGGCTGAGGGGTGTCGCCTAATCGCTGCTGCCATGGAGGAGGAAAAGAGGAGGGCCAAACAAAAGCATATCTCCGAAGCTGGTTCTTTTTCTACTGCCGCTGAAACCCCTGAAGTCGAGGGATATGACCCTGAAAACCCGACAATCCCTCAGGCATCTCTTTTATCCCCCATTCCCGAGACGGTGTTGGAGATGGCAGTTACTCCAGCTGACAAATCATCGGAAGGTACTTCTACCTTTTCACCCTAATTCGTCAAAGCTGTCTCCACTTTCCATCACATAATCGGGCAATCGATGAAGGACCCTTTATTTTCTCCCGATTTGATAACTGTTGCTTCTCACTCTATAGGTGTTGAACCGTCCAAGAAGACAGACGTGCCTCAGGGAACCACTGCCGAAGCAAAGTCAGCAGAGAAGGCTGAAGGAGACAAGGGTAAGGCTGATGCTCCTCATGATGGCGAGATGATAGATGCCTTGAAGGACGACAACGACAACGAGGGACATGAGGAAGACCCTGAGGTGGCTATAGTTGGGGAGTCAAAAAGCACTGATGACATCACTTTAGCTGCATTGAAAGCCGAACAAGACAAGCGTATGTAGCTTAAAGTTGAAGACCTGGACCCCGAAAGCCTTAAGCCTCTCGCAGTGGTGGATGCTGGATCAAGGTTAGTTGTTAAGCTTTCGACTAGGTCTATTACAGAAGAGCTTGCTAAAAAGTATTCTCTTGATTCCAGTGTTCTGACTCCTGGGAAAAAATCAACCGATTCCAGCACTTCAGTCACATGGAGGAAAAAACCAAGGCGCATTTTAACTGATGCTGAAAGAGAGGCGAAGTATGCTCAGAAGGCTGCTAAAAAATCCAAGTCCACTCCAACGCCTAAGTGATGAAGTGTTTTGTTTTATTTTAGTATTTAATTGGCCCGCAATTGTTGCGGTGAGTGTGGCCCTCACATCTTCTTTTTTGCTTGTTTTCCTGTACAAACCCACATGTTTGTGAATAAAAATAATTCATTTCCTGCAATGCCCGTTAGTCGTTAGTTCAGTACTTATGTAAAAATACAAACGCATGTCATACTAAAGTCATGTAATGGAGTCATGGTGGAGGGGAATATGTGTGTACATGTATGCCCCAGTCAATCTTGAATGACTGAGGGAGAACTGTTCAAGATTAAATTAAAAAGTCCAAATGTCCCTGATTCTCTGATGGGGGTCATATTCCTTTCGTCATTGATGCCTGTTCTTTCTAGCGTCTTTATACTCTCCTGTCTTATATCCAGTTTAGAATTTTCGTTGAGGCGGTCTCTCATCTGGGTGCACCTTCATGCCTTAGAGGACGTCGTATTCCCGTCCTTTATACTCTCTCTCTCGATTCTTGAGAGTTAGAGTTAAGAATGTCGTCTTCCCATTCTTATATATCTTGTTGTACAAACAGTCGTTTTGTTTGTTCCTGCATATAGGTCATCTTCAACTTTAGTTTAACATTTTGTGTTTCACAGTCATAATAGAATAATAGTTGAAGATATAAATAAGGCAGGAAAGTAAATGACACACGATATTTTTATAGTGGTTCAGCTAAGTCGTAGCCTACATCCACTTTATAATCTTTTGTTCACATAAACAGACTTTTCAAGGCAAGTCGTGCCTTTTTACATAGCTTATGAAAACAAAAGAAATGACATTTCATATTTAGCTCAGATATCGTCGCAAGCGCTGAGCGTTCCAGGCTCTGGGAATCTCTTCACCGTCCACGGTCGTTAGCTTGAATGTTCCTTTATCAAGCTTCCGTTGGATGGCGTATGGTCCTTCCCCTTTGGGACCCAACCGGGTTGAAGGCGGGAAGACTCGCTTCAGTACTAGGTCTCCTGGTTCAAAGGTTTTGAGGCGAACCTTTTGGTCATAATAATGTGCCACTTGATGTCGATGTCTTGAGGCACGCAAGTCGGCTTCATCTCTTTTTTCTTCAATCATATCAAGAGACTCTAAGAGGAGCGCTTTATTCGTCATCGGGTCATAGTACGCGACTAGATGAGAAGGGACTTCTAATTCTACCGGGATCACCGCTTCAGACCCAAATGAAAGTGAATAGGGAGTATGACCAGTAGCCGTCTTAAAGGTCGTCCTGTATGCCCATAAGGCTAATGGCAACTCATCTACCCATCTGGCTTTGGCCTGTTTCAGCCGCTTCTTTAGAATTGATTTAATGACTTTATTTACGGCCTCGACCTGTCCATTTGACTGTGGATAAGCTACCGCAGTGTATCGCTTATCAATTTTGTATTTCTGGCAAAAGTTTCTGAACTCTATGCTGTCAAACTGCGTCCCATTGTCAGTTATGATGGTCTTCGGTATCCCAAATCGACAAATAATGTTTCTCACCACAAAACTGATCACTTTTCTTGCCGTGATGGTTGTTAAAAGTTCGGCTTCCACCCACTTTGTGAAGTAATCCACGACAACGATCGCATACTTGGCTCCTCCTCTAGCAATGGGTAGCACTCCAATAATGTCAATTCCCCACATGGCAAACAGCCACGGACTTACCATTGACTTGAGCTGAGTTGGAGGCGCTCTGGGAACTTTGGCATATCTTTGACATCTGTCGCAGCGTCGTGAATAAGCAGCCGCATCTTTGTTCATGGTAGGCCAGAAATATCCGTACCGTAACACTTTCTTTGCCAGGGTTTGGCCCCCAGTGTGATCTCCACACTCACCTTCATGTACCTCTTGCAATACACGCTTGATGTCGTCGTGTGCGATACACCGTAGCAGGGGCATTGAAAACCCTTGACGATAAAGGACGTCGTCCTGTAAAACGTATCTTGTGGCCTTACGTCTTACAGCTCGTCTTTCACTCTTTTTCAACGGGAGGTTTCCACCTTTGAGAAAGTTCTTAGTAGGTGTCATCCAGGATTTTCTTTCTGGTTCAACTTCCAAGGCTAGCTCTACTTCCATCAGGTCGAAACTGGGTGAATCCAACACCTCTATCGGAACCATTTCAGATTCTTTAAGACTATCTGAACTTGCTAGCTTCGCCAATCGATCTGCTTTCTGATTTTCTGCTCTCGGAATGTGTGTTATGCTATAATGTTCCAAATCTTCCAACAATTCTTTTACCTTCTTGAGGTAAGTGATGAGCCGAGGTCCCTTAGCAGCAAATTCTTCCCGAACTTGACATACCACTATTTTGGAATCGCAATATATATCTAGTGTCTTCACTCCCAAATCTTTGGCGAGTTTCAGCCCGACAATCAGGGCTTCATACTCGGAGTCGTTATTAGTAGCAGCAAACTCTAACCGCAACGCATAGTAGATAAATCGTCCATCATGAGTTATTAAAACAACTCTGGCGCCGGACTTTCTATCATTCTTGGCTCCGTCCGTATAGTCTCCACGGACTAAGCTCTAATTCTTGATCCAAAGTAATTGTCTTGTCACCCACCGTTTCTTCTTCAGGAATTGTAAATTCAGCTATGAAGTCAGCCAAGGCCTGCCCCCATATTGACCTTCGCGGCTGAAAGTTCAAATCAAACTGGCTCAGCTCGATATTCCATTTGAGTAGCCGCCCTGATGCTTCAGGTTTCTACAACACTTGTCTCAAAGGTTGGTCGGTATACACAACTATTGGGTGTGCCTAAAAATAATGGTGGAGTTTGTGGGAATCAATCAGGAGGCTATAAGCAAGCTTCTCTATCTTTGGGTAGTTGCGTTCGGCAGCAGCTAGTTTTTTGCTTACGTAATACACAGGTTTCTGGACTTTTTCCTCTTCACGTACTAGTGCTGCACTGACGGCATGAGATGATACCGCCAAGTAGACGAACAAATCCTCATGTTGCACGGGCTTTGGTAATATTGGGGGTTTTTCTAAGAAGTCTAACAGATTCTGGAACGCCACCACACAGTCGGGGGTCCACTCAAAATTTCGCTTTCCCCGTTTCATGAGATCGAAGAAAGGCACACACTTGTCTGTTGATTTGGAGATGAACCTGCCCAGTGCTGCAACCTTCCCAGCTAAGCTCTGAACATTCCTAATCTTTCGCGGCTCCTCTATATTCTAGATTGCTGCTATCTGATCCGGGTTGATTTCAATTTCTCTGGAACTCACGATAAAGCCAAGGAACTTGCCTGATGCTACGCCAAAAGAACACTTCAAAGGGTTCAACTTCATCCCATACCTTCGTAATATGCCAAACATTTCTGCTAAGTCCTTCGTATGGTCGGAAGATCGTTTGGATTTCACTAGAATATCATTTACGTAAACTTCCATAGTCTTCCCAATTTGATTGTAAAACATGCGGTTGACCAGGCGTTGATATGTGGCTCCCGCATTTTTTATTCCAAACGGCATTACGACGTAACAATACAATCCCAAGCCTATAATGAAGCTTGTATGCTCTTGATCTGGTGCATGCATGGGAATTTGATTGTACCCGGAATAAGCGTCCATAAAGGATAAAAGTTCATGCCCGGCAGTTGAATCTACTAATTGATCAATTTTGGGGAGAGGAAAACTATCCTTCGGGCAAGCCTTGTTCAAATCAGAGAAGTCGATGCATGTTCTCCACTTCCCATTTGACTTTTTAACCAGGACAGGATTCGATATCCAGTCAGGATACTTCGAATCCTTAATGAATTCGTTACCTTTTAACTTTTCTACTTCTTCTTTCAAAGCTGCTGACCGCTCTGGTCCCAACATCCGTCTCATCTGCTTGACTGGTGGGTGCTTTGGATTAATACACAAGGAGTGACTCATGATGGCAGGCAAAATCCCACACATGTCAGCGTGGGTCTAGGCATACACATCCAGATTTACCTTCAAAAAATCAGCCAATTCTTTTGCTCTAACTGGATCTAGTTGCAAGCCAATCTTTAGTACTCTTGTTGGGTCAGTTTCGTCAATAGATATGTCAATCGTTATTTCATTGGGAGTCGCTTTCATGTCCCCAGGTTCTCTATCCTCTCTGGGAGCTATATCCTCGAGCACGTCTGAAGGTGACTCTCTTGGGGCAGGACCCCTTAGTTGCTATGCTGAGGCCCCCTTTGGAGAGGCGGAATCATCTTTAGCATCTATTTTCAGCCCCTTCATTAGCATCTTTAACTCTGCCACGTAACAAGCTCATCCCGTAGCTTGGTCACCTCTCATCGTTCCAACTCCCGAGTCAGTCGGGAATTTTAGCAGCAAACACCAAGGCGCAATACATGCCCTAAATTCGGCAAGGGCTGGTCGGCCTAGGAAGGCATTATAAGGCGACTCTAAATCCAGTACTACAAACGGCAGGATCCTTACTCTCTGGCGATCCCCCTGCCCTAGTGTGACTGGTAGTTCCGCAAAACCCATTGGAGTCGTAGATACTCCGTTAAAACCACGTATCCATCCTTGATATAGCTTTAAGTCTTTTGCTTGGAGCCTCATTTGTTCGAAGTCTTTCTTGAAGAGGATATTGACCGAGCTTCCGTTATCTACTAACACCTTATGAACCAGAGCGGGGCCAATTGTCGTGGTTATCACCAGCGGATCATCTGTTGGGGATAGAACTCTAAACTCGTCTCTATTGCGGAATATGACATCATCGGACATCGTTTTTTACTGCTTTATCGGAATGACGTCTTCAAGACTGCTGCATTCTCCCACTTCATAATGCTTGGCGGCGTTGACGTACTGGTCCATTGCTTTAAAACTACGACCAACCAAATGAGGCCCGCCTATAATGGAATTAATAACGATTCTCTTACCCTTTTGCTGAGCCGTGGGTTTTGAAGCGAGCTGTTCTTGATTCGGGGCTTGTCCCCCTTGCCCCCTGTCCCTTGGGGCAGCTTTGTACTCATCCAATTTCCCTTCTCGCACCAATTTTTCGACGATATCCCTCAAATGATGACACTCATTGGTGGAATGACCGTGTGTACCATGAAACAAGCAAAACTTTCCTGTCTCGATCTCCTTCTCTGTAGAATCTCTAGGTGGTGGCTTTTTGTACTGCAATACGCTGTATGTGTCTGGATAGATGTTCTCCAACGTATCATTTAACGGCGTGTAATTTTCAAAACTATGGAATCTGGGTCTTTTATTGGAGCTTTTCCCACGGTTTCTATTCCTTCTATTGCCGTTCCCATTTCTGTTGCCATTACCACCACTCTGGTTGCCAACATTTACTTCTACTTTTCCTGAACTGTCACCAGACTGTTTAACAGCGACATTACTCTGAACACCTTCCTTTGAGGTCCCTTCGGACTTTCTCTTCCGGTTTGCCTTAGCTTCTTCTCGCCTCAGGCAAACATTAGCCTTTTCATAGAATAACTCTCTTGTAGGCAGTGGTTTTCCAGCTAAGTAATCCCTGAATTCTGTGTTGGGATCCACTCCTTCTATCAAGGCCATCAGGATAGTGGGCTCATGAGGATCAGTGACTTCGGTGACGGCCAGGTTAAAGCGATCCAAATATGACTTCAAAGATTCTCCTGGGCCCTGTTTGATTCGTGACAACTCTATGACTGTCTTGGACTTTTGGGCATGGAGTCGGAACTGATTCATGAATCGCTCACTCAATTCTGTGAAATTGGACACCGACCGAGGAGGAAGCCGAGTGAACCACATTAATGCTACATCTTCAAGATAAATGGGAAAAGCTTTGCACTTTATGGAAACGGGAGCTGATGTCGCGTTCATAAACCATGCATATCTCATTAGGTGCTGCCCTGGGTCTGTTCTTCCTGAATATCGATCCATCTGAGGCAAATTGAATCGTCGGGGGAACTGGTAATTCAGGATGTCATCTGTGAAAGGGGTATGACTTCGCTCAATGCCCCGATCTTCATTAGTATACCGCCGGCTTTCCGACATAATATGTCGCACCATTTCCTGTACATCGGCGTTGGTTAGTGTCTGCACAGGCTCTCTAGATCTAATGTTCGGGTTACCCCTGGGTTCCTGATCAGGGGATAACCTTCTGTTTCTGGCGGCCGCTGCTCTACGTTTCTCTCTATGCTCCCGGTCAATCTCTGGAGGTAAAGGTTGGTGGAGTTGTTGTTGTGTGGGGTTAGTAATATTAGGATCCCTGGGTAAGACGTGGGACCCACGCATAGGTAGCAACATAGGTTGTTGTAGACTCGGGTCATCAGGACCCAATACACGGGCAGCATCTTCTCGAGATCCCAAAGATCCAAAAGTCAATTGATCTAGGTTCTGAGGTCGTTCAAGCGGCCTCCTCTCGCGAGGACGTTCCTCCTCCAAAGAAGACGAATCATCTGTAGGAATGTGGTGTGGTGGGGAAGGAGTTCTCTGCCTCGGAGCTCTGTAATTCTCTACCCATGGTGATCATGTTCTACTGCATACGAAGGTTGTCACGCCTTTGGGCTTCCAATGCTTCTTTAGTGCTCTGAAGCATGTCAAGAAAACATGAAAAATCTCCCTGAGTAATGGGTGCAGATGGATCAGGCTGGACATTGGTCATCGTGGCTGGAATTGGAGCATCAGAGGGAGCTCGAATAGAAGTTCCAGCTTCATTCTGATTTGGATTGGATCAGCCAATAACAGCCTGGTTGGGGCGATTCAGATGGAGAGAGTGAGAGCCCCCAACACCATCAGTTCGGATCGGGTCTTCAGGTCGTATCGGTGTCAACATGATCCGGTTTGCTTCCTCTCGGTTTGGATCAGGTCCTCCGATCCGATCCGGATTCTCCTGATTAGAGTGATCTGCTCCAGAACTTTGAGCGCGTGACCTTGTTAACACAAGAGCTTGCTGATTTTCTCTAGTATCATTTCCCCTAGCACCTTGCACTTCCTTTCCTTTGGTCTTAGCCATAATTCTTGATTCTTCAACGATTAGTCAACAAGTACTGAAGGATGTCAGAGAGAATGGATTAACTTCTTTGAACTTGAGGGTTCAAATAGTAGAATGGTAATCTCGAAAAAGCTAACAATTCGAAGATTCTCGGTGAAAGCACCAAAATGTTAGACCAAAAATTGGCTCTAACACCCAGATTAGATGTGAATTCAACAAAAATAGAATCAAAAAGCAGTAAAGAACATGCAATTTATAGTGGTTCGGCGTTAACGAGCCTACGTCCACTTTGTTTTCGTTGATTTGATGATTTGAATATGAATACAGCAAGGATTCTCACTCAACCTCACAATTACAATTCATAAACTCGCTCAAATCTCTCAAATATGGGCTTTAAGAGATGATTTTGATCTGAATATGATTGTAGAATTCGGCTATGGAGGAAGAATGGACTGGCCAAAAGATCCTTTCAAATGCCTCTAGGTGGTGTAATTATAGTTGAAAAATCTCCTCAAAGTGGCTCCGGTTCGGAATTGCGTGGCATCCATCCCTTGAGAGTCGGGTTCAGAAGCTCTAAGATGGCTACAGCACATTGGTTTAGTAGGAGTTCATGGGAGAAATGGTCAGATCTTGTCCGAGTCTTCAGGGGATATGCGCGGCAACGGTTACAGATTTAATGGAGGAAAGGGGTTCGGATCGGAGCCTCCGATCCGATCCGGTTTAGCCTACTTGTTGTTCCTTTATATGCTGACTTACTCATCCGATCCGAACTGTTGGGCTTGCTTGCTTTCTTCTGTTGCCACTAGAGCGTTCCTCCGAACCGATCCACTGAAGCCACTTGTTATCCTTTGGTATTGCTGACGTATTGCCGATCTGATCCAATGTAATAAGGCTACTGTTGTATCTCTCCGATCCGATCTGAGGAAGTGTCTGCGCTCTTGATCTTTATTTACCTCCAGCGCTATCTTTCTCCGATCCGATTGGTGTTCTTCTCACTATTTGCCCTTTGTGTAGCCTAGTTCACAAAGTAGGCTATCATTTTACAAATATTTCCTTTATATTTGTTTAACAAATATATTTTCTTTTATATTTGTTTTACAAATATATTTTCTTTTAACTCTTTTGGTTTTTCCTTTATTCACACCCAATTCATATTTCATTCACATTGATTTTACTCAATTTATTCATTTCGATCCATTTAACTTACTTAAGTTAAATTTAATTTCAATCATTCACATTCCCAGGGTTTTATTTCTAAACTCCTTTGAAGTAATATAAATATATACATATATTTATATCCATCTCAAATTCAAAACATTTGAATTTTCAAACAACTTGTTTTCTTTTCAAACAAATTTTCCATCAAAAACTTTTCTAAGGCAGCAATTCATCACTTAGAAACTCGAAAATAAACACTGATGATGTTGCGACCATCATCAGAATGATTTCCCAGCCACTGAAGTGAGTTCAGTGCTTTATCATATTCAAAATCCATTCAAATGATTTTTATTCAAAAATCCTTCCAAAATAAAGCTATATTATTTTAATAAAATTCGGAAAATATTTTCCAACTTCCCAGGATTTTAAATTCTGAATTCTGGTTGGAAATCAATTTCGATTTATCACATTTGTATATTTGATTTCATATACAAATTCCATTGGTTATATATATAACTATTTCAGTTTTTATAATCTAATTTGATTATAATCCTAACAATCAACCCAACCATTTAAAACAAAATCGTGTCCAATCTTCTGTTCAAGTGTTTATAAACTCCTATCGACGTCGTGGTGTCCCACGATTCGATCTGAATTCATAATTCACTCAACAGACTAGTCAACACAATATAAAACAGTTTTTATATCAAATAACAAATACGCTCTCTCATATATATATACACTCAACTCATTCTAGGGTACTACTGATCCTATCTCTAATGAGCACATTCCAACAAAACCTAGGTATTCGCTTAACCTAAGCTCTGATAACAACTGCAGTGACCCGCAAATCCATAACATCAGAGTTGACTACATACATCATACAATCAACCCAAATATCACGAAAATACGAATCATTTTTTTAGAAGAAAAAGGTAGAAGAAGAACAGAAATAACAACATGGAATCTCACATCGCAGCGGAACAAAATATAATATATCATAATTTTTGAAATACAAAATTTCAACTGTATAACATACACTTATCAGAGTACAACACTTACAACACAGCGGAACAAAACTCTATATAACTAACGCTAAAGCCTCCTGCTCCAAGCTCCTTTAGATAGAGCTGTAAAATCCTGAACAACTTGACTGCCCGTACAAATTTAGGCACCCAAGAGTTTAGGTAA
This sequence comes from Allium sativum, assembly GCA_030737875.1. Classification (NCBI taxonomy): domain Eukaryota; kingdom Viridiplantae; phylum Streptophyta; class Magnoliopsida; order Asparagales; family Amaryllidaceae; genus Allium; species Allium sativum. The sequence goes on along the minus strand of CM060916.1, from coordinate 602,316,929 downwards.
AACAAAACAAATAAACTCCGGGTTAGTCATGGGACTGGTATGAGTAAACAGTTTAAATTAGTTTGAACAAGTAAACGATATCTCATAAGACCACGCCGTATAACGGAACGGGTTCTTCCCTTATGAGAATCCAAAATATCTTTATATCAAAAACCTTTTGATATTATAATAATGTCTATCAACCACAATATAATAATCATCCAGCAGAAACGCTTTCATCTCACGTTCTACGTACATAGTATACAATCAAAACTGCAAGCACGTATTGGGTAATGGATTTCCAACTATGACAAGTTATGGAACCACCTTTCGCTAGTGTACCTATAGAGAGGAATACACTGGGTTCAACAAGAACATCTTGCAACCCGGCCACACATGACCGACCACTCATTTCGCTTGAGTGTATCGAATGTATATCACCATCGGTTGGGATCAGCAATCGTTTTTCGAATGGGACAGCATCAACAATAGATTTTTAGAAATAAATGAAACTCTAGATCAGGTGATTATACACCCTAATAGGTGCGACCTACATAGCCATGCTGCCTGCCCGATTTCTGTCATTTACCGGTTGATGAGGCTTAAGGTTACGCTTTATCATCACATCAGATTCACTTCGAATGTCACATTGTCAAATCCATCGAAAATCACTAATTGACGTCTACAATAGTACATTACGTGTTAGCTAAAGAAGTTTCCTTCTCCGCTTCCACTTTTGGTACGGTTGAAGAAATCAATGTACGTGACCTTTCTGGAAATACTCTGTTAAACATTCATCCATACAAGTCATCCAGGAACAGGATGAACCGAAGGCACTATTCAGTACTTCCATCTTAGGCACTGTTATCTAAGACTTATACAATAGCCCTTTCACTTTACTCCGTCTTCAATTATCTTTGGCATATATGATTCGCAATGCTTATGCCAATACAGAGTGGTTCTTTGGATAATAATCCAACCGGTCTCTCCATATTAACAACGTTAAAATGGTCAAAACTTCGATAGTCTATGATTTAACTATCGAATAAAAAACAAATGTTTTGATAGTCGATGATTTAACTATCGAAGAAAACAAGTGTTTCGATAGTCGATGATTTAACTATCGAAGAAAACAAGTGTTCGTTCAACATATCAAATAAATCACTGGGCTCTTTAATTAATATTTCAATAACTAAATCTCTTCTCCATTTCCTTATCAATATTTGTTAACCAAATGTTTTCAATAACCATATTGGCCTTTTACGCTATTTGGAAAACATTTCCGAATATCGCCTTCCTTTATTTTCTTAAACTTAGAAAATATATGCTAGTTATAATTGGAAAATGTTCCAATTACTAATCTCTTTTCCGATCTCGTTTATTTCTGTACTTAGGAAATATTTATTATTCTATTTCCAAGTTTACACTTATTTGGGTTAAAACTGATGTTGTGTAAAACATCGTTACGACAACCCAAATACTATATTCAACTAAATCTTATCCAACATTGATTTTCGAGCCTGAAATCTTACTATTTATTTGTTAATAATGAAATCAATCAAGTTGGGGTATAACTACCTCTCAGACCTTGACTGAATAACATTTATAACGTTAAAACAGATATGACTACTTACTCAAATAATCAATACCATACAACTACTTATTCACTTTTAAACACGTATACGCTTTCTCTTTCTATTCTTACGAGATTTTATTCCTAGTCTTCCTTTTTGATTTTACTATTCTATTTATATACCTGCATTATCCTTATCCCATACCTGTCTCCTGTATGTCTATACCTGTCCAACTATACCTGATCGTTTTAACTCAATTCGTTAATAAATTTGTTAATTAACTCTTTAGTCTATTTCACTTTTGAACATAACATGTTCAAATATATTCTAACTTGTTTACAACTAATTGAATTCAAATTTCAATTTAAGTTCTATATTCAATTCTATGTCCAAATTCTATATTCAAGTTCCATTTTAATTCTATTTGAATTCCAAATATTCAAACTCCATTTAAATTCTATTTGAATTTCTATATATTCAAATTTCCTATTAACTCTATTTGAATTCCTCTTATTCAAATTCCCATTTCAAATTCTATTTTCAAATTCCATTCAATCTATTTGAATTCTATATTCAAATTCCATATTTAAAATTTCTTTATTTAAATTCCATTTCACTTTCGACATTCAAATTCTATATTTGAATCCCTTTATATTTTCTATATTCAAATTCTATATTTGAATTCCATTTGAATTTCTATATTCAACTCCATTTCCATTCAAATTGAATTTTCTATATTCAAATTCTATTTCAAACTTTCTTTATTCATTCTTTAAACAAGTCTTGATTTCAATTCCTTTTGAAATCGATATTTCTACTTTTGGAAAATGGATTTCCCTTTTCAATTTCACACTTGTACTTTTATTTCTGAATTATCCAAGGATAATTCTTTTCACTTCATTCATAAACTTCGTTTATAAAAGAACTATTTATAAACTTCGTTTATAAAGGAACTACTTGTTTTATTTCTTTTAAAACAAGTTAATATTCAAATCTATTAAAAAATTCAAATTCTATTTTAGAAAAATAGAATTTCCTCTTTAAATCTCAAATATCCCTTTCAGGATATTTTTTTATAAATTATCACTTAGGCCCAGTGATATTTAAACACCAAACAACCAATTATTTATTCCTGGTCCTCTAACACATCATATATGACAGTAAATATGCAAACAAATAAACAAACAGATAATATATTTTTGAGGAATCCAGTCGGATTACTCCAACCTGTTTTCCTGCATCCACAGACGTTAGTCAACATAGTAATACCCATCCTGCTTCGAGGCAGAATATCGCGGTATGGAGGTCATCCACTAATATATTTGTGGGGCGCATAGGGAAATCATCCGCTTTGAAACTGCGGGCATCCGCTAATGAGACTGCGGGAATCCAACCAATCATCAACCCAATATATATATAATAGTCCCCTAAATAACTAGTATATTTAAAACAATCAGAAAGCATTCAACAAGCAACAAACAATTATTTTTAATGATATAAAAATAATTCTAAATAAAGGTGAGTGAGATTTACTCACTGTGATTTTATCTTCGATTTATTTTGATTCCAGTTGATTCCAAATAATCCAACTCTAGTACGTATCTCTCGCAGTTATGAAACCTACACGACTTGATTTGGTCGATTCAACCTTAATCCTATATAGTCTTCTTCTCTTTCCCGGAGATGAAAATCGCAGCTTTTCTGCTACAGACATCACCCATTCCATGCCACTTCTCTCTTTCTCAATTCGAACAACATATGAACTAGTTATGATTTTTATTTTCTTTAGGTTCTAACATATTATATAAACATAAGTAAATTAATAAAATTTAATTACCTAATCCTTTTTTCCAATCTCTTCCTGTACTACCATTTCAAACTGCTCCAGGCAACCACCCTTTCCAAATACACAGTATATGCTGCGGCTAATCCCCTCAACAACCAATCATGCTGACAGTCTTCTTTCCACTGTTAAAACACATCCCTCCATTTTCCTGTAGTCTAACTAAAATCATGGTCGTGACTTCGAACCACTAGCCCTGCTACGTTTGTTGATGAAAATCCATACCATCGCATACCCCCTAATTATCCGTTCCAGCGTTGACCTTCCACCTTTGGCCATCGCAACTCCCAAGCTTAATCACATCGTCACCCCTTAACTACGATATCTACTTGATCACCAGAAAAACCATTATGGCGACAAGACACAGGGGCTTCGACAATTTCTGAAACAGAATCCAACCACTAAATCAAATCGCGACTCCCTGCTTTCCAATTTCGTTTCCTCCCCTCTCAGTCGCTTTTCCCAAATCGCAGGAATGGCTTTCCTTATCCGAAGCCACAATAGCCTCAGTCCAACCCATGGCAACACCTGTTTTGAACCATCATTGCACTCGTAGTTGCATAACTCCTACGCGAGTGTCACCAGTCTGAAGTCGAACTTCGGCTTTCACGATTAAACTGCGATTTCAGTTTGAAATTTGACATAGCGAATCCCTTTCTTTCCTTTTGTTTTTGATGAAGCTTAAAGAAAAATGAGGAGCTTCCCTTTCTATTTCCTCTTCAGTCTTTGAACGAGTTGCAGAACAATATAAAGGGGAAATGTTGCGAAATAAATTGAGCAACAAGGCCAAGGATTTGTGGAGTCAAGAAGAACAAGTGTTTTTAAGTTTGGCCATATATTTTTCCTCCTTGTTGTCTGGTTTATGTCCACAAAACAAAGAAATTTATTTTATTTAATAATTTTAGATCCAGTGTTCCTTAAATAAAAATACACCATGATTTCCGAACTCCTTTTTAAACACAGTAACTGGTATTTTTAGGGTAACACCTCTATTTCGGACACACTGGGATTGGTCACGAAGTCCAATTCGATCATCTGTAGAAGATATAAATTTAAACTGATATATTTTAAATTTAAAACAAATAAATTCTTCGATAATAAAATTATTGTTATCGCTTTTATATTCAAACAGAACTGACACTGATTATCTGAACTGATTCGATTTAGTTATATATTTTTAAATTAAATTATTACTGCATTACGATAATTTAATTTATTCGACACTAAATCGAAATCGATTATTAAATTGATAACTTAATATAAAATTCCATTTATATTATCCACCCAACGTTTAAATCCATATTAAATATTTAAAATTAACCCATAAGAATCCGGGTCATTACAAATATGCTTACAACCATATTTGGATAAGGCCTCAAAAGAAATAATATATTCTACAACGGTCGACTTTCCTTGCTTCAAGTCAAGGAAACGTCGAGCTAGGATCTCTTTCTTGGACTCAGTCATGAATTTGATCCTAAGACGCTCTTGGAACTGTTCTCACTCCAATGTAGACTCAACGATCTGCACCACCGACAACTCATACCAATCTAACACACAATCTTATAACTTGCTCGATGCTACCAAAATTCTGTGATGGATTTGTATCTCCATACGACTAAAAATATGTTTACATATACAAAGCCATGCCTGAATATCTAATACTGACTCAGAGACTTTGAAGGACATTCCTTTGAGATGAGTAAAATCGATGCATGTATGTATAAATGTGGATTTGTGCAAAGGAGAAGAACGGGAAGGAGTTGGAGGCTAAGTGCTCCTAATAAGCTCAAGAATCTAATCGGTCTACATGTAAATGCCTTCTAGGCATGGATCGTTAGTCGCTTAGCTTCAGAAATGTCTACGGAGCCCTTTTCAGCCATTATCTTAAAGGTTAAAAGAAGAGAAGGATTATTCATAGGGAAAGATATTGTTAATTGAATTCAACATACATAATTGGAATACTACGGAATTAGAATTTACATTCCTAGATGCATTCTGACTTATATCTACCCCTAAAGGACTCGAAAAAGACCAAAGGCATGATTAAGAACAACTTCGATTAGGGATCACGCTACACTCATACTGTATTTCGATGTATTGTATTATGTCTACTATTTTGTGTTTATCACATATTGTTTTGAATTCAACTCTGATACCAAACTGTGACGACCCACTCGAGACCCATATTAACAAAGAGTAGTAATGAGTAATGTTGTTTGTTAATATGGAGTATAGGGTTGGTTATGAGCGATCATTTGTAATCTTGTATTAAACAAGTATTAAATATGTCGATGATGTTAGGAACTGAGATGATGGTTCTAAAGACAACAACCTTGTTAATATTTTTTAGCTTTTATAATTATAAAATACACACTAACACTACTGTTTATATATATGCAGAATATATATGTAGGTTTTATATGAAGGTATTGATTACTGAAGGTCGTACAGTATAAAGATTCATGATTAAATATTACAAAGAAGAAGAATTCATGATAGTAACAAGAGTTCAAGAATTCATGATAATAAGATAAGTAATAGAGTCTAGAATTTTTGTTAAAGCTACATGATAACACTAAAATATCCATTCCAACTTTCTCGTCGGATGGAACCTGTTTATGCCTTCTAATGGGATGGAACCCATAGTGGGATACCACAACCAAATCAGTTTTAACATAAATCGAGACTTGTCATGATGAGATACTCTACAAGTAGGAACTCACAAAACTAAAGTTCTAAAATTTCCTTTTTATAAATTTCTGTTTTAACGTTTTAACTTCAAAATTATTCCTAGCTTTTATTTTTGAAATATTCAAAATTACTTCCTGTTTAGAAGATATCTCTTGGCTTTAACATTCCTTGAATTTAAACTAACTTCTAATTTAAATATTTTGTTATAATATTTACTAGAGTTTTAATATTATTATTTACTTATATTCATATTTATAGTTATTAAATCTTAAGTTTTATATTAAATATTAATATCACTTTAATATATTATAATTATATGTTTTAAATATATTTTGTTACTTACAATCTTATAGTTTAGGGAAATAGTTTTTTTATACTCCATAATTACCCTGATTTATTTAAAAATCATTTCCATTGTTTTCAAAAATTTAAATTTCAAAAATTCTATAGGCATGTCGACATAAGGGGATGAGCACGTCGACATGGTAGCCGTTTTTAAAAAGAAATAAATTTCAAAAGAAGTGTCTATTCATTTATATTCTTTTCTGAATAGACATGGATGTTGATTCCTTATATATACCTAACCACAAATGATTTTGTTAACTACTTTTCATTATTCTTTTCACTCCTTCTTCTCTCCATTTTCTTTCTATTTTTCAAGAATCCATAACCAAATTTTACCAAAATTCAAACAGAATCAAACCAGAATATCTCTAGTTTAATTCCCTGCTCTCTCTCTCTCTCAAAAATCTAAGTGCTATTCAGAGTTATAAAAGCAATTGTAATAAAAGATCGAAAGATAAAAATTCTATTGAGTCTCTCTACCAAACTATTACTGAAAGGTGTGGATATAGCTCGTTCAAACCAACCGATTGTAGCTCGTAAATCAACTAGGTGATCTTGTAGCTTGGTTAAATCAAGAGAACTCCCTGTGCTCGGAAGCAAGTGGGGGTGGACCTCGTGGATATGAAACTGAGGATTGCAATTTGAATATTTTTTGAAAAGAAATATGCACAACGTTGAGTTGCATGGGACTGGATGTAGGGTAACTCCAAACAAGTATAAATCTCGGTGTGTTCTTCCCTTTACTGCTTTTACTTATTATTTGCTTATGTGATTGATTATGTGACTATTTCATATTTATAATTTGCATTTGATTCTAATATATTCAGAAATATTTCAAGAAATTCGTAAATCCTATTAAACACTATTCACCCTCCTATCTAGCGTTCAGTTTGCCTTAAGATCCGTAATCAGCATTCTCAACAGATAAAGTGCTCATATTTTCTCTCTCAAGTAGATCGACTTACTTAATTCTCGCCTAATATAATATTACAATGGCTACATGATCGATTTAGACAGAATACAAAAATAATAAATATCACAAATCACAAAACACCAAACACAGTCACACATATATACATGCATTATATACAATACAAGGTGACGTGCATAAAGGTGATAAAAACCACAGTATGTACAACATCGAGTCTCCCAAAAGATATATACATAAGTATCATAGTGTGAAGAAAACATAAAGGAAACTACATAAAAAATATTCATAATCAGCCCAAAAGATGTCCAGAAGGAGATAGCTAAGTAACGACCAAAAATAACCTAACCTTTAACTAGGTCTAACCTAAGTACCTAAAATATACAGATCAGTCTAACTTGAACAAAATGATTAGTATATTATAAGTAAGGTAAATAGTCATAAGGGAATAATTCCTTTAATAAATAATGGAATCATATAAACTCTGGTTTCCACATAATATATGTGGAAGGATCACTGAATCATTTAATAAATGGCTCATGATAGTTAAACACACTACTAAGATGTTTCCATTAGTTTATATTCCTATGATTATACTACTATGATTTATAAGATTTAAAATCGTATAAACCACATGATGGAAATCACAGAAACCAGACAAAACTCAGAAATCACATAAAACTCACAAATTTCAGAAACCATAGAACTTGGGAACTCAGTTTTAAGTTAAAAATACATAAATGAAACCAGTATATATAAATAAGTCCTCAGGAAGCATAAGTTCATATATAATCAATTATATTTGGTATCCAAATGGCTTTTGAATCCATAAGTACCTGATTACATTTGTCATTCGGTTGTCTTTAGCATTTCACGATTTGTTTGGTTAAGCATTGTATCTTGGACACAAATCAATTTTTATATGTACCTGATGATTATACTAATGGAAACATCATGAGGTTTATATAATAAAGATTTATATATACTGATTTCATTTCTGTATTTTGAACTTCAAACCGAGTTCCTAAGTTCTATGGTTTCTGAAATTTCTGAGTTTTATGTGATTTTTGTGGTTTCCATCATGCGGTTTATACGATTTTAAATCTTATAAATCATAGTAGTATAATCAGAGGAATATAAACTAATAGGAACATCATGTGGTTCATCCTCTAATTTCTTTCTTTTAGCTTTCTGCATTTCGGTATTCGAGTTTGGATGAGTAAATACATTTTAAGTATTAGTGTAGAAAATTCGAGCATAAAATTTCCTTGGGTTGCTACACATGTTAAGACTCGTTAATATTTATAGATGGATATTTTAAACTTGTAAATAAAGCTTATTTGTAAGATCCTACTTTTGAGCGATATTGTAATCTAATAATATTTGTATATTAACATTTTGAATTGGTAAATGAAATTTATTTATTAGATCCTTCATGTTAGTAATATTAAGATTTATAATTTATATAAGGGTATTTTCGATAGTTCACGATTACACAAAAAAAGTGTGACACCAAAGGTCTTATAATTATTGTTAAAGATTTATAATATTTTATTTTAAATAAATTAGAATTTCTTGTTGACTTTTGATGTAACACCCCGTATTTTCTGAGAATATTAAAAAAAATGGTTAATTATGAAGAAGTTATTAAGCCTTGAAGTTTGTATGCATATGAGAGAAATATATATAGATATATATAAAAATTAAATAAATAAACATGCAAAAAAAGGTTCAAAACAGCGAATTGGGAGGGGGAATAACCGAACCGGCCCATTTTTGAGGTCGACCCGAGCCTCGCTGGGTCGACTAGGGGTTAATCCAGGGTGTTTGGCTGTCATCCCGTTGGCCGATTCTCTCAAATGCAGATTTTGCATTTGAATGGTTCTCATGATTCAGGGTTAATCTAATGGTCCTAAATAACTTTCTACACCTATATATACATCCCTAACCTAAACCTAAATCTCATATACAATTCTCTAGCCTCCATTGCTCTCTTCCTCTCTAAAAATAAATAAATCAATGGCGTCTCTACTCTGCTGAAACCTAATCTAGGACTTGTGCTTCTTCTTCCTCCAATTCTGATTAGGATTAAAAGAGAACAGCTACAACACCTTTTTCTTTTAGAATCCAACCAAGGCAAGTGCAGTTATTTTCCGATATAAACTTTAATTATAATTGTGACATGATTGTAAATCTGAATTTGAGATTGCGTATGTTCTGTTCTGATCTATTTTATTCTATATCTCTTTCTTCTTTCTGTTCTATAGCCAGGCTACCCCGAGCCTGCGCCAAATCTCATAAGAGATTAACGCACGAACGTTAAACTTTGGGACAAATAATGAATGATGGCATAATTGGACATGGCTAATCTGTGACTAAAAGGACATAGCTTGTAAACTAGATTTAGATATGTGCATATTCTGTGAATTGGAAGAAGAGGAACCATTGTATATTAACATGTGACTTGAGACATTGGACATAACACATATTTTTGAATTAAAGATCTGTTATAATTTAAAGTTCTAGATTGTTGGGCATATTGTTTATATAGAAATTCATGATTTGGGATAAAAAGGGAATATGACTTAGGTGTGAAGATTTATGTTAAGATTTGATAACTATTAAATGTGAATAACACCTAAGTGGGAGATTTTTGAATATATGACATGCATTGAAATCGATGGCTATATTTGGTATAATTTATATGTGAATCTTTTGTACTAGGCAAGTTTAACTAAATTTGAGACGTGTGTTATATGGTAAATTATGACCATAATCTGTGCCATGTAAATTCAATGCAAACGTGGGGTATATGATCATAATGTGAATCATGACAACTATTTAGGCATGCAAACTTAGGCCAAATTTATAATTAGGCAAGATATGTTTATGAAACTTTAAGGAATGATTAAATCTGTTATATGGCCTAATCTGCTAGTTCAGTTATATTGCCTAATTTGCTAGTTTAGTTATATTGCCTAATCTGCTAGTTCTGCTGTAATCTGCTATATCTGTTCATATACCAAATCTGTCATCTGCTAAGTCTGCTGAAGATGCCTAAACTGTTATATGCTAAACTGCTTAATCTGCTGAATCCGTTAAGTCGCCTAATCTGCTAAATCTGTTATCTGCCATATCTGTTGAGTTGATATATTTAGTCTGTTATTGACATAATCTGAATTGGCTATAATTATGAAAATTGACATGTTTATTAGGCGTGGGCATAAATGGTAAATTAATAATTAATTGGCCGCAAAGATAAACATGGCTGACTCGAGGTTAGAATGAGTTTGCGGCGTAATCCTGCCCGGAACCGCCCGGCACATCCAGTGGCCGCAAACAATAGGTTCTAATGTGAGAAGTTAGTCATAACGTGCTTGAAACCCGAGGTTAGACTCGGTTTGCGGTAGAAATCTGCCTGGAACCAACCGGCCTAACCAGTAGCCGCAAACTGTCAGTCTAATGTGAGAGGTCTGGGCATTAATATTTAATTAATGAAAATCTGAGATAAATATAATGTCTAAAACGTGTTGGGTGGATAGGGTTAAACCCACTAGACTGATGAGTTTAATAAATCTGTTCCGTGAATCGGTAGGCCCAATTACAAAGTTAGACAAATCTGTAAATCTGTTAAATCCGTATATCTGATCCGTTAGTCTAAAACTTGTTTGACCTGTGAACTAGTTGATCTGAATTCTGTATGTCTGAACTTGTTAATCTGAAATCTGTTAGTCTGGGGACACAAGGATAGGAGGGGAATTACTTGTGTCATCTGTTGTTTGGGACCCATATTAGTCAGTAACCCTTTCTGGTATCAAAACTTTGACCCAACAGTAGGTAGGGTCCGGTCATGCTTACTGAACTAATTATAAGCGGTTCATTCTGATAATGGCGAGGGGTGTTGATGGTGCGTTCCAACCGGGTCATGTGCGTGCATGGATCCTGGTCTGCCTCTGAGGATGTAAGACGCCGTGACATCTGTAAATAGGTCTGTGTCATTCAAAGGTTGCCACTTTAGGGAATGATACACCCTTCGGTGGGGCCGGCACAGGGTATTTATGTATTAGGGAGCCGATCGCTTAGGGTAGGGTTTTAGGGTACACTTTGTTCTGTCTGTTTCTGTTGGTACCGTCTGTTTCTGTTGGGTGGCAACACCTGTCTGTTTCTGCGTGGTACTGTAAGAACCCGTAACTTCCCCGTGAAGGAAAAAGCGGATACTTTGAGAACAACACACAAATGAACGCAGATGGAAGAACATTTCATTACTATTACAACAATTCCATCAGATACAAGAATATACAGAGTATAAATGAATAAATTACATTCGATAAATATCAGAGATTACAATAAATTACATAGCAGCGGAAAATAATACAAAGCACAACTGAAAGTAATACACGGATACAGAGCTTTCCGAGCATCGTTCCAGCTGTAAATCAGGATCCTGTGAATATAAATCTGCAAAACCAAAACTACTAGCTGCCCGTGTCGAAAATAGGGGCACCCAGAGTTTAGGTTGAAACAATAAACTCTAGGTCAGTCATGTAACTGGTGTGAGAACTAAAACAGTTATTTGAAACTTTACTTTAAAAGGGAGTAATTCAAGGGACCACGCCGTATAACATGGAACGGGTTTCCTCCCAAGAATACCAGTGCATAGAATAAACAGCGCAATGCTTTTTCGAAAAATGAAGCTATTATAAGACCCAGCTCCCATCACACAATGCAACGCAAGCCGGAGGATAGGGTTTTCCCTTATGATAGCCAAACATGCTTGATACGTTTAAAACAAATCATTTGATACTATAATAAGTGTATAGTGTCAAAACAATTTCAATCATAAATATCAATCCTAGGCGGCATGGGTACCATCTATCATGTCGCCATACTAGGCTCTACAAATAAAACCGAGATACACGTATTGGAAATTGGATTTTCGTCATGAGTCGAGGCAAGGGGCAAGCTCCTCTCCGCTTCGAGACACTCTAGCAAATGCCTTGGGACTACGCACTCTGGGTAACCCCTGGAATCGGTTGGGCCGGTCCTCTCTTACGTTTGAGGATTAATTATGCCTGAACACAAGTTTCCCGGTCCTTACAGACCTAATATCGAGGCGCCTCATTCCAACAACCACAAAGGTGAAAAGTATATAAATGTCAGGGCTGGTAAGTCACTGACACCACCAAAGCTAGAAAGAAACGTCGTGCTCTCCCAACGGTCCGTATCCCGTTTTTAACTCATACTGAGGTGTGAGGCTCGCGAATTCATGTTATACACAAAGCTGCCACATAGACCGTGCTTTGATCATCAACCACAAGACTTTGCTTTTCAACAGAAGCCTTGATCCATGCAACTCAGCATGCCACACAGGCAATTCATGCCATGCGACTGATGTCCATCGATATATAACCTCTAAGCTCGTACGTCTCAGAGAAGGGCGTTAAGCAAGAGAATAAATTCTCCGCCGCCAAACAGATATATATTTAACAGAAATCAATCAACACAGAATAAAATCCAATGTCAGACACACAATCCATTTACAAGTTCGTTCTGGGTCTGAACGAAACCGGAGGAACTTTCCTCGCATATCCATCCATCTCCAAGTACGTCTGGACAACCACCAACTATTTCCATCCTCTTGGGTGTACAGCCCAATCAGGATCGTCAGTAATTATCCAAACGATGTGAAGACTTCCGGTCTTCGACCACCGTCATCATCTTCGACTTATCGTCGAATCGGTTATTCAGAATGGGTATAAACCCGGCCTTTCCGAACAACCCGCGTATATTAAAAACAATTGTTACACAAACACAACATACGCCTCATTCCAATTCATTAGTCATTAACCGTAAATCAGCAAGAGAACAATTTCCCAAATATTAACCCCGAAGGCCGAAACCAACATCAGATCAATACCCAGGAAACCATTCTTCTTAACTAACCTTCAGCTAGTTTCTAAATTTCAATTCTTAGGGGAAAGGTTCCCATTAATTTTATCCAAGATAAATTCTTTAAAATTTATTCTTTAATCTTCCTTTGGATGTCATTTCAAACCAAATTATGGTTTTCCAAACTAGTCGAGATTAGCGAACCACATCGAAGTAATTATTTATTTTATTTCCCAATCCCAACCTATTCATCCCATGAAGCAAAACTGGTAATACTCCATATTTAACACCACAGTGTTGTCGGTAAAATTAATCACCATTCCACGTTCAAATCTAATTAAAGATTTAACTATCGCTTTGGAGCAAAACTGGTGATACTCCATTCTCGCTCATTTTTCTAAATTTGATAATTTAGATTATCAATCCCCATTTCAATCTAATTGCAGATTCATCAAAACTCCCTTTACTGGGTTAAAGAACTAATGTCATTTAAAACACAGTTCACGACAAAGCCAAATCACATTCTATTTATTATCGGGTTGAAGAACAAATGTTATTTAAAACACCGTCCACGATAAACCCACAAATCAATTCTGTTTAAAACCCATTTCAAATCCAGTTTATTTATTGAAAAATAAACGGGTTTAATTTTAGTTCAAAACTAGTTCATTTCGATAAAAATATATTTTTATCTTTTTAAATATGGAGTTTTTCATCCCAATTTTTCCCAAATCCTTTCTTATGATTTTACACAAATTATTACTATTTTTAATAATTTTATCAAGGCCCGTACAGTCGATTTCCATCAACGGCCATCGAACTGCACTTACAACGACGTTTTCCAAATTTGATTTGGACGTATCTCCAAATCCAACCGTTAGATTTCAAATTTCTAATATTCGTTATAATGCTCTTTTCGATACGAACCCAACGGTTCCGGTTTTAGGTGAATCCAACGGTCGGATCTCCCGTAATGTCCGTTCGAAATGAATGGTCGAAATTCGCGAACTGCCGCAGCGCGGCGCGTTCTATTCAGGCCATTATATTATATATATTATATATATAATATATATATTTCGTTGATTACTATTTAAAACGAATTTTATAAATAGTTTTGAATTCGTTTCAAAAACAATTTCAACCTTTATTTCAAATTCAAATCAAAATTGAATTTTCTATTATAAATCCTTTTTACTTTCATTTCTATTTGATTTCAATTCAAACCGATTTTAATTCGATTCGAATTCATTTTCTTTTCAATTCAATTCGGATTCGTTATATATTCAATTCAAATCAAATTCGTTATATATATTCAATTCAAATCAAATTCGCTATATATTCAATTCAAATCGAATTCGTTATATATTCAATTCAAATCAAATTCGTTATATAATCAATTCAAATCAAATTCGTTATATATTCAATTCAAATCAAATTCGTTATATATTCAATTCAAATCAAATTCGTTATATATTCAATTCAACTCAAATTCGTTTTCTATTCAATTCAAATTCAATTCGTTTTCTATTCAATTCAAATTCAATTCGTTTTTTATTAAATTCAATTTGAATTCATTTCTACTTAATTTGAATTCAAATTCACTTTCTATTCAATTCGAACCGAATTCATTTTCTATTCGATTCGAATTCATTTCAAATTGATTCAATAAAATTTCAATTTGAATTTTAATTTAATTTCATTTGAATTTCATTTCAAAATATTAAATTTTGAAATCACTTTTCCATATTCATTGTAAAACGAATAAAATCGATATAAATATCGTTCACGTCAAAATAGCGCAGCTCTAATCAACACGGCTTTATATATTTCAATAATTCCGTTATTCTATTCAACAAATGAATATTTATTTTTGTCAACACATGACTAATCTCAACGAATGAGTACTGTCCACGTGTGACTATTTTTGTTAGTTAATATATTTCATATATGATAAAGATGTAAATTTTATTGTTAAAATATTTCGTTCAACGCATGACTAATCTCAACGGATGAGTACTGTCAACACATGAACCTTTATTTTATAATATTCTTTATTTTCTAAATTGGAATGAGGCCCAATCAATTACCATATAGCGTTAACTATATGGATTCCATACAACACATGTATATAATAGCAACGATAAATAATCAACCATCATCCAAAGTGCACTACTCCGTATAAGCATCAAATATAGATATCTAACGCTTATAACAGCCTGTCAATCAATCGATCGACATACAACTAATTATTGGGAGTAGTGTATGCCGTATTTTATCCCAATACCCGTGTGGGGTTTCAAATCAACAAACATAGATTTTTATTTGTGCAGTTGGGCGATGTGTAAAATTTATCGTCCCAATCAATGTCCTTCAAATAGGTGTACATAAACAAACCGTCCGGTTTGTAAATGAATATTTATTTATTCACATTCACGTTAAAAATTATATTTTTAACGATAAAATATTTATTTCAACACATTAATTTATATTATCGATTTCATATCAACAACACAAACAAATTTCACAACACATCAAACAAGCATACAAGCCATCCTGGGTATGTGGATGACGGGTGTCGGGTGCTACTAAACACCGTCTGCATCCTAGTATATATATATAACTAGAAAAGGAAATTTGAGTGAGAAGTTCTCACCAAAGCTATCCTAATTCCACGACTCTTCTTATGTAGAAAATCTTGTCGTTCTCGCCTTTCTTCACTTTCGTTGCCCGTATTCACTACATATGTAAAAATCGAATTTTTACTTCGCTATTCAATATATAAAAATCTAATTTTTACTTCGCTATTCAATATATAAAAATCGAATTTTCACTTCGCTATTCAATATATAAAAATCGAATTTTTACTTCGCTGTTCAATATATAAAAATCGAATTTTTACTTCGCTATTCAATATATAAAATTCAAATTTTTACAACGCTATTATATATAAAGATTTCGCCTTTTCAAATATAAAGATTTCGCCTTTTCAAATATAAAGATTTCGCCTTTCAAATATAAAGATTTCGCCTTTTCAAATATAAAGATTTTGCCTTTTCAAATATAAAGATTTCGCCTTTTCATTTCAAAAAAAATCTAATCTTTTCTATTTTAAAAATCTAATCTTTTCTATTTCTAAAATCTCGTCTTTCATCTGTATGAAAATCAAATTTTTAATTCAAAATCATAGACATAAAAAGGAAAATCAGTTTTAATTTCTAACAAAATCAGTTTTTAATTTAACAAAGAAGATCAATTTAAATAAACAAAGAAAACTTACAGCGTTTCAGCGAGAGAGGGGGGGTTTGCGTCAGTTTTGGGTCTGGGGGGAGGGGTAGTTGTCGCTGGAAGGGGAGGAGAAGGGGGTTCGCTGCCAGGCTCGCGTTGGCGGATTTAGGCTTGTGGGGCTTCGATTTGGGGATCGCGTCATGTCAGAGGTTGGAGGGTATCAAGGCGGTGGCGGCATGGGGGTCGGCGCGAGGTGGATGGAAGCGGAGGGCGGTGGCGCGGGTGGATCGATCAGGAGAGGGGGAAAGGAAGGAGAAGAGGGCGATGTCAGCACAGGGGGGGTCGCTGCTGCGAGGTGGAGCAGTTGACGGAGGGGCGATGGCCGATGTGGGTGGCGGCTTCGATGGGAGGCAACGGGGTCTGGGGCTCACGCGATTTTTTTTCTTCTTCGAACTGAATTATAACGGGAGGGGGGGCAGAGGAGATAAAGGGGAAGAGAGAGGTTTTATTTTTATTTAATTTAATTTATTTAATTTCAAAAAGGTTGACTTTTACATACGACCTCTAAACGAGGCCCACCGCCCGTCGTCCATAGCTAATTACCCCCATTCCGAACACAATGGGATATGTATCGCAGGCTGATTCGGTCGTTACGATCAGTTTTCGTCAAAATCAACATATAACTCTATATATTGAATTTGAACGCGCATTTCAATTTACCGGGGTCACATACGAACTCTATAAATCCCAGAAAAATATTTCCTAGCTTCGTATTGAAGATACGGTCCTAACAAAACTAGTTTCGTCGAATTCTGAGACCGTTGGAAAAATGGCCATTTTCCAGTCGATTAAAATCAACTGAAACTGGTCAAACGCGTTTTCCTTTGACACGCTCACATATTGATTCGAAAAATTATGAAATTTGGAATCTAGCAATAATTTGACATCACGGATCCAACAAAAGTGGTTTCGTCGAAATCCGAGGTCGTTTGCAAAATTCCCATTTTTAAGGGCCTGAATTCCATAGCGACTATTCAGAATTTTCAACTGGACATATCTTTTGATTCCCGCTATGAAATCTCAATTTTTCGGATTCGTTGGAAAGATATTATCAATTAGATCCTAATGTTTTTGGTTTCACTAAAATCTGGTTTGTTTTGCACCCGGTACATTCAATTGAAGTTTGAAATCGAATTTTCGAACTACCGCGCCATTTTCAATTCTATTTATAATCATATATAATTATTTATATTCTAACGACGACGTATATAATATATACGTTCGAATTATATTCAAAATAAATTTCTCGTCGATATTATTTAAAATAATTCATTTTAAATGTTCAAAATTCGCTAAAATTGCCAAAATAAAAATTTTAAACTGGCCCAGATTTTCGGGTTGTTACAATCTCCCCCACTCAAAACTTTTCATCCCCGAAAAGGAACAAAGTCGAAAGTGGTTTGATTAATCAACTCCACGTTCGATCTGGCTTCCATTCTCCAACTTTTCAGTTTCTGAGAATTTTAGAATTTTCAAAAAATTTGGCTAACACCCGGAATTTTCGAAAAATTTCGCCATAACCTCCCCTGCACCGGGAGCCACGGGAAAATCCCGAAATTGCCATATAGGCCTTCTGATCTCAAAAAGAAAAAGAAAAAGCCAATCGGCTCATAAAATCATCATCACCCAAACAAAACAGTAAATTATGATAAACATGTACCTATTTGTCGGGCAAACAAATTTTATTATCTGCTCTAGCCTCCTTGCTATGACCTGTTCAATGTAAGTACATGTATATGCAAGCAAATGCGACCAATTTTCAATACAATTCAATGTTTGATTCAATTAGGCTAAATGGTTCAAAATTATTAAACAAATAAACAAACAACACAAACATCAATCAATTAGTGAATTAGAGTTTCAAATTCATAATTTTGATATATATACTGAAAATCATGTTCTTGATGCCAAATCACAACAATAAATCTAGCTATATAAGTTTTGGTTCTCACACCAGCCTAATGGAAATATATAGAAATCACACCTTCGAAACACGAACATAAATACTGATGATGTCATGACAATCATCAGTACCATCTCCGGGCGACTAGAGTGTGATTCTATATCTATCTAGTATATTAAAACTTCGAATATATGTTCATGACGCGTATATGCAAAACATTTATATACTGGATTGTCCAAATTCAAAATAAATAAATATTCAACTACGTATAAGACGGTTTAAATTTCAAAACAAAATTTTTTTCATTTGAAAAATATACTCTTCACACTCGTTCTAGGATAATACTGATCCTATCTCTAACGAGTCAATCTAATTGGATATTACTAATCCAATATCTGATGAATTCTTTCGTATGGTTCTAATGTGTCTTGTTCTCGAGCTCTGTAAACCAAAGCTCTGATACCAACTGTAAGAACCCGTAACTTCCCCGTGAAGGAAAGAGCGGATACTTTGAGAACAACACACAAATGAACGCAGACGGAAGAACATTTCATTGCTATTACAACAATTCCATCAGATACAAGAATATACAGAGTATAAATGAATAAATTACATTCGATAAATATCAGAGATTACAATAAATTACATAGCAGCGGAAAATAATACAAAGCACAACTGAAAGTAATACACGGATACAGAGCTTTCCGAGCATCGTTCCAGCTGTAAATCAGGATCCTGTGAATATAAATCTGCAAAACCAAAACTACTAGCTGCCCGTGTCGAAAATAGGGGCACCCAGAGTTTAGGTTGAAACAATAAACTCCAGGTCAGTCATGTGACTGGTGTGAGAACTAAAACAGTTATTTGAAACTTTACTTTAAAAGAGAGTAATTCAAGGGACCACGCCGTATAACACGGAACGGGTTTCCTCCCAAGAATACCAGTGCATAGAATAAACAGCGCAATGCTTTTTCGAAAAATGAAGCTATTATAAGACCCAGGTCCGATCACACAATGCAACGCAAGCCGGAGGATAGGGTTTTCCCTTATAATAGCCAAACATGCTTGATACGTTTAAAACAAATCATTTGATACTATAATAAGTGTATAGTGTCAAAACAATTTCAATCATAAATATCAATCCTAGGCGGCATGGGTACCATCTATCATGTCGCCATACTAGGCTCTACAAATAAAACCGAGATACACGTATTGGAAATTGGATTTCCGTCATGAGTCGAGGCAAGGGGCAAGCTCCTCTCCGCTTCGAGACACTCTAGCAAATGCCTCGGGATTACACACTCTGGAAACTCCTGGAATCGGTTGGGCCGGTCCTCTCTTACGTTTGAGGATTAATTATGCCTGAACACACGATTCCCGGTCCTTACAGACCTAATATCGAGGCGCCTCATTCCAACAACCACAAAGGTGAAAAGTATATAAATGTCAGGGCTGGTAAGTCACTGACACCACCAAAGCTAGAAAGAAACGTCGTGCTCTCCCAACGGTCCGTATCCCGTTTTTAACTCATACCGAGGTGTGAGGCTCGCGAATTCACGTTATACACAAAGCTGCCACGTAGGCCGTGCTTTGATCATCAACCACAAGAATTTGCTTTTCAACAGAAGCCTTGATCCATGCAACTCAGCATGCCACACAGGCAATTCATGCCATGCGACTGATGTCCATCGATATATAACCTCTAAGCTCGTACGTCTCAGAGAAGGGCGTTAAGCAAGAGAATAAATTCTCCACCGCCAAACAGATATATATTTAATAGAAATCAATCAACACAGAATAAAATCCAATGTCAGACACACAATCCATTTACAAGTTCGTTCTGGGTCTGAACGAAACCGGAGGCACTTTCCTCGCATATCCATCCAACTCCAAGTACGTCTGGACGACCACCAACTATTTCCATCCTCTTGGGTGTACAGCCCAATCAGGATCGTCAGTAATTATCCAAACGATGTGAAGACTTCCGATCTTCGACCACCGTCATCATCTTCGACTTATCGTCGAATCGGTTATTCAGAATGGGTATAAACCCGGCCTTTCCGAACAACCCGCGTATATTAAAAACAAATGTTACACAAACACAACATACGCCTCATTCCAATTCATTAGTCATTAACCGTAAATCAGCAAGAGAACAATTTCCCAAATATTAACCCCGAAGGCCGAAACCAACATCAGATCAATACCCAGGAAACCATTCTTCTTAACTAACCTTCAGCTAGTTTCTAAATTTCAATTCCTAGGGGAAAGGTTACCATTAATTTTATCCAAGATAAATTCTTTAAAATTTATTCTTTAATCTTCCTTTGGATGTCATTTCAAACCAAATTATGGTTTTCCAAACTAGTCGAGATTAGCGAACCACATCGAAGTAATTATTTATTTTATTTCCCAATCCCAACCTATTCATCCCATGAAGCAAAACTGGTAATACTCCATATTTAACACCACAGTGTTGTCGGTAAAATTAATTACCATTCCACGTTCAAATCGAATTAAAGATTTAACTATCGCTTTGGAGCAAAACTGGTGATACTCCATTCTCGCTCATTTTTCTAAATTTGATAATTTAGATTATCAATCCCCATTTCAATCTAATTGCAGATTCATCAAAACTCCCTTTACTGGGTTAAAGAACTAATGTCATTTAAAACACAGTTCACGACAAACCCAAATCACATTCTATTTATTATTGGGTTAAAGAACAAAAGTTATTTAAAACACCGTTCACGATAAACCCACAAATAAATTCGTTTAAAACCCATTTCAAATCCAGTTTATTTATTTAAAAATAAACGGGTTTAATTTTAGTTCAAAAATAGTACATTTCGATAAAAATCTATTTTTATCTTTTTAAATATGGATTTTTTCATCCCAATTTTTCCCAAATCCTTTCTTATGATTTTACACAAATTATTACTATTTTTAATAATTTTATCAAGGCCCGTACAGTCGATTTCCATCAACGTCCATCGAACTGCACTTACAACGACCTTTTCCAAATTTGATTTGGACGTATCTCCAAATCCAACCGTTAGATTTCAAATTTCTAATATTCGTTAGAAAGCTCTTTTCGATATGAACCCAACGGTTTTGGTTTTAGGAGAATCCGACGGTCGGATCTCCCGTAATGTCCGTTCGAAATGAATGGTCGAAATTTGCGAGCCATTATATTATATATATAATATATATTTCATCGATTACTATTTAAAACGAATTTTATAAATAGTTTTGAATTCGTTTCAAAAACAATTTCAACCTTTATTCCAAATTCAAATCAAAATTGAATTTTCTATTATAAATCCTTTTTACTTTCATTTCTATTTGATTTCAATTCAAATCGATTTTAATTCGATTCGAATTCATTTTCTTTTCAATTCAATTCGAATTCGTTTTCTTTTCAATTCAATTCAATTCGAATTCGTTTTCTTTTCAATTCAATTCGGATTCGTTATATATTCAATTCAAATCAAATTCGTTATATATATATTCAATTCAAATCAAATTCGTTATATATTCAATTCAAATCAAATTCGTTATATATTCAATTCAAATCAAATTCGTTATATATTCAATTCAAATCAAATTCGTTATATATTCAATTCAAATCAAATTCGTTATATATTCAATTCAAATAAAATTCGTTATATATTCAATTCAAATCAAATTCGTTTTCTATTCAATTCAAATTCAATTCGTTTTCTTTTCAATTCAAATTCAATTCGTTTTCTATTAAATTCAATTCGAATTCATTTCTATTTAATTTGAATTCAAATTCACTTTCTATTCAATTCGAACCGAATTCATTTTCTATTCGATTCGAATTCATTTCAAATTGATTCAATAAAATTTCAATTTCAATTTCAATTTTAATTTAATTTCATTTGAATTTCATTTCAAAATATTAAATTTTGAAATCACTTTTCCATATTCATTGTAGAACGAATAAAATCGATATAAATATCGTTCACGTCAAAATAGCGCAACTCTAATCAACACGGCTTTATATATTTCAATAATTCTGTTATTCTATTCAACAAATGGATATTTATTTTTGTCAACACATGACTAATCTCAACGAATGAGTACTGTCCACGTGTGACTATTTTTGTTAGTTAATATATTTCATATATGATAAAGATGTAAATTTTATTGTTAAAATATTTCGTTCAACACATGACTAATCTCAACGGATGAGTACTGTCAACACATGAACCTTTATTTTATAATATTCTTTATTTTCTAAATTGGAATGAGGCCCAATTAATTACCATATAGCGTTAACTATATGGATTCCATACAACACATGTATATAATAGCAACGATAAATAATCAACCATCATCCAAAGTGCACTACTTCGTATAAGCATCAAATATAGATATCTAACGCTTATAACAGCCTGTCAATCAATCGATCGACATACAACTAATTATTGGGAGTAGTGTATGTCGTATTTTATCCCAATACCCATGTGGGGTTTCAAATCAACAAACATAGATTTTTATTTGTGCAGTTGGGCGATGTGTAAAATTTATCGTCCCAATCAATGTCCTTCAAATAGGTGTACATAAACAAACCGTCCGGTTTGTAAATGAATATTTATTTATTCACATTCACGTTAAAAATTATATTTTTAACGATAAAATATTTATTTCAACACATTAATTTATATTATCGATTTCATATCAACAACACAAACAAATTTCACAACGCATCAAACAAGCATACAAGCCATCCATGGTCTGTGGATGACGGGTGTCGGGTGCTACTAAACACCGTCTGCATCCTAGTATATATATATAACTAGAAAAGGAAATTTGAGTGAGAAGTTCTCACCAAAGTTATCCCAATTCCACGACTCTTCTTATGTAGAAAATCTTGTCGTTCTCGCCCTTCTTCACTTTCGTTGCCCGTATTCACTACATATGTAAAAATCGAATTTTTACTTCGCTATTCAATATATAAAAATCTAATTTTTACTTCGCTATTCAATATATAAAAATCGAATTTTCACTTCGCTATTCAATATATAAAAATCGAATTTTTACTTCGCTATTCAATATATAAAAATCAAATTTTTACAACGCTATTATATATAAAGATTTCGCCTTTTCAAATATAAAGATTTCGCCTTTACAAATATAAAGATTTCGCCTTTTCAAATATAAAGATTTCGCCTTTTCAAATATAAAGATTTCGCCTTTTCATTTCAAAAAAATCTAATCTTTTCTATTTTAAAAATCTAATCTTTTCTATTTCTAAAATCTCGTCTTTCATCTGTATGAAAATCAAATTTTTAATTCAAAATCATATACATAAAAAGGAAAATCAGTTTTAATTTCTAACAAAATCAGTTTTTAATTTAACAAAGAAGATCAATTTAAATAAACAAAGAAAACTTACAGCGTTTCAGCGAGAGAGGGGGGGTTTGCGTCAGTTTTGGGTCTGGGGGGAGGGGTAGTTGTCGCTGGAAGGGGAGGAGAAGGGGGTTTGCTGCCAGGCTCGCATTGGCGGATTTGGGCTTGTGGGGCTTCGATTTGGGGATCGCGTCATGTCGGAGGTTGGAGGGTATCAATGCGGTGGCGGCATGGGGGTCGGCGCGAGGTGGATGGAAGCGGAGGGCGGTGGCGCGGGTGGATCGATCAGGAGAGGGGGAAAGGAAGGAGAAGAGGGCGATGTCAGCACAGGGGGGGTCGCTGCTGCGAGGTGGAGCGGTTGACGGAGGGGGCGATGGCCGATGTGGGTGGCGGCTTCGATGGGAGGCGGCGGGGTCTGGGGCTCACGCGATTTTTTTTCTTCTTCGAACTGAATTATAACGGGGGGGGCAGAGGAGATAAAGGGGAAGAGAGAGGTTTTATTTTTATTTAATTTAATTTATTTAATTTCAAAAAGGTTGACTTTTACATACGACCTCTAAACGAGGCCCACCGCCTGTCGTCCATAGCTAATTACCCCCATTCCGAACACAATGGGATATGTATCGTAGGCTGATTCGGTCGTTACGATCAGTTTTCGTCAAAATCAACATATAACTCTATATATTGAATTTGAACGCGAATTTCAATTTACCGGGGTCACATACGAACTCTATAAATCCCAGAAAAATATTTCCTATCTTCGTATTGACGATACGGTCCTAACAAAACTAGTTTCGTCGAATTCTGAGACCGTTGGAAAAATGGCCATTTTCCAGTCGATTAAAATCAACTGAAACTGGTCAAACGCGTTTTCCTTTGCCACGCTCACATATTGATTCCAAAAATTTTTGAAATTTGGAATCTAGCAATAATTTGACATCACGGATCAAACAAAAGTGGTTTCGTCAAAATCTGAGGTCGTTTGCAAAATTCCCATTTTTAAGGGCCTGAATTCCATAGCGACTATTCAGAATTTTCAACTGGACATATCTTTTGATTCCCGCTATGAAATCTCAATTTTTCGGATTCGTTGGAAAGATATTATCAATTAGATCCTAATGTTTTTGGTTTCACTAAAATCTGGTTTGTTTTGCACCCGGTACATTCAATTGAAGTTTGAAATCGAATTATCGAACTACCGCGCCATTTTCAATTCTATTTATAATCATATATAATTATTTATATTCTAACGACGACGTATATAATATATACGTTCGAATTATATTCAAAATAAATTTCTCGTCGATATTATTTAAAATAATTCATTTTAAATGTTCAAAATTCGCTAAAATTGCCAAAATAAAAATTTTAAACTGGCCCAGATTTTCGGGTTGTTACAGTTACCGTCTGTTCGGGTGGTAAAGGCCCAATTACTAGTGTACACCTTATGCTACATTCTGCTTCTGTCTGTTTCTGATCGGGTGGTAAAGGCCCGTTACTAGCGTGGAAATTATTCAGTACCTGTTTCTGTTTCAGTTTAGACATTAGGGTGACACCTAATTCTGTTATACTAGTATTAGTGCAGAGAAGTGTAAAGCAATAGCTTATATCATTCTGTTCTTCTGTCATATCTGCTACATCTGTTACAGTTATCTCTCATCCAGTTTTATTTTCATGTCATGTTATTATTATCTGTTCATAACTGAAAATCACTGGACTTGCCAGACTTTTGTCTGGCCCTTGTTGTTTCGCCTCCTTTCTTCCGTTTCTCCCCCCCCCCCCCCCAGGTTTTGTAGAAGGGAATACTCTAGCTTGATCCAGTTATCTTCCGCTTGTAGTGCTTAAAGTATGGCTTGTCTTCTTCTGTGGGGATTACTATTTTAAACTATGCATTCTGAAGGCTTTTGTACAAGACTGATATTTTGTACTTGAATTCTGATATTGTGATATGAAAGGATGTAACCAAGCTTCTGTTGAAATAAAGTTATAAATTTTTCAAGTACTGTTTTATCTGTCTTGAAAGTTTCTATTCCGTTTACTAAAATGCTCCACCAAAGTTAAGGCATTCCCTTTGTGAGTGACCTTAACGGAGGTGGGGTGTTACATTTGATTTCTTTTATTTTAAAAATACATTGAAATCATGTTACTAGAATTTTTTTGTGTGTCTGTAAATATAGTACATTTAACAAAGACAAAGGAGTAAGATGAAAGGGCGCATCTAGTTTTGAAAACATTTAAGAATGAAAAACAAAAATTTACTAATTACATTAAAGAAAATACTGAATTTTAATAATAACAAAATTTCTCATTTTCCTAACTAAAGCGGAAAAGAATGCATTTTTTATGTGTTCTTGTCTTTTTTGTTATGCTGAATTCAAAACAAGGCAAATTACCCATACTTAGGTAATAAAAAATGAAAATTAAGATGAAATCATTATCTTGAAGCATTGTATAAGCTTTCTCTTTAAAGTTTATCTTACATGTATATTTTTTACGTTATTATTTCTTCGATCTCTTATTCCATCATTAAAACTAATTCTACAGTTTCAATGGGAATAGTCAAATTTGTCTTTATAATTAAGATTGTATTCTTATTCAATCAATCCAGACATCGTGAAATCATACAAACGCTTTTGTGTTTGGTTAGATTCATCAAATTGTCGATATTTTCTTCATCAAATTATGTATGAGGGTGTAATAACCCTAGATTTGCGATTATCAGTAATCATGATTAATGAATTATAGTGAGGAGCTTAAATAGTTAATTAAGAACCAAATTTAATTTAGCTGATAATTTAAATAATTATCTATGGCGGATTTTATTTGTGTCTAGGTTATTTTTGGAATTTGGAGAAAATTTCAGTATTTAATCATTAAGGTGATTAAATAGCAAGTCTACAGAAATATATTGAAGATTTAGAGTTAAATTGAAGAAAACAAATAATAAAGGGGAAGTACTAGGGTTTATTCAAAATTAAAGTAAATAAGCTTTGAAATGTGAAAATAAAGTTGAGAAAAGTTTATAATATACGAAGTTTGATTAAATAAGGATTTACAAGATTCATATTATGCATCTTGCAACAAATTTCAATATACATGTGTGTACAATGGTCTTAGTATAAAATTATGTGTTTTAAATATTTTGTGTCGAAAATAAAATGAAAAATGTGAATATTGATGATAAATCAATATTTATGTGTCAGAATAAGTTTTATTATGATCATACAAATTATTTATATGAAATAATGGAATTTGTGAAATTTTGGTGTATGTTTTACATTAAAGAATAAAATGTACAATTCTAATGAAAAATGTGAATTTATGGGTTAACATGTTAAAATATGTGTTAATCTAGGGCTGGAAATTAAAATCGAGAACCAAAAAACCGATTCGAAACCACCCAAAAAGACCCGAACCAATCTGATGGGTCTCAGATCAGGTCTAGGAAATGAAAAATACAATTAAGATCCGATCAGAAAGATCCAACCAAAAAGCGTTGAAATATATGTATTTTTAGTGTTATTATCCAATGGAATCCGACCCGAACTAAATTTTGAAAGGTATAATTTAGATTGACAAAACCTGACCCGCCTAAAACCGAGACCCGTCAGGTCTGATTGTCATCCCCAGTTAAATCTTGTTAAAAATGTTTTTTACATGTTTTATAAGTTTTAATAGGCTCAAAACATTATGGTGTGTTTACGTGTGTAAATGAGTAATATATGGCTAACAAAGCATTTCGAGTAACTATTGGCCTATCTAATCTAACTTAACCTAATTAACTAATGCTAAGTCCTAACTTGTTTACCATTAAGCCCAAAATTAAAGATTTGCTTAAGAAAAGCCTAAATACAAGTTTCCAGTACGTACATTTCAAGGAAAAGGAAAAAAAATTCATCTTCCTCCTGTAGAAAAAAACTCCTCCTCTTGAACCCAAATTGCAACCTAAATCTCAAAAGAAAAGAAGAGAAAACTAGTTATTCTAACTTTTACAGGTAAATCTCTACAAATCCATGGATATTTCATCATCAATCTTTGAAAATTGTATCTAATCCGTAAAATCATACTTGTTGTGTCTTGCATGTCTCTATAATATTATTTATAGGTAAGCGTAAATTTGCAATCTTTGCCTCAAATCTTTGCTGCAAGCACTAGTATTCATCCTAAAGGTGAGTTTTCTCACAGTTCTAACTTGTGCAGGCTTTGAATATATTTAGTCTATGAGAAATTGTATCATTTGCAATTTGTTTCTCTGATTTTTGGAGTTATAGTCAAATTGAGCATGACTCCATGTTTGTGGCTATATATCTATTGTTTTCTTCGGCGGAATCCTGTAAAACTTTTTCCAATTGATAAATATGTTGTTCTAGTTTGTGCATATCAATTTAAGACCATTCTAAGATCATTAAATCATGTTTGAAATTTGCAATTGAAAGAGAATTTTGACTTGGGTAAAAACCCATACCGAGGTCAATCCATGCATTTATCTAGGTCGGCCTATAGGTCAACGAATCATATTATGGTCGATTTGTGGTTCGACCTCAGTAGTATTATGGTCGACCCATGTAGTGGATTATGTGCAGCCTGTTTTTCCTGATTGTGTTAGTTTCTGAAGCAATTTATTGCAATGTTTCTTAGAATATTTGCATGATACTCGAATGAATTTTCAAGTGAATTATTTGAATTTTTCCTAGGCTTAATCTTACAATAGACAAGCCAATATTGTCGCCAATTCATACGTCGAATTGGTGAAGTTTCATGTGGTTTTCGTTGATGATTTCATGATATTTCCGACACTGTTCACGCTTTATAAAATGGTTTCAGTAACGAATACATACATACATATATATATATAACGCTTAGAGACAAAGGATTTTTATTGTTTTGGTTTTATAAAAATAAATCGTCTCAAGGTTATACTATATATAAGGATTTTGAAGGAAACAAATCAAATGGTTTCAGAAATGTTTTATAAACTCATTTTCTCAAATCCAAGTATTTTCTATATATAAAACCACATGATTTTGCATTCTTCAAGAAGGCGAGGTTGTGATTAAAACGATGTAATAAGCTGTAATAACCCGGAAAATACGGGCCAATTTAAAATTTTTAAATTGGTGATTTCAAAGGAATTTGAACAATTGAAATAGAATATTTCAATAAAATAGTGGATTAGAAATAGTGAGTCAGTTTGAAAATTTGAATTCAAACTTTGACTGACTGTGAAGGGTGGAAAATATAATGGATTTTAGCAATACCAAAAATATTTAAATCTGTTTATCAATACCTTTCTAACGAATCTGAAAAATCGAAGTTTCATAACGGGAATCAAAAGTTATGGCCGAATGAATTTTCAGAAAGGTCGCTATATAGAATATATAGCCCTGGAAAATTGATATTTTGCAAACGACCTCGGAATTCGACGAAACCACTTTTGTTGGGTCCGGGATGTCAAATCATTGCTAGGTTTCAAATTTCATAATTTTTGAGGCTAGTATGTGAGCGTGGCAAAAGAAAATGTGTTTGGTCAATTTCTGTTAAATTGGATCGACCAGAAAATGGCCATTTTTCAAACGATCTCAGAATTCGACGAAACTAGTTTTGTTGGGACCGTAGCGTCAAAACATAGCTAGATTTATTTTTCTGGAATTTTTCGAATCAGTTTGTGGCCCTGGCAAATTGAAATGTACGTTCAAAGTTAAAAATTAAATGTTTTATACTTTAATTTGGAAAATAACAGACTGTAACAGTCGAATTGGCCAACGAAACATATCCCATTGTGTCTGGAATGGGGGTATTTAGCTAGGGACGACAGTCGTTGGACTTGAAAAGGAGTTCGTTGGAGAAAACACTATTTAAAAATATAATATATATATCGGCCAATCAGAATTTTTCTTTCATAAATTAAAAAAAATAAAATAACCCCATAACCCTCGAACCAACGGTGAAAACCCGATCCCTGCTTCTCCCTCAAATCGCCGCCAACTCTGCCACTTCCAGCCACCACCACCGTTCGCCTCGTCTCCCCCTCCTCTTTAAATCCGACCCACCCACGACTGCCACCATCGCCTCCTCTGCCTGAATCGAGCGCCCAAAGTCCAACCCTTCCCAGCGCCGCCGCCGACGCCACCGACCACCGAGCTGCACCAAACCACCACCGACAGGACCGCCGCTCGAAGCTCTTCCACGTCCAACTCCCTGATCGTCATCTAAGTCAACGGATTTCGCGATAAATGCAACCCTAGTTTCGAACCAAATAGAAAGGTGAGTCCTTTTTGATGTCTGCACTTTGAAAAATCATATCTTTTTGGTGTGTTGACGAAATTCGATGAAACAGGAAACATCGGGACCGCAAGGAAGCTCTCTACCACATAGAAGAAGCCGCGGATTTTTCTGAGTCATCTACGATTTTTAACACTCCAAAAACCAATGTGAGAAATCTAAATTAATTGAATTTGAATGGAAAATGTCGTGTATAAATTATATTAGCGAAATATAAATTACACACGTGTTGTATACCTCATGTACATGCGTGGTGTAAGCTATATAAGCGAAGTATGAATTATACATGCATAGAATAATTGATATATGTGTTGAAATGCAAGTGAAATATTGCAATAATAAATATATATATATATACTCCCCTCGTCCACAAACCATGGACGATATTTATTGTTGTGAATTGGTGTGAAATATTGGATGAAAAATACGAATGGTTGAATAATTGTTTGTGGTTGATATTGTTTGGTTGTGGTTGAAAAATACCCATTGGTGATTGAAATGAATTGGAAATATTTGTGGAAATAAAAATAAAACATGCCGCCTGCGTGCGAATTAGATGTATGAATCCCCATTGTCAAAAACCGCGAGATTTTAAGGTAGAGCGAGGAGCCGTACTAGGGACGGTGCCGGTTTTAACTACCCTGTCGTTATGCTGCCGAAATTTTGAATAATCTTTATGTGTTAGAATAATTTTCATATGTTGAAATTATTTTCATGCGTTGAAATTAAAGTTATATGTTGAAACTATATCCATGTGTGGAAATGTTCATGTGTTGAAAAGTGATGTGTGAAAATTAAATTCATTTGTGAATGAATGAAGTGTCTAAACAATAAAAATCACCTTTTTATAGTATATATGAAGTATGAAAAATATTCGCCTTATATAAATAGTTTCAACAATAAAAATTCCATCTTTCTAATATGAACAACATAAATAAAATATCCATGTGTGGAAATGCTCATGTGTTGAGAAGTGTGTGTAGTGGAAAAGTTCATGTGTTGAATAAAAAGATCGAACAATAAAAATTACATTTTTATTGAAACTATGAAGTGTTGAAAACATCCATTTGTCGAATAAATATTTTAAATGATAAAAATATCATTTTTATCATGTATGTGATATGCTAAAGATATGCGGACGTTGAAATAAATATTTGTGAAGAAATATTATTTTTAACATCCATAGGAACTAAATAAAATAGTCATGTGTTGAAATCTATTTTAGTTCGCCAAAATTATCATCTTTGAAATGTGAAGTGTTAAAAATAGCCACTTGTTCAAATAAATATTCATGAGTTGAAATATACATTAATTAGCTAATGATATGATTTTAGCCTATGCATGCAACATTAGAACGAATGGTGTTTTTAAACCAAAGTAAATCAAATATGAAGTGGAATGGAAAATGATAAGTGATAAAAATTGTATATATGTACATGCATATTTATTGAACAGGTTATAGCAAAGGGGCTAGAGAAGAGGAATAAAATTTTGTGCCCGACAAATAGGTACACATTTACTGTTTTGTTTGGGTGATGATTTTATGAGCCTGTTGGCTAGCCGCTTGTCCTTTTCTTTTTCTTTTTGATATGAGACGTCCGTGTGGATATTTGGGAATTTTCCCAGCCTCTCCCGTACAAAGGAGGTTATGGCGAAATTTTCCAAAATTTAAAGGTGTTAGTGAAATAATTGAAGTGAAAACGATATAGGAATTTTTGAATGAACTATATTTATATAAATATATAAATATAAATAAAATTAAAACGAAACGTGGTCGTGTAGTTCGTGTTTTGAAACCGTGATTTCAAATGACTAGTGCGGGAAATCCGACCATTGGATTTTCCCGAAACCGCAACCGTTGGGTTCGCCTTGGAAATATCTTTCCCACGGCACCAAATTTGTGAAGATCCGACGGTTGGATTGCCTGGAATGTTTAATTCAAATCTGAAGAAAAACAGCGCCAGAAACGATTATATATATATATATAATTAAATTAAATCGAATAACGACGCTGTAGTTCGTAAATTGAAATCGTAACTTCAAATGGCTAGTGTGGAAGATCCAACTGTCGGATTTTCCCAAAGCTAAAACCGTTGGATTCGTTTTGAAATGACCTTCCTAATGATATAAAATTTGTGAAGATCCAACGGTTAGATTTTTAGATATGTGTAAAACAAAATTAGTGAAAAACAACGCCAGTGCATCGGCAAGACCTGAAACGTCGTTTAATTAAATATGGTCGTTTTAAATTAAATAAAAATGGCAATATATCGTTATAAAATACTATAGACGATATAGAGTGGAAATAAACCAATTTCGTTGTGTTTGCTTGATATGTGATGGTTGAATGTATTTAACATGAGAATTACAACTAAAGGACTGAAATGTGAATGTTGAATAGTCCAACCATGTGATAAATTGATTTGAAAATCTAAATATACGTGGGTTATTTGAAAAGGCCGAGTTCATCTCATTTCAAATAATTGATCGACGTTGAGAAGTCGAAGAGTCGAAGACGGTTGAAGACCGACGATATTCACATCGGATGGATGGGCGCTACTGATGCTCGTGATTGGAGTAGCTACCATGAAGGAACTGAAGTAGTAGCCGTCCAAACATACTGTTGATTGTACGGATATGCGAGGAATTGGTGCCTCCAGTTTCGTTCAGACCCAGAACGGACTTATAAATGGACTATGTGTCTGACATTGGATTTTGTTCTGTGCTGATTGATCTCTGTTAAATATATATCTGTTTGGCGGCGGAGAATTTATTCTCTTGCTTAACGCCCTTCTTTGAGACGTACGAGCTCAGAGGTTATGTATTGATAGAAATCAGTCGCATGGAGTGGATTGCCTGTGTGGCACGCCTAAGTGGCATATGATCAAGGCTTTTGTTGCAAAGCAAAGTCTTGTGGTTGATGATCAAATCATGGTCTGTGTTACGTAGCTTTGTGTATAACGTGAATTCGCGAGCCTCACACCCCGATATGAGTCAAAAACGGGAGACGGACCGCTGGGAGAGCACGACGTTTCTTTCTAGCTATGGTGGTGTCAGTGACCTACCAGCCCTGACATTATATATACTTTTCACCTGTGTGGTTGTTGGAATGCGAGGCGCCTCGATTATAGGTCTGTAAGGACCGGGAAACGTGTGTTCAGGAATTGCCAATCCTCAAAAGTAAGAGAGGACCGGCCCAGCCGATTCCAAGGATCATAGTGGGGTCCTGGGACATTTGCTAGAGTGTCTCGAACGGAGAGGAGCTTGCCCCTTGCCTCGACTCATGAAGGAATCCAATTTCCAATACGAAATATGCGAATGTGATTGTATTACTAGTATGGCGACATAGTAGATGGTAGCTATGCCGCCTAGGATTGATATTTATGATTGAATTTGCTTTTGAAACATATATGCACTAGTAATAATATCAAACACTTTTGTTTTATTCGTATGAAGCATTTTTGGCCATTATAAGGTAAAACTCTATCCTTCGGCTTGCGTTGCATTGTGTGATGGGACCTGAGTCTTATAATGGCTTCATTTTATAAAAGCATTGCGATGATTTAATCATTTACTTTATTTCATGCACTAGCACTAATTGGAGTAAACCCGTTCCGCGGAAGTGGCGTGGTCCTTTGATTTGCCTTATTATTGTTGTTAATAAGTTAAGTAGATTTCTCCTACCAGTCCCATGACTGACTCGTAGTTTGTTTCACCTTGCAAACTCGGGTGCCCTCATTTTCACACGGGCAGCCTAGTTACAGGTTTCTGACGCACTTTTGGCTCATGGCGAGGCTTGACTACACCGTGCTGACTTGGATTTTCTCCGCCATTATTGTATCTATATTATGATTCCGCCATTGGCGATGTAGACTGATATTTATTTTGCGTACTCTTTATGTATGATTCCGCCTCAGGCGATGATGACTGATTATGTATCATTATGCACTAAGTTGTATCATGTACTGTGTTCTCTGATGTGATGATATCTATATGATTCTGCTGTCATATGTGTGTAAATTATTCTATTTTCTGTTTATGCTATTATCTGTGATCTGCTAATGATGATTAATGTGTTATATTCCAATGATTATCCTTAACACCATGTCACGGGGTTTTGGGATCGTCACAGCTGGTATCAGAGCTTTGGTTAACCTTAGTTCTAGAGTCTAACACATTAAACACTTCGTCAAAATAGAATCAGTAGTATTCTAAGGTGAGTCGCTCATTAGAGATAGGACTAGTAAAGTCCTAGAATGAGCTGAGCAAAATACCAAAAACAATTTCGTCAGTCCATCGTTATCTTTCCGTAAATTTTCTGCTTAATCATGCAATAAACTATCATTTCTATTAGCTGACTCTTTTCTTGCTTATACAGAATTTGAAAAATGGCTACCAGAGCAGCCGCCGCTAGAGGAGGCCGTGCCGGCCGTGGCAGAGGAAGGGGAGAAGCCCCAGTTCAAGAAGGACCTT
Organism: Allium sativum; assembly: GCA_030737875.1. Classification (NCBI taxonomy): domain Eukaryota; kingdom Viridiplantae; phylum Streptophyta; class Magnoliopsida; order Asparagales; family Amaryllidaceae; genus Allium; species Allium sativum. The sequence continues at coordinate 602,282,355 of CM060916.1, read as the reverse complement.
TGATACAACCTCCGGCCGCTCAATACTTCGAGCTAGACCGTGTAGCTAAGAGATATAAAAACCTAGGAGGCATGACCTTCTGGGGAACTGGCACAGTAATAGAGGCCCTTGCATGGCTCAAAACATGCGAGAAAATTCTTGAAGGCCTAAGGCTTGGAGACCAAGATAAAGCTATTATGGGCGCCTGGCTTATGCAGGAACAAGTTGAACTATGGTGGGAATCTCTCACCGCCGGGAATAGAGAAGCTGGAAGAACATGGGATGGATTCAAAGAACTCTTCAAGGAGAAATATGTCCCAGAACAAGCTCTAGAACGAATGCACGATGACTTCTCCCACCTCCAGCAGGGGGATCTTTCCGTGCAGGATTATCTGAATAAATTTACACTGTTGTCGCCCTATGCTCCGGAGCTCGTCGCCACTGCAAAGTCCAAAAATAAGAGGTTTATCCTTGGGCTAAAGCGACAGTATCATGATAGAGCCATGGCCCATGTCAAGCTGGAATTTAACGAACTGGTGGAAATGACATGCAACTACGAAGACCTTGACCATAGGCATCTGGAGCAGGATCGCGCTAGAAGCCAAGCCGGGAACAAACGCAAGCCTGTTGCGAATCAAGCTGAGTCAAGCCAAGCAGCATCTTCCAAACCTCAGACTGGGAAGCCGCCAAGAGGGAGCTGCTTTAACTGTGGCAAAGTGGGGCACTACTCTAATGTGTGCACAGCCCCGAAGAGGCAGAAGACAAATTCACAAGGTTCAAGCTAGGGTTCTCAGAACCCTCGCTCCTGCTTTAATTGCCGCAAGACAGATCATCTAGTCAAAGACTGTCCTTTGCTGAAGAAGGCCATAGTAGCTCACGTGTATGACGGGTCGAGCCCGCCAGCTGCTTCCGATGGAGCAGGTAAACCCAATGTGTTAGGAGGTACCCTTACAATTAAAAAGATTCTTGTTTCTGTATTGTTTGACACAGGTGTGTCGCGTAGTTTTATTGCTAGTAACACAGTGCACAAATTAAAGTTAAAACAGCAAAAGCTTAAAGATTCGGTTGGTGTACATAATCCGATAGGAGGATCTCTCATTCTCAGTTCATAATGTAAAGTACCTGCTTCTTTTTCTCGATACAAGTTTCCCTTTGATTTAATCGTTATGGATTTTCCTGAATTCGATATCATTCTCGGGATGGATTGGTTAACGAAATACGAAGCCGAAGTGAATTGTGTGGAAAGAATCGTTAAAATTCGAACGAAGCTTGGATATATTACGGTACCCTGTCATAGTTTGAATCCAAATAGAGAAGAATTTTAGTCGGCATTAGAAGTTATCCCCACTTCCTTGGAAAAAATTCCGATTGTAAGAAACTACGCGAATGTGTTTGAAGAAGTTGAAAACTTACCTTCGCAAAGAGAAATAGAATTCCGAATCGATCTAATTCCCAATGCCAGACCAGTGGTACATCCAATTCGCAGAATGACTCCGAAGGAAAAAGAAGAATTAGGCGATCAAACTCGTCAACTGTTGTGGAAGGGTCTAATTAGACCTAGTTTTTCTAATTGGGGTGCAGCTGTTGTGTTTGTCCCAAAGTCAGACGGTACTCTTCGATTATGCGTTGATTACCGAGACCTCAACAAACAGACGCTCAAAAACAAGTATCCATTACCCCGCATCGATGATTTGCTAGACCAGTTGAATGGGGCGAAAGTATTTTCCCGAATGGACCTAGCTACAGGTTTTCATCAATTGAGAATAGCAGAAGAGTGTGTTCCTTTGACAGCTTTCAGAGGTCCAGACATATTTTATGAATGGTTAGTAATGTCGTTCGGCCTATGCAACGCTCCAACATACTTTGTCGATATAATGAATAAAGTGTTCAGGGGAGTTCTGAATAAATTTGTCCTCGTATTCATCGATGATATTTTAATCTACTCCAAATCAAAACCCGAGCATGAAAAACACTTAGAACAAGTATTGGAGATTCTAAGGAAGAACGTCTTCAAAGCCAAATTCTCTAAATGTGTCTTCTGGCAAGAAGGAGTGAAATTTCTTGGCCATGTCGTGTCAGAGAAAGGGATTTCTGTTGACCCAAGCAAAATAACAGCGATTCAAGACTGGAAACAACCCACTACTCCCACAGAAGTTAGAAGTTTTATGGGGTTGGCTAGTTATTATCGAAAGTTCGTTAAGGATTTTTCGAAGATATCCGGTCCGTTAACGAAGCTCACGAAGAAGCATGAGAAGTTTAAGTGGACTTCCGACTGTGAAGAAGCTTTCCAGGAATTGAAATCGAAACTGACCACTGCTCCAGTGTTAACCATTATTGATGGCAATCAGGATTTAACGGTTTGGACAGATGCTTCTATTAGAGGACTTGGTGCAGTGTTAATGCAAAGAGGCCAAGTAGTCACTTATGCAAGCCGCCAACTGAAACCGCATGAGAAGAATTATGTAACTCATGATCTTGAGTTGCTAGCTATCGTTTTTGGGTTGAAAATCTGGAGGCATTATTTATTGGGCGAGAAATTTATACTGTACACAGATCATCAATCAAGTATTTATATACCCAGAAAGATCTGAATTTGAGACAGCAGCGTTGGCTAGAATTTCTTGCAGCGTATGATCTTGATATCCTGTATACGCCGAGGAAGGCTAACATTGTAGCGGATGCACTTAGTAGGAAAACCGCAATCATGGCCAATCTTATAATTACACCTGGGTTGATTGATAAGATTTCAGCCCATCAAAAAGACGATGAATTCATTCAGAGAATCAGTCAGAGGGTCAAGGAAGGTGAAACCACAAGTTTCCGTATTGACAATAAGGGGGTTCTCAGGTTAAATAATAGGATTTGCATTCCAAATATTCCAGGCCTTTGAAGAGAAGTGCTAGATGAATGCCATAAATCCAAATTTTGCATCCATCCTGGGGTGAGTAAAATGTACAACGATATCAAACGCACTTTCTGGTGGAGGGCAATGAAGAGGGATATTTCTTTGTATGTTAGCAGATGCCCTACTTGTCAATTGGTCAAGAGCGATCAACAGAAGCGAGCTGGATTGTTGCAACCGTTGGAAGTCCCAGGTTGGGAATGGGAACAGATTTCCATGGATTTCATATATGGTTTGCCGCGAACCAAGAAAGGTAATGACAGCATTTGGGTAATCGTAGATCGCTTCACGAAGACTGCCCATTTTATACCTGTCAGATCTAATAGAACCGCTCAAAGTCTAGCACAGATATATTTCAAAGAAATTGTTAAGCTGCATGGAATTCCCATCAGCATAGTCAGTGATAGAGACCCAATATTTGCTAGCAAATTCTGGGAGGCTTTCCAGATAGAATTGGGAACGAAACTGAATATGAGCACCGCTTATCACCCTCAGACAGATGGCCAAACTGAGCGGGTGAATAGAATTCTAGAAGATTTATTGCGGGCTTGTATAATTGATTTTGGTGGGTCATGGGAAGATCACTTGCATTTGGCAGAATTCTCATATAACAATAGCTATCAAGCAAGTTTGGGAATGTCGCCATTTGAAGCATTATGTGGCAGACCGTGCAGATCTCCAGCATGTTGGGTAGAACCTGGCAACAGACTTGTGTTAGGACCCGATATGATTAGGGAAGCATCTGATAAAGTCGACTTCATCAAAAATCGATTGAGAACCGCACAAAGACGACAGAAAAGTTATGCAGACTCTAGAAGAAGAGATTTGACATTTGTTGTTGGTGATCATGTTTATTTGAAAGTTTCTCCGATGAGAGGAGTAATCAGATTTGGCAAAACTGGGAAGTTGGCACCGAGATTTATTGGTCCCTTTCCTATACTCGAACGAATTGGAACTCTTGCTTATAGGGTTCAATTACCAGATTGGTTGCCTGGAGTACATGATGTATTTCACATATCTCAACTTAGAAGACATGTGCATGATCCAGATCTTGTTGTAGAAGAAGCAGCGCAACAGGATATAGACATAACTCCAGAATTAGCCCTCAGAAGAGAGCCATTAAAGATTGTTGGCAAAGGAACTAGAGAACTAAGAAGCAAAAAGGTTCATTTAGTTAAAGTGCAGTGGAGAAGTGATCCTAGAGACTATACTTGGGAGACTGAGGAAAGCATTAAGCAAGCTTACCCCAAATGCAGAGTGGACATCTCTGACTAACTCCGGTGCAAGGTACCTTTACAATACTTTGCATTTACATTTTGTTTCCTACTTTACTGTTGTTTCCTTTTCGAGGACGAAAAGTTTTAAGTGGGGGAGATTGTAATAACCCGGAAAATACGGCCCAATTTAAAAATTTTAAATTGATGATTTCAAAGGAATTTGAACAATTGAAATAGAATATTTCAATAAAATAATGGATTAGAAATAGTGAGTCAGTTTGAAAATTTGAATTCAAACTTTGACTGACTGTGCAGGGTGGAAAATATAACGGATTTTAGCGAAACCAAAAATATTTAAATCTGTTTATCAATACCTTTCTAACGAATCTGAAAAATCGAAGTTTCATAACGGGAATCAAAAGTTATGGCCGAATGAATTTTCAGAAAGGTCGCTATATAGAATATATAGCCCTGGAAAATTGATATTTTGCAAACGACCTCGGAATTCGACGAAACCACTTTTGCTGGGTCCGGGATGTCAAATTATTGCTAGGTTTCAAATTTCATAATTTTTTAGGCTAGTATGTAAGCGTGGCAAAAGAAAATGTGTTTGGTCAATTTCTGTTAAATTGGATCGACCAGAAAATGGCCATTTTTCAAACGATCTCAGAATTCGACGAAACTAGTTTTGTTAGGACCGGAGCGTCAAAACATAGCTAGATTTATTTTTTTGGAATTTTTCGAATCAGTTTGTGGCCCTGGCAAATTGAAATGTACGTTCAAAGTTAAAAATTAAATGTTTTATACTTTAATTTGGAAAATAACTGACTGTAACAGTCGAATTGGCCAACGAAACATATCCCATTGTGTCTGGAATGGGGGTATTTAGCTAGGGACGACAGTCGTTGGACTTGAAAAGGAGTTCGTTGAAGAAAACACTATTTAAAAATATAATATATATATCGGCCAATCAGAATTTTTCTTTCATAAATTAAAAAAAATAAAATAACCCCGTAACCCTCGAACCAACGGCGAAAACCCGATCCCCGCTTCTCCCTCAAATCGCCGCCGACTCTGCCACTTCCAGCCAACGCCACCACCACCGTTCGCCTCGTCTCCCCCTCCTCTTTAAATCCGACCTACCCACGACCGCCACCATCGCCTCCTCTGCCTGAATCGAGCGCCCAAAGTACAACCCTTCCCAGCGCCGACGCCGACGCCACCGACCACCAAGCTGCACCAAACCACCACCGACAGGACCGCCGCTCGAAGCTCTTCCACGTCCAACTCCGTGATCGTCATCTAGGTCAGCGGATTTCGCGATAAATGCAACCCTAGTTTCGAACCAAATAGAAAGGTGAGTCCTTTTTGATGTCTGCACTTTGAAAAATCATATCTTTTTGGTGTGTTGACGAAATTCGATGAAACAGGAAACATCGGGACCACAAGGAATCTCTCTACCACATAGAAGAAGCCGCGGATTTTTCTGAGTCATCTACGATTTTTAACACTCCAAAACCAATGTGAGAAATCTAAATTAATTGAATTTGAATGGAAAATGTCGTGTATAAATTATATTAGCGAAATATAAATTACACACGTGTTGTATACCTCATGTACATGCGTGGTGTAAGCTATATAAGCGAAGTATGAATTATACATGCATAGAATAATTGATATATGTGTTGAAATGCAAGTGAAATATTGCAATAATAAATATATATATATATATACTCCCCTCATCCACAAACCATGGACGATATTTATTGTTGTGAATTGGTGTGAAATATTGGATGAAAAATACGAATGGTTGAATAATTGTTTGTGGTTGATATTGTTTGGTTGTGGTTGAAAAATACCCATTGGTGATTGAAATGAATTGGAAATATATATGGAAGTAAAAATAAAACATACCGCATGCGTGCGAATTAGATGCATGAATCCCCATTGTCTAAAACCGTGAGGTTTTAAGGTAGAGCGAGGAGCCGTACTAGGGACGGTGCCGGTTTTAACTACCCTGCCGTTATGCTGCCGAAATTTTGAATAATCTTTATGTGTTAGAATAATTTTCATATGTTGAAATTATTTTCATGCGTTGAAATTAAAGTCATATGTTGAAACTATATCCATGTGTGGAAATGTTCATGTGTTGAAAAGTGATGTGTGAAAATTAAATTCATTTGTTAATGAATGAAGTGTCTAAACAATAAAAATCACCTTTTTATAGTATATATGAAGTATGAAAAATATTCGCCTTATATAAATAGTTTCAACAATAAAAATTCCATCTTTCTAATATGAACAACATAAATAAAATATCCATGTGTGGAAATGCTCATGTGTTGAGAAGTGTGTGTAGTGGAAAAGTTCATGTGTTGAATAAAAAGATCGAACAATAAAAATTACATTTTTATTGAAACTATGAAGTGTTGAAAACATCCATTTGTCGAATAAATATTTTAAATGATAAAAATATCATTTTTATCATATATGTGATATGCTAAAGATATGCGGACGTTGAAATAAATATTTGTGAAGAAATATTATTTTTAACATCCATAAGAACTAAATAAAATAGTCATGTGTTGAAATCTATTTTAGTTCGCCAAAATTATCATCTTTGAAATGTGAAGTGTTAAAAATAGCCACTTGTTCAAATAAATATGCATGAGTTGAAATATACATTAATTAGCTAATGATATGATTTTAGCCTATGCATGCAACATTAGAATGAATGGTGTTTTTAAACCAAAGTAAATCAAATATGAAGTGGAATGGAAAATGATAAGTGATAAAAATCGTATATATGTACATGCATATTTATTGAACAGGTTATAGCAAAGGGGCTAGAGAAGAGGAATAAAATTTTGTGCCCGACAAATAGGTACACATTTACTGTTTTGTTTGGGTGATGATTTTATGAGCCTGTTGGCTAGCCGCTTGGCTTTTTCTTTTTCTTTTTGACATGAGACGCCCGTGTGGCTATTTGGGAATTTTCCCAGCCTCTCCCGTACAAAGGAGGTTATGGCGAAATTCTCCAAAATTTAAAGGCGTTAGTGAAATAATTGAAGTGAAAACGATATAGGAATTTTTGAATGAACTATATTTATATAAATATAAATAAAATTAAAATGAAACGTGACCATGCAGTTCGTGTTTTGAAACCGTGATTTCAAACGACTAGTGCGGGAAGTCCGACCATTGGATTTTTCCCGAAACCGCAACCGTTGGGTTCACCTTGGAAATATCTTTCCAACGGCACCAAATTTGTCAAGATCCGACGGTTGGATTGTCTGGAATGTTTAATTCAAATCTGAAGAAAAACAGCACCAAAAACGATTATATATATATATATAATTAAATTATATCGAATAACGACGCTGCAGTTCGTAAATTGAAATCGTAACTTCAAATGGCTAGTGTGGAAGATCCGACCGTCGGATTTTCCCAAAACTGAAACCGTTGGATTCGTTTTGAAATGACCTTCCTAATGATATAAAATTTGTGAAGATCCAACGGTTAGATTTTTAGATATGTGTAAAACAAAATTAGTGAAAAACAGCGCCAGTGCATCGGCACGACCTGAAACGTCGTTTAATTAAATATGGCCGTTTTAAATTAAATAAAAATGGCGATATATCGTTATAAAATACTATAGACGATATAGAGTGGAAATAAACCAATTTCGTTGTGTTTGCTTGATATGTGATGGTTGAATGTATTTAACATGAGAATTACAACTAAAGGACTGAAATGTGAATGTTGAATAGTCCAACCATGTGATAAATTGATTTGAAAATCTAAATATATGTGGGTTATTTGAAAAGGTCGAGTTCATCTCATTTCAAATAATCGATTGACGTTGAGAAGTCGAAGACGGTTGAAGACCGACGATCTTCACATCAGATGGATGGGCGCTACTGATGCTCATGATTGGAGTAGCTACCATGAAGGAACTGAAGTAGTAGCCGTCCAAACATACTGTTGATTGTACGGATATGCGAGGAATTGGTGCCTCCGGTTTCGTTTAGACCCAGAACGGACTTGTAAATGGACTGTGTGTCTGACATTGGATTTTGTTCTGTGCTGATTGATCTCTGTTAAATATATATTTGTTTGGCGGTGGAGAATTTATTCTCTTGCTTAACGCCCTTCTCTGAGACGTACGAGCTCAGAGGTTATGTATTGATAGAAATCAGTCGCATGGAGTGGATTGCCTGTGTGGCACGCCTAAGTGGCATATGATCAAGGCTTTTGTTGCAAAGCAAAGTCTTGTGGTTGATGATCAAAGCATGGTCTGTGTGACGTAGCTTTGTATATAACGTGAATTCGCGAGCCTCACACCTCGGTATGAGTCATAAACGGGAGACGGACCGCTGGGAGAGCACGACGTTTCTTTCTAGCTATAGTGGTGTTAGTGACCTACCAGCCCTGACATTATATATACTTTTCACCTGTGTGGTTGTTGGAATGCGAGGCGCCTCGATTATAGGTCTGTAAGGACCGGGAAATGTGTGTTCAGGAATTGCCAATCCTCAAAAGTAAGAGAGGACCGGCCCAGCCGATTCCAAGGATCATAGTGGGGTCCTGGGACATTTGCTAGAGTGTCTCGAACGGAGAGGAGCTTTCCCCTTGCCTCGACTCATGAAGGAATCCAATTTCCAATACGAAATATGCGAATGTGATTGTATTACTAGTATGGCGACATAGTAGATGGTAGCTATGCCGCCTAGGATTGATATTTATGATTAAATTTGCTTTTGAAACATATATGCACTAGTAATAATATCAAACACTTTTGTTTTATTCGTATGAAGCATTTTTGTCCATTATAAGGTAAAACTCTATCCTCCGGCTTGCGTTGCATTGTGTGATGGGACCTGAGTCTTATAATGGCTTCATTTTATAAAAGCATTGCGATGATTTAATCATTTACTTTATTTCATGCACTAGCACTCATTGGAGTAAACCCGTTCCGCGAAAGTGGCGTCGTCCTTTGATTTGCCTTATTATTGTTGTTAATAAGTTAAGTAGATTTCTCATACCAGTCTCATGACTGACTCGTAGTTTGTTTCACCTTGCAAACTCGGGTGCCCTCATTTTCACACGGGCAGCCTAGTTACAGGTTTCTGACGCACTTTTGGCTCATGGCGAGGCTTGACTACACCGTGCTGACTTGGATTTTCTCCACCATTATTGTATCTGTATTATGAGTCCGCCATTGGCGATGTAGACTGATATTAATTTTGCGTACTCTTTATGTATGATTCCGCCTCAGGCGATGATGACTGATTATGTATCATTATGCACTAAGTTGTATCCTGTACTGTGTTCTCTGATGTGATGATATCTATATGATTCCTCTGTCATATGTGTGTAAATTATTCTATTTTCTGTTTATGCTATTATCTGTGATCTGCTAATGATGATTAATGTGTTATATTCCAATGATTATCCTTAACACCGTGTCATGGGGTTTTGGGATCGTCACATAAGCTGTGCGGTATGGAAATATATTGGTTCATTATATCATTCAATTTCGGACTTGTCCAATTGAAACTATTATTCTCAGATTTGATTTAGCTATTTTATATGTGAAACTAGCTAACGAATGCTAAATCGGTCAGTGAGAGTGTATGAAATGGGGCGTACCATTACTTTTGTCTGGATTACTATTTGGGAGTTTATGACATATTCTGAGATATTTCGAGTACTAGAACTTTGAGTCATCTGAGATATTTAGACCTTCTCATCATCCGAGACATTTAGTCTTTACGACCGTTGAGTCATATGAGATATTTATGATTTTTGGGCCATCTAAGGAGGGTACCATATATATATATATATATACACACACACACAGACACACACACATATATATATATAAGCAACATCCATCTGAGTTATACACGTGAAATATTGCTTCGGTTTGCTATTTAAGTCATGGATCCAATCCGAGTTATTTTCTAGATTTTACTATTTATGATTTCTAGATTTTGAGATTTCTAGAAATTTCTTTACGATTTTACTATTCTAAGTTCATCACCGTTATATATATACAACCTGAGGCTTTCCGAGGACTATCAAATAGGTCTAAACCGAGAAAAGAAAAGAAAGAAAGTTAAGAACAGAAGAAAAGAAGAAGAACCAAATAGATCAACAATATACAGAGTCTCACATCGCAGCGGAACAAAATATAATATAGAAATAAATATTTGTTGAGATCTTGAAAAATACTTACAATCATCAGAGTAAAGTGAACATTCAACATTTGTGGATAGCTATAACAGCTTGCCCTCATTTACAATGCATAACGGAAAAAATAACTATATACGTATCATACGTCTGAACTCCTTCAGCTCGTCTCCTGAAATTCGTAGCATCTTATCCTAAACTTGTAGAACACGGTCTGACTTGAGCATTACAAACGCCATGGATCAATCCGATGAACCAACGTGAGAAAAACTCACTAATTATTGGTAACATTCAACTGATTTTACTTTTCAGAAAAAACTTCTTTCGAAACAAATGGATAATCGTAAGACCAGTTCACACATAAACATGCACAGTTTTTGCCTTATGATAACCCAAAACATTTTGAAATCATATCTAAACTGATATTACAATAGTGTCTAAATCAAACAAATAACCATCTAGCAGAACGCTTGGATCTCACGCTCTACATACATAGTCTATAATAAAAGAACCGTGGGCTCTTATTGTTGAATGGATTCCAATTACAACAAGGTATGAGACCACCTTTCGACAGTGTATCTCTAGAGAAAATATACTAAGGTTCAACAAGAACTTCTTGCAACCCTGGTTAAATATGACCGGCCCTCATTTCGCTTGAGTATTCTGAATATATTGTCACCCTACAACTGCCCATCTACCATATTCCCGGGAAATACAGAAACGAAAGAAGAACAAATAAAATTTCTCTAGATGGTGACAATACACACTAATGGGAGCGACCCACATAGCCATGCGACCTATCCTATTTTATACCATTTCCCAGTTGATGAGGTTTGAGGTTACAATTACCTTTTTAAGATAGCACACCACCATTCACTTTGAATGCCACATCGTCAGATTCGCCAGAAAATCACTAATTGACGTCCAAAAAAATATTCTGGGTGTTAAGCTAAGAGAAAGTATCTTCTCCGCCACCAGCAGAAATACATTTGGAGAAATCATCGTACGTGACCCCTTTGGAAATACTGTCAGACATCCATCCATACAAGTTGTCCTGCGACTGGACAAACCAAAGGCACCCTCCTACCACATCCTAGGAATCACCATATAGATCAGTAGCGAGTAAGCCTTGCATTCAGTAGATTCCAACCATGACAAAATCACAATATATCTCCACGAGCTACCCAATGATTGTAAGTAATTCTTCCGTTTTATGAAAATCTATGGTCTTCGAATACTCCTTCTCGATCAATGTCCGATGTCTTCAACTTCTACATATTTGATCCCCATCTTTTTGTACAAATAATCGTATAGGCCAGATTTGATAGTCGGTTATTTAACAATCAAATAGACAAACATTCAACCGTAAAAAAATGAATTTACTGATTCAATATTTAGCCTCTTAAATTAATCATTTGTTGATTAGAACTTCTCAATTTTTCCAACATTTGGAATACTCAATTCTCTTTTTATATTAATATAAAAATATAAATCGTTTCATTTTAAAATACTTTAAGAACGTACTTCTCATCTTGGTCATCGGTTCCTAACTATAAACTAGTAAGATAATAACTCCCTATGTATCAACCCTGAAGGCCGGAACCAACATCGGATCGACACTCAGAGAGCATTCAGCTCGACTAATCTTCAGTCAGTTTCTAATTTCCTTAACTTCTAAATGAATAGAAATTCCAAATATCGCTTTAAATGAGATATTTATCTCAACCTATAACCATTTCAAATATTTTACTAAAATATGATTTACAAAACATTTGCTACAACCATTATCTAATATTCCATTAAAGATACAATTTGCAAAACATTTGTTAAATATTAATTCATTTCTAAACTGGAATAAGATTCTCCTTTTAACGATATAGTTTTACAAACCCACTCAATTTTGTTTTAACCTTCATAAGACTAGATTCTATATAGAGTCTTGATTCCATAAATAATCTTTATAAACATCTTTATATGTTTATTACAACTCATCTCGGTTTATTTCAATAACTTCATTCCATTCTAAAATATTCATATATGAATATCATTTGCAAATTCTTTACTATTAATATTCATTATCTATAAATTACATATAAAAATCTTTAATAGAATCTACATTATTATCCGAGTTAGTTCATCTTAAGTCTAGTTAGAATTTATAATTTTAAAACCCTTCCTAACTTTCCATCTAACAATTCCCATTTTTGCACAACAATTTCTTTAAACCCTATTCACCTCAATCGTGAATAAAATTTCTTAATACAAATCCATACTTGACTTATTTAGTCAACTTGATTTCAAACTTGTAAGTTTCAAGTTTCAATTTTATTCATAACTTCTATTTATAGAGCTATTTCATATAATTTTATTTATAATTTTCTTTTGTAATTGTAAAATTCAAATCTATTAAAATATCGGTTTTAAACTCGATTCCACTTCTCTTCCAAATTCACACTCAATTTACATTTTTCCAAATTCTCCATTGATAATTATTTCACTTCGTTAACCAACGTCGCTTATAAAATTGAATTCTCATCTCAATTATTAAAAACAAATCTTTACCTTTTCAATTCTATTTATAATTTCAATTTTTAAATAAACATTTTTGTTTGGGAATGAAGTTTCCTTTAAATACTTTTATATTTTAAATTCTTTTTTAAAATCCATATATTATTTAAGGTATTCAAAAATATCCAAAATCAAGGGCCAGTGTTACTTACACACCAAACATATCATAAATTATCACAGGTTATAAATCAAATCATATATCGATGGAAACAAATAAAATAAAATAAAAATGTTGAGGAATTCAGTTGGATCCCTCCAACCTAGGGAAGGCAATGGGGATCTAGGGTCCAAACCCGCTTGACCTGTCCCTGTTTTGACCCATTTAGGCTCGCCCCATAGGGTCTTTGGGGAGGGTAGACCCGCTGCTCGCTTTTGGAGGTCCGAGTTTAGGGACGGGTCTGGACACAACTAACCCGCCCTAACCCGACCCGCATGATTGAAACATCATTAAAACACTTTATAACTATAATGATTATTAGTTAATCTTCTTAGATATACATGGTTATAACTTGAATATTATATTCTTTCAATCAACAAACTATAATTTTTAATAGTACTAAGTTGCATCAATGATAATCATACAATAAAAATTCATACATTTTGAACTACTATCTTACTACTCATTTTATTATATTCTCTTATCATTGTGAACGCATTATAATATGTATATAATTTATCATTTAGTGATAAAAAATATTAGTATATTAATTTGTGTGCATAAGAACACAATATCACCAGGTTGTGGGGCGAGTTGGTCTACCCTGACCTATATAGGTTTCGGGAATGCGGCGAAACTCCAGACCCGCATCGGGTAGGGTCTGGGGTGGGGTTTAAAATGTCTGGGTCGAGTATGGGGAATGAGAAACCCTCCCCAACCCACCCCATTATCATTCCTACTCCAACCTGTTTTTCATGCATCCATAGATGTTAGACATCATAAATAGTACATATCCTGCATTAAGGCAGGACATCACGGTATAGAAGGTCATCCACTATATATATTGTGGGGCTTACAGGGACTCATCCATTAATATATATATATATATATATATATATCCAATCACCAATATTACACGTACTATATATATAATACTACATATATATGCTATTATTCACTTTATATCAATTAACATATCATTCAGCAAACAAAAATTAAATTTTAACTATTAAAAATTGTTCCTAATAATTTAATTGAGTGAGTTTAACTAAACACGATTTCATTTTTCAAATATCCTGTTAATTTCCATATCGTTGCGGCTACGAATTGTCTCAAATGAAAATTTTACGCCTATGATTAATTGTTTTATTTAACGATTAAACGGTTATTAATTTTAATTAACTTAACAAATAAATAAATTAATCTATGTATTTTTAAATATAATAAAAACGTATACCACGTTGTCTTCGACCAATTATGAAGCGTATCTCCTAAAATCACTGATCGTCTCCACTAAAAACTTCCCCAAAACCCGACTTCTACCACTTCGGCATTTCCCCGAACATCGCAAAGTCAATCTCCATCTCCTTCTAAACACTTAACCCCATTGCTGAACTGCTGTTGCTACATCACCTAGGTTAACCTCGACCTCACTGCAGACCCTTGTCTAGTCCCTACACTGCCTCCTTTTAACCATCAACATCAACATACCGTCATCTTCACCACTACATTCTCTCAACTCCATCAACCTCAATACTGTCCAAATAAGTCTCTACCAAGTGACGACCCTTCCTACATCCACTATCACTCAAAAACACAGACCCAACTTCCCAATATATCTCACTGTCGAACTCCCCAATCCACAAGTTTAACCATCTATACGTTTTAACTCGCTCCATTTCAACCGATCTCATTTTTGGTTACCATTTCACAATAAAAAAAGACCGAACTCCTCATTCACTACACCATCGAACCCCAATACCCTCGTCACCCAGTTCGAACTCACTCCACTCGCCAAAAATAACAGCGGCAACTTCCCTTAAAATTGCAATGCCTTGCTTCCTATCGCGCACCATAATCAAAGTCGGAATCCGCTTTGCAAATCTTCGAACGAACCCATGGCAACTCCACACGAATCCATCGTACTCCTCATTAATACATATGACCGAATCCATTCGAGTCGCACCCCCTTCCTTAATCGTGAATGTTCAGAACGTGTTTGAATTTAGAGTTCTCGATGGTTTTTGAATCGCGATTCACGATTTCAATTTCATTTTTTTAACGGAGGATCGATTTGATTTTTCGATTTATGACTGGGGAAAAAGAAGAGAACGAAGGGAAGAGTGAATTTAAAAGCTTGGTTGGTTTTGGAATGAGCAGATACGAAGGTGGTGTTTGTTTTATAGGTGCAAGCAACAGACAATGCGTACTCACCCTTAAATTATCGATCACTTGGGCTGAAGTTGGAGAACATATCGTGAAAGAAGAGGGCGGCTAAGTTGTAGGTAGTCCTGCGTTTTGTATTAGCTAGGGCGAGTCATGTACATCAGCTTAGAAAGGAAGGAAAAACATTTATATTTTATTTTATTTTAGTTTAATTTGAATCGATATGAATTAATTTAATTCAAATTGTCACATGATTTTGAACTCCTATTCGAGCGTAGCAATCGACATTTCTGGGGTTATACCACTATTCTGAACACACTGAAACAAGTTTCCAAACGTTATTCGATTGTATGGAAGAGATATCAATTAAGATTTACGATTTAAAATTAAAATCAATTTAATTATTCCTAGGTGTTTTATAATCGTACGTTCAATCGATAAATCCAAACGCTACGAAATTCAAATTCTAAAAATAATACACTATTACGGATCCAATGAAATTGGCTTCGTCGAATTCTGAGATCGTTTGAAACATCACTATTTTCACGTATCAATAATATCGATTAAATAATTAATCGATTTCAAACCCTTATGTTTATCGATAAAAATTTCTTATTTCACAAATTAAATAGGTAAACTCGGTATTAATCTCCATTTTTAATTTAAATCCAATATTTAAACATTTTAAATGTTCAAAGTTAAATGACCAAAAATACGGGATATTACAATATGACTTGAAAATAGGATCTAACAAATAATTTTTCATTAACTAATAATAGAATTGAAAATTCACACCTAAAAAGCATAAGATATTGCAATATCTTCTACTAATAAAGTAATTCTTTTAGTGGTGGTGAAGCTTTTTTGGAGTTCCAGAAAAATCCATTGTCCCCTTCACAATTTAATACGGTAGAAAATTTGGATTGAGGAAAAACATGTCTTTCGACATAACACTTTCTAAATCCCACAATTGTTTCAGCGGTTTTTCAACCTGTCTCCCCTTTTTCTTTTAATTTCCTTTCGTTCTTCATGGTTTCTTTGTTTCTCCACTTTCATCCCCTCAATCTCACGTAACCGCTCCACTTTCAATTTTCATTTTGTCGGAACTCCAGAAGAAACTCAACCTGAGAAAAAAGCGAAAAGGATTCGAAGGCAGGGTTTTTGAGGGCACAAAAACTGAAGCTCGACTTTCAGTTCAAGAAGTAGCTTCCTAGATCTCGAACACGGTACTTTAAGCATGCCGATTCTAATGCTATTTACAACTTTCCTCTTTTCAAAGTTTAATTTTGACTTTTTTCTTCTGTTTTTTATAGTGGATTTATTAAATTGATTGCAACAGATCTGATGACCCTCGACTGTTGCTACTTTGAACCATGAAGGAGGCTATCTGATCTATTTTGATAAGGTTTGTCAATGATTAAAGTTTCGAGATTTTCTACAGTTAGATCTGTGATTATTGAATTCAAAATTGAAAGATGGAGTTAAAAGGCAAAGTTTGCGAGTATGTAAATGATTCGTTTCTGATTTATTTTTTTAAATATTGTTTCTACTCTTTTAAATATTACGTCATTTTCTTTTGAGAGGACTTACTATACATTTTTTATCTTATATAGTTTTAGCTATCTTGGCACGTTCTGGATCCATTCTTCTTCCATCAGGAACAGATGTATCTTGGCACGTTCACGTATTGCACTTGAAGGCCTGAGTAAGTTTTATTTTACCTTATGTTTTATTGTTTTGTAGCTGTATATTCTCTTTGAGTGTATGTCCTATGATTTAGTGATTTCATTTTGTTTACAAACTTTTGAACTCAATTTCAAATCATTTTCTTGCTATCAAGTCTATTAAGAATGGATTTTGGTTGTTTGGTTATGGTAGAACTTAATTAGCTTATGGTTTTAACTGTTTATTTTCGGTGTTGAAGAACGACTAATGAATTAATTATGATATAGAATTCTTTGATTAGATTATGATACAATTATCTTTTAGTTTTTCTATAATTCAAGTGAATTTTAGAATGACTCTGATGTGTGCATTCATCCTCAAGAAAGCATATTTTATTCTTCTGCCTTATTCAAATTTGGAATGGTTTTCGTTTATGGCTCAACGGTCAGGGCTTACCCTCTAAGACTGGCAGATAATAATCCCTACTAGCCAGTGGTATTTATCTTTTTTATATAAAATAAATTTCACTTTTAATCATCTTTACGTTTTGTATTTTGATTTCAATTGGATTCAGGTTAGTTGGCATCAAGACATGGATTGCAAAAGAGCCTAATTGACTAATGATCATAAGAGCTGTATGGAAATACCTGACCTAGATTTATTGGATTTGTTCATTAAACTTTTGCTTATCTATTTTATTTGGTTTCCTTTTGTCGCATTTGGGGTACAGATTACTGGAATTGGTTTGGAACCGTGCTTGGATGTCCAAACAATTGTAGCTGAAAATGCAGCACGCCTGGCAACACACGGTAGTTATTTATTTAGGAAACTGTTTATATTTATGCATATTGTATATTTTGCAACGTTTATTGTGATGACCAGTTAAGGTTTGTGTGTTTCTGTTCATTTGAAATTTGCAAGAGGGATGATGTTTTAATTGGTCAAATAACTTGAAGCCTATTGGGTAGTCTTAGTTGATCCTAATCATACCAATAGTATTTGCTAACTACATTAATTTGTTTATGTTATGAATTTTTTTGGTTGCAATAATTTTTCAAATGAAAACTGTTATATTATTATTATTTTAATTTTAAATGCTCATTTCTATGAGATATTTGTATTCTGCATAAGCTAGTTTGATCCACTTCTGTGCTTTTTTTCTACTTTGTAACGCGCCAAATTTGTGCAATTTGGGTACGTTAATAGCATTGGCTACATACTCATCAATATGTAAAACTATCATTTAGCAAGTTACTTTAGATTATAGTAGTATGTTCATTTGCATTTGCATTTCAACTATTTCTACGAAGAGCAATATTAGTAATTCTCCTGATATCAATTGTCAGTCACTTGCTGTACCCATGGATGGACTGCAAATTGGTTATTTTGGCGAGGACAAAATGAAAAATGGTCGAAAAATCAGATGAATACAAAATGATGTCATAATCTACATTCACTCACCATATGATTATTATATCTTTTAAGGAATATCGGATTATAAAGTCGTTTTTTCTGAAATGCTCAATAAATTTCAGATAGGCAAAATTATATTTACTTGCCAGTGATAAGTTTCAGATTGTTAAAGAGGTTAAACTAGGAAGCATTCTTTTAGCATGTGGGTATCTTATAAACAGGAATATAAGTTTCAATTTTCAGGTAACTTATAAAATACATGGGTTATACATATTTGATAATGTTTCATTTACCATAATACTCTTCAGTCAAATCTTATAATTAGAAGCAAGTTTCGCTTGGATTGTTAACCTTTAAAAGACAATAGCTTGGTAGCTGTGAAGTTCAGCGAGGTATGCCTATGGCACATTAACTAGGTGTTGACTGAAGTGGACCGAATGAAAGGGGAAGATGCCGAAGCTTGCTTTTCACTCCTTTCAAAACTCAGGTAATTCACCCTTTTTTTAATGTGTATCTTCCTGTGATTATATGACAGATTAATTATATTATTTTGTTATACTGTTTATATCTTTACGCAAACCTGAATTTTTGCCATTAACATCTTCATTAATACACTATTGTTTAACTACAGCTTCACTATGACATTATTTACTACATGATTGCACATTATTTCGATTCTTTAAGATAATACCAGTTCAATTATATCACCTTCTTCATTAATAAGATTACACTGCTCCGTTTAATTCTTTGTATTTCATTCTGACACAACGCAGGGATAAGGTTTCTTATTTGCTGCATTCCATTGACCATGACCTTTATTTTACTGCTTATTTGCTACTTTATCTGAAGCCATTTAAGTATGTTATTCATTATCTTATTTGTAGACTGTTAGTTGATATCTATTACTATGAAGTGCTATTGCAAATGATGATCTTTAGTTATTCCATAATAGTTTCTTTCAAATATCTTTGCCTTCATTTTAGTTTCGTTGTAGTCTAAACCGGAGAAGGCATCTGTTTCACATATAAGGCATGTTTATGATTAAAAATTGCAAATCAGATAGTGCAGACATTGGTGCCTTAGCATATTTTCCCCCTATATAATAGTATCTTACTGCACCTTCTTTTAACCTTCGTTTGATCTCCTATTATAACGTAGATGTAAGTATTTGTTTCTGTAATGCATTTAATTTTAAAACGTTACATGAACTATTGGGTTGCCAGACTGAAACAGCTCCATTACAGTTAACATTAATCATTTTTGGCCTCATTAGGTATTTGGTTTACATATACATGTATAGAAACAAGTATACAGAAATTCAGGAAGTGTTCTGTCAAACATCAACATGAAAGTTGAGGTGAAAGTGGCAAGTTATTTGCATATTTAAATAACAAACTGACCATTAGAAATGTAATGTGCTACAATATAAAATATTTTTGTGTAAGATTATTTTGGCTAAAAATATTTGTTTTACTCAGAAATATGGTTAATGACTTCTAATATGATTTCAAGTAGATGGGTGTGCATAATCGGTCGAGTAATATCTTTATAGTTACTAGAATCCATTTTGACAAAAGTATGCACATATGCATAAATTATGCATTATTATGTTTCTAAAATGATGTATTTTAGAACTTGGAATTCTGCTTTTTCATGTAATAACATCATCTGCAACTACAAACAAGCAATCGAGTTAAAAGGAAAAAAAAAAGAGGAATCCATAACTATGATTATGGAAGAAATGAATCCACAAAAACTTGGATATAGAGAGGTAATAGCTTACTGTTTGGTACCATGCATGCTTTAATCTGCATACTCTGATTTGCATCCAAAAAAGTTCAAGTGAAGTATCTAAGTTTAGATAAGTATCCAAGTTTCTGTGTGGTACCAAACTGTGATATGCATCCAAAAGTTCACAAATCTGTTACGCTCATTATATTCATTTTTTCTATGAAATAGGGAAATAACTTAGACGGACAGCCAAAGTAGATATCGTGAGGTCAAGCTTTGGAAACAACCACTGAAGAAGAACCGGAGGTGCTGCTTCTTCATAAACTAATGCACAGTGCTTTCCATGTAATATACCAATTTATGTTCATTAATTTCAGTATAGTATACTACTACTGTCACTGTTTTGATACAAAATAACGACTGTACTTTTGAAACACCTTAAAATTTCGATTTCTGTATGTTAGATTTTGCTTATTTGTCAGCTGCTTTTTTTTACATCATTCTTCTAATACAAAATAACGATTGGATTTTTGATACAACTTTAAAAATTCAATTTCTATATGTTAGATTTTTGTTTATTTGTCTGCTGGCTTCTTTTATAAAATTGTTTTTTCGTTATTTTCATCCAGCATAAAAGATGCAATGGGTATGCTGCTACACTTCTCACCTCACTTTTTATTGCCATTTTTATGAGTTTGTAGTTTATTGCCATTTTTTGGTAAATTAAGAGTCTCTATATTATTGCTAACCTTACATCCAAGCTGATTATTTATGTTTCCGTACGTTATAAAATTTTTTTTCTTACATTTCCGTCCAACCTTTTGCTGATTATATATGCTTTCATATGTTATAAATTTTTGTCTATTCTCATTTCCATCCAACCTTTTGTGCTATTATTTTTTTACCGCACTTTACTGCTTTCGCCAACCTGTATTCCTCCTTAATAAAAAATAAACATGCATCCTCTTCCATTATCATATACCCTTTTCTATTATGCTGCTTATGGCATGACATGATGTTTTGGTTTCTTTGGTTTTTCCTTACTCTGTTCCTCATAACACAAACATATAATGTCTAAAATAATTTATCCATTATGAATTGTAGGTCAGTCTATTTACTGTTCTCTACTTATATGGTGTTGTCCTCAAATACGATTTAATTATAAACCTTTAAACAAATAAACAAATAAGAATGGACAATCCATGATTTAACACATATACAGCTTTGGTCACATCTATCTATGCACACATCCATCGGACGTGCCTCCGTACTGGTTAAAATAAAACAACAAAAAAAGAATGATTTTAACATCAAAATATACATGTAAATTGTTTTATTTTGAATGTGTTACAGATATAAGATTTGTAAACAAACAATTCACGCACCGTAACGCTCGCGAATATAAGTTGTTCTTAAAGTCAAACTAGACATTTCCAGAAGAGACTTATTTTTATTTCGTTGTACCGTTGATTTGTCGTTTAAATCCGATTTATAATTTTAACACAACGAAATCAACATATCATTATTTCATCCCATAAATGAGTAGATTGCAGAATATGCATTGATCCTTTATTCAGTGAAAATGAACAAATAAGATAACTGTTTCTTCCTGCATCTAACAGCACTTCAGAATCATTTGACCAACTGAAATCTGTCTCCCACTCGTGCTGTTTGTGAGTTCACAAACTGAATTGCAGTTGCCAGAAAAGAAAAAAGAAAAAAACAAAGAAGAGAGAAAGGTTAAACCACAGTTGCAAAATAAGATAGATTTGAAGAAGTTTAGGCTGAAATCAAATAAGATAGGTATACCTCTACAGAAAGCCGCTCCTTGGTTGCTGTTGCTCGTACATAACCAAATTCAGCGATCCTCTTTAAGCTCCAAGTTGTATCGGAATGCTACACATGTCAAATTAGCTTTAAGATCCTTATGGCTACATAAACATACAGATACATGCAATAAAAACGAGAAGAAAGACACAAAATGACTCACTTTCTTAAAGTGGTCAAGTTCGAAACCAGCCATTCCAATCACAGCATGAACTGGTGCAGAGTACTTCCTATTATCATATATATCGATGCCATTTCTATCCTTTGTTGGCATTCCCTTGCATTTTTTCTCGTAAACAGCACATGTTCTCTCATAGTTGTGTACATGCCCAAACAACACCAAATCAACCTTACCATGATAACCATATTTTCATTTTAATTTGATTGTACAGTATTTATTTATTTATTTATTTTAAAAATGGTTACAAAATGATGTACCTTATAATTCATCAATAGGGGCTCAACGTTTTTCGTAAATTTTGGATCTGCTGGAAGTAAACCACCATGTGTGTACATTGGCCTGTGCCTGTAATTTTCCATGATTGGTCAGTTCTAACAAGGTATAATAAAGTGAAGTTATGAACTAAAACGGCAACGGTCTTACCCCATAAATATAACCCAAGGCGTCCTATTTCTATTGACAGATGACAGATCATTTTTTATCCATTCATACTGCACAAATTATGTTTATACGTTAACACTAATAGTTATATTGTTACATCAATGAAATATCAAAGAAAGAATGGAAGAATATATGTTACTTGCTCAGAATTTTGAGTCCAGTCATGTTCTGTGGATATGATGGTGAAATGAACGCTTGCTTGTTCAATGGAATACCAGGGTTTATCCTTTCCAGCAGCAGGCATTGGAAAGTAAGTTTCGTAAGCCACTCCACATTCACCGCCTGAGTCTGGAGTTATGTATACTGATCCCGAGCCTCCATAGTCCCTGAATTATATTTTACATCTCATCTTATTATGTATCTGTATACTCAATCTTTTAAAAAAATGACTAATCATTTTGGTATTACCTTTCATGGTTACCGATAGCTGTCATATATGGCACACGGCTAGCAAGAGGAGTGATTAGACTTAGAAAATAGTCCCACTCTATCAAAAACCCAGTTGCATAGCTTATGTCTCCAATATGGAAAATCGAATCATATCTTCCTGACGCCACCTCCTCTTTCAAAGCCTTGACGACAGAAAGTGCACCTGGCTGAAAGATATTATATAAACTAGTATAATATGCACGTACGTGCATCTAATATTTTCGTATATTTGCTTTTCATTTAATGGGAAATGATATGCATATATGTGTTGTAAGCACAAATGTTTTGATTATCACAGCAATTATATTTCGATTTGTTTTGTTAGTGGCTTCGATAACAGATTGATAGTCAAATTCCATTGATAGATGGTTGGAAGGGGGATTGTGGTGTAGATTGCAAATCAGTGGTGATGTTCCATTGATAGATGTGTATTTTCAATTTTTCAAAATGACGTGGAAATTGTGTTCATTGAATTTTCTCTATTAATAGGAGAGATGAAGAAGGGACGGACTTTGCATATGCTTAATTTAATTTAGTGAAATACGATGAAGAAAGAAACCTGGATGTAGTGCTCCACAGATGAGTCTAATGGAGCTTTCCCCATATCTCCATAGGCAAGAAACTGCAGCTTGTCCGATCCTGACGCAGGCGGTGTTTTGAATGTAATTTGATTGCTCCAACCGACCGAGTCACTGTTAATTAAACATCATAAACTGTAATTTAAATACTGAAAAATAAAATAAAATGAAGTCCAGTGGTTAAAGCTTGATCAAAAAGATTGTATAGCACCTTCCATATTTATAAGTGTAAGTTTGAGAAGGTTGTAGCCCTGACATAACAGCTGTATGAATAAACCCTGGATCATGCCATCCAAAATCTTTTGCTGGACTTGCTAGAACACTAGCTGAAAAATCAATTGTTAATTATTAACTTCTGAACTCTAGATGGTAAAAATACAAGTAAAATAAAGGGATATTTTGGCTAAAATCCATGTTAACTTTCAAAATACACCCAACCATCTTCATAAAAAAGTATGTAAATTAGGTCCCTAAAATTAATTTATTAAATAAGTGCATAAATTCTATGTAATTATTCAATGAATAATTGCATAACTTCAGCAATTATTCTATGATTAAATTCTACAGATTTAATTTACAATTTCTTTTACGAAGGAATTTTTGTTTATTAAGTTTGATTTTAAGAAGTTAAGCCTAATATTCATTAAAATAAAACAATTGTAAATATACTGGCTAGGCAACTTACTGCACATATCATCATTAGTGAACGTTGTGACACGAGAAGTAGCAGATTTTCCATTTCCATATTGAACGTTTTGTGGTTTCTTGTCACCGCTAACCCATCTCAGTTTCATCTACATGCAGGTGAGCATGTTAACATAGGAAAATCATGATATAAGAACCCTAAAAGAGCAAAAGTAGTATAAATGTAAAACAAAGCACTATGCGATAAGAGGATAAAAGTACCGAGGTTCCAGTGGAGTCAATACTAGATAAATGACCATACAAAGGCATGGAAGGATTTGCAAAACGTATAGGTTGTGATCTTTTCAAAATACAAGGCGTCTTAAAACCTCCTGTGAAAAACACAAACTCTACATCTGTTCTGAAGTTGATGACATGAAATGTTAAGGTTCCACTGCAAGTCTGTACTACACAATTGCCTTTGCTGTCCTTCTCTTTGCACACTTTTTTTTTACAACTCAAGTAAGATGGGTCATTCTTCAGGTATTCAGCCTATAGAACAGAAAGATATTAACCTGAGTATTTGTTACACATAGGCAGGTTTATAGCTAAATGGAAAACTATAAACACAGAACAAGTACAGTACCTTGACAGGATAATGACATAGTAGAGGTAGACGACTTAGATCTCCAGTTTGCACATAATAAAATCCATTTGTTAAGCAAGCATCAACACTGCCATCCATTTATGTAAACCATATATACAATCTGTTCTTAAAAACTATAACATAATATTTGTGTTTATATAAATTTCGCAGATTCATCATCATCTATCTATCTAGTGCACAAAGTTCGCCTCGATAGTATCAAAACTATACCGGTTATCAAGACCGAAGTTATCAACCGCTCAGCCGCCTCTTCCAGAGGTAACCTCGGTTTTATTCCTACGAACAGAACATGACGTGCAAGTCATATGCAGTTTTACCCTTAGACTGATGCTGATACTTGGTTAAACCAAGCGTCCGCAAAAGACGCATTCAATCATAAATTCGGAGACGGTAGAACTGCAATAATCAAAGGGAACTTTGCATATATAACATAGTACAACGTTCTAGAGTCCATACATGTAAATCAAACAGTATTATTTGTGAATTTCTAAGGAAATATATATTGAAATAATACTATGTATTTTACAGGATTCTAAGTAAAACTGTAATACATTTTAAGTTTAAATATTGTATAAATCTTCAAATCAAATGAGAAACCAATGCTGAATAATGAAATTCCAACAAACAAAAACTTACCGTGGCAAACAGACATTCGAGTTAACAAACAAACAGAAACAAACTATGTACAGAAAATAAAATATACCGGGAGTGGGAAGGTGAAATCATAGCTATCCAGTCAGAAGCATCAGGGAGTAGAACTCCACTAACAGTGACCGTAACATTTGCTTCATTGGCCAAAGGGGAAGTACCTCCAACAACAGTGATATCAATATATTGGTTTGGATCTGGGCAATTAAGTAAGAACCTACGGTTTATGACCCGAAAATCTGATATGCCTGTATGGTTTTTGAACATGTCTCTTGATCCACCAAGCAAGGGAGATGAAGACGGAGAAGAAGACGACAGAATGAATAATAAGAACAGCATTGTAACTACTGAAAATGATTGGATGTTCGCCATTTCTAACATATATGCGAACACTTGTCTTTGCGTGGGGCGTTTATCTGTCCTGTATATAGGTTTTGGATGGATTGGATAATGTGTAGAATTTTACAGGATGCCACTTTAGAGATATTTAGTTCAAAAAAAAAGTGAGATGGCATGTGTAGTAGGACTAAATTTAGTTATGCCTACAAATGAGCATACCTTCCTGGCCAGTGAATTTTCAAACGTGTCATTGTTTATGAACTGATTATTGATAGGATTGATTATTCAATATTGCTAATCTAATCTTTTCTGAATGCATGTACCATACATTTATGCCATAGTTATAAGTTGGTTAGGAATAGAACAAATGAACAATAGCTTCTTATATTTGGAAAATGTATATGCTTGACTGGAATATATATTAGGGTGGTGCTTAGTGATGGATACTTCATATTGTGCACTTGCTTGTTTATTTCACTGGAACATTTATTAAAACGGAAAAGTTTATTTGAACACAACTGGTGATATAATGGATCTTCATCATTGGATTGCCTCTTGATTTTCATTTCACATAAAATGACGAAGTGTCGACCGTTTTATACCATATGTACATTATTTTGGTGTAAACCGACAAAATCTTCATCGTTGTACGCACCGTATATGATGTTTTGTTATAAAGCGATAAAATTTTATCATTTTATTTTGCTTCGAATTATTTGAAAAACTAACGATCAGTTGTATGTTCTTCTGGATGCAGAGCTCTTTCGTTCCTAAAAGCAAAAAAGAATGGGTAACTGAAGTGGTATCTAGTTAGCAATGATGTGAATAACAAAATGAAAATGTTGTTGGTATCTTGAGCTTTACTTAATCAAACTAAAGACTTATTCACACAAAACAAGTTGTATACACCAACTAACAGGCTAACAGAGAGTTTGAGTTTATGCAACTCCAACATCCCCCCTTAAACACAAACTCTCATGAAGTGGTATCTAGTTAGCAATGATGTGGATAACAAAATGAAAATGTTTTTGGTATCTTGAGCTTTACTTAATCAAACTAAAGACTTATTCACATAAAACAAGTTGTACACACTAACTAACAAGCTAACAGAGAGTTTGAGTTTATGCAACTCAAACATTCCCCCTCAAACACAAACTCTCATAGCTGCAAACTCCCATCACTTTTCTTAGTTTCTCAAAGGCATCAACCTTCAACGCTTTTGTAAAAATATCGACAATTTGATCTTCTGATCTGCAGAATTCCATTATGATTTTACCTTGATTTACATGACCACGAATGTAATGATATTTGATGTGGATGTGTTTGCTTCTTCAATAAAACACTGGATTCTTAGTAAGCACAATGGAAGATTTGTTTCACAACAAATCTTAGTCGGCAATGTTTGTTTCAGACCGAACTCTTCACAGATTTGTCATAACCACAACCACACAGCTTGACTTGCACTTGATGCTGCAGCAATGTATTCTGCCTAAGCAGTTGAAAGTGCCACGACTTGCTGCTTTTTCGAGGACCAAGAAACAGCAGCTGAACCTAAGTGAAACACATACCTAGAAATACTTTTTCTAACTTCAACATTATCTGCCCAGTCACCATCGACATACCCAGCAAGATCACAATTTTTTGAACATGTGAAGAACAAACCACGACTAAGAGTACCTTTGACGTAGCGCAAAGTCCACTTACCAGCACGTAGATGATTTTGCTTTAGGTCTTCCATGAACCGGCTAACAAAACCTACAGCGAATGCAACATCAGGTCTAGTTAAGGTCAAGTAGCATAGGCTACCTACTAGACTTCGATAATTAGTTACAGAAACGGATTCACCATTTTCAGGCTTCTCCAACTTCAGCCTTGCTTGATTGGGCTACAACCTTCCATCTTGAAACACTTTAAGGTGTCAACTGCATATTTTCTTTATAACAAAAAAATTCTATCCTCTGCTTGCATAACTTCCAGACCAAGAAAATATGCCATTAATCCCTGGTCATTCATCTCAGAATGACTCTACATGGCTTCTTTAAATTTAGCAAACAGGATTGGATCATTGGCACTGAATATAAGATCATCCAGGTATAGGCACACAAGAAGCACACCTCCATCTGAATCAGTTTGGACGTACACGGTCAGTTCATAAGGACACTCCGAAAAACCGTTTTCTGTAATAAAATAAAAATAAAAATAAGCGTCTATATGGCTATACCAGGCTCGTGGGGTCTGTTTTAACCCATATAATGTCTTTTTCAACTTCGGAACCTTATCCTCCTCGCATTTCCTTATATAGTTGGCTGGTTGATCAACAAAAGCTTCCTCTTCAAGTATGTCATTCAGAAATGCCGACTTGACAATCATTTGATCAATTTTCCATTTCTAGGTTTAGCTCAGTCCTACTACTCATCGTACTTGGTCTGGTATTGCTATCGCACGTGACTTTGAGAGTCACAATGATATTACTGAGGAACGTCTTTATCAGAATATTTTTGCTTCTCACTTTGGACAGTTAGCAATACTCTTTCTATGGACGTCCGGAAATATGTTTCATGTAGCTTGGCAAGAAAATCTTGAGTCATGGATACAGGACCCTTTTGTGCAGCTAAAGCAATCGCCATCCAAATAGTATTGAGTCTAATTAATAATGTGAATACTTCATAATGATCAACACCATACTTTTGTTTGTATCCCTTTACGACTAATCGGGCCTTCAACCGATCCATTTGACCATCAGGTTTATAGGTGGTCTTATACACCCATTTCAAGCCAACAGATTTTTTGCCTGTAGGAAGAGAAGTTAGCCCCCATGTGTCATTATTCTCAGTTGAACAAATTTCAGCGTCCATTGCATGAAGCCATCCATCATATTTAACGGCTTGAAATGTGAGAGGATCACAATCTGCAAACAATGCAAAATTAGCTAATACAGCATCGGAGACATCGTTATCATTGGTGACAACATAATCTTGCAAATGTGTTGGCATAACACGATTACGCGTCGAACGCCGAGTTGCTGCATTGACGTGAGGCACTGGATTGATATGCTACTGTGGACGTATTACAACCCCCTTTTCCCCACCATCCGAATATTCAATCAAGTTAATACTAATCTCTATAGACTTTTCAATAGCCCAGTTCCACTCTTCATCTTCAAGAAATTCAACGTCCCTGCTCACAATAACTGCGTTTGTTTTGAGATTAAACAAGTTATATCACTTAATTCGATCTCTATAACCAACAAAGATACACTTTTCGCCTTTATCATCGAACTTCTTTCGTTTTTCAACCGGTATATGGGCATATACACCACATTCAAAAACTCAAAGTTGTACGATATTCGATTTAAACCCACTCTAAGCCTCCTCTGGTGCCGTATTAAGAATGCTTATTGAGGGGGGGGGGGGGGGGGGGGGCTATTCAAAATGTACACAACACAACATATAGCTTTACATAAATGTTTACCTTTTAACATGCTCCGAGCCATTTCACCAATGGTCCCGTTCTTCCTCTCAGAAATGCTATTTTGCCACAGCGAATAAGAGGCAGTAAAGTTGATGCTTTACACCATTGTTCTTGCAGAACTCATTGAACGCATTTGACATATACTCACCCTCTCTATCAGTTCGTAAACTCTTCAAAATATAACCGCTTTATTTTTCTATGTAAGCCTTAAAGTCTGTGAACACATCAAACGCTTCAGATTTATGCTTTAGAAAATAAATCCATATCTTTCTACTGTAATAATTCATCAATAAAGCGTATGAAATATCGATTACCTCCTTAGGACTCAAATTCCATTGGGCCACTTATGTCTGAATGCATAAGCTCAAGCTGTTGTGTTGTTTGTCGTGCTTTACCCACTGGGAATGAGTCTCGATGTTGCTTACCAAGAATTCATCCTTCACATACCTAATCCGACTTCCCAATTAATGGCACCCAGGTAACCATATTCCTCTTAGTTAATAAATGCAAAGCCCATCAGAATTTAGATCCCGAGATGGAGATGCCACAACCAACTTGTATCTTTCATAACAACACTAAAGGAACAAATAGTTTCAGTTCGTTACGGTAAGGGAAACATGTGATTTATTGACATTTTAGTCACAGCAATATGATCACCATTATTGTTCATTATTATGCATACACAATTATCAATGACGATCTTAAGACCTTTTTCTAATAGCAGTCCCACACTCAACAAATTATAGTGCAAACTAGGAATATAATACACATCAGAAATGTGTTCTCGAGAACCATCCTTTAATCAAATGAGAATGTTACCTTTGCTCATGATTGGAACCTTCACTTTGTTTCCAAAATTCACATCACCTCGCATAGTTTCATCCCAGTGTGAAAATAATTTCCTCTTCCCGCTCATATGATTACTGCATACGGTGTCCAAATACCACTTGTTGAGATGATCATCTTTTGGAATACTACAGGCTAATAACAAGGTTTCTTCTGCCTGTACCTCCTTATAAGCATAGTTAGCTTGTTCCTTTTTAGAAGAGGGTTTAGCTTTACACTGTGATTTAAATGCCCATATATTTTACAGTGTCAGACTCATCATATCTTTGATTTAATGCCTTCTCATCAGATTGGTTTCCTTTACCTGAAGCTTGATGTTTCGTGCCATACTGGTTAGCATTCTCAATGAAACTTGACACTTTTGCACTGCTCAAACCAACTTTCTCAGTCACATTCGCTTTGCTTTAAAGTGCTTGATCAATAGAACCTACGTTCTTTTGATCCATTCTATGTTCAGTAGAACACAGTGAACCTAACAATTCATCATGATTGAAAGTTCCCTTCCTTCTTCAATTGCAGCCACGACATAGTCAAACCGATCTATTAAGGATCTCAAAATCTTCTCAATAACGTGAATATCCTCTATTTTTTCGCCATTCACCCGTAATTGATTCACAACGGATTTGAACCCAAGAAAAATAATCAGAAATTCGTTCAGAAGCGTTCATTAATAGAGATTCAAATTCACCTCGTAGAGTTTGCAACCTTATGCTCTTCCCCTTGGCATCACCTTTGTAAGATTTCTTCAACATACTTCACGCATCCGTACCTGTTGTCGCACTCGATATTCGTTCAAAAACAACCTTATCTACTTCCTGATAGCGGAAAAACAATGCGTTCTTGTCCTTTTTCCTATTCTCCCTCAAACTGTCCTTCTAGACTTGAGTAACTGGCGTGGCAATCTCAGGCTCAATATACGCATGCTCGACAATCTCGGCTACTTGCTGAAATCCAAACAAAGCTTTCATTTGGATACGTCATTGATCCAAATTGACCTCCCCTAACAATGCTGGGAGTATCGATGACATTAAAAAAAAAAAAAAAAAAAAAAAAAAAAAAAAAAAGCCAAATTCTATTCAGACCACCAAAGAGTTAAGTTGTCCCCTTTTTATATTTTAAAATTTTGTTAGACAGAAATATCCTTCGTTGAATATTTTTTTTTACACGTTTTCACCAACCACGTAGTGCGGGTGTGGGGATTGTGATCCATCCACGCAGTAGGCCTACGAGGTTGATATGATTACCTCGTAGGAGCCCTACGAGGTTAGTAACATTACCTCGTAGACTCTCTAGGAGGTAAGCAACATAACCTAGTAGCGACTCTACGAAATAAAGGGTATTTTGATCATATGAAAGTTTTTTTAAAAAAAGGGGACAACTCAGCAATTTTGGTGGTCTGAATAGAATTTGCCATAAAAAAATTGTACCAAGTCTAAAACCAAGCGGCACGATTGGTTTGTAAGACCATCCCCAACGCAAGGTTGGTTGGGATGAACCGACCACCAACGGGGGTCGGCACGTCTATTCTGGGTTGTTTTGGCAACCCCCAAGATTGCCAAAACAATCCAGCGGATTGCTTTAAAAAGTAGCCATATCCGGCTTTTTTAAAGCCGGATATGGTTACACGGCTTTATTAAAGTCGTATAAGGGGGTGGACAATTAATTCCGTCCACCCCTTATACGGCTTTAATAAAGCCTGGTAAGGACCAACGGCTATTTTTAGAGTCGTTGCTCCTTACCCGCTCCATTCTCCCTACCCTTCCCTTCTCTATATATACATTAGTTTTTTATTTTCAATAACACTCCATTATCTTCTATCTTACCAAATCTATCACGTACAATTATCTTTATCATCCAATTGTAATGTCGAATAAACCGAGCAGCAAGAATAACAAAGGGAAATCGAAGATGGCGTCACAAAGCAATCCAAGGCCATACAACTTTGATCAAGAGCAGCAAGATTTTCCAACTCAAATTTCTTATCAACGCAACGAACATTTTAATTCAGGTACAATGCACAACACTTCTAACTGTTATCCTCCGCAGCAAAATCATAACTTCTATCAATCACAACAAAACTCTAATCATTTTCAAAACGCTCAAGTATCCGCCTATGAGCATAACTCCTCTTTTCAACAATCATATAGCAGTCAACCTTACTCATCTCCTAGCAGCCAACATGAAGCGACATTTCCAAATACTTCTCCCTAACTATTTAGAAACTTGAACTTGTTATATGGTGATGATAGTGTAGAAAACAACGAAATGTGAATAGATATCAATGAGATTCCCGATTTAGTTAAGACTCGCCCGCCTGCGAAGGTTGCAAAAATGGTCAAATGGACACCTGATGAACAAGCGTATTTTTGGGTTCAGTGTTCGAAAAATAACGTGAAAGGAACTAATCAAACTGAAAATTCTTTTTGGAGTTCGGTTTGTAAATTATTCAACGGTCGAAGTCCATATAAGCCTCCGAGATCGACTGACTCTTTGAAGCAGTCGTGGAAGAGAATCAATGCTTGTTGTGAACTTTGGAAAGGGATAATTAGTGAATTGGCGAGTAGACAGCAAAGTTGAGCAAACGACATGGACTTGGTACTAAATTAGAATACTCCCTTTTCATTTCTCTTGTTTTATGATATTTTTGTTTATGTTAATTACTGTAATGCAGCTCAGCAGAGCAAATGAAGTGTATATGGCCAAATCATAGAACCAACCGTTCACTATGCACAATTGCTATGATATACTTTCGCGAGAAGATAAATGGAGCAATGTGCGACAGGAGCATACAACACAGCGATTCATGCCACTATGGCCGAGCGAAAATGTTAGTCCCGGGAGCATTAATGCAAACGAAGATACTCCTTTTACAACCGGTTCAGAAGGAAGGCCACCTGGAAAGTACAAAGCGAATAAAAAGGCTACGAAAGATTACAGCCAGTACTACAAGCAACTCGATGGACGTATGGCAGTTGCGGAGGAATCAAACCAGCAGTACTTGCAAACAAAGGAAGCATCCAGAATAGAGAGAAGAGAGAGAGCAGAGGAAAAACAACGACGACATGAAGAGCTTCAACAAATGAGAATCAACGAATTGGAGTTACGAAGAGAAGAGTTAGCTCGATAACAAAGTATAGATGATTTCGCACTTACGAGTGTCAAGCTGGACGATCTTAATCCAATTCAAAGGAGGTACATGGAAAAGCGACTTGAAGAGTTCGAGAAACGTAACGCACTTTAGGCAGTTTGTAACAATCCGGAATTTGGGGCCAATTTAAAAATTTTATTTTAGAGATTTTAAAGGTGTTTAAATAGTTGAAATGAATTATTTTAAATAAAAATGACTAGAAATTTATTTTGATTGGATTTAATACGAATATGTTTAATTTAATTATAAAAGGAATTAGAAAAAGGACGGTAGTTTGAAAAGTCAAACCTGAACCTTGACTGACTACACAGGATGCAGAATTAACCGGATTTTGGTGTAACGAAAAATATTTAAATCTGTTAATGAATATCTTTCTAACGAATCTGAAAAATCGAAGTTTCATAGCGGGAATCAAAAGTTATGGCCAAATAAATTTTCAGAAAGGTCGCTATAGAGAATACATCGCCCTTGAAAATAGACATTTTGCATACGAGCTCAGAATTCGACGAAATCACTTTTGTTGGATCCGGGATGTCTAATTATGGCTTGGTTTCAAAATTCATAAGTTAATATGTGAGCGTGGCAAAGGAAAATGTGTTTTGGTCAATTACAGTTAAATTGGATCGACCAGAAAATGACCATTTTTCAAACGATCTCAGAATTCGACGAAATTAGTTTTCTTAGGACTGTATCGTCAAAACATAACCAAAAATAATTTTTCTGGATTTTTCTGACTTCGTATGTGACCCTGGTAAAATTAGAAAGTACGTTCGAATTTAATATTAAAAATTTAATTTGAAAATAAAGAAAACATACTGTAAACTTCAGAATTAGACTTCGGCAATAGCGCCATCGCGTTCAGAAGACGTCAAAACATATTGTTCGACAGTCGTTGGGGTCCGTTTGGAGATCGGATGGAAAAACCATAATTTTTAGAATTTAATTAAATTAAAAAAAGGGAAATACCCTAGTATACAGTGTAAATACGTAGGCACTGTACATCGTTCCTCTTCCATTTCAAAGCGCCGCCGAACCCATAATAGCTCAAAACTTTGAGCTCCGATTCCTTCCAATCCGTAGAGAATTAGACAGGGGTGTAATTGAGTTTTCCGAAGCTCCTTCTCTCCTCTTCCATCTCCGACAAGAATCACCTCCCCTCGTGCCCCCGTTAGCCCGCCCCGACCCTCGAAACCCGCGCCGCAGATCCCGCCGCCGAGCCCACCTGTTGCCGCCGCACTCTCCACCGTGCTAGGTGCACGTGCCCCTCTCTTTCTCGCTTCACCTCCAACAAACCGCACCCCAAACCGACCTTCCTACCTCACGAAAATCGAATTCAAATATTTGAACAAACTGAAAATTTTAAGGTATGAATAACTCAGATTTTGCCATGCTTTTAGCTGTCACAGCAGCAGTTGTAAAAAGTCATTGTTATTTAAAAAAAATTGATAATTAATTCATACGAACTCCGAATCTGAAAATTTCAGATCCAACGGAACCGTGACGACGAATAGACTTTGCTGAAATTGATTGGAACGTTTTCTGACTCTCTGTTGATTGTAGATTCATGCGATAGCAAGGTGAGATTTCTTTATTTAAAGTTATTAATTAATTAAATTATTTTGTTTGCGATGTTATAATAACATGCCTACGATACAGATCTATTTTGTTTTGTCATATTTGATGATGGTTGGTATGTGTTTGTGATGAATAGTATAGATCCATATGATTATCACCTCTTATGTTATCACTTGTGTTGATTTGAATTGATCTAATTTATCAATTCAAATAATAGAAATATGATTATCACCTCTTATGTTATCACTTGTGTTTATTTGAATTGATCTAATTTATCAATTCAAATTATAGAAATATGATTATCACCTCTTATGTTTTCACTTGTGTTGATTTGAATTGATCTAATTTATCAATTCAAATAATACAAATATGATTATCACCTCTTATGTTATCGCTTTTGTATGATTTGAAGTAATCTAATTTATCAATTCATAATAAAGGAGACATGGTTTGTCATTGTTATGTTAGCGCTTTTGTTTTATTTGAATTGATGTAGATTATCAATTCAACATAGAAAATAAA
This sequence comes from Allium sativum, assembly GCA_030737875.1. NCBI lineage: Eukaryota > Viridiplantae > Streptophyta > Magnoliopsida > Asparagales > Amaryllidaceae > Allium > Allium sativum. Next base: position 602,247,066 of record CM060916.1, on the reverse strand, counting down.
AATTTGTCTTTTTATTCGAATTGATCTAGATTATCAATTCAACATTGTAAAGAAAATTTACATTTTTCTTTTTATGTAAATAAAATGAGCATGTATAGGAAATTTACATTGAATAAAAATTACTTTTTTTATGTAATTAAGAAGTAGAAAATTTACATTGACTAAAAATTACATTTTTCATACGTAATTAAAGTTAAGAATTCGCATGTAAATAAAAATTACGTTTTCATAATGTAAACTAGAAGTAGGACTTCCATGTAATATAAATTTACATTTTTATTAATGTAAATAAAGTAGGAATTTTCATCGTATGAAAATTCACATTTTTATTAATGTAAATAAAGTAGGAATTTTCACCGCATGAAAATTACATTATTTTTAATGTGATTAAAATATGAGTTTGCATTGTATGATAAAAATTACATTATTTTTAATGTAATTAAAATATGAGTTTGCATTGTATGATAAAAATTACATTCTTCTATGTAATTAGGATAGGAGTTTGCATCGTATGATAAAATCTACATTTTTATATGTAAGTAAAACATGAATTTCCATCGTATGATAAAAATTACATTTTTATATGTAACATATGATGAGATTTACAATGTGAATTGAAAATTACATTTTTTGTAATGTAAGAAAGAAGTAGGATTCACATTAAAACCAAAAATTGCATCTTTATATGTAACTAGAAATAGAACTTACATTGTAAATAAAAAACTACATTTTTATATGTAATTATAAAGTAGGACTTTGCGATGAAATGAAATTACCTTTTTATATGCAAATAAAAATGAGAATTAGCATCGCACATAAAATTGCATTTTTATATACAATAAAAGAATGAGCTTTTACTTTTTCTTTTTATGTAACATAGGATGAGTGTAACACCCCACACCCGCTAAGGTCACTCACTAAGGGAATGCCTTAACTTCGGTGGAGTATTTTAAGTGAATATAGAACAGAAAAATTACAACAAGACAGATATAAGTAATACTTGAAATTTAAAACATCATTTCATTGCAGCAGAAGGTAAACATGTTTGGTTAAATATCAAAAACCAACAAGAGTCAAGTACAAAATATCCATCTCGATAAGTACATAATCCCACTACATACTAATAGCCATAATAGAAAAGATAAGCTAGGCTTTACATCAACGGTCCAAGCTCCAAATGATAGATAAAGCAATCTGATCAAAGCCCACTAGTGCTAGGCCTACTCTGAGAACCTGAGGGTTGGGAAAAAGATAAAAACAACGGGGTCAGACATAAGTCTGAGTGAGCCCTATAACTTTAACAATACAATCATTAAAGTAATTAGGGTATGATATAAACTTGGCATGGTAACGACTGGGGATAAATGACTACACTAAGCAGCCAACTAGACATAGGAAGAACTAAGATATCGGTAAAGACGCATCTACCCACCCAAGGGTAATTACTACACTGCACCACACCAGTCATTCCTACTTAAGGGTTGATCCCACCCATGGACTTAGAAAATATAACTAGTAGTTTCGTGTACCCCTAGCTGACCACATAGGTGCCGTCTGCCCCTATCTCCACTAGGTGTACCCACTACTCCCCAAGCGATCGGCTCCCTAACGTAGATACCTGTGCTGGCCCCACAGTGGGGTGTATCACTCCCCAAAGTGGCAACCCGATACAACTTAAGAGTGCACGGCTTATACCTACACGATGCAACAACGTCTTACCTACCAGCCCGGGCCCACACACGCATATGAAACCCGTTGGACTTGCGTTGCCACTGTTAACCCGTTTTTGGCCTCTTATAGTCAAGCCTAGTATGCGTGTCCCGTCCTCGACATGGGTCGAGCCCACAAAGATACGTATGGGTTACTAGTTGAAATGGGCCCCCACAAGCTACCCACCTAAGCTTGTCCCTTCTAGTGTATCACACTTAACCCTTTTTAATAATCATGTCCACTTACATGTTTAAAGTTTGGTTAAGTCATCTAATCATATTTCAATTGCCACTCAAGGCACCCACTAGATTTCCACATGCCACCCAAGGCACTTACTTGATTTCCACATGCCACCCAAGGCACTTACTTAACCCTTTAATCATGTTTAATTACATGTTCCACTTTGGTTAAGTATTCTAATCGTATTTTCTATTGCCACCCAGGGCAACCACTAGATTTTTCCACATGCCACCCAAGGCACTTACTTAACCCTTTAATCATGTTTAATTACATGTTCCACTTTGGTTAAGTGTTCTAATCGTATTTTCTATTGCCACCCAAGGCAACCACTAGATTTTTCCACATGCCACCCAAGGCACTTACTTAACCCTTTAATCATGTTTAATTACATGTTCCACTTTGGTTAAGTATTCTAATCGTATTTTCTATTGCCACCCAAGGCAACCACTAGATTTTTCCACATGCCACCCAAGGCACCTACTTAACCCCTCATGTCCCTCTACATGCTAATATGGTTAAGTGTTTCTTAATTGATTAAGACCGTAACCTTTGTAAAGACCTCTCACATTAGACTATCTTTTATGGCAGCTGGATTTGCCGGTCGGGTCCGGGCAGCCTTACGCCATAACTGAGTCTAACCTCGTGTCTTTACACTTGTCACGTATTTAGTTTATACCTAAGACCTCTCACATTGGGCCAACCATTTGTAGCCGCTGGATTTGCCGGTCGGGTCCGGGCAGTCTTATGCTACAAAAGGGTCCAACCTCGTGCCTTAGTTGATTAATTACACCTAATTAATCACCCCCATAATTTGTATTAATTATCCCTAATTAATTACAAATTTAACGATGTACATAATTGACTCAATTATGTCCATCCACTTTATGGTATGCATAATCATACCAACTTCACACAATTTTGTTAACATGAATATTAACCCCATCGTTCCCCACGTAATACGCTAACATGACATACTTAAAAGGGAAGATTCATCTCAAATGCAATGGGTTCTACTTAGCATAACATTAGCATCATCATGGGTTTTAAAGGTTTCAACTCGCATATATGACCATAGCATCAAACCCAACTAGCATAAATAATCAACCCCAACTTGCATGAATCACATATGTCATAAAGAGGGTAACTTGCATAGATGTTCATGTCATAGACCTATCATAAAGGGATAAACTTGCATACATGTCATAGGTCTAAAAAGGGATGAACTTGCATATGTTACTCATATCATAAAAAGGGGTAAACATGCATATGTATGCATGACATACAAAGGGGTAAACTTGCACATGTATGCATATCATACAAAGGTGTAAACTTGCACATGTTACTTGCATATAATCAAACACCAAACTTGCATAACATGTCATATATGAACTTGCATATAATCAAACACCAAACTTGCATAACATGTCATGTATGAACTTGCATATAATAAAACACCAAACTTGCATAACATGTCATATATGAACTTGCATATAATCAAACACCAAACTTGCATAACATGTCATATATGAACTTGCATATAATCAAACACCAAACTTGCATGACATGGTGTCATAATGGATCAATGTTTATCATAGTGATTTGCATAACTAGCATCATGAACACATAGCATAGATTACACCCAACTTGCATAACTAGCTTCATGGGAGCATAGCATCAAACTTGCATAACTTGCATCATGAACATATAGCATACAACTTGCATAACTAGCATCATGAACATATAGCATAAAACTTGCATAACTAACATCATGAACACATAGCATATGATAACATAACTTGCATTGATCCACATACATAACCATAACCTCATTATATCCTATCATAATTAGTTTAGCAATTGCTTGCTAAAGGCATAGAAACTCACAACTTGTTGATTAGCACTCCTATGAAGAAGATTAAGTTGCTAGAGTTGATTAGAAGTTGATTTGAGAAGCTATCTTCCTCTTTAATTTGTGGAGGCTCCTTCTAAGTTGCATTTTGACGGCATGACGACGTTGTATCCAATTTTAGTATGAATTAGGGTAGTCTTAGGGTGTATTTATAGATTAGTTAAGTGTTTTAGGCCATTAGATTAACCCTAAATCAGATTAGAGCCGTCAGATCTCGTCACTAGCCACCAAAACACAGTCCAAAGCTCAAATCAGTGCACCCAGGCCAAACTGACCGACAGGGGGGGGTCGACCCCTGGGTCGACACATGGGTCGACCCCTTGGGGGGGGGGGAGTGTCGACACCCATGTCGACCCTAGTGTCGACACCCTCTGTCTAGCGGGAATTTTCCCGCCTCTTCTGAAATTTGAAATTTGAATATTTTAAATCTGTTTTGAATTTTCTGAAACTTCGGATGGCCATAACTTCTTCATACGAAGTCCAAATCACGCAAACTCGGACTCTATCTCAACCAGAATTCCGAGACGAACACAATGGCGCAACCCGTTTCCCTTAATTCTCACGTCTGAGATTAATTATTCTTTAATTACTAAACATTAATATTAAGTGAAATTCGGGGTGTTACATTCTCCCCTACTTAAAGGATTTCATCCCCGAAATCTCCAAGTCAAGAAGAACGTATCCTACCAACCAAACAACCATCTACTCAAACCATCAAACACTGGCATCCATTGTCCTTAAAGTTTCTAATGTTGTATGAACATATGCAAAAAGTGTATGTATATGTTTCCTGTCTAATGCAAAATCAGGCGGTCTACTGATTCAGTTGACCTCCTTAATGCAAACCATGATAGTGCCATGCATCCAATATGTATGCGAAAGAATCCTATCGACACATACTATTACTACATGTGTGCACAACCATACACCAAAATGCATCATCCATATGACAACACAACCATTATACATCCATTAATATAGCTACCTACACACAATTATATGCAATATGCAATATGAAGTGACTGAGCCGATCTAGTGTCTAAAGTGTGTGTGTATGCATCCACGAGCAACCACTAGCAAACACTTGCATCCACATGCATCCATCAATCATAACATGTCTCAAACACATGTTTCAACCATAGGTTTACCCTATCTAAAGGTCAAAGGTACTAATGAGAGGACATACTAAAGATAAGATAAGTACTAGACAAACGATAAAGGAGAAGTTAAAAGACATACCCTCAAAAAGGAATGGGTACAGTGAACGCATATTCGCTTCTGTCTCCCAAGTAGCGTTGCTCTAATCATCTCCCCATTGCATTTTGACTAGTTGAACCTCTCTGTTTCTCAACTTCCTAGTCTCTGACCCAAGGATGCGAGTAGGAGCTCGTCGAATCGTTGCATCACGCTCTACCTCCATTTCTCTAAGCAAGCTCGGCTCTACCACCTCTGCGGTCTCATGTAGGCACTTCCTCAATTGTGGCACATGGAATACGTCATGTACACCACTAAGTCTCTCGGGCAGATCCACTCTATATGTCATCTGTCCAATCCTTTCCTTAATAGGAAACGGTCCTACAAACCTTGGTGCTAACTTCCCAACGGACCCAAAGCGAACAACATTCCGTAATGGAGATACTTTAACAAAGACCATGTCCCCAACATCAAACTCAAGATCCGTCCTCCTCTTATCCGCGTAAGATTTCTGCCTATCTTGTGCTGCTTTCATCCTTCTTCGAATCAAATCAATCTTTTCCGAAGTCTCTCTAACCATATCAGGCCTAAGCAAGATCTTATCCGTAGATTCCCACCAACATGTAGGTGATCAACAAGGCCTTCCATAAAGAGCTTCGAAAGGAGCCATACCAATACTAAACTGAAAGCTGTTATTATACGCGAACTCCACCAATGGAAGATGCTCTTCCCATGTACCTCCAAAATCTAAGATACATAGCCTCAAAAGGTCTTCTAGAACACGATTCACCCTCTCGGTCTGGCCTTCCGTCTGAGGATGATATGCGATGCTCAAACACAACTGAGTCCCTACTGCCTCTTGCAAACTCTTCCAAAACTCGCTAGTGAAGATAGGATCTCGATCACTCACTATGCTAGAAGGTACCCCATGCAATCAAACTATTTCTCGAAGGTAAACTGAAGCTAGCCATGGAGCAGTCCTCTTGCTCTTCACGGTTGAAATGGGCGCTCTTAGTAAGTCTGTCTACCACAACCCAAATTCCTGTATTACCCTTCCTCGATCTCGGTAACCCATCAATAAAATCCATCGAGACGCTATCCCACTTCCATTGCGGAACTTCCAATGGGTGAAGCAACCCACCGGGTTTCTTTTGCTCCACTTTCACTTGTTGGCACACCAAGCATCTAGCGACATACTCAGCCACATCTTTCTTCATACCGTCCCAAAAGAAAACTTTCTTCATGTCTTGGTACATCTTGTCCCCACCGGGATGAATGGTCATCTTCGAACGATGCGCATCATCAAGTATAGCCTTCCTCAAACCCTCGTCTTGCGGTACACAAAGTCTACCGTCTCTACGCAACCACCCCCTATCGTCTAGGCTGTACCTACTCAAATGGCTGGACGACTCCCCCCTTATGAGCTTCTTTACTAACTCAACCAACTGTGGGTCATCCCGCTGTGTCTCGCCAATCCGTCCCAAAAGAGTAGGTCTGACCTCTAAGGATGCTAGCAAACCGGGTATAAAATCAACGGAAGGTCTGAAATCAAACATCGAGATAAATTCCAAGCTTCGTCGTTCAACGAACAATGGACTCAAAGACAACCTTTTTCTGCTTAAGGCGTCCGCCACCACGTTACCCTTGCCAGGGTTATACGCTATCTTGAAATCATAGGATGCTAAGAACTCCATCCACCTTTGTTGTCTTAAGACTATGCACTCGAAGAGTCTCCAACACTTCCCTAAGATGTAGGGCATGCTTTTCTCCACTTCTAGAGAAACCCAGGATATTCTCCCATGCAAAATCGTCACAACTATCCATCTCTCACGCAGACCATCCTAGTCGAACTCGACATCCCCCAAGTGCAAGCCCCAAAGGCCTAAACCAATATCAGACAAACACCCAAGGGATACCTCCTTCGAATTCAGACAACCTACGTGAGATGATACTAGTAAAAACGGCTAAATAATTAAGCACTTGTCCAACTCTGGATGTCCTTGCCAGTCTCGCTCCAAATCCACCGTTGATCAAATAACTGGCTTTGCTTAACCTATTAAGCACATATGAAAACTTATTTCGCTCTTAGAAAAGACCAAGATGTCATCCACAAAGACCACTACGAAGTTATTTAGGTACTCCCTGAACACCCAACTCATCAAATCAACAAAGTATGCGGGGGCGTTCGTCAAACCAAATGGCATCACAAGCCACTCATAGAAACCATCCGGAGTCCTAAAGGCAGTCTTCTCTATACTATCCTCAGCCACTCCCAACTGATGAAACCCCGTGGCTAAGTCCAACTGCGAAAACACTGAGGCGCCAACCAACTGATCAAAGAGATCATCAATCCCCGGCAATGGGTGTCTATTCTTCTTTGTTAGCTTGTTGAGTTCTCCATAGTCTACACAAAGTCTAAAGGACCCATCCGCCTTCGTGGCAAAAACTACCGGAGCACCCCACTCCGATATACTTCGTCTTATGAACCCCTTCTCAAGCAACTCCCCTACTTGCTTATTGAGTTCCCTCCTCTCACGAGGAGCCATGTGGCGCATTGGCAAAGATACTGGTTTAGCATCGTCTACCAGATATATTCGGAAGTCTATCTCCCGCTCCGGAGGTAAGCCCTTCACCTCCTCAAACACATCCGAGTATTCCCGGACCACTCTAACAGATCGCAAACTCTCGACCGAAGCGTCAAGCGATTCAAGATAACTTAGCATAACAGAATTCATATGATTACAAGAGATCTCGAGAGTGTTCCCCAAGCGGGTCATGAGCCTAACAACTCTCCTTTCACAATCAAGAACAGCACCATTATTGGATAACCAGTCCATGCCCAAAATCAATCCATAGCCCGTGAAGCCCAAAACAAAAGCATCACATCTAAACTCAACGCTAAGTATAGAAATCCTCAAACCCAAACATATCATGGACAAATAAGTGGAGCCCCCAATTGGGTTTGAAACAACCAAGGGATCATCTACTAGACTAGTGTCTAAGTGCAGTGACTCAACTAATGATGATGAGATAAACGAATGCGATGTGCCAGAGTCGAATAAAGTTCGAACAGGATGATCGAGAGAACCAAATTTCAACCTAGACGGTCCTACCCCCATCAGGTATACCAGCCGTGAGGGAATACATCTACCCTTCAGAAGATCCTGTACTTTGTCCTTACCTCTTTGGACAATCCTAATAAGGTGTCCTATTTCTCCAAAACAACTAGCCTTCTTCTTCACATTCTCCTTTCGTGACCTTCTCACCACGATGAGGTTTCGTCCTTTATTTACCTAACAGCTATTTGAACCTTCCTCCCTCGTCCATCTTAAAGGTACCCACAAGCCCTCCACCTCCTTGGACTAACTTCTTAGCCCGACAAACGTCTAAGTCCCTTGAAGTGGTTCTTCCGTCCTTCATACGGAAGTCCTTATTTATCTTAAAAAGACATCTATACGCGGAGGGGAAATTCAAAAAGAGAAAGAGGAAGAGATTCAAAACGGAGAATCGAAGGAAGGATATATGGCTCTTGGGGATTATGTTCTTTTCTTTCAAAAACTTTTCTCTTAAAAGACATGTTTTTGAAAATACTTCTTCCAAAAATGTTTTTAGAAAAAATAGTTTTTCTAAAAGTTTTATCTGTTCTGGTAACCTTAAGCTCTGATACCACGTGTAACACCCCACACCCGCTAAGGTCACTCACTAAGGGAATGCCTTAACTTCGGTGGAGTATTTTAAGTGAATATAGAACAGAAAAATTACAACAAGACAGATATAAGTAATACTTGAAATTTAAAACATCATTTCATTGCAGCAGAAGGTAAACATGTTTGGTTACATATCAAAAACCAACAAGAGTCAAGTACAAAATATCCATCTCGATAAGTACATAATCCCACTACATACTAATAGCCATAATAGAAAAAGATGAGCTAGACTTTACATCAACGGTCCAAGCTCCAAAGGATAGATAAAGCAATCTGATCAAAGCCCACTAGTGCTAGGCCTACTCTGAGAACCTGAGGGTTGGGAAAAAGATAAAAACAACGGGGTCAGACATAAGTCTGAGTGAGCCCTATAACTTTAACAATACAATCATTAAAGTAATTAGGGTATGATATAAACTTGGCATGGTAACGACTGGGGATAAATGACTACACTAAGCAGCCAACTAGACATAGGAAGAACTAAGATATCGGTAAAGACGCATCTACCCACCCAAGGGTAATTACTACACTGCACCACACCAGTCATTCCTACTTAAGGGTTGATCCCACCCATGGATTTAGAAAATATAACTAGTAGTTTCGTGTACCCCTAGCTGACCACATAGGTGTCGTCTGCCCCTATCTCCACAAGGTGTACCCACTACTCCCCAAGCGATCGGCTCCCTAACGTAGATACCCGTGCTGGCCCCACAGTGGGGTGTATCACTCCCCAAAGTGGCAACCCGATACAACTTAAGAGTGCACGGCTTATACCTACACGATGCAACAACGTCTTACCTACCAGCCCGGGCCCACACACGCATATGAAACCCGTTGGACTTGCGTTGCCACCGTTAACCCGTTTTTGGCCTCTTATAGTCAAGCCCAGTATGCGTGTCCCGTCCTCGACATGGGTCGAGCCCACAAAGATACGTATGGGTTACTGGTTGAAATGGGCCCCCACAAGCTACCCACCTAAGCTTGTCCCTTCTAGTGTATCCCACTTAACCCTTTTTAATAATCATGTCCACTTACATGTTTAAAGTTTGGTTAAGTCATCTAATCATATTTCAATTGCCACTCAAGGCACCCATTAGATTTCCACATGCCACCCAAGGCACTTACTTGATTTCCACATGCCACCCAAGGCACTTACTTAACCCTTTAATCATGTTTAATTACATGTTCCACTTTAGTTAAGTATTCTAATCGTATTTTCTATTGCCACCCAAGGCAACCACTAGATTTTTCCACATGCCACCCAAGGCACTTACTTAACCCTTTAATCATGTTTAACTACATGTTCCACTTTGGTTAAGTATTCTAATCGTATTTTCTATTGCCACCCAAGGCAACCACTAGATTTTTCCACATGCCACCCAAGGCACTTACTTAACCCTTTAATCATGTTTAATTACATGTTCCACTTTGGTTAAGTATTCTAATCGTATTTTCTATTGCCACCCAAGGCAACCACTAGATTTTTCCACATGCCACCCAAGGCACCTACTTAACCCCTCATGTCCCTCTACATGCTAATATGGTTAAGTGTTTCTTAATTGATTAAGACCGTAACCTTTGTAAAGACCTCTCACATTAGACTATCTTTTATGGCAGCTGGATTTGCCGGTCGGGTCCGGGAAACCTTACGCCATAACCGTGTCTAACCTCGTGTCTTTACACTTGTCACGTATTTAGTTTATACCTAAGACCTCTCACATTGGGCGAACCATTTGTAGCCGCTGGATTTGCCGGTCGGGTCCGGGCAGTCTTATGCTACAAAAGGGTCCAACCTCGTGTCTTAGTCGATTAATTACACCTAATTAATCACCCCCATAATTTGTATTAATTATCCCTAATTAATTACAAATTTAACGATGTGCATAATTGACTCAATTATGTCCATCCACTTTATGGTATGCATAATCATACCAACTTCACACAATTTTGTTAACATGAATATTAACCCCATCGTTCCCCACGTAATACGCTAACATGACATACTTAAAAGGGAAGATTCATCACAAATGCAATGGGTTCTATTTAGCATAACATTAGCATCATCATGGGTTTTAAAGGTGTCAACTTGCATACATGACCATAGCATCAAACCCAACTAGCATAAATAATCAACCCCAACTTGCATGAATCACATATGTCATAAAGAGGGTAACTTGCATAGATGTTCATGTCATAGACCTATCATAAAGGGATAAACTTGCATACATGTCATAGGTCTAAAAAGGGATGAACTTGCATATGTTAATCATATCATAAAAAGGGGTAAACATGCATATGTATGCATGACATACAAAGGGGTAAACTTGCACATGTATGCATATCATACAAAGGTGTAAACTTGCACATGTTACTTGCATATAATCAAACACCAAACTTGCATAACATGTCATATATGAACTTGCATATAATCAAACACCAAACTTGCATAACATGTCATATATGAACTTGCATATAATCAAACACCAAACTTGCACAACATGGTGTCATAATGGATCAATGTTTATCATAGTGATTTGCATAACTAGCATCATGAACACATAGCATAGATTACACCCAACTTGCATAACTAGCTTCATGGGCACATAACATCAAACTTGCATAACTTGCATCATGAACATATAGCATACAACTTGCATAACTAGCATCAAGAACATATAACATAAAACTTGCATAACTAACATCATGAACACATAGCATATGATAACATAACTTGCATTGATCCACATACATAACCATAACCTCATTATATCCTATCATAATTAGTTTAGCAATTGCTTGCTAAAGGCATAGAAACTCACAACTTGTTGATTAGCACTCCTATGAAGAAGATTAAGTTGCTAGAGTTGATTAGAAGTTGATTTGAGAAGCTATCTTCCTCTTTAATTTGTGGAGGCTCCTTCTAAGTTGCATTTTGACGGCATGACGACGTTGTATCCAATTTTAGTATGAATTAGGGTAGTCTTAGGGTGTATTTATAGATTAGTTAAGTGTTTTAGGCCATTAGATTAACCCTAAATCAGATTAGAGCCGTCGGATCTCGTCACTAGCCACCAAAACACAGCCCAAAGCTCAAATCAGTGCACCCAGGCCAAACTGACCGACAGGGGGGGTCGACCCCTGGGTCGACACATGGGTCGACCCCTTGGGGGGGTCGACACCCATGTCGACCCTAGCGTCGACACCCTCTGTCTGGCGGGAATTTTCCCGCCTCTTCTGAAATTTGAAATTTGAATATTTTAAATCTGTTTTGAATTTTCTGAAACTTCGGATGGCCATAACTTCTTCATACGAAGTCCAAATCACGCAAACTCGGACTCTATCTCAACCAGAATTCCGAGACGAACACAATGGCGCAACCCGTTTCCCTTAATTCTCAAGTCTGAGATTAATTATTCTTTAATTACTAAACATTAATATAAAGTGAAATTCGGGGTGTTACAATGAGAATGTACATTAAAAATAAAAATCATTTCTTTTTATGAACCTAGAGGGGGGAATTAGCATAGTAAAGAAAATTTACATTTTTATAGGTACATAAAAATGAGAATTAACATAGTAAAGAAAATTTACATTTTTATATGTAACAATGAGAATTAGCATAGTAAAGAAAATTTACATATGTGGACTAAAAGTAGGATTTTGCAATGTAATCAAATTTACATTTTTATATGTATATTAAAAATAGGAATTTGACATGTAAATTAAAGAAAAGGATGGAATTTACATTTCTAATGTAAATAAAGAATGAATTTAGGATGCTGTAATATTATCGTCATTTTCAAATGAATTAAGAATAATATTAACAAATAAGAATGATTTTCAATAAGTTAGTATATACGAGGATTATTTGGAAAGTCCGAGTTACTCTCATTCCAAATAATCATACGACGTTAAGAATTGAAGTATGAAGACGGCGTATGAAGACCGTAAATCTTCCATCGAGAGGACAACGATCGAGGCCCTAATTTGACTTGCTCCCAATTCAAGGGTCATGGTCATTGCCCAAACGTACGTGTTGATTTCACGGGTTTGGTTTTCGCTCAGACCCAGAGCATAAGCTAATTAATGGATTGTGTGTCTGACATCGTACTCCGTTAAATATCATGTTATTAATTTTCTGTCGAATGCATGAATGTTTGGTGGCGGAGAATTTATTCTCTTGCTTAACACCCTTTCATATGTTTCGGCAAAGGATTGGTAGTGTGATATGGAGTGACAGTGTGGCATACTAAGATGCAACGATCAAGGTTTCTTGTTGAAAAGCAGAACCTTGTGGTGACGATCAAAGCACAGCTTGAATAAGCATAGCTTTGTGTATTACGTAACTTCATAAGTCTCACAACCCGGTGGGGTCTAAAACGAGAGAAGGGAACACAGGGAGAGCAGCACGTTTCTTTCTAGCTAGAAGTAGTGTCGGTGTTTAAACTGGCTGATATTTTACTTATGTGGATGATGGAATGAGGTGCCTCGGATGATAGGTCCTATAGGATCGGGAAACGTGTGTTCAGGAATTGCCAATCCACGAAGCTATATGTGTGGACCTGCCCTGCAGCTATCCAAGGGTTCACTGCGGGGGATCCTGGGGCATTAGCTAGAGTGTCTCGAATCGGTAAGGAGCTCCTCCCTAGCCTTGACTCATGATGGAAACCAAAAATCCAAATACGACCCTACGAATTTGATTGTATTACTAGTAAGAAAGCATAGTATTATGGTATCTATGTGTCCTAGGATTGATACATTTATTTTGAAATGTTTTATATACACTAATAACAATATTAGATTCGTATTTAGCATGTTTAATCATCATAAGGTAAAACTCTATCCTCTGGTGTGCGTTGCATTGTGTGATGGGACTTGAGTCTTATGGTGATTTTATTTTTCCAAAAGCATTGCGTTGTTTTACGTTTTACTTATTATTTGCTCTATCACTTTAAATTATGCACGACAATCCATTGGAATAAACCCGTTCTGCGTTAGCGGCGTGGTCTTTGGATTTGCCTTATTACTAGTAGTTAAATTAGTTAAGAACTATCACACCAGTCCCATGACCGACTCATAGTTTGTTTCACCTTTTAGCAAACTCGGGTGCCCTCCTTTCTACATGGGCAGCCAAGTAAGCAGGTTCATTCTTTGCTTGGAGTCTTTTCTTTGGAGCTGCTTATTATCTTTCTTGGATTTGCTTTCGTGGAGAGGTGATGACTTGGAGCTTGAAGACATCTATCATTTGCTACTATTGCATTTTTCTCTCTTTAATTTCAGACATCAAACTTGTTTCATTTCACGTTGTTTATGTTGGAGTTGGAACTTATTTCATTTTCTGCAAACTTGATGTAATAATTTAGAATTCTGTGACTGTGGACTTCCTGTGGTTGATGACATTATATTTCCGCTGCTGTGATGTTGTTATTCTATAGTTTTCCTTTACTATGTTCTATCTGTGATCTGTGTTATTGTATTTATGTTGTATTCCAAATGATTATTCCTTACTTTCATTCCGTGGAAGTTTTGGGTTATCACAGTTGGTATCAGAGCTTTGGTTAAACTTAGCTTTGGAATATAACATATTTATAATAATTCGTTTACATAGAATCACAATATTCTATGGCGAACATTTCATGTGAATTCATAATAGTCAGTCATTCTATCATCATCTTTTCATCCGTCCTTTTATCTTTATCATTTCTTCAAATCACCATTATAGTTGTTCTGACTCTTTCCTTGATTGTACAGAACTAACTAGAAATGAGTACCGATGCCGCTAGAGCTAGAGCAAGGAGGCAAAATATTGCTGAAACTGAGGAGGCCACAGTTCAACAGCCACCACCACCGCGGCCCTTTGATTTGGATAAGGTGGCGAAGAAGTTCAAAAACCCGGCAGGAGTGCCATTCAAGGGTACTGAAACTGTGACACAGGCTCAAGCTTGGCTGAGGAACCGCGAAAAGATTTTGGAGGATTGGAGCTGGAGGATCAGAGGAAAAGATTAGTGGCTTCATGGTTGCTACAGGAGGAAGCTCAAAACTGGTGGGACACAATCACGGTTGGAGGGACTGCAGATAATATGACTTGGACAAGGTTTAAGGAGCTTTTTAATGACAAATACATTCCAAGGCAGGAGGTAGAAAGACTGCATGTCGAGTTCGCCAATCTGAAGCAAGGCGACAAGACCATCTCAGAATATGTACAAAGATTTGAAGACCTCTCCCGCTATGCCCCTGAATTGATTCAGGATGACTTTCAAAAGAACAAGAGGTTCATAAATGGGCTTGCGAGAAAATATATTGATAGAGTCACTGCCCACATCGGCCTTTCTTTCAATAGGTTGGTGGAGTTTGCTTGTCGTAATGAGGAAAATGATAAGAAGAATTCCCAACAAGACAGAGAAAGGAGCTTGGCCAACAATAAAAGGAAACAATCCGATAAGAAGACTGAAGGAAGCAGTCCTGGAGCTGCTAAGACCCATGATAAGTCAAAGGTGCAATGCTACAACTGCCAGAAGTTTGGACACTACAGCAAGGACTGCAGAAATCCAAAGAAGGCCCGAAGTGATGACACCAAGGAATGCTATAACTGCCACAAGAAGGGTCATATCAAGCCTAATTGCCCGCTGTTGAAAGGAGCACAGATTGCACATGTGTATGAGGGGGCAAGTGCACCATCTTCTTCCGCCCCTACCTCTTCCGAAGGAGAAGATAAGCCTGATGTTTTAGATGGTACCATGTCTGTTAAAAACATTCCTGTTACTGCTTTGTTTGATACGGGTGCATCAAGAAGTTTTATTTCTAGCAACACGGTCTAGAAATTGAAACTAAAACAAAGAAGTCTTAAAGAGCTGATTAATGTTCATAATCCTATAGGAGGTTCTATCGTCCTTGATTTGTACTGTCGGGTGCCTATTTCCTACTCTTACTTTCAGTTTCCTTTTGACTTGACCATTATGAATTTTTCCGAGTTTGATATCATCCTCGGTCTTGATTGGCTAACCAAATATGACGCCGAAGTGCTATGTTCAGAAAGAGTGGTGAAGGTGAAAACAGGATTCGGAAATACTGTTACTATACCTTGCCATGGTCCAAAATCTGATAGGAAGGCATTTTGGTCTTCCCTCGAAGTCACTCCCATTTCTTTAGAAAAGATCCCCGTGGTCAAAAATTATGCGGACGTATTTGAAGAAGTAGACAATTTACCGCCGCGAAGAGAAATTGATTTCAGAATTGATCTTGTTCCAGATGTTAGGCCTGTAGTCCATGCTATTAGAAGGATGACTCCCAAAGAAAAAGAAGAGTTGAAAAACCAAACAAAACAGCTTTTATGGAAAGGACTCATTCGACCTAGCTTTTCTAATCGGGGTGCAGCTGTGGTGTTTGTCCCCAAATCCGACGGTACTCTAAGACTCTGTGTTGATTACCGCGATCTTAACAAGCAAACATTGAAGAACAAATACCCCTTGCCTCCATAGATGATTTAATGGACCAACTGAATGGAGCCAAGGTGTTTTCGAAGATGGACTTAGCCACAGGTTTCCATCAACTCCGCATAGCCGAAGAATGCATACCTTTGACCGCCTTCAGAGGTCCCGACATATTCTACGAATGGTTAGTGATGCTGTTCGGCCTATGCAATGCTCCAGCCTACTTTATTGACTTGATGAATAGGGTTTTCCGTGAGGTCCTAGATAAATTCGTCCTAGTCTTCATTGATGATATTCTAATCTATTCTAAAACTAAGGAGGAGCATGAAGGGCATTTAAGGGAAGTGTTGGAGATTCTGCGAAGAAACGTTTTAAAAGCAAAATTTTCCAAATGCACATTTTGGCAAGAGGAAGTAAAATTCTTGGGCCATGTTGTGTCAAAAGAAGGGAATGTTGTTGACCCAAGTAAAATTACCGCCATTCGAGATTGGAAGCAGCCCAGTACACCCACTGAAGTAAGAAGATTCCTAGGATTGGCTGGGTATTATAGGAAATTTGCCAAAGACTTCGCCAAGCTGTCTGGCCCATTAATAAAGCTCACCAAGAAGCATACCAAGTTCAATTGGACATCGGATTGTGAGGAGGCATTCCAAAAGCTAAAATTGAGTTTGACCACTGCACCCGTACTAACCATCATCGATGGCAACCAAGATTTAAAAGTCTATACCGATGCTTCTCAAAGTGGTGGTCTTGGTGCGGTACTGATGCAAAGAGGCAAAGTTGTTGCATATGCGAGTCGTCCATTAAAGCCGCATGAGAAAAATTATCGTGTCCACGACTTAGAGTTGTTGGCCGTAGTCTTTGCTTTAAAAATTTGGAGACATTATCTTTTGGGCGAAAAATTTGAATTATTCACAGACCATCAATCTTTGAAATATCTCTTCGATCAAAAGGATCTGAATTTAAGGCAGCAACGATGGCTAGAATTTCTGGCGGCATACGATCTTGACATCTTATATACGCCAAGGAAAGCCAATGTTGTGGCGGACGCGCTTAGTAGAAAGGACGTCATTGTTGCAAGCCTCATCATTACCCCTTCCTTGATTGATAAAATTTCTGCTCTTCAAAAGGATGATAAATTCATTCAGATAATGATTAAGAGAATTGAAGCAGGTGAAAACACGAACTTCCAAATAGATGGCAAGGGAATTCTTAGATTTCTAGGGCAGATTTGTGTTCCATATATCAAAAACCTCATAAAGGAAGTTTTGGATGAGGGTCACAAATCAAAGCTTTGCATCCATCCCGGTGTGAGCAAGATGTATCAAGACTTAAAGCGCACATTTTGGTGGAGATCTATGAAGAGGGATATATCCATTTATGTGAGTAGATGTCCTACATGCCAATAAGTAAAAAGTGATCAACAAAAGCTTGCGGGGTTGTTGCAACCATTGGAAGTTCCAGATTGGAAGTGGGACCAAATCTCCATGGATTTTATAGATGGTCTGCCTCGTACTAGGAAAGGAAATGACAGCATATGGGTGATCGTGGAACGCTTCACAAAGTCCGCTCATTTCATACCTGTCAAGTCCACTAGAACTGCTCAAAGTCTGGCGCAAATCTATTTCAAAGAAATCGTCAGGCTACATAGGTAATAAAACTAAATCTTTCCTTTTCATCATCATCTGAATGAAAATTTTCATTTTCAAATTAAATAATAATCTTTTGTTTTAAACAGAGTTCCTAGTAGCATTGTTAGCGACCGTGATCCTATCTTTGCTAGCAAATTTTGGGAAGCATTCCAAAATGAGTTGGGAACAAAATTAAATCTTAGTACCCCATATTACCCTCAGACTGACGGCCAAATTGAGCAGGTGAATCGCGTTCTTGAAGATCTATTGCGAGCTTGCATACTCGATTTTGGAGGTTCTTGGGAGGATCACTTGCATTTAGTTGAGTTCTCATATAACAATAACTATCAAGCAAGTTTGAAAATGTCTCCATTTGAAGCCTTATATGGTAGGCCATGTAGATCGCCAGCGTGTTGGGTTGAAAAAGGAAATCGGCTTGTATTGGGTCCAGACATGGTCCGAGAAGCTTCAGACAAAGTTGATTTTATTAAGAAGCGATTATTGGCTTCCCAAAGTAGACAAAAGAGCTATGCAGATGTAAGAAGAAGAGAGTTGGCTTTTGAAGTGGGTAACTATGTCTATTTGAAAGTTGCTCCAATGCGAGGTGTAATCCGTTTTGGAAAGACAGGAAAATTAGCACCTAAATTCATCAGCCCCTTCCCTATTCTTGAAAAGATTGGCACCCTAGCCTACAGAATTCAGATGCCCGACTGGTTGCCTGGAGTACACAATGTATTCCAGGTATCTCAACTTCGAAGGCATGTCCATGATCCAGATCTGATTATGGAAGAAGCAACACAGCAAGATTTGGAGATTACCCCAAGCCTTGCAGTGAGAAGGGAACCACTAAAAATTATTGGCAAGGAGACTAGGAAGCTGAGAAATAAAAGTATCAACCTAGTCAAGGTGCAATGGAGCGGTGGTCCTAGAGAATGCACTTGGGAAACCGAGGAGAGTATCAAACAAGCCTATCCCAAATGCATAGTGGATATCTCCGATTAGATTTTATTTTGAGGTACCCTTAAAATATTTCACATTCTCTATGTTGGTTCCTACTCTTCTATTTTCCTTTTTCCGTTTCAAGGACGAAAAGTTCTTAAGCGGGGGAGGGGGGAGATTGTAACAACCCGAAATTTGAGGCCAATTTAAAATTTTTATTTTAGAGATTTTAAAGGTGTTTAAATAGTTGAAATGAATTATTTTAAATAAAAATGACTAGAAATTTATTTTGATTGGATTTAATACGAATGTGTTTAATTTAATTATAAAAGGAATTAGAAAAAGGACGGTAGTT
This sequence comes from Allium sativum, assembly GCA_030737875.1. Classification (NCBI taxonomy): domain Eukaryota; kingdom Viridiplantae; phylum Streptophyta; class Magnoliopsida; order Asparagales; family Amaryllidaceae; genus Allium; species Allium sativum. The sequence goes on along the minus strand of CM060916.1, from coordinate 602,227,951 downwards.
TGAAAAGTCAAACCTGAACCTTGACCGACTACACAGAATGCAGAATAAACCGGATTTTGGTGAAACGAAAAATATTTAAATCTGTTAATGAATATCTTTCTAACGAATCTGAAAAATCGAAGTTTCATAGCGGAAATCAAAAGTTATGGCCAAATGAATTTTCAGAAAGGTCGCTATAGGGAATATATCGCCCTTGAAAATAGACATTTTGCATACGACCTCGGAATTCGAAGAAACCACTTTTGTTGGATCTGGGATGTCTAACTATGGCTAGGTTTCAAATATCATGATTTTTGAAGTTAATATGTGAGCGTGGCAAAGGAAAATGTGTTTTGGTCAATTACAGTTAAATTGGATCGACCAGAAAATGGCCATTTTTCAAACGATATCAGAATTCGACGAAATTAGTTTTGTTAGGACCGTATCGTCAAAACATAACCAAAAATAATATTTTTGGATTTTTCCGACTTCGTATGTGACCCCGGTAAAATTAGAAAGTACGTTCGAATTTAATATTAAAAATTTAATTTGAAAATAAAGAAAACATACTGTAAACTTCAGAATTAGACTTCGGCAATAGCGCCATCGCGTTCAGAAGACGTCAAAACATATTGTTCGACAGTCGTTGGGGTCCGTTTGGAGATCGGATGGAAAAACCCTAATTTTTAGATTTTAATTAAATTAAAAAAAGGGAAATACCTTAGTATACAGTATAAATACGGAGGCACTGTACATCGTTCCTCTTCCATTTCAAAGCGCCGCCGAATCCATAAAAGCTCAAAACTTTGAGCTCCGATTCCTCCCAATCCGTAGGGAATTAGACAGGGGTGTAGTTGAGTTTTCCGAAGCTCCTTCTCTCCTCTTCCATCTCCGACAAGAATCACCTCCCCTCGTGCCCCCGTTAGCCCGCCCCGACCCTCGAAACCCGCGCCACAAATCCCGCCGCCGAGCCCACCTGTCGCCGCCGTACCCTCCACTGTGCTAGGCGCACGTGCCCCTCTCTTTCCCGCTCCACCTCCAACAAACCGCACCCCAAACCGACCTTCCTACCTCACGAAAATCGGATTTAAAGATTTGAATTTTAAGGTATGAATTGCCACGCTTTTAGTTGTCATAGCAGCAGTTGTAAAAAGTCATTGTTATTCAAAAAAAATTGATAATTAATTCATTCGAATTCCGAATCTGAAAATTTCACATCCGACGGAACCGTGACGACGAATAGACTTTGCTGAAATTGATTGGAACGTTTTCTGACTCTCTGTTGATTGTAGATTCATGCAATAGCAAGGTGAGATTTCTTTGTTTAAAGTTATTAATTAATTAAATTATTTTGTTTGCGATGTTATAATAACATGCCTACGATACAGATCAATTTTGTTTTGTCATATTTGATGATGGTTGGTATGTGTTTGTGATGAATAGTATAAATCCATATGATTATCACCTCTTATGTTATCACTTGTGTTGATTTGAATTGATCTAATTTATCAACTCAAATAATAGAAATATGATTATCACCTCTTATGTTATCACTTGTGTTGATTTGAATTGATCTAATTTATCAATTCAAATAATAGAAATATGATTATCACCTCTTATGTTATCACTTGTGTTGATTTGAATTGATCTAATTTATCAATTCAAATAATAGAAATATGATTATCACCTCTTATGTTATCGCTTTTGTATGATTTGAAGTAATCTAATTTATCAATTCATAATAAAGGAAACATTATTTATCATTGTTATGTTAGCGCTTTTGTTTTATTTGAATTGATGTAGATTATCAATTCAACATAGAAAATAAAAATTTGTCTTTTTATTCGAATTGATCTAGATTATCAATTCAACATTGTAAAGAAAATTTACATTTTTCTTTTTATGTAAATAAAATGAGCATGTATAGGAAATTTACATTGAATAAAATATACTTTTTTTTATGTAATTAAGAAGTAGAAAATTTACATTGACTAAAAATTACATTTTTCATATGTAATTAAAGTTAAGAATTCGCATGTAAATAAAAAAATACGTTTTCATAATGTAAACTAGAAGTAGAACTTCCATGTAATATAAATTTACATTTTTATTAATGTAAATAAAGTAGGAATTTTCATCGTATGAAAATTTACATTTTTATTAATGTAAATAAAGTAGAAATTTTCATCGTATAAAAATTTACATTTTTATTAATGTAAATAAAGTAGGAATTTTCACCGCATGAAAATTACATTATTTTTAATGTGATTAAAATATGAGTTTGCATTGTATGATAAAAATTACATTATTTTTAATGTGATTAAAATATGAGTTTGCATTGTATGATAAAAATTACATTCTTCTATGTAATTAGGATAGGAGTTTGCATCGTATGATAAAATCTACATTTTTATATGTAAGTAAAACACGAATTTCCATCGTATGATAAAAATTACATTTTTATATGTAACATATGATGAGATTTACAATGTGAATTGAAAATTACATTTTTGTAATGTAAGAAAGTAGTAGGATTCACATTAAAACCAAAAATTACATCTTTATATGTAATTAGAAATAGAACTTACATTGTAAATAAAAAACTACATTTTTATATGTAATTATAAAGTAGGACTTTGCGATGAAATGAAATTACCTTTTTATATGCAAATAAAAATGAGAATTGGCATCGCAAATAAAATTGCATTTTTATATACAATAAAAGAATGAGCTTTTACTTTTTCTTTTTATGTAACATAGGATGGAAATGTACATTAAAAATAAAAATCAATTTTTTTTATGAACTTAGAGGGGGGAATTAGCATAGTAAAGAAAATTTACATTTTTATATGTACATAAAAATGAGAATTAACATAGTAAAGAAAATTTACATTTTTATATGTAACAATGAGAATTAGCATAGTAAAGAAAATTTACATATGTGGATTAAAAGTAGGATTTTGCAATGTAATCAAATTTACATTTTTATATGTATATTAAAAATAGAAATTTGACATGGAAATTAAAGAAAAGGATGGAATTTACATTTCTAATGTAAATAAAGAATGAATTTAGGATGCTGTAATATTATCGTCATTTTCAAATGAATTAAGAATAATATTAACAAATAAGAATGATTTTCAATAAGTATGTATATACGAGGATTATTTGGAAAGTCCGAGTTACTCTCATTCCAAATAATCATACGACGTTAAGAATCGAAGTATGAAGACGGCGTATGAAGACCGTAAATCTTCCATTGAGAGGACAACGATCGAGGCCCTGATTTGACTTGCTCCCAATTCAAGGGTCATGGTCATTGCCCAAACGTACGTGTTGATTTCACGGGTTTGGTTTTCGCTCAGACCCAGAGCATAAGCTAATTAATGGATTGTGTGTCTGACATCGTACTCCGTTAAATATCATGTTATTAATTTTCTGTCGAATGCATGATTGTTTGGTGGTGGAGAATTTATTCTCTTGCTTTACACCCTTTCATATGTTTCGGCAAAGGATTGGTAGTGTGATATGGAGTGACAGTGTGACATACTAAAATGCAACGATCAAGGTTTCTTGTTGAAAAGCAGATCCTTGTGGTGACGATCAAAGCACAGCTTGAATAAGCATAGCTTTGTGTATTACGTAACTTCACGAGCCTCACAACCTGGATGAGTCTAAAACGGGAGAAGGGAATGCAAGGAGAGCATCACGTTTCTTTCTAGCTAGAAGTAGTGTCGGTGCTTAAACTGGCTGATATTTTACTTATGCGGATGATGGAATGAGGCGCCTCGGATGATAGGTCCTTTAGTATCGGGAAACATGTGTTCAGGAATTGCCAATCCATGAAGCTGTATGTGTGGACGGCCCTGCAGCTATCCAAGGGTTCGCTGCGGGGGATCCTAGGGCATTAGCTAGAGTGTCTCGAATCGGTAAGGAGCTCCTCCCTAGCCTTGACTCATGATGGAAACCAAAAATCCAAATACGGCCCTACGAATTTGATCGTATTACTAGTAAGGATGCATAGTATTATGGTATCTATGTGTCCTAGGATTGATACATTTATTTTGAAATGTTTTATATACACTAATAACAATATTAGATTCGTATTTAGCATGTTTAATCACCATAAGGTAAAACTCTATCCTCTGGTGTGCGTTGCATTGTGTGATGGGACTCGAGTCTTATGGTGATTTCATTTTTCCAAAAGCATTGCGTTGTTTTACGTTTTACTTATTATTTGCTCTGTCACTTTAAATTATGCACGGCAATCCATTGGAATAAACCCGTTCCGCGTTAGCGGCGTGGTCTTTGGATTTGCCTTATTACTAGTAGTTAAATTAGTTAAGAACTCTCACACCAGTCCCATGACTGACTCGTAGTTTGTTTCACCTTTTTGCAACCTCGGGTGCCCTCCTTTCTACATGGGCAGCTAAGTAAGCAGGTTCATTCTTTGCTTGCAGTCTTTTCTTTGGAGCTGCTTATTATCTTTCTTGGATTTGCTTTCGTGGAGAGGTGATGACTTGGAGCTTGAAGACATCTATCATTTGCTACTATTGCATTTTTCTCTCTTTAATTTCAGACATCAAACTTATTTCATTTCACGTTGTTTATGTTGGAGTTGGAACTTATTTCATTTTCTGCAAACTTGATGTAATAATTTAGAATTCTGTGACTGTGGACTTCCTGTGGTTGATGACATAATATTTCCGCTACTGTGATGTTGTTATTCTATAGTTTTCCTTTACTATGTTCTATCTGTGATCTGTGTTATTGTATTTATGTTGTATTCCAAATGATTATTCCTTACTTTCATTCCGTGGAAGTTTGAGGTTATCACACAGTTTCAGTGTTATGTTCTAGTTTAAGTGTAGTTGTGTTTAAGTGAATGTTGTTGTTTTAGTATTTGAATTTAGGTCTTGTACTTTAAGTTTATAATTATGTTGTATGGCCCTTTGAATTGTTACAAGGTGAATGAAATATTAGTTGCATCAATATTATAAATTGTCATAACAGAACGAGATTATGGAGTAGAGTTGGCAATGAAGGAAAGCATACAAACATTAATTTACAATAAAATAGAAATAACAAGTACGTAAACACATTAAATCTTAGATAATAACGCATTCACTCCAATCATTAAGGCAGTAATTTACTATTGGTTTCCCGCATGCTCCCAATAGTGTTCAACAAGCTCTTCTCGTAATTCTAGATGAGCTTGTGGATCTCGCACCTCTTCCAGTCGCTGCAAGTATTCTGCAAATGTATTTGGGTCCTTATATGGTTTTTTTCCTAAATTCCACTGCAATATCCGGGTAGTTTCGAAGCTGGAGTTCATATCCTCCTCATTCTTCTTCAACAATCATATTATGTAAAATAATGCAACAATACATGATGTCAGCTATAACAGATTTATCATGGTAGTGTACTTCGTTTCGCAGTATGTGGAACCTACCTTGGAGTACTCCAAATGCCCTTTCAACATCTTTTCTCAAGCTCTCTTTTTGTTTCGTGAATAAGGCTTCTTTTGCATTGTTCGGTTTTTTGTACGCTTGCACTAGCATCTTCCATTTCAGATATATTCCATTTACAAGACAATAACCAACCGAATGTTCCTTGTCACCAGTTTTGTAGTTGCAAGGGGGTGAAAGGTCATTGTACAAATCGTTAAACACATATGATTGTCGTAATACATTAATATCATTTAGCGATCCAGGAACACCAAAAAAAGCATGCCATATATAAAGGTCAAACGATGCAACAACTTCTAAAATCATCGTAGCCTTTTTCATATGACCTCTGTATTGTCCTTGCAGTGCCACCGGATAGTTTTTCCATGTCCAGTGCATACAATCCAAGCTACCCAACATACCTGAAAATCCACGTTGATCCCCCATAAGTAATAATCTAGCAATGTCATGAGTTGTTGGCGATCTAAGATATTCTTCACTAAACTCACATACAACAGTTTTGCAAAACTGCTTCATGCATTCTACTGCCGTTGACTCACCAATTCTGATTTTGTCGTCCAACGAATCAGCAGAAGTTGCGTAAGAAAGCATACGTAGTGCGGTTGTAACCTTTTGAAGTGGTGAAATCCCCAGTTCGTTGATGGCATTTCTTCTATGTGTGAAATATACGTTGGTTGCGGAAACTTTGGTAAGTACTCGAGTAAATATTGTTTTTGACATACGAAATCTTCAACGGAAATATACGTCTCCGTATACGGGGTATGCCACGAAATAATACTTGACTAGTTGATTGTGTCCAGCGGGATAGTCGCGTCCGTACCGCAATTCTTTTCTACCTTCAATGCTTCCACCTTGGGTTGACGCTGAGCTTTCAGCAATATCTCGTTCTATCGCATATCTTGTTTCTTCATGAATTGAGTGTTGTTCTCTTTTACGATGCTCAAAATATTCATCCGACGTTGAGGAGGAGGAAGAGCTAGAAGCACAACACCATAATTTTTTTAAACCACTCATTGGTTAGCGATGTTGAATTCCACTATGTTTTGGTTGTATGAAATATGAGCAGATGACAGCACTTTAAATATAATTGTTTATGCACATTGGACATAATGACAAACACAGTGCTTTTCTTGTAGCGGAAGTGTGTTGTACATTACACGACACTTTCAATTAAAAGATGTTGTGTCTGGTAGTGTGCTGTTTTAAATAAAGGTCTCTGTTTGTAGTTTGGATGTGGTCACTGTACGTACATCTTGTAACGTTGACAAGATAATAGTGCTTGCTTTTGCCATTAATGCAACCAAATTATTGTACATTGCTTTACTTTATTGATTGATTCCTTTAATAATTGTCCATCACTGTATCACTGAACGTTGACAGGACTACACAATTTTGTCATAGATGTTGTTGCTATCAATTATGTATCACGGGTATCCAAGCTAGCCCTGTCTATTTACCAAAGCACATAGATGCTGCTGCTATCAAATTAAGAATTTTATTCGCAACAAATAATTAAAAACTGCACATTAGATCTTTAACAAAAAAGTTAATCTTGAAGATAACAATGCATGACAGTGCATTGTAATAATAATAGTTCAATGACAATGCATGACAGTCCAATTTTTCATAAAACATGATATTTCCATTTTCACTAACCAAAGGCAACAATTTCAAACTCCCTCAAATGTTGAATCACTTGGTGGGTTACATTGATTTTCAAATGCTGTCGTAGATGTTGCTGCTATCAATTAATGGATTACGTACGCAGTACCTAAAGGCCACAACGTTACAACCATAAACCATTACATAAGTTTAGAGAACAATAATAATCATAATACCTAAAATCTTAATCCGAGCCAAATCGGGTAAGCCAATCATAGCGAAGTTTGTACGCTTTGTGACCAACAAACTTTTTACCGTATTCGAATAGGTAACGAGAATCATACGTTGCTTTTGTTGGTTTGGATATGGCTGCATCATCAACTGCCACGATAATGTTACGATACTGATCACAAGCATCTGAAAATCGGAGATTAGCCAGCTGGAGTTCAGTCGACGATCATCTAGTAGGCCTTGAACGATGGTTGTTGTGTAGCCTTGTGATCATTGCCCATCTTTCTTCATAAGTTAACCCCCTCCTCCTTGAATTAATAACTCTTCTCTTTTGTCAACCTCATTGTACACTTTCACGAGGGCAAGGAGATCTTTGGAAGATAATTCGGGAGTTTCAGGATTGGAGTTCAAAGTTGCTGGAATTTGGCTGCTAAGTGCTGATTGAACTGGAATTTGTGGCTGAGTTACTCAAGCTGATACTTCACGACGCTGAACCACTGCAGCCACCATATCTATTTGCATATCTGCGATAATTTCACCCTCTTCTACGTCTTCTTTGTTCCCCTCATACTCATCGAAAATTCGGTTCATATGCTCGTCACTAATTTCCCAATCGTCCATGATATGTATGTAAATAGAGGTAGCAACAATTTTAGTTTAAGGATGGAATATGGGCCATTGGGTATTTATCGTGATATTAAGTGTCTACAGTTTAACGGACGTGACTACTTAATAATCGTGATATTGAAACCACTTTAATTGAAACCATGGGTCATCCCCATCACTGAACCCACTTTATTGAAACTAGTGTCCGTTCACATCATGACAGTAAGAAAAGCAGATTCCCTACAGTATTAAGTCAGGCGAAATAGTGAACAGTAACATCATTATTTATTTTACTGTTTTCTACTCCCCGCGACTATATATGTGACTCAATTTACTCACATAATAGCTCACTCAAACAACTTCGTTCTCATTCTAGTACTTCCTCCTCCTTTTATCACTAGCTCAAAATGCCTTCTTGGCCATCAGATACTGGCTCTGATGAACAGGCGTGGGAACAGATGAGACTTCAGCAGCTCGAAGACGAATTCGATTTTTTAATGCAAATTAGGCTCCAAGAAGTTCAAGTACCACATGTTTAACCATCGCATGAATAGGGGCATGTTAATCTTCCACCAGAAGTTCAAGTACCACATGTTCAACTATCGAACCAACAGGCTCTCGCTCAGCCACAACAAGAAGTAGAGTTCTATCGAGTACCACCGCATGAACATGAAGGTGAATCTTATCCTGTACTTTGCTACTGCAGTCATGCGGTCCAAGTTTTGGTTCGAGCAGAAGGCAACAATATTGGTCAGCGCATGCAGAAATGTCCATCCTATCCAAATTGATGCAGCTACACGGAATGGATTGACGAGCCGTTGTGCCCAAGGGGTATAGTATATGCAAACGAATTCGAACGAGAGATATATCATCTCGAAAATCAAGTTCAAGAGTTGCGAATGCACGCAATGCGACTCCCTTGAAATTGAACGTATTGCTTTGATGTTTTAGTAGGCATGTACTATTATTCGTTGTTGTATCTATAATGGCCGGTTGTATCTGTATGCTTATTGTTATGCGAAAACCTGCTAGTTGTATCTGTAATGGCATTAAAACGATTGTATCTATATGCTTATTGTTATGAAAACCTACTAGTTGAATCATAACCACTTGTTAAACCCATATATATAAAAATTTCAACTTTTCTATTTTCAAAATATAATCTTTCCTACAAAAAAATAAAATCAAACCCCCTAACCCCCGCGCCAAGTTTAGGCGCAGGAGACTCGTTGATGTATTTATATGCCCAAGTTTAATCAAGTTTAGGCGCCAAGTTTAGAGATATATTTATAGGTGGATAGTTGTTACGAATTGGTAAAGTAAATAATGCTCAAGTGGATGACCCATACCCTATAAATGGGGAATCTAATGTTGAAACAAGCAATTCAGACAACGATACCCTCGTGCACTGTTCACAAGTGACACATAAGTCATATCACGGGAAACACTCAAATAGTTAAGTAGTCAAATCTCGGATAAAGGTATACAGTTGCAAAGTAACATAGCTGAGGGAATCTCGTGCTTTAGAAATAATCGAGTATATGTTAGTAGATTTCCTGCTTGTGAAAACATATTTAAAATGAATCGGGCAACTTATGATTTTCGTTACCTTGCAGAGTACGGGGCTGATTTTGTTGGGTACGAAGCCTACAAACTACGTTATATTTGGATAACCCGATACGGGGTTGAATAGACAAATGATTTTGTTTATTGCTTATATGTGCATCGTAAATTTTAGTACTTATTTCATTGTTATCTCTTGTAAGCAATATTAAGATTACTTAAATATTTCGAGCAGTGATTAAAAAAAACATGCGGATTCGTTTAACAAACACAGCCGATTACATATAACGTACACGTGGATTCGTTTAACACACTTATAACAACATAACAGTTACACGTATGCACGAACACACAGATTACGTATAACGCACAAACATGCAGATAACATAAATAAACACAACGGTAACACATAAGGACGTACAGGCAGAGTACACTTACAGGCTAATACAAATACAAAACATACGGATGAATAACCTACTACAAAAGGACAACACAATAAAACAAGGATACAGGCAAATACAACATGAACGTCTACTAAATAAGCTCCAACTAATCATCATCTAGATCCGCAGGCACCATCTCCACATCCTCATCATCGTCGTCGCCTGTATCGCCTGTCGGTCTATATCGGTACTACTCCTTATCAGCGGTCGTCAGCTCGTTAAGACGAGTAGTTACTCATCTAGGCTCCTTCGATGCTCACCATACATTACCTGTCGGAGACCTAGCGTCATCTGATAAAGATCCTGATAAGAAAAAACAGCTGGACTTGGATACTCTTTCACTTCTGGCCGTGGTATATCAATATACCTATCAAATCCGTATGTAGTGGGTACGGCAACAGTCCAACCTAGTCCAGCATCTGGGAAGCCCGTGGAGGAGGTGGATCCTGTGGATCATGGTAAACCTGCGTGGACTGTGAAATATCAACAAAGATAGGGGCTCGAGCCTGCTACGAAGTGCAGAAGGTCCAACCTAGTCAACGGATGAAGCATGCACAAAACTCCCAGTTCGCGTGGGGAGTAATACTGACGCCAGAAAGAAATATAATCCCTACCAGTAAGAATGAAATCACTAGCTGGCCACCACTCGTCTACGTGCTCCTGTAAAGCACTAGTAATATAAACCTTGGGAGTAGCTGTATGTGGGTGTGGATCATCAGGAACAACATCCCCATCATATATCTATCTCCAACAACGTTCCCCTAAGTACCAGAAGCAGCCTAAACTAGGAGGAGATGATACTAGTGGAAAGCGCCTTGACGATAGATAAAGAGCATGCACCAAAGGGGTCAGCAAGAAACTGTGAACCATCAAAGGGATGCCAGATAACTGCATCACGCGTCCTCCGCAACTCAATCTGATTGCGAGCTATAGCAAAAACATGTCGTGTCTTTCCTCCAGGCAACAGTCTACAGTTACCGACACTCCACGCTCGTACTCTAGGATAGAAAGTGCGTAATGATGGATCCACGGTGGGAAAAGACAAATTGTGGAAGTACTCGAACTACCAATACTGTAAAATCTCCCAAAAACCTGTAATCGAACCCATCCTAAACCGAACGACACACTGCTGATCCAATGACTTATACAAGTATGCTATAATAGGTGTTCCCCAATCATACACAGTCGGACTGCTATCAAATGAAAACGCTTCAACTACCGCCACATAACCACACGACACTTTGCTCAAAGCATTTGTGAAAAATAAATTTCCCATCATATACAAAACAAATAATCGGGCAATCTCCAAATGGTTAACTCTAGGGTGCTTACTCAATAAATTCTGTATTGCTAGTTTAATGTGAGAGCATCTAATCGAGAAATTACTGGTGATGGCATCATTTAAATCAAGATGTGGAAATAAAGTACGCAGAATAATGTAGTTCTGGTACCCTTCATCATACGGCAAGGTAGCCCCTTGGCCTATGGCAAGACCGGCAAGCATAGAAAAGTCTAGTGGAGTGATTCCCATCTCCCCAAAACCAAAGTGGAATGTATGAGTTGTTTTCCACCAACAAGCAGCCAATGCACCACATAATTGAACATCATTATTTAAAAGACGTTCGATACCTATTTAACGAATAATTATTAAGTTACAATGAATGTAATGAAAACAGAAATAGTAAGTAGATACGACGAGAATACGTACTCAAAAGTCGCCAAAACCAATAGTATGCAGAAATGTATGAATAATAGCCTCTGTATCATACTCACGTATCTGACTATACAGACGAACAACACCAGACCAAGACCCATGTGTTCGCTCGCGTCGAGCCTAATATTACGAATGAGACTTATTTATTTTATGTCTGACATTACGAAGGTAATATTTAATAAATAAAATGTACCGATGTGTCAACTAACGTGCTGACGTGTTGCTCTGTACCCGCCAACTCACGAAAATCGACCAATTGCTTATCCGGTCTTAAATTTGGGTCCCGGAGCGACTCCAAAACCGCCTGCTCGTTTCTACTAGCAACCCGTCTTCTTCTAACGGACGGCGATTCACGAGCTCCCGTATCCTCAGTCGGTACGTTCTCTTCTACCGGTACGTGCTCGTCACTCGGATCCACATTCCCTGTAACAACCCGTATTTTCAATAACCTGTTATAACATAAATCGAGGAAGAATTTAATTCTAAAAATCTGAATCAAGGGAAACGGGCTATGCCATTGCGTTCGTCTCGGAAAAATACGCGAAATAGAGTCCGAGTTTTCGAAAATCGGAGTCCGTATGACCCGATTAAGGCCCAACGAAGTTTTCAGAAAATTCCTAAGTAAAAACAGATTTCAAATTCAAATCTGAAATTGGGAATTGGGGCAGTTTGTGCCAGGCGGGAAAAATTCCCGCCACAGTACCCAAGTCGACAGCCCTGTCGACTTGGGAGTCGACTGGGTCAGACCAGGTCGACAGCCCTGTCGACTTGGCTGTCGACTTGGCTCAGACGCCCAGTTCTGCCTGGTGCACCAGTTTGGGTTTGTGTTGAGCTTGGGGGCCAGATTCGATTTGGAGGGTTGAGATGAGAACTAGGGTTTAATCCTATGGTCTAAATCACTAGCCTAATCTATAAATAAGACCCTAACCTACCCTAAATCATCATTAATCTATCCTACAACTAAACTATGGCAAAATCAAACCTCTCATGGCCTCCACTCTCTTCATACAATTCCTAAATCAATTTCTAAGAGATTTCCATGCATACAAGTGTATTTAGGCTTGTATGATCCTCTTTAGCTTGCATTAAAGTCTTGTTTCTCTATTGGCATCTTAAAGGAAGAGTCTTGATCAAGTTTGCTTGCATTTTGGGGTTTAATTAGTTGCATAAGGGGTTTCTTACATTTGCTATACTCATTTGAGTCCGCATAAGCATTGTAAGCCCTATTCCGCTCATACTTGAACTTTGAAGTTAAATGCATGATATGCAAGTTGTCATAAGTTATGCAAGTTTTATTATGCAAGTTTGATATGCAAGTTGTCATATGTTATGCAAGTTTATTTATGCAAGTATGATATGCAAGTTGTCATATGTTATGCAAGTTTGTTTATGCAAGTATGATATGCAAGTTGTCATATGTTATGCAAGTTTATTTATGCAAGTATGATATGCAAGTTGACATATGTTATGCAAGTATGATATACAAGTTGTCATATGTTATGCAAGTTTGTTTATGCAAGTATGATATGCAAGTTGTCATATGTTATGCAAGTTTGTTTATGCAAGTTTGATATGCAAGTTGTCATATGATATGCAAGTATGTTATGCAAGTTTGGGATGGTCATATGGTTCATGTTATCATGTTATGCATGCTTTTTGGGCGTAAAAATGTAATATGCAAGTGTGTGAACACATGAACATTTCATATGCCACCATGTTGAACTTGTGGCTTTAACACTTTTATGTCATGATTATGCCAAGTTCCCTCTTTCTATCCTTTATGCGCTATTGCGATATGTAAGCGATGGGATTGCGTTTGGGGTTTGGGTAAACTTAAAAGACATAAAAACATGAGCTTGGGAATTTACCTATTAAGTTAGGTCTACCCATTGGGAATTTACCAATTAAGTTAGGTCTACCCAATTGCTTGAAAATTTGTAACATGATGGACATGACACTTAGAAAAGATGAGTGTGGCCAACTCGAGGTTGGGTTGAGTTTGTAGCGTAAACCTACCCGGAACCGACCGACCTAACTAGTTGCTACAAACAATAGGACCCAATGTGAGAAGTTGGTCATGTTGTACCTTGGACCCGAGGTTAGACCAAGTTGTGGTGTAAAGCTACCCGGACCCGCCCGGCTTAACTAGTAACCACAACAAAGTCTAATGTGAGAGGTTAAGGCGCATTAATTAATTAATGCCTCATGATTAGGGTTAAGTCATGGACCATTTAATACTTAACCAATTTGGGCTCGGTAGATTAATCGGGGTTAAGTCGTGAACTCATAGTTACACTTAACCAAGTTAATCCATGATTAGTGAAGGGGTTAAACCGTACTTAACCCACTAGACAAATCCTAGTAATGGGGGGTCCACTCCGCAATAATCCCAAGTTTGTATCATCAAGGCCCTAGGGACTAGGCTAGGGAGGGGGCACGATTACTGGGCTGGAGGTAAGCGACCAAAAGCGACGGCAGAGTGGTACGCCGGTGTAGTTCTGGGCGGACTCTGGTCGTGCACATAGTCTGTAGCCGGAGAAAACAAGCACGGGTACCGGTAGACCGAGACTGTGCACTCATGTTTATGGTGTCCAGGGGTTGACACCCTAGGGCTTGATACACCCGACGGGTGGACCCGGCACAGTTCGACTACATTCATGTTTGGGCCGTATTGACACCAACACGTGACGAGCTAGGCTTAGGGAGCCGATCGACTAGACCGTTGGGTTGGACCTCGTGGTAGGGTCACTTCATGGACCTCGTGGTAGGGTCACTTCATGTTATTGGACCTCGTATGAGGGTCACTTCATGTTATTGGGCCAAAGCTTGGGCCGTGGGATCAATACTTGCGTATCCAAGTCATGTTAGTTTGCTAGTACACCGGTGGTGCAAAACCTAAATCTTGATTATGCGATGTCACCTTTATCTACCTTATTAGTAAATCATCATGCTAGTATGTAGTTATCCATATGTTTATCCCTGCTGCTCATGTCAGTTAACTTTATCAATTTACATTGATTGTAGTAGGGCTTACTCAGTCTTTTTGACTGACCTGTTTTCTTTCGCCTCTTTTCTTCCGTTTCCCCCCCAGGTTTTCAGGGAGGGAATACAGGAGCTTAGCTTGGATCCTACCTGCTTTCTTGGATAGCTCATGTATGCTTTGGACTTGAGCTCGCTATGGTTTTTCTGCTTTGGGTATAGCTACTTATGTTTTTCTGTTCAGTTTCAGATGATGTTGTTTTATGTACTAGACTTATTTATTTGGAAAATTGACATTATGATGTACTAGACTTGTTTGAAATGGTTTGAAAATCTTCTGCTGTTTTATCTATGTTTACATATATACATATGTTCTTGTTCTGCCTTGATATATCATTATGCATGTTTACCTGATTTAAACGCCCCTCCAAAGTCAGTGCCCTTGCGAGAGTGGTACTGGTGGAGGTGGGGTGTTACAATTTGGTATCAGAGTGAGGTTTACGAGAAGGAACAAAAAGGTTTTTAGAAAAAATTTTGGAAAACTATTTTCAAAACCAAGTATAAAGTATTTTCCAAAGAAAAGTCTAGTTTATTTTAAAAAGGCTATTCCCCAAAAAAGGCCATTAGCAAAATCCTTTCGTTTTCTCCATTCTGAATCTGTCTTTTTCTTTTTTCAGTATGGCTGATAACTTTGTTATTCCGGAGGGAGTGCATGTACCCGTTTGGTATAGGAGACTTTTGGAGGCTAGGGCGACCGAAGCCGGCCCCGCAGATGTCCCTCCTCCTCCTCCTCCAGTAGTTAATATTCCTCCTCCCGTTGCTAATATTCCTCCTCCCGTTGCTAATGTTCCTCCTCCTCCTGTCGCTGAGGTTCCTCTTCCTCCTCCCCCTCAGCATCCTCAAGTTGACTTCGCAAAGATTTGCAAGGATTTCAAAGCAATGGGTGGCAAGAACTTTCAAGGCACAGAGACTTTTGTAGAGGCCAAAAATTGGTTGAAAGAGACCGAGGATTTGTTTGCTATCTTTGGGATAGATGATCAGAGGAAGATCTTGTTGGCGGTTTGGCTTATGAAGGATGAAGCCACTTATTGGTGGGAAGTCACCAATGGTACTAGGCCTGTTGAGACTTGGGCCGATCTCAGGGCAAGGTTCATGCTTAAGTTTCTATCTTCCGCTGAGGAGAATCTGCAGATGGAGAGATTCATAACTTTGAAGCAAGGAGATATGTCTGTCAAAGAATATGTGAACAAGTTTAATCAGTTAGCTCGTTTTGGCTTGGATATGGTGAATACTCCTCAGAAGAAGGCCCTTCGTTTTGCTAGGGGATTGAATGAGCCGTTGCAGGGATTGGCCATGTCACATATTCCCCATGGGGCCACGTTTGAGAGTTTGGTTGATATGGCGTTACTTCAGGGAGATGTCAAGAAGAATGATACTCAAGTCAAGAAGACCGATTCCCAGGGAAAGGGAAATCAGGGCAATACTAGTGGTCAAAGCGGTCAAAGCAATCAGAACAAGAACAAGAGTCAAGGCAACAAGGGGAACAACAAGGAGAAGTGCCATTATTGCGGTACAGTTGGGCATCTTATTAAGGATTGTAGGAAGAGTAAAAGAAATAATGGTGAATGCTTTTTATGCGGTAAGGCTGGACATCTCAGCAAGGATTGCCCAAAGAAACAGGGGCAAGGCCAGGGTCAGACTCAGCATGCTGGACCCTCAGGAGGGCAAGTTCATGCTCTCGCTACCGCTTCAGTTCCCGATCGAGGTTGAATTTCTATTGAGAGCCTTGTATATATTTCTAATTTTCCAGTTCGTACCTTGTTTGATTCTGGTGCATCGCATAGCTTTATCTCATTTGATCTTGTTGATAGTTTGCACCTTATTACTAGCTTGGTAGATGATCCCGTCTGGGTCTCAAATCCTATTGGGGGTTCCGCCCATTTGTCTATGATATGTGGGGATTTGAGGATCTCTATACTGAGTGTAGAGTTCTTGTGCAGTGCTTATGTTCTTGGTTTCAGGGGATACGGATTGATATTGGGCATGGATTGGCTGTCCAGATATGGAGCCATTCTTGATTGTGAGCATAGGGTTGTGAGGCTCGTGACTCGCCTCGGGAACACCCTAGAGATTTCTTGTGATCCGAGAGGTCCCGTCATGTTGTGCTATCTGGAATCACTCGACTCGTCAGTGGAGATTCTTCAGTCTGTGAGAGTGGTTCAAGAATATCCCGATGTTTTTGATGAAGTTAGGGGGTTGCCCCCTAAGCGAGGGATTGATTTCCGCATTTATCTGGTGGATAATGCAAAGACGGTTTCTTTGCCCGTTCGGCACATGGCTCCGCGTGAAAGGCGGGAGCTAAGCAAGCAAGTGAAAGAGTTGCTTGAGAAGAACTTCATTAGACGAAGTATATCTGAGTAGGGAGCGCCTGTGGTATTTGCTACCAAGGCGGATGGTTCTCTCCGACTATGTGTTGACTATCGAGAGTTGAATAAGCTGACTAAGAAGAACAGACACCCGTTACCGAGGATCGATGATCTCTTTGACCAGCTTGTCGGTGCTTCTGTTTTCTCTCAGCTTGATCTTGCTACTGGATTCCATCAGCTCAGGGTAGCTGAGGATAGTATAGACAAGACTGCGTTCAGAACTCCAGACGGATTCTTTGAATGGCTTGTCATGCCGTTCGGCTTGACGAATGCACCCGCATATTTCGTGGACTTGATGAGTAGGGTGTTCAGGGAGTTCTTGAACAAGTTTGTCGTGGTCTTCGTAGATGATATTTTGGTCTTCTCTAAGGATGAGGAAGAGCACGCAAGGCATCTCGTGGAGGTGATGGATACGCCTGAGAGCGCATCAGTTGAAGGCCAAGTTCTCCAAGTGTCACTTTTGGAGAAGGGAAGTTAGATTTCTTGGGCATATAGTGTCTAAGCAAGGCTTAGCGGTGGATCCCGCTAAGGTGGTTGCAGTTCAGGATTGGAAGACTCCAAGGAATGCAACTGAAGTAAGAAGTTTTCTAGGTCTTGCGGGTTTTTATCGGAAGTTCATCAAGGACTTCGCGAAGATTTCTGCTCCTCTCACTAAATTGATGAAGAAGAATTTAGTTTTTGCTTGGAGCATAGAGTGCGAGCTTGCTTTTCAGAAGCTCAAGAGAGAGCTCTCACATCAACACCCGTTCTAGCTTTTCCCGATGGAGGGAAATTGTTTACAGTATACACCGATGCGTGTGGCACGGGGTTGGGAGCTATTCTGATGCAAGAAGGAAGGGTGATATGCTTTGGCGGTAGACAACTCAAAGTGCATGAGAAGAATTATCCCACTCATGACTTAGAGTTGGCAGCAATAGTATATGCACTCAAGGCTTGGCGCCATTATCTTCTGGGAGAAAGATTTGAGCTTTATACCGATCACAAGTCATTGAAGTATCTCTTTTCTCAGAAGGATCTGAATTTGAGGCAGCAAAGATGGATGGAATTCTTGGCATCCTATGATTTCGAGATAGCTTATACCCCTGGCAAGGGGAATGTGGTAGCTGATGCATTGAGTAGAAAAAGGTTGACTCTGAGTCCTCTATTCGTTGAGATGAAGAATTTAGAGTATGTGGCAACCTTTGATTTCTCTTTGGCGGTTGAGTCGATGACCGGTTCTTTAGCATCTCTGGAACTCAGACCTACCCTTCTTGATCAAGTTGGGGCTTCGCAGAGGGAAGACCCTCAGATAGTTGAGATTATGGATAAGCTGATTCGAGGAGAGACGTCTAGTCATCTCGCTCGATATTCTGTTGATGACAAGGGTTGGCTGAGGAGAGATGGAAGGTTATGTGTTCCCATGGTAGAAGATTTAGTAAGAAAAGTTCTGGAGGAAGCACATCGCTCTAAGTTGACTATACATCCAGGCGGAGATAAGATGTACAAAGATATGAAGCGTATTTTCTTTTGGCCTGGGATGAAGAAGGATGTGGCAGAGTTTGTCTCTAGATGTATCATTTGCCAGCAAGTTAAGGCCGAGTCAAAGAAGTCCGGTGGGCTATTGCATCCTCTAGACGTTCCACTTTGGAAGTGGGAGAGTATCTCCATGGATTTTATTGATGGGCTACCAAGGTCAAGGAAAGGAAATACGAGCATTTGGGTTATTGTAGATAGACTTACGAAGAGTGCTCATTTCATTCCGGTAAAGAGCAAGAGGACCGCATCTTGGCTAGCGTCCGTATATCTTCGTGAGATTGTGAGACTTCATGGAGTCCCTTCTAGTATTGTCAGTGACCGTGACCCATTCTTTACAAGTCAGTTCTGGAATACCTTGCAAGAGGCTATGGGCACGAGGTTGAATTTGAGTACTGCTTATCACCCACAGACGGACGGCCAAACCGAAAGGGTGAATAGGGTACTCGAGGATCTGTTGAGGCTGTGTATTCTGGACTTTGGTGGTACTTGGGAAGACCATCTTCCTCTTGTTGAGTTTGCATATAATAACAGTTATCAGGCAAGCATAGGGATGGCACCATTTGAAGCTTTATATGGGAGGCCGTGCAAGTCGCCTACATGTTGGTGGGAGACTACAGATAAGCTCATACTTGGGCCTGATATGATCAGAGATACATCCGAGAAGATCGAGTTGATTCAGAGATGGATGAAAGCGGCCCAAGACCGACAGAAATCCTATGCTGATAAGCGAAGATCTGATTTGGAGTTTGATGTTGGGGATATGGTTTTCGTAAAGGTTTCTCCTTTGCGGAATGTGGTCCGATTTGGAGCCGTTGGGAAGTTAGCACCGAGATTTGTTGGACCATTCCCTATTATAGAGAGGATCGGGCAGATGGCTTATAGAGTGAAGTTGCCCGAGAAGCTTGCCGGAGTGCACGACGTTTTTCATGTTTCGCATCTCCGGAAGTGTTTACATGAATCAGCAGAGGTTGTGGAGCCAAGTGTTTTGGAAGATGTGGAAGTGGAGAAAGAAGCCACCTTGAGGAGAGCTCCGATTCGTATCTTGGGGACAGAGACCAAGAAGCTAAGGAATCGAGAGGTCAAGTTGGTGAAGGTTCAATGGGGTGAAGCCGAAGAAGACGCAACTTGGGAAACCGAGGAGAAGATGCGTAGGCTTTATCCATTCCTTTTTGAGGGTACACTCTCAATCTCTTTTCTTTGTTAGCATATCTTTCTCTTTGCTATCCATATTTATCTAGTTTATCGTGTTAATCTTGTCATGAGAACCTTAGGAAGAAACCCTTTGGATGAAACATGTGTTTGAAACATGTTATGCTTGATGGTTGCAAGTGGTTGCAAGTGATTGCAAGTTGTTGCTCGTGGATGCATTATACACGTTAGGCACTAGATCGGCTCGCACACTCCTCATATTGCATATGCATGAGTGTTTGTGCTTATACATGGATGAAAATTGTGTGTGATCACATGGATGTTGCATATAGGTGTATGTTATGTGCACACATATAGATGGTATACATTATGTTAGGAATTGCATACATATGGATTCATTTCACTAACATAATTTGCATTGATGATATTCGCATTAGATAAGTACATGTACACACACCTTTGCATATGTTCATCCAGCATTTAGAATCTTGTAAGGACAATGATTGCTTGTGGATGATGTTTTGAGTAGATGGATGTTTGATGGTAGGATACGTTCTTCCTAACTTGAAGATTTCGGGGACGAAATCCTTTAAGGAGGGGAGAATGTAACAACCCGTATTTTCAATAACCTTTTATAACATAAATCGAGGCAGAATTTAATTCTAAAAATCTGAATCAAGGGAAACGGGTTATGCCATTGCGTTCGTCTCGGAAAAATACGCGAAATAGAGTCCGAGTTTTCGAAAATCGGAGTCCGTATGACCCGATTAAGGCCCAACGAAGTTTTCAGAAAATTCCTAAGTAAAAACAGATTTCAAATTCAAATCTGAAATTGGGAATTGGGCCAGTTTGGGCCAGGCGGGAAAAATTCCCGCCACAGTACCCAAGTCGACAGCCTTGTCGACTTGGGAGTCGACTGGGTCAGACCAGGTCGACAGCCCTGCCGACTTGGCTGTCGACTTGGCTCAGACGCCCAGTTCTGCCTGGTGCACCAGTTTGGGTTTGTGTTGAGCTTGGGGGCCAGATTCGATTTGGAGGGTTGAGATGAGAACTAGGGTTTAATCCTATGGTCTAAATCACTAGCCTAATCTATAAATAAGACCCTAACCTACCCTAAATCATCATTAATCTATCCTACAACTAAACTATGGCAAAATCAAACCTCTCATGGCCTCCACTCTCTTCATACAATTCCTAAATCAATTTCTAAGAGATTTCCATGCATACAAGTGTATTTAGGCTTGTATGATCCTCTTTAGCTTGCATTAAAGTCTTGTTTCTCTATTGGCATCTTAAAGGAAGAGTCTTGATCAAGTTTGCTTGCATTTTTGGGGTTTAATTAGTTGCATAAGGGGTTTCTTACATTTGCTATACTCATTTGAGTCCGCATAAGCATTGTAAGCCCTATTCCGCCCATACTTGAACTTTGAAGTTAAATGCATGATATGCAAGTTGTCATAAGTTATGCAAGTTTTATTATGCAAGTTTGATATGCAAGTTGTCATATGTTATGCAAGTTTATTTATGCAAGTATGATATGCAAGTTGTCATATGTTATGCAAGTTTGTTTATGCAAGTATGATATGCAAGTTGTCATATGTTATGCAAGTTTATTTATGCAAGTATGATATGCAAGTTGACATATGTTATGCAAGTTTGTTTATGCAAGTATGATATGCAAGTTGTCTGTTTATGCAAGTATGATATGCAAGTTGTCATATGTTATGCAAGTTTGTTTATGCAAGTATGATATGCAAGTTGTCATATGTTATGCAAGTTTGTTTATGCAAGTTTGATATGCAAGTTGTCATATGATATGCAAGTATGTTATGCAAGTTTGGGATGGTCATATGGTTCATGTTATCATGTTATGCATGCTTTTTGGGCGTAAAAATGTAATATGCAAGTGTGTGAACACATGAACATTTCATATGCCACCATGTTGAACTTGTGGCTTTAACACTTTTATGTCATGATTATGCCAAGTTCCCTCTTTCTATCCTTTATGCGCTATTGCGATATGTAAGCGATGGGATTGCGTTTGGAGTTTGGGTAAACTTAAAAGACATAAAAACATGAGCTTGGGAATTTACCTATTAAGTTAGGTCTACCCATTGGGAATTTACCTATTAAGTTAGGTCTACCCAATTGCTTGAAAATTTGTAACATGATGGACATGACACTTAGAAAAGATGAGTGTGGCCAACTCGAGGTTGGGTTGAGTTTGTAGCGTAAACCTACCCGGAACCGACCGGCCTAACTAGTTGCTACAAAAAATAGGACCCAATGTGAGAAGTTGGTCATGTTGTACCTTGGACCCGAGGTTAGACCAAGTTGTGGTGTAAAGCTACCCGGACCCGCCCGGCTTAACTAGTAACCACAACAAAGTCTAATGTGAGAGGTTAAGGCGCATTAATTAATTAATGCCTCATGATTAGGGTTAAGTCATGGACCATTTAATACTTAACCAATTTGGGCTCGGTAGATTAATCGGGGTTAAGTCGTGAACTCATAGTTACACTTAACCAAGTTAATCCATGATTAGTGAAGGGGTTAAACCGTACTTAACCCACTAGACAAATCCTAGTAATGGGGGGTCCACTCCGCAGTAATCCCAAGTTTGTATCATCAAGGCCCTAGGGACTAGGCTAGGGAGGGGGCACGATTACTGGGCTGGAGGTAAGCGACCAAAAGCGACGGCAGAGTGGTACGCCGGTGTAGTTCTGGGCGGACTCTGGTCGTGCACATAGTCCGTAGCCGGAGAAAACAAGCACGGGTACCGGTAGACCGAGACTGTGCACTCATGTTTATGGTGTCCAGGGGTTGACACCCTAGGGCTTGATACACCCGACGGGTGGACCCGGCACAGTTCGACTACATTCATGTTTGGGCCGTGTTGACACCAACACGTGACGAGCTAGGGTTAGGGAGCCGATCGACTAGACCGTTGGGTTGGAACTCGTGGTAGGGTCACTTCATGGACCTCGTGGTAGGGTCACTTCATGTTATTGGACCTCGTATGAGGGTCACTTCATGTTATTGGGCCAAAGCTTGGGCCGTGGGATCAATACTTGCGTATCCAAGTCATGTTAGTTTGCTAGTACACCGGTGGTGCAAAACCTAAATCCTGATTATGCGATGTCACCTTTATCTACCTTGTTAGTAAATCATCATGCTAGTATGTAGTTATCCATATGTTTGTCCCTGCTGCTCATGTCAGTTAACTTTATCAGTTTACATTGATTGTAGTAGGGCTTACTCAGTCTTTTTGACTGACCTGTTTTCTTTCGCCTCTTTTCTTCCGTTTCCCCCCAGGTTCTCAGGGAGGGAATACAGGAGCTTAGCTTGGATCCTACCTGCTTTCTTGGATAGCTCATGTATGCTTTGGACTTGAGCTCGCTATGGTTTTTCTGCTTTGGGGATAGCTACTTATGTTTTTCTGTTCAGTTTCAGATGATGTTGTTTTATGTACTAGACTTATTTATTTGGAAAATTGACATTATGATGTACTAGACTTGTTTGAAATGGTTTGAAAATCTTCCGCTGTTTTATCTATGTTTACATATATACATATGTTCTTGTTCTGCCTTGATATATCATTATGCATGTTTACCTGATTTAAACGCCCCTCCAAAGTCAGTGCCCTTGCGAGAGTGGTACTGGTGGAGGTGGGGTATTACATTCCTGCTACGGCTTCCGCTACCTCGAAGAGCCCTCATAACACGTTTAATTTTTTTTTGGCCTTCGCAACAATGGCTGGAAGCAGAGGATAGGAGAGGAAGGAGGGTAGGGGTGTGGCGGCTAGGGTTTAAAATGAGTTTTTTATATCAAAATCTTATCCGGCTTTTTAAAAGCCGGATAAGGGGTGTGGTGTGGATTCACCCCGACAGCCCACGACGGAATGCAATTAGATGGTTTCCGATTGCAATCCGTGTCATTGCTTTATCCGGCTTTATAAAAGCCGGATAAAGCAATGAAAGCAACTCACTCGTTGGGGTGAGTTGCTTTCACCACAAGGGTGATTTTATGTTCCCAACACGTTGTGTTGGGGATGCTCTAAGAGTCCTTTTTAAACAGTTTAAAAAAATATCTCCATAAAAACTTATTGCGCTCTTATTCTTCATCATAAACAAAACAAGTCCAAAGAAATAAACCTTATTTGATCAAGCATTTAAACTATATTTGTCAAATTCATATTTATACTGCTTCCCTTTACGTTTTTTTTCTAGCTTTCTGAATTTTTATTTACTACGTTACACGAAGCTATCATAAAAGTCTTAAATTTTTGTGATAATGAGTCGCAACTGAATTCTTACACTACACAATTGGTGCTTACAAAGTAACTCTACCAAAGAAAAAGGCTTTCGTTTGAGGATTACGACGATGGATAGCATAATGTGAGTCCGAGTTTGTTTACACCATTTTGATGGTGTCACCGTGACTCCGGGCTGTGATTGGTGGAAATCAGGGAGGCCCATATGGGTCCCCCTGATTTCCACCAATCAAATTGTGGAGTCACCATGACACCACAATTTGTGGTGTCAACAAACTCATAGTGGCATAATGTTCGACCGCTCTTCAGGAAGAAATACAAATAATTAATGCTTATGTGCTCTACAGATAAGAAGGTATTGAACTAAATTGGTTGCTGATTATTTGAAAAATCTCTGAGGCACGATGTGTTGATCGCTATCCTAAAACAGTATTTGTCATCTTATCTTGTATGCGCGAGTAATGACAAATCTGTTTGAAGATACAACGAAGCAGATATCGAATATGTTTAATCGACGTGGTTGCACAAAGACGACGATTCACTATTTGGATTTATCGTTGCAGTAATAAGATAATAGAGTTATAACCTACAGAACTATAACCTGTATAATTACTAGAAACTTGGTAAATCGGACAACGTATAAAGAAGTTATTAATGTATGAAGTTTGTATGTATATAGGAAAGATATATATATATATACATATAAAATTCAAAAATATTCAAAAATCAGCAAAACCAAAAATCCGGCACGCAAATCAAGGAAGGGCCGACCGTTTGAGGTCGACCCGAGACTCGGTTAGGTCGACCCAGGATCATGGGGGCCGACCCAGGGTCGACCTAGGGGTTGACACCCATGAAGGGGGGTCGACCCACCTGAAGGGGGTCGACCCACCCGTGGATTTGGAAGCTTCTTTTCTGAACCTGGACGATGTTGGAGCTAGATTCATGAACCCTAGGCTATATAAAGGACCCTAGACCTAGGTTTTATTCATCTAAAAAAATGGCGGCGGCGGCGGAGCTCTGCTGCAATGTAGATTGAATGGCCTAATCTTCTCCAAATCCAATTCAGCAAACATTATACAAATTCAGCGATTGCTACAACAACAAATTCAACGTGTTCTTCGCAGTAATTTGGATCCATTTCCTTAGATCTATTCATTGTGAGTTCATGTTATTTTTAGATCTGAATATTTAAATAACAATCGTGATACATATATAAAAATTGGATCTTGAATCGATGCCTAATCAGTTCTATTATGACATATTTCTATGATTTGTTCTTATATGTTTATATCATCACCGAGTCTAATCTTGTCATAATATGTCCATCCAGTTTTTATGCCTATTTCTACCGTTATGTTATTTATTCGTTATTATGCCTGTTCTAATTCTCTTCTCTTCCTCTTTTCCCTTTTTATTTTTATATAGCTAGGCTACCTTCGAGCCTAGGTCTAACGCTGAAAAATGCGAATGTGAGAAATTGGGAACGATTGGGAAAGACATAAATTGGGGCATAATTGGTATTGGAAATTATGAATGTAAATTTGGGAACAAAGTTGGAAAATGTACGAATATGGATTTAGGGGCATATTTTATATTGGATAATACGAACATGAAGTTAATTTAGGTAGAATTTGTATTGGAATGTGTAAATATTAAATTGAGGTATATATTGGAACATGTGTAATTATGAAATTGGGCATAAATTGTAACATATGTAAATGTTAATTTGGGGCATAAACTGGAACACATGTGAATATTGATTTAGGGCATGGAAACCTATAATTGAAATAGGATAATTGTAAATATGAATTGAAAGGGAGGATGTTGAATATGCCTAAAATAATGGAGCCCTAGTAATGCTTAGACATGAGGTTAGGTTGCATTAGTGGTGGAAGTCTGCCCGAACCCGTCCGACATATCCAGCAGCAACTAATGTTGAACTTAATGTGAGAGGTCTAAATGCGCAAATACGAGACGAGCTATGACACGAGGTTAGGCCCAACTTATGGAAGAAAGTCTGCCCTTACCCGACCTACATATCCAGCATCCACAAGTTGTAGGCCTAATGTGGGAGGTCTAGCCTATCATAAAGCATAAATGGACATGGTAGTGAATTGGACTGCTTAACCTAATTTAATCCATATGGATTGTATGAATATGAACTAAAGTTGAGGTTAAGTAAAATTGGTTAGACAATGGGTGGGCTAAGAAAATCTGAGGGGGCAGGTAATATTTACATTTAAGCCCATAAACTTAACCCGATAAGGTTATGTAATTAAAGACACCTAGTGGTATATGTAACCGGTAGAAATGATAAAGTTATGTAAGTAAAGACACCGTTTAGGGTAAGCATAACTTGTAAGAAAATGAGACAATTTGTGTAATAAGATAAGAGGTACTTAATTATAAATTAAGTAATCTAGAAGTCTGGAACCCGCTGGTATGAATAACATGTTTAGACTTGTCCTAGGGACAAGAGGAAATTATAGCATAGGTTATAATTAATGGGTTGAGAAACTTGTTAATGGGCCTTAGTTAATAGAACTAAGTTAACAAGTAAACAACGATAAGTTGTATTGACAATGTAAAATGGAATTATGATTAAATGAGAAATAACGAGGAAAACTTATAAGATAAGTTATATTTAATCATAAATAATGACTGACATGTTAAAAAGGAAACAAGTAAAATGAGGCGTACTTAATTACACATTAAGTAAGACATGTTATTGTAATTATGGAGTTGGACGATAAAAATATAAAGGGGTTGTGGGTAATAGACCTTGGCCCATAATCAAGAGAATAACATGTTGTGGGCTTATTAATGAACTTAAAGGGGTTAAGTTATATAACAAAAATTAATAAGCAAGAGGAACTTGGTAACTTGATTAAGAATTCAATATGAACGGGGATAACCAAGTTAAAAGGAAACCTGAGGAGGAAAAGCAAGTGTGTAATAGAATGATTAGACATAGGGTCTAATAACATATTAAAGTGAGGTGCTTGGACCAGTCCTCACGTTTGAGGGTGAATAACCCAACGAGGTAGATCATCGAGGTGTCACGAGGCACGAGAGAGTGCACATTCAACTGATTGTTTTGACGGCTCCAAAGGAACGGAAGGGGAAGCACGCGGCTTCGTGAGGTACGTAAGGTGCTCCTAGTATTCCTCTATGTAGTGACAGATGTCTAGTCTATGCTCGTAGAGGTTGGGTCTGCGTGTAACTACTAGGCGGGTGGGCCTTGACTGCAGATGTAGATATGCAGTCAGAATGCTGTGACAAGGTGACACCAGGGTGGCTCGGCAGTTGCCTCACGAGGAGGCAGAGGGAAGCAGAGGGACACAACCAACAATGGTAGTAGACCATCAGATACCCGTCATCGGCAGCTAGTGGGATGCGAAAAGACTAGAGCTAAACCCAAGATACCATTTCACCTTTCACTATCGAGGTACGGGGTTGAGGGTAGATGCCACAAGGATGTTTAGATTGGTTGTTATTAAGGGCGGTCACTTAGCTCTTGTAGTCTTTACTAGTTGAGGGAGGTGCCGAGGTGGGGCCATAGCCACCATGGAAAACATACCCTAGGAATATCTGTATTTGGAGGCTCTTAGAAGCGGGCCTGTACATGTATGGAAAAGCTCCCGGTCGAGTTCCGTGTTTCTTGCTTAGCCCTACCACGGAACTCGGTGCACATTAGAGGATATGTGATTGATGCATCGAGCTATAATTACAGTACATACGTGGGACAGTCTAGATACATGCATACCTGCTCTGGATGGTGTATCGCAGACTAGAGGGCATTATTCCAATAAGAAATCTGATTTGATCGATGGTGGCAGTTCGTACGTAGCATAGTAATGATAGATATATGCGGAACGTATCATGGTTATACAGAGATCCGTACGTCACCCCGGCGTAGGATGAGGGACTGCGTTCATTACGGTGGAGACCGTGCGAGTACGGTACCATGGGGTGTATCTCAATATTGAGAGATAGATACATATATTGTATTAGGTGAATCCATGGGAAAGCAAATGGGTACGATGCGCGAATAAGGCTTGAGTTGTATTAACCCAAGTAACCTAATAATGAAGAAAATGTAATTGAACGGTATTGGTAGGGATCACTCTATTTCTGATATACTAGTATCGGTGCGGTGCAGAGAAATGTATTTAGGAAGCGTAGTATATCCCGTTCATCTTATCTTGCTCAGTTCACACTTGTTATTGTTATCTTGTTCTTCCAGTTTTATATGTCTGCCATGATACTTTTATTTATTTATATTTAAAAGTAACTGGACTCGCCAGACTTTATGTCTAACCCTTGTTGTTCCTCTCCTCTCTCTCTTCCGTTCCCTCTCCCCCCAGGTTCTCAAGGTGGAAGTGCTTAGAGTTGATTTGGATTCTTTCAGCTTAGCTTAGATTTTGGATATAGATGTACCGATTTGACTTCTGGTCAATTATGGCTTCACATGGGAAATATGGTTTTATGCTTTTGTACTCTAATATTTTTGGCAAGATAGATTATTTATGTAATTGGTTACTTCAAACTGATGATGTAAACTCAGTATTTGGGACCTTGATGTTTTGATTTAAATAAAGTTTTTTATTCCGTTGCTATTTTACATGTCTGCCTTGTGATATTTTGTTCTTATTTACCAATAACGCTTCACGAAACTTAATGTATTCTTTATAGAGTGACATTAATGGACGTGGGGTGTCATATTTGGTATCAAAGCAGATGGTTATAAGGTCGGATAAATATATTGAAAATGTTTTCAAAAAGCTCTAAAAAACAAAGTATTTTAAAATAAAAAGTCTGTTTTTGAAAAGCATATTTCCCAAAGCCATAAATACCGTCTCGATTCTCCGCTTGATTCCTTTCCCTTTTTGTTCGGGGAAATGTTTCTTCCCGAAAGGTATCCCTATTTCGGCATGGTTTCGTAGGCATGTTAAAACCACGATACATGTCAAAGGGCAAAGAAGTGCCATATCTCCATCTTTAACCGCATTGGTTTCACCTACGGCTTATTTTCTCTCAAGCCTCGTAAGGATTTCCGTGCGATGGAGGCAACTTTCAAGAGACTAGTTAGCATGTGGAAAAAAGGAGAATAAACGAGTTGGGGCTAAGGAGCATAACCCAAAGATGAAAGAAAATGATGGCTTAAGAAGGAAATATAGATGAAAGAAGAAACGAGGAAATACCATAACTTCGGAACGATGGGTCATCTGAAAAAGGATTGCAGAAAGAGGAAAGGCATTGTTACCACTTTGGTAGGGCGAGACACCTTATTAAGGAGTGCCCAAAGAGACAAGGACAGAAGGCAGGAACTTCTAGGGGGTAAGCCAATGTTCTCATAGCTGGTGGACAGGATAGGGGTAGGAAAGTTTCCGTCGAAGGATTGATTTCTATTTCTGATCATCCAGTTAGGATTCTTTTTCTAGCGCTTCGCATTCTTTTATATCTAATTCTTTAGTTGAGTCTCTGCACCTAGATAGTAGTATGGTTTTGGATCTCGTTATTGTATCAAACCCCAGTGGAGGTACGACTCATTTAGCGATGATTTGTCGGGGTTTGAAAATCTCTGTGTTAGGAGTCGAGTTTGATTGCGACGCATATGTTCTTGGTTTCATAAGATACAGTTTGATTCTGGGATAGATGGGTTAACCATATATGGAGCCATTCTAGATTGTGAGTGGAGAGTCGTTAGACTTCTGACTTGCCATGGAAAGACTCTCGAGATTTCTTATGACCCCAAAAGGGTCTGTCATGGTTAGTCTCCTAGAACCTCTTGATATATCTATATATCTATCCATGATTTACGATCTATACCAATAGTTGCAAGTATCCTGATTTTTTATGAGGTTTGGGATTTACCCTCGAGGCATGAGATTGGTTTCCACATATACTTGGTGGACAATGCAAAGCCAGATGCATTTCCAGTGCGACATAGGTCTCCTAAAAGAAAAGAGGGAACTTTGTAAGCAAGTAAGGGAGCTACTTGAGAAGAGTTTTTTTAAGTGAATTATATCGGAATGAGAAACCAATTGAAGACAATCCTTGAGGAAGCCCGTCATTCTAAGACGACTATTCAGGCGATAAAATGTATAGAGTTCGAGGTAGCGAAGCCAAATGTAACAACCCGGATTTTCAAAACCAATTTAAATTTTTTTATTTTAACAATTTTAATGAATTTTTAATATTTAAAATGATTTATTTTAAATAATAACGATTAATTTTTTATTTAAATCGAACTTAGAACAAATATATTTATTTTAATTATAAAAGGAGTTAGAAATAGCGCGGTAGTTTGAAAATTTGAATTTGAACTTTGACTGAATGTACAGGATGTAAAATAAATCGGATTTTTGTGAAACCAAAAATATTTAAATTTGTTTAAGAATATCTTTCCAACGAATCTGAAAAATTGAAATTTCATAGCGGGAATCAAAAGTTATGGCCAGTTGAATATTCAGAATAGTCGCTATAGAAATTAATATAATATATATAGCCCGTATAAATAGCCATTTTGCAAACGATCTCCGTTTTTGACGAAACCACCCTAATTGGATCAGGAATGTCAAATTATTGCAAGATTCCAATTTTCATATTTTTTTGAATTAATATGTGAGCAAAAGAATTTTTTTTTGTTAATTTCAGTCAATTTGGATCGAACAGAAAATGGCCATTTTTCAAACGGTCTCCAAATTCGACAAAATTAATTTTGTTAGGACCATAATGTCAAAACATAGTTAGATTTATTTTTTGGGAATTTTTGGAGTTAGTATGTGGCCCGGTAAATTAAAATGTACGTTTAAATTCAATATATATTGATTTATATTTTAATTTAAATAAAAACTACTCAAAACAGTCGAATTGGCTTATGAAATATATCCCATTGTGTTCGTAATGGGGGTAATTAGCTAGGAACGACAGTCGTTGGGTTTGATCTGGAGTTCGGAATGATACAGGAGTTATATTGAAATTAAATGGGATTAAATAAATAAATAAAATAAAAATAAAAATATGCGTATAAATACACGGTATCTCCCCGAAACCCTATTTCCAAACGCAGTCGCCTTATCTTAATTCAATGGCCCTTTTCTCCCGAGAATGATTCATTAAAATCTTTAGATCCACAAACTAAATTCCAGGACTCCTTAAACAAATAATGGAGAGCGAACTCAGATCTTCAAAACCGTACGGGTGAGATCGTATTTCGTTTTGCCTACAGGGAGAAATTAGAGTAGGAAGTGGCGGGTTTTGAGGCGGATTTTGTGGCGATTGGGGGGGGGGGGAGCCGCGATCGACACTGGCGATGGTGAAGCTCGCCGGGATCTCTGACGTGGACACCTCCGATTGAAGACCGACGGCGTGTGGGAGGAACGAACGTGAACTCTAGGTTTCGAACAAGGGGTTGAACGATGTCGGCCAGCAACTGAAAGAAGGAAGAAATAGTTTGGGCCTTGGATCAGTTTTACATAGTTGGATTTAAGATTTGGTTAATTATATAATAATTAAAATAGAAATTATTTATGTAATGAGTGTGTAATCTTTAAAATATCATATCTTATTCAGATCTTATCAAAATCAAACGATTTTCGAAGCGTTGGAAACCTCTTGATGAACACTACATCGTGGAGCAGATCAGATCTCAAATAGAGACCATTTGGATTTTTGATAAAATTAAACACCGGTTTAATTTTATTAAAATAATCATTGTTCAACGATTTCAAAACCGACCACAGTGAGAACTCCTTTCACTTTAATTTTTTTTACAGTTAAATTTATAGTAGGATGTAGACGGTGCTTAGCAACATCCAACACCATTGATTGTCCAAACCATGATTGTCTGTTTGGATTGTGATTTGGATTTTTATTGTTTGATATTGCTTTATATAAAAATCGTTTATATAATATATATATATACATATACATATATATATATATATATATATATTATAATGAAATGAAAATAAAATGTTTAAAACAATAAAGGTTAACCTTTTTTTATATATAAGAAATAAAGAAAAATACTCATTTCTTGGAATTAAATGATTGAAAATTAAGAACTACATTTTTATGATATGTTTAATTCTTTAAAAATATTCAAGTTTGAATAAAAATGTGTTAACATATAAAAATTACATTTTTTTACGTAAGAAGAATCATTTAAAATACTCAAGTTTGAATAAAAATGTGTTAACATATAGAATCATATTTTTAAGGTATAAAAGATTCAAATTTGATAAAATTATGTTTACATTAAAAAGTACATTTTAATGTAAGATAATCATATAAAAAGATTCAAATAGGGTAATATTGTGTTTACATTAAAAAGTACATTTTAACATAAGATGAATCATATAAAAAGATTCAAATAGGGGAAAATTGTGTTTACATTAAAAAGTACATTTTAATGTAAGATGAGTCATATAAAAAGATTCAAATATGGTAAAACTGTGTTTACATTAAGAAGTACATTTTAATGTAAGAGGAATCATATAAAAAGACTCAATAATAATAAAATTATGTTTACATAAAAAATTACATTTTAATGTAAGTATGAATATAAAAAGATTTAAGTTTGAAAATAAAATGTTTAAATAATAAAAATTACATTTTATTATATGAATGAGTCATTAAAAAGATTCAATTTTAAAATAACATGTTTTGACAATAAAAAAGTATCTTTATTGTATGTATAGACAAACAAAAGAAATATTTGTTAATATATGTTTTGTTGATAAAAATGTCATCTTTATCATGTTAGTAAAGAAAATAAAATAAAATATTTGTGTTTAAAAGATAAGGATTTTTATAATTAAAATCACACCTTTATTGCATGTTTTAAATAATTAAAAACATTCATTATTTGAACTAAAATATATTAACAATAAAATATACTTTTTTATTGTGTATGTAGATTAGATTAAAACTGTAACGACACGGATTTCACCTGGACCTAATCGATCACAAAATCGACTAAGACCGTTCAAAAACCCGAATACGCTAACTTTGAGCATACAACACATCAGAACAAATAACAGAAGACTTTTTATAAACATTATAATAAGGTTACATCAGAGTACAAAATATCATAGTACATCGAAATAAATACCACAACGGAAGATTAAATTACAATAATTGTAATACAATGTAGAGGCAACGAATAATTAACATAGCGGAAGGCTATTAGTGCTCTAGACACAGCTTTAAGCTTCGATCCAGAATCCTGCTCAATATATCTGCAAAATAAACTACTCGACTGCACGTGTGGAAAATATGGGCACCCGAGTTTGCAAATGAAATAAACTACGGGTCAGTCATGGGACTGGTATGAGAAATCCTACTTAACCTACTTAATAATAAGGCTAACCACAGGACCACACCGCTAATGTGGAACGTGTTTACTCCATTGGATTTCCAGTGCATAAACATCAACCATAAATAAACATATGGATCTACAATGCATCAATCAACATGCAATTCCTTAATCTACTCATTTAGGCTTAATCCCTAAACTTAGTTTCAAAATCCAATTCACTTTACAGAAAATATTTCTTTGGACTTTATTTCCCGATTTCTTTTATTTTAAATTATTTGAAATACATATCTAGCTTTTATAATAAAGTAGACCTCACTTCGGGATTAGAAAATAAAACATTTGGAAATATGAATTCCAAAACGTAACAAAACATTCAAACAAGTATGAAACCAAATATCGGTTATGTTCCCTCAGGACCAGGCAATACGCACCCTAACCGAACCAATATATATATATATATATATATATATATATATATATATATATATATGCACCTACGGCTACACTGATAATAAACCATCCCACCAATTGGGAAAGACATGCATGCCCTTGCACTGTTAGTCAATTTCGGGTCACCCACATCATCAGCCACATACTTGCTAAATCAATTTATATCCCGAAGTAGGGAAAATCATTTCACAACATAATCACAAGTATAATCAAATCTATATAGATTTCTTCTTTCAAATCATTTCGAAATCACCGGGTGTAGTCCTCGAAATCCTTTCTGTTTTATAAAACATTCCCTATCCAAAATCGGGAATATTATTCTTTTTACTTAAGAAAACATTTTTCAAAATCATTCATTAATTTTGCAATAAACAATATCGCTAACCACCTTATAGTCAAATCGTGAAGTGTTTCACAAGGTGTTAGCATACATATTATTTTCCCAACCCAATGCTAAATGTAAAAAACATATTTTTCTCATAAACTGGTCGATCACAATCCAAACATTCAGTCAATCACAATCCATATCAATAACCAAGCATATTTGGTTCAATCACATTTCATGTTACAATAAAAGAGTATTTTATTGTCTACACATTTTCTACATTTCCTATGCATACAATAAAAAGATATTTTATTTTCTATACAATTTCTACATTTCATATGCATACAATAAAAGAATATTTTATTATACACACAATTTTACATTGACAAATGTAATTTCTTATGTTAACATATTTTATCAAACGATACATCTTATTTATGATTCATTTTACATTATCAAATGTAATTTCTTATGTTAACATATTTTATCAAACGATACATCTTTTAATGGTCATTCTTTACATTCAATAAAAAAGTAAATTTTCAATGTTGAACTTTTTTATTTCAATTAATGATCATTTCTCATTACTTCTTACATACAATAAAAATGTAAATTTTTATTGTTAAACTTTTCTATGCATTCTAATTACAAATAAAAGAAAATTTTATTTATACACATTTTTCTATGTATTCTAATGACAAATAAAAGAATAATTTATTTGCACACAAATTCTTATCTTTAACATAACAAATAAAAGTGAATATTTATTTGTACACAAATTTCAATCTTTAATATGACAAATAAATGTGAATATTTATTTGTTAACATATCTCTATTTCAAAACAAATGAACATTTTTAATCCTTTCTATATATACAATAATAATGTAAATTTTATCGTTAACATAATTTAACAATTCTAATTTGTTAAACATGAAAATTATAATTTAACAATTCTAATTTTGTTAAACACGACAATTTTAATTTAATAATTCTAATTTGTTAAACATGACAATTATAATTTAACAATTCTAATTTGACAAAAATGTATATTTTTGTTTTAACTATTTTAATTGACAAACAAGTGTATTTTTGTTTCAACCTTTTTAATTGAACAAATCTAACTAATAAAAATTATGATTTTTGTTTAAATATTCTAATTTGAAAAAATTGACAAATTTAATGCAATAATTGTACTTTGACTAAAATGACAATTTTAATTCAATTGTTTCAATTTGTCAAAAGTGATAATTTTTGTCCAATCACTCTAATTTGTCAAATTGACAATTTTAGTCCAATAACTCTAATTTGTCAAATTTAAAATTCTAATCCAATTATTCTTCTTTAACAAAAATTGGTATTTTTGTTTTCAATTGTTTTGTTCAACACAAACATCATCAGATTAATGGATCTACATAATGACACCAGTTCTAGATCAAATTACGTATCATACAAATAGAATTTAATAGCGTATAATTTATCACATCAATTCTAAATCACATCACGAATCAGGCAAATAGAATTCAGCAGTGTATAATTTAACACATCAATTCTAAATCAAATCACGAATCAGGCAAATAGAATTTAATTGTGTATAATTTAACACATCAATTCTAGATCAAATCACATATGGTGATTGAGTAGTTTTCATTATATAAAAGAAAAGAAATATAATTTCTCACATTGGGGTTTCTGAATTCTTCAAAATTTTAGATCGCTCCATTTCATATCTGGTCTGTTCCATGTTGTAGATCTCGTTTCTGCGATTCCAACAGATTTAGTTTCATCGAATTCTGAAGTCGTAAGATAAAGTTATGATATTATTTACATTTGATAACATAATTAAAATAATTAATAATTTAATTAAACTAATTACATTCAGTCCCTCTTCCACCTTCATCGTTCATCTGGAAACCGCTGTCTCCTATCTCGATTTCAACAAGCCCTTGCTACTGCCACAACACTTCGCCGGAACCACATCAGACGACGACACGTGGAGCGTCGCTCCTCCTCCCCGTGCGCAGAAATCGAGGTGGCTCGATGGTCCTTGGCGCCAGGAAACCAGACTCGAACGGTGCAGCTTTGACGAAGAAATTCCAACAAATCGTGTAACGAAAGTTGATCAAACTCGTATTGAGTTGAAGCTCGTGAAAACTTTGACTGAACCCTAGTCTAATTCGCATTGTGTTAGGAGAATTTAGGCGAAAGAATTTGGAGCGCCATAGCTGTTGGTATTAAGGGTGGCAACGGGTTTGTGCTGATTAGGGTTTAGGATGAGAGAGATATTTATAATAAAATATTTATTTTTAATTTTAATTCAATTTTAATTCAAAAATTAGGGTTTAATGCCACGTACTCCAAATCAAACCCAACAAGTGCCGCCCCTAGTCAAATACCCTCATTCCAGACATAATGGGATATGTTTCGTAACCCGGTTTGGCTGTTACGATTAGTTTTTCTTTAAATTAAAATATAAATAAGTGTATATTTAATTTTAAATGTACATTTTAAATTACCAGGGCCACATGCTGACTCCAAAATTTCCAGAAATATCATATCTGGCTATGTTTTGACGATACGGTCCTAACAAAATTAATTTCGTCAAATTTGGAGACCGTTTGAAAAATGGTCATTTTCCGGTCGATCCAATTTGACTGAAATTGACAAAACACATTTTGATTTACCACGCACATATATTGATTCCAAAAATTATGAAAATTGGAATCTAATAATAATCTGACATTCCGGATCCAACCAAAGTGGTTTCGTCGAAAATAGGGGTCGTTTGCAAAGTGGCTATTTATACGGGCTATATATTATATTAAATTCTAGAGCGACTATTCTTAATATTCAAGTGACCATAACTTTTCATTCCCGCTGTGAAATTTCAATTTTTCGGATTATTGGAAAGATATTTTTATACAAATTTAAATATTTTTTGTTTCACTAAAATCAGATTTATTTTGAATCCTGTACATTCAGTCAAAGTTCAAATTCAAATTTTCAAACTACCGTACTATTTCTAACTCCTTTTATAATTAAATTAAAAAAAAATTCTAACTTTGATTTAAATAAATTTTTAGTCGTTATTATTTAAAATAAATTTTTATAAATATTAAATGTCCATTAAAATTGTTAAAATAAAAATTTGAATTGGTTCAGAAATTCCAGGTTGTTACAATCTCCCCCACTTAAAATCTTTTCATCCTCAAAAAGGAATAGAGCTGAAAGTTGTTTAACTAACTAACTCAACTTTCATTTATATATATATATATATTATTTTATTTATTTCAATAACTTTATTAGTTGATTAACCTTTCAAATATATATAACTTTTATATATTTAAAAATCATATTTTCTAAGATCGGATTATATATATAATCACAAATACGTTAATTTTAAATTTGTCACTCCCAACTCATTCTAGGGCATTTCTAACCCCATCCCTAATGAGTTTTCTCATTCTGGGATATTACTGATCCTATCTCTAATGAGTATTCTTTTATAGGATATTTCTGATCCTACCTCTGATGAGTCTTTGTTTAGTTCTAACGAATTGTACCCCAAAGATTTGGATTAACCAAAGCTTTGATACCAACTATAACGATTCGGATTTCGCCTGAACCTAATCGATCGCAAAATCGGCTAAGATCGTTCAAAAACTTGAATATGCTAACTTTGAGCATACAATACATCAGAAAAAATAACAGAAGGCTTTTATAAACATTATAATAATGTTACATCAGAGTACAAAATATCAGAGTACATCGAAATAAATACCATAGCGGAAGATTAAATTACAATAATTGTAGTACAATGTAGCTGCAACGAATAACTAACATAGCGGAAGGCTATCAGTGCTCTGGACACAGCTTTAAGCTTCGATCCAGAATCCTGCTCAATATATCTCCAAAATAAGCTACTCGACTGCCCGTGTGGAAAATATGGGCACTCGAGTTTGCAAATGAAACAAACTACAGGTCAGTCATGGGACAGGTATAACCAACTTAATAATAAGGCTAATCACAAGGCCACGCCGCTAACGTGGAACGGGTTTACTCCGTTGGATTGCCAGTGCATAAACATCCACCATAAATAAACATATGGATCTATAATGCATCAATCAACATGCAATTCCTTAATGTACCCATTTAGGCTTAATCCCTAAACTTAGATTTCAAAATCCAATTCACTTTACAGAAAATATTTCTTTGGACTTTATTTCTCAATTTCTTTTATTTCAAATCATTTGAAATACATTATCTAGCTTTTATAGTAAAGTAGATTTCACTTCGGGTTTTGGAAACAAAACATTTGGAAATATGAATTCCAAAACATAACAAAACATTCAAACAAGTATGAAACCAAATATCGGTTATGTTCCCTCAGGATCGGGCCGTACGCACCCTAACCGAACCAATATATATGTGCACCTATGGTGACACTGACAATGCACCATCCCACCAATTGGGGAAGACATGCACGCCCTAGCACTGTTAGTCAATTTCAGGTCACCCGCATCTTCAGCCACATACTTGCTAAATCATTTTACATCCCGAAGTAGGGAAAGTCACTTCACAACATAATGTCAAGTATAATCAAATTTATATAGATTTCTTCTTTCAAACCATTTCAAAATCATCGGGTGTAGTCCTCGAAATCCTTTCTGTTTTATAAAACATTCCCTGTCCAAAATCGGGAATACTATTCTTTTTACATAAAATAACACTTTTCAAAATCATTCATTAATTTTGAAATAAATAACATCGCTAACCACCTTATAGTCAAATCGTGAAGTGTTTCACAAGGTGTTAGCCCAGTAATCATGCCCCGCCCTAGCCTAGTCCTAGGGTCTTATGTAACACCCCACCTCCGCCAGGGTAACTCTTGCAAGCACACTAGCTTTGGAGGGACGTTAAACAAGGTAAACATGCATGTAGATATCACAAGACAGAACATATAAGTAAAACAGAGTAAATAAAGCAGCGGATCAAACTAGCATTTCAAAACCAGAGTTAAGTTACAACAAAGTACTTGATCATTATTTTCCAACAAACAAAGTCTAGCATAAACTGAAAAACTGAAATACATAAAGTACTATCCCCAAAGTGAAGTGATAAACCATAGCTAGCTCAATGTCCAAAACCGTACATGAGCAAATCCAGTAAGCAAGCTATCAAGATCCAAGCTAAGCTCCAATGTTCCCACCCTGAGGACCTGAGGGGGGGAAACGGAAGAAAAGAGGCGAAAGAAAACAGGTCAGTCAAAAAGACTGGTAAGCCCTAACTACTATCTGTCCATGAACTAGTAAAGTTAACTGGCATGAGAAGTTGAGATGAACATAAGGATAACAACATACTGGCATGATGATTATCTAACAAGATAGATAAAGGTGTCATCGCATAATCAAGGTTAAGTTTTGCACCACGGGTGTACTAGCATTCTAACATGTCAAGTAAAAACAAGAATTAATCCCTTGGCCCAAGCTTGGCCCAACATCATGAGATGACCTAAATCAAGGTCCAACTACATGGTCTAGTTGATCGGCTCCCTATAAGCCTAACTCGTCAAGTGTCGGTGTCATACGGCCCAAACATGCAATGTAGTTAAACTGCGCTAGGTCCACCCTAGGGTGTATCAAGTCCTAGGGTGTCAACCTCGGACACAAATCAAGTATGCACAGTCTAGATCTACTGGTACCCGTGCCTGATTTTTCAACTCCGGACTAAGTGCACGACCATAATCCGCCTGGATCTACACCGGCGTACCTACTCAGCCGTCGTTTTGGTCGCTTACATGTCAGCCTAGTAATCGTGCCCCACCCTAGCCTAATCCTAGGGTCTTATGATACTATCAAGAGGGTTACTGCTGAAAAGGACCACGCAACTAGGGTTTCTTAACGGGTTAAATGTGGTTAACCCGATCCAAACGTGGATTAAATTGGTTAAGTGTACCCAAGGTTCATGACTTAACCCCGATTAACCCATCAAGCCCAAATTGGTTAAGTATTAAGTGGACCATGA
Organism: Allium sativum; assembly: GCA_030737875.1. Taxonomy (NCBI): domain Eukaryota; kingdom Viridiplantae; phylum Streptophyta; class Magnoliopsida; order Asparagales; family Amaryllidaceae; genus Allium; species Allium sativum. The sequence continues at coordinate 602,187,875 of CM060916.1, read as the reverse complement.
CTTAACCCTAATCAGGAGGCATTAATTAACTTAATGTGCTTTAACCTCTCACATTAGACCTTGTTGTGGTTACTAGTTAAGCCGGGCGGGTCCGGGTAGCTTTACACCACAACTTGGTCTAACCTCGGGTTCGAGCACAACATGACCAACTTCTCACATTGGGTCCTATTGTTTGTAGCCACTAGTTAAGCCGGGCGGGTCCGGGTAGATTTATGCTACAAACTCAACCCAACCTCGAGTTGGCCACACTCATATTTTCTAAGTGTCATGTCCATTATGTTTCCAAAACATAATTACAAGTTAACATATCACGTCATGTTATAAAAACCATGTTTATGTCATAATGTTATCCAACCCCAACGTAATCCCATCGTTTACATAATCGCATCAACGCATAAAGGATAAAATAGGGAACTTGGCATAATCATGACAAAAAGGTGTTGAAGCCACAAGTTTATCATGGTGGCATATGAAATGTACATATGTTCAAATACTTGCATATTGCATTATTAGGCTTCAAAAGCATGCATAAAACCAAACTTAGCATATGAGTGATACATGGTGATAAATGACATGTAGAAGTTGCTAGAAGTTCGCATTTAGCCTCACATGCAAGTTATCATAAGGGATATGATAACTTCCATGTTGCCAAAATGCAACCTTTAACATAAAGCTTGAAGCTTTAAGCTCACAAACTCAAGTTTAACTTGCATAACATGATAACATGTGTATAATGATCAACCCAAACTTGCATAACATAGCAACATGTGTCATACATAATGATTAAACCAACTTGCATAACATAATGATCAACCAAACTTGCATATCACAATGATCAACCCAAACTTGCATCATTCATTTAACTTTAGAGTTCAATAAAAAAGAAAGTAGAAAAGGGCTTACAATGCTATGAAGACACAAATGAATATTTATTATAAAGATTGAGACGAAGCCCTTATGCAATCACCACAAAACCCAAATATGAAAGCTCCAAATGAAAAACCCTTGAGCCAAATCAATAAAAACCCTTGCTTTGAAATAAAAATGTTGCAACTTGACTTGAATGCAAACTAAGAACACTCATACAAGTTTGAAAGCACTTGTATGAACTCAAAATCTCTCATAGAAATAAACTTAGAAATTTTAGTATGAGAGTGGAGGCCATGAGAGGAGCAAATTTGACATAGTTTAGTTGTAGGATTGAATAATGGTGATTTAGGCTAGGTTTAGGGGTCTTTTATAGAAGATTAGGATAGTATTAGCCATAGGATTAACCCTAGATTCAATCAAAGCCATCAAATCCCGTCACTAGCCAACAAAACAGGTCAAAACAGCCAAATAGGTGCACCAGGTTGCCTGGGTCCGACCAGGCAGGTCGACCCCCAGGTCGACCCTGGGGTCGACTCCCCAGTCGACCTGGTCCCACCCAGGTCGACTCCCAGGTCGACCCCCAGGTCGACCTGGTCTGGGCGGGATTTTTCCCGCCTACCCTGATTTTCTGAAATTTGAATCTGTTTTGAATTTTGAATTTTTCGTGAAACTTCGCGAGGCCATATCTCGGTCATACGGACTCCGATTTTCGAAAACTCGGACTCTATTTCGCGTATTTTTCCGAGACGAACGCAATGGTACTGCCCGTTTCCCTTGATTCAGATTTTACAGTTTAATTCTGCCTTGATTTATGTTATAACATGTTATTCAAAAATACGGGTTGTTACATTCTCCCCTCCTTAAAGGATTTCGTCCCCAAAATCTCCAAGTTAGGAAGAACGTATCCTACCATCCATCATCCATCTACTCAAAACATCATCCACGTGCAGTCATTGTCCTTAAAGGATTCTAAATGCTGTATGATCATATGCAAAGGTGTGTGTATATGTACTTATCTAATGCGAAAATCAGGCGGTTACTGATACAGTAAACCTCCTTAATGCAAAGCATGTTAGTGAAATGAGTCCATATGTATGCAAATTCCTAACATAATTTATAATCTCTACATGAGTGCACATAACATTCATCCATATGCAACATCCACGTGATAGCATAACAAGTTTCATCCATGAATAAGTATAAGCACTCATGCATATGCAACATGAAAGTGTGTGAGCCGATCTTAGTGCCTAATGTGTATCATGCATCCACGAGTATCCACGTGCAAACACTTGCAACCACTTGCGACCATCAAGCATAACATGTTTCAAATACATGTTTCATCCAAAGGGTTTCTACCTAAGGTCCTCAAGACAAGTTTAACGAGATAATAAGATAAACAGGATAAACACGGATAAAAGTAAGATATGCTAATTAGGAAAGAGGTCGAGAATGTACACTCAAAAAGGAATGGATAAAGCCCACGCATCTTCTCCTCGGTTTCCCAAGTTGCGTCTTCATCGGCTTCACTCCACTGAACTTTCACCAATTTGACTTCCCGATTCCTTAGCTTCTTGATCTCCATTCCCAAGATACGAATCGGAGTTTTTCTCAAGGTTGCTTCTTTCTCTACCTCAATGTCTTCAAGAATGCTTGGTTCAACCACCTCAGCGGACCCATGTAGGCACTTTCGGAGATGCGAGACATGAAAGACATTATGCACTCCGGCTAGCTTTTCGGGCAATTCCACCTTATAGGCCATCTTTCCAATTCTCTCTATGATAGGGAAGGGTCCTATGAACCTTGGTGCCAGCTTCCCAATTGCTCCAAAACGTACCACATTACGCAAAGGAGAAACCTTCACGAAAACCATGTCTCCCACTTCGAATTCCAAATCTGCCCTTCGCTTGTCAGCATAGGATTTCTGTCTATCTTGGGCCGCTTTCATCCTTCTTCTCACTAATTCAACTTTATCGGATGTGTCTCGTATCATATCGGGCCCAAGTATAAATCTATTTGTTGTCTCCCACCAACAAGATGGTGACCTACACGGCCTCCCATACAAAGCTTCAAATGATGCCATCCCTATGCTGGCTTGATAGCTATTATTATAAGCGAACTCTACAAGAGGAAGGTGGTCTCCCCAAGTACCACCAAAGTCGAGAACACAAAGCCTTAAGAGATCTTCTAGCACTCTATTCACCCTTTCGGTTTGGCCATCCGTCTGGGGGTGATAGGTTGTACTCAGATTCAATCGCGTGCCCATCGCTTCTTGCAAACTGTTCCATAACTGGCTAGTGAAAATTGGGTCACGATCGCTAACTATGCTAGAAGGAACTCCATGCAACCGCACTATCTCTCGGAGATAAATAGATGCCAGCCATGATGCGGTCCTCTTGCTTTTTACTGGAATGAAGTGAGCACTCTTCGTAAGTCTGTCCACTATGACCCATATGCTTGTGTTCCCTCTCCTTGACCTAGGCAATCCATCCACAAAATCCATAGAAATACTCTCCCACTTCCATTGCGGGACCTCCCATGGATGTAATAGCCCACCTGGTTTCTTTGACTCGGCTTTCACTTGTTGGCACACCATGCACTTTGAAACATACTCTGCCACATCCTTCTTCATTCCATCCCAAAAGAAAATGCGCTTCATATCCCTATACATCTTGTCCCCTCCAGGATGTATAGTCATCTTCGAGTGATGCACTTCTTCCAGAACTCTATGGACTAAATCTCCCACTCGAGGAACACATAATCTCCCATCACGCCTTAGCCATCCTTTATCATCAATAGTATATCTGGCAAGGTGACTAGACGTCTCACCACGAATCAACTTGTCCATAACTTTGACTATATGTGGATCTTCCTTCTGCGAAGCCCCAACTTGATCAAGAAGTGTAGGTCTAAGCTCAAGGGATGCTAATGAACCCGTCATCGACTCAACAGCCGTCGTGAAATCAAAGGTTGCCAAGAATTCTAAGTTCTTCATCTCAATGAACAAGGGACTTAAAGTCAACCTCCTTCTGCTTAGTGCATCCGCCACAACATTACCCTTACCAGGGGTATAAGCTATCTCAAAGTCATAAGATGCCAAGAATTCCATCCACCTTTGCTGCCTTAGATTCAGATCTTTTTGCGAGAAGCGGTACTTGAGTGACTTGTGGTCAGTATACAGCTCAAACCTTTCGCCTAGAAGATAGTGGCGCCAGGTTTTGAGTGCAAAGACGATCGCCGCTAACTCTAAATCATGAGTGGGATAGTTCTTCTCATGAACTTTAAGTTGCCTACCCCCATAACATATCACTCTTCCCTCTTGCATCAGAACAGCCCCTAACCCCGTGCCACATGCATCGGTGTACACGGTAAACATCTTACCACTATCGGGTAATGCCAAAACTGGAGCTGAGGTAAGGGCTCTCTTGAGCCTTTGAAAAGCAAGCTCACACTCCAAGTCCCATGCAAAGACTAAGTTCTTCTTCGTCAACTTAGTAAGAGGGGCCGAAATCTTAGCGAAGTCCCTGATGAACTTTCTATGGTAGCCCACCAGACCGAGAAAGCTTCTTACTTCGGTTGCATTCCTAGGAGTCTTCCAATCTTGAACAACAACCACTTTCGCGGGATCCACCGCTATGCCTTGCTTAGAAACTATATGTCCAAGAAACCGAACTTCCCTTCTCCAAAAATGACATTTGGAGAACTTGGCTTTCAACTGATGCGCTCTAAGCGTATCCATCACTTCCTTGAGATGCCTAGCATGCTCTTCCTCATCCTTTGAGAAGATCATAATATCATCCATGAAGACAACAACAAACTTGTTAAGGAACTCCCTGAACACCCTACTCATCAAGTCTTCGAAGTAGGCGGGTGCATTAGTCAAACCGAATGGCATGACAAGCCATTCAAAGAATCCATCTGGAGTCCTAAACGCAGTTTTATCAATGCTATCCTCAGCTACTCTAAGCTGATGGAATCCGGTGGATAGATCGAGCTCAGAGAAAACAGAAGCACCTACAAGCTGGTCAAAGAGATCATCAATTCTCGGTAACGGGTGCCTATTCTTCTTTGTCAGCTTGTTCAACTCTCGATAATCAACACATAGACGAAGCGAACCATCCGCCTTAGTAGCGAATACCACCAGAGCATCCCATTCAGAAATGCTTCACCTAATAAAATTCTTCTCAAGCAACTCCTTGATTTGCTTACTGAGCTCCCTTCTCTCACGAGGGGCCATGTGCCTAACGGGCAATGATACTAGCTTGACATTATCAACTAGATAAATGCGGAAATCTATCTCTCGTTTAGGGGATAAACCCTTAACTTCTTCAAAGACATCAGGATAGTCTCGGACCACCCTTACAGATTGCATATCATCGATGGACGAGTCAAGAGATTCAAGATAACATAACATGATGGGACCTCTAGGGTTACAAGAAATTTCTAGGGTATTACCGAGGCAAGTCATGAGCCTCACCACCCTATGTTCACAATCGAGGATGGCTCCATAACTGGACAACCAATCCATGCCCAAGATCAACCCATATCCCGTAAATCCGAGAACATAAGCATTACACGTGAATTCTACGGTCAAGATAGAAATCTTCAAATCCACACAAATCATATATAGATGGGCGGAACCCCCAATTGGATTTGAAACACAAACGGGATCCTCAACTAGGCTATTACTTGGGTGCAAACTTTCAACAAGATCAGAAGAGATAAAACTATGCGATGCGCCATAATCAAATAAGGTGTGAACAGGATAATCAGAAATATAAACAAGACTTTCTACAGAAATACTACCTCGATCCTGAGCCGGAGCAGCATTGAGAGCATGTACTTGCCCTCCAGAAGGTCCTGCACGCTGATTCTGCCCTTGCTTCTTGGGGCAACCCTTGCTAAAATGTCCGGTCTCTCCACAATGAAAGAATCCGCCTAACTTCCTCTTCTTCTTCCTACAGTCTTTAGCTATGTGCCCAACAATTCCACAGTAGTTGCATTTTCTTGGGTCCTTTGCCTTGGCCTTGTTGCCCTTGTTGTTCTTGTTGTTTTTGTTGTTCTGATTGCTCTGATTTCCTCCCCCTTTGGAGTTTGTCTTCTTGGTTTGAGTCTCATTAGTCTTGTCTTCCTTCTTATTGTCTCCTTGATGCAATGCCATGTCCACTAGGCCTTCAAATGTGGCCCCCATGGGTATATGAGATAGGGCTAAACCTTGTAATGGCTCATTCAACCCTCGTGCAAAGCGTAAAGCCTTCTTCTGGGGAGTATTAACCATGTCCAAACCGAATAGGGCGAGCTTGTTAAACTCATTCACATACTCCCTCACTGTCATGTCCCCTTGCTTCAAAGATATAAACTTCTCCAATTGCAGATTCGCCTCAGCTGATGATAGAAACTTAAGCCCAAATCTTGTCCTAAAGTCGGCCCAAGTCTCTATAGGCCTCGTAGCATTGGTGACCTCCCACCAATAAGCAGCTTCTTCTTTTAATAACCATGCTGCCAATAAAACTTTTCTATGATCTTGCACATCAAAGATGGCGAAGATATCTTCAGTTTCTTTCAACCAATTTCTTGCCTCCACAAAAGTCTCCGTCCCAATAAAGTTCTTGCCACCCATCGCCTTAAAGTCTTTGCAAATCATAGCGAAATCTGCTTGCGGATTCTGAGGAGGAGGAGGAGGAACCTCAGTTATATTGGGGGTATTTGCTGGGCCCACATCGTTGGCCCTAGCTTCCAAGTACCTCCGGAACCATCCGGGAATGGTCACTCCCTCGGGAAGGTTAAGATCGGCCATACTAAAACGAAGAAAAAGATAGATTCAGAACGAAGAAACGAAGGATAGTGCTAATGGCTTTTGGGGAATAGCCTTTTAAAATGACTAGACTTTTCTTGGAAAATACTTAATTGGTTTTGAAAATAGTTTTTCAAAAGGTAAGTTTTAAAAACCTTTTGCTCGAATCTTGTTAACCATATGCTCTGATACCAAATGTAACACCCCACCTCCGCCAGGGTAACTCTTGCAAGCACACTGGCTTTGGAGGGGCGTTAAACAAGGTAAACATGCATGCAGATATCACAAGACAGAACATATAAGTAATACATAGTAAATAAAGCAGCGGATCAAACTAGCATTTCAAAACCAGAGTTAAGTTACAACAAAGTACTTGATCATTATTTTCCAACAAACAAAGTCTAGCATAAACTGAAAAACTGAAATACATAAAGTACTATCCCCAAAGTGAAGTGATAAACCATAGCTAGCTCAATGTCCAAAACCGTGCATAAGCAAATCCAGTAAGCAAGCTATCAAGATCCAAGCTAAGCTCCAATGTTCCCACCCTGAGGACCTGAGAGGGGGAAACGGAAGAAAAGAGGCGAAAGAAAACAGGTCAGTCAAAAAGACTGGTAAGCCCTAACTACTATCTGTCCATGAACTAGTAAAGTTAACTGGCATGAGAAGTTGAGATGAACATAAGGATAACAACATACTGGCATGATGATTATCTAACAAGATAGATAAAGGTGTCATCGCATAATCAAGGTTAAGTTTTGCACCACGGGTGTACTAGCATTCTAACATGTCAAGTAAAAACAAGAATTGATCCCTTGGCCCAAGCTTGGCCCAACATCATGAGATGACCTAAATCAAGGTCCAACTACACGGTCTAGTTGATCGGCTCCCTATAAGCCTAACTCGTCAAGTGTCGGTGTCATACGGCCCAAACATGCAATGTAGTTAAACTGCGCTAGGTCCACCCTAGGGTGTATCAAGTCCTAGGGTGTCAACCTCGGACACAAATCAAGTATGCACAGTCTAGATCTACTGGTACCCGTGCCTGATTTTCCAACTCCGGACTAAGTGCACGACCATAGTCCGCCTGGAACTACACCGGCGTACCTACTCAGCCGTCGTTTTGGTCGCTTACATGTCAGCCCAGTAATCGTGCCCCACCCTAGCCTAGTCCTAGGGTCTTATGATACTATCAAGAGGGTTACTGCTGAAAAGGACCACACAACTAGGGTTTCTTAACGGGTTAAATGTGGTTAACCCGATCCAAACGTGGATTAAATTGGTTAAGTGTACCCAAGGTTCATGACTTAACCCCGATTAATCCATCAAGCCCAAATTGGTTAAGTATTAAGTGGAACATGACTTAACCCTAATTAGGAGGCATTAATTAACTTAATGTGCTTTAACCTCTCACATTAGACCTTGTTGTGGTTACTAGTTAAGCCGGGCGGGTCCGGGTAGCTTTACACCACAACTTGGTCTAACCTCGGGTTCGAGCACAACATGACCAACTTCTCACATTGGGTCCTATTGTTTGTAGCCACTAGTTAAGCCGGGCAGGTCCGGGTAGATTTATGCTACAAACTCAACCCAACCTCGAGTTGGCCACACTCATATTTTCTAAGTGTCATGTCCATTATGTTTCCAAAACATAATTACAAGTTAACATATCACGTCATGTTATAAAAACCATGTTTATGTCATAATGTTATCCAACCCCAACGTAATCCCATCGTTTACATAATCGCATCAACGCATAAAGGATAAAATAGGGAACTTGGCATAATCATGACAAAAAGGTGTTGAAGCCACAAGTTTATCATGGTGGCATATGAAATGTACATATGTTCAAATACTTGCATATTGCATTATTAGGCTTCAAAAGCATGCATAAAACCAAACTTAGCATATGAGTGATACATGGTGATAAATGACATGTAGAAGTTGCTAGAAGTTCGCATTTAGCCTCACATGCAAGTTATCATAAGGGATATGATAACTTCCATGTTGCCAAAATGCAACCTTTAACATAAAGCTTGAAGCTTTAAGCTCACAAACTCAAGTTTAACTTGCATAACATGATAACATGTGTATAATGATCAACCCAAACTTGCATAACATAGCAACATGTGTCATACATAATGATTAAACCAACTTGCATAACATAATGATCAACCAAACTTGCATATCACAATGATCAACCCAAACTTGCATCATTCATTTAACTTTAGAGTTCAATAAAAAAGAAAGTAGAAAAGGGCTTACAATGCTATGAAGACACAAATGAATATTTATTATAAAGATTGAGACGAAGCCCTTATGCAATCACCACAAAACCCAAATATGAAAGCTCCAAATGAAAAACCCTTGAGCCAAATCAATAAAAACCCTTGCTTTGAAATAAAAATGTTGCAACTTGACTTGAATGCAAACTAAGAACACTCATACAAGTTTGAAAGCACTTGTATGAACTCAAAATCTCTCATAGAAATAAACTTAGAAATTTTAGTATGAGAGTGGAGGCCATGAGAGGAGCAAATTTGACATAGTTTAGTTGTAGGATTGAATAATGGTGATTTAGGCTAGGTTTAGGGGTCTTTTATAGAAGATTAGGATAGTATTAGCCATAGGATTAACCCTAGATTCAATCAAAGCCATCAAATCCCGTCACTAGCCAACAAAACAGGTCAAAACAACCAAATAGGTGCACCAGGTTGCCTGGGTCCGACCAGGCAGGTCGACCCCCAGGTCGACCCTGGGGTCGACTCCCCAGTCGACCTGGTCCCACCCAGGTCGACTCCCAGGTCGACCCCCAAGTCGACCTGGTCTGGGGGGGATTTTTCCCGCCTACCCTGATTTTCTGAAATTTGAATCTGTTTTGAATTTTGAATTTTTCGCGAAACTTCGCGAGGCCATATCTCGGTCATACGGACTCCGATTTTCGAAAACTCGGACTCTATTTCGCTTATTTTTCCGAGACGAACGCAATGGCATAGCCCGTTTCCCTTGATTCAGATTTTACAGTTTAATTCTGCCTTGATTTATGTTATAACATGTTATTCAAAAATACGGGTTGTTACAGTTAGCATACATACATTTTTCCCAACCCAATGCTAAATGTAAAAACATATTTTGCTCATAAACTGGTCGAGCACAATCCAAACATTCAATCAATCACAATCCATATCAATAACCAAGTATATTTGGTTCAATCACATTTCATGTTACAATAAAAGAGTATTTTATTGTCTATACATTTTCTACATTTCCTATGTATACAATAAAAAGATATTTTAATTTTTATACAATTTCTACATTCCGCATGCATACAATAAAAGAATATTTTATTGTTCACACATTTTACATTAACAAATGTAATTTCTTATGTTAACATATTTTATCAAACGTTACATTTTTTTATTGATTCATTTTACATTAACAAATGTAATTTCTTATGTTAACATATTTTATCAAACGATACATCTTTTTTAGTGAATTTTTTCATTAACAAATGTAATTTCTTATGTTAACATCTTTTATCAAACGATACATCTTTTAATGATCATTCTTTACATTCAATAAAAATGTAAATTTTTAATGTTGAACTTTTCTATTTCAAATAATGATCATTTCCCATTACTTCTTACATACAATAAAAATGTAAATTTTTATTGTTAAACCTTTCTATGTATTCTAATTACAAATAAAAGAAAATTTTATTTGTACACATTTTTCTATGTATACTAATGACAAATAAAAGATTAATTTATTTGCATACAAATTTCTATCTTTAACATAACAAATAAAAGTGAATATTTATTTGTACACAAATTTCAATATTTAATATGGCAAATAAATGTGAATATTTATTTGTTAACATCTCTATTTCAGAACAAATGAACATTTTTAATCCTTTCTATATATACGATGAACATGTAAATTTTATCGTTAATATAATTTAACAATTCTAATTTGTTAAACATGGCAATTATAATTTAACAATTCTAATTTTGTTAAACATGACAATTATAACTTAACAATTCTAATTTGTTAAACGTGACAATTATAACAATTCTAATTTGTTAAACATGACAATTATAATTTAACAATTCTAATTTGACAAAAATGTATATTTTTGTTTTAACTATTTTAATTGACAACATGTGTATTTTTGTTTCAACCTTTTTAATTGAGCAAATCTAACTGATAAAAATTATCATTTTTGTTTAAATATTCTAATTTGACAAAATTGACAAATTTAATGCAATAATTGTACTTTGACTAAAATGACAATTTTAATTCAATTGTTTCAATTTGTCAAAAATGACAAATTTTGTCCAATCACTCTAATTTGTCAAATTGATAGTTTTAGTCCAATAACTCTAATTTGTCAATTTTAAAATTCTAATCCAATTATTTTTCTTCAACAAAAATTGATAATTTTGTTTTCAATAGTTTTGTTCAACACAAACATCTTCAAATTAGTGGATCTACATAACGACATCAGTTCTAGATCGAATTACGTATCATACAAAAGAATTTAACAGCGTATAATTTAACACATCAATTCTAAATCACATCATGAATCAGGAAAACAGAATTTAACGGTGTATAATTTAACACATCAATTCTAAATCAAATCGCGAATCAGACAAATAGAATTTAACGGTGTATAATTTAACACATAAATTCTAGATCAAATCACATATGGTGATTGAATAGTTTTCGTTATATAAAAGAAAAGAAATAAAATTTCTCACACTGGGGGTTTTGAATTCTTCAAAATTTTAGATCGCTCCATTTTAGATTTCGTATGTTCCATGTTGTAGATCTCGTTTCTGTAATTCCAGCGGATTCAGTTTCATTGAATTTTGAAGTCGTTTGATAATGTTATGATATTTTTTACATTTCATAACATAATTAAAATAATTAATAATTTAATTAAACTAATTACATTCAATCCCTCTTCCACCTTCATGGTTCATATGGAAACCGCCGATTGCAATCTCGACTTCAACAAGCCCTTGTCGCTGCCACAACACTTCGCCGGAACCACATCAGACGACGCCACGTGTAGCGTCGCTCCTCCTACTCCTAGCGCGCAGAAATCGAGGTGGCTCGATGGTCCTTGGCGCTAGGAAACTAGACCCGAACGGTGCAGCTTTGACGAAGAAATTCAACAAATCATGTAATGAAAGTTGATCAAACTCGTATTGAGTTGAAGCTCGTGAAATTCTCCTTCATTTTCGTAACTGAACCCTAATCTAATTCGTATTGTGTTAGGAGAATTTAGGGGAAAGAATTTGGAGTGCCATAGCCGTTGGTATTAAGGGTGGCGGCATGTTTGTCCATATTAGGGTTTAGGATGAGAGAGATATTTATAAGAAAATATTTATTTTAATTTTAATTCAATTTTAATTCAAAAATTAGGGTTTAATGCCACGTACTCAAAATCAAACCCAACAAGTGTCACCCATAACCATATACCCCCATTTCGGACACAATGGGATATGTTTTGTAACCCAGTTCGGCTATTACGATCAGTTTTTCTTTAAATTAAAATATAAATCAGTGTATATTTAATTTTAAACGTACGTTTTAAATTACCGGGGCCGCATACTGACTCCAAAAACTCCAGAAAATTTATATCTAGCTATGTTTTGATGGTACGGTCCTAATAAAATTAATTTTGTCAAATTTGGAGACCATTTGAAAAATGGTCATTTTCTAGTCGATCCAATTTGATTGAAATTGACAAAACACATTTTGGTTTACCACACTCACATATTGATTCCAAAAATTATGAAAATTGGAATCTAATAATAATTTGACATTTCAGATGCAACCAAAGTGGTTTCGTCGAAAACGAAGGTGGTTTGCAAAATGGCTATTTATACGGGCTATATATTATATTAAATTCTGTAGCGACTATTCTGAATATTCAACTGACCATAACTTTTTATTCCCACTATGAAATTTCAATTTTTCGGATTCGTTGGAAAGATATTTTTAAACAGATTTAAATATTTTTAGTTTCACTAAAATCCGATTTATATTGAATCCTGTACATTTAGTCAAAGTTCAAATTTTCAAACTACCGCGCTATTTCTAACTCCTTTTATAATTAAATTAAAAAATTTCGTTCTAACTTCGATTTAAATAATTTTTTTGTCATTATTACTTAAAATAATTTATTCTAAATATTAAAAATCCATTAAAATTGTTAAACTAAAATTTTTAAATTGGTTCAGTAATTCCAGGTTGTTACAGAAACATTGTCATGTTAGCGACGTTAATAATAAAATGTTCATCTTTAATAAAATATATTTATACAATAAAAATCATATTTTTATTGTATATGTGAATCAATAAAATATTCATTTACAAGTCGGACTGTAACATCCCAGAATTTTAACTATGTTTGATATGGATTTTTATTTATAATTTTGGATTTTCTGAATATAAATTGATTTTATTAGGTTTAAATATAAATTTTAACTTTGTATAAGTATTTTGTTTTATTTATTATGATTTTTATAAGAAAACATATTTTGAAAATTATAATTATTAGATTTATGTTGAAGTAATGACATTTTCTGATTTTGATAATATTGATTTGTAAAATATGAATTTGGTAAAGGATAATTTATTTTATGATTTTACAAGAATAATAATTATTATTTTATTTATTTTGATAAGTTATATGATAAGTTTTACTTGAATTATAAATGAGAATGATTATTAATAAGTTTGGATTTGTTGATACTATTTGTCGTTCGATCGGATTTGTCAAACTAAAACATGAATTAGTAGCGTTAGAATTAAGTGTTGCCTTTAGTTTTCATAGCATTTAAGGGAAATGCTACCAAAAGTTCACCTTCTCTTCTTAAGACAAGTGTTAAGACACATGTCTTTATGCATGCTCCCTTTCATGCATGATTGCCACTTGTCCTATGATGTGTCACTCTCTCCTTACTCCTCCTCTCCTATAAATACCACCCTTTCCTTCCACTTTTTCATTCATTCTCATTTCTTTTCTTTCTCTTCTTCTTAAAGCTTATGGCCATGGTTTCCATGGCATAAGTTTTCCTCTTTTCCACCACCACCTTGCCAAAGTTCGTCATTCTCCCCCTCCTCTTATAATATAAAGAGAGATTAGTGTATATTATATTATATATATTTTTGTGAAGAAGACGTTGCACCGAAATACTGTCCGACGATTCACTCAACTAGGCTCACCTACCGTGAAGATTTGGAAAGCTGTTAGGTGAGAACTTCTAATTTAAATTTTATTTAAATTAGTTAATTTTAATTAGCTGAGATTAATTATAATTTGTTGATGATGATTGTGTGATGGATGTTGATGTTTGAATGGTTGTTCATGAATTAGATAATACACTGAACACGAGTAAGCGTTATTGTCTGTAACGCTTGTGCACAGTTTAATGTTGTTGTGATGAATGAATTCATATCCATTTGATCGTATAGTTCATTTGGATAGATATGATTGCATTGTATGATCACACACACACAAACACACCGTGGTTGTGGAATATATGGGTGATCGATTTAGATTCTCCTTCATATATATGATTTTATTTAATTATTAAATAAGATTTAAAAAAAATTTGGTTTTGAATTTAATATCAACTTTTAAATATTGAATTAGGAGTTGGAAAGTAATTTAAATTATGTATTGATTTTGTATAACGATCTTTATATCTATGCAAAACTGGTTTTGGAAAAAAAAAAAATATTTTCAATTTAAATTCGAAATGAGATTTTTAATTTCAATATGGTTTTTATATAATAATGATATAATATACACCAGAACGTTCTAGGATGACAGAGAGGATAGTGTCTAGGCTTGGGTTTGGAAAATCAGTTTCCTGCTCTCCCTGGCTATCCCTAACTGATCCGACGGATGGGATGGTTAAATAAAAATCAAATTTGAAATTATTTGAATGGTGATTTAATTAGAAAAAAAAGTTGTGTTTTAAATCCAAATAATTTGAAAAGTCAATTTAAATGATTTATATAAGTTTATAATGATTTTTAACGTAATTTGAAGTATTTAAGAATAGTGATTATTTTGGTCAAAATTAGAGCTTGTCGCATTATGGCAATATGTAAATGCTTATAACTTTTCCAATTTAAATCGGATTTCCACGAAACGAAAAACGTTTGATTCCTATTTACGAGAGCTTTCAAATGAGTGAAAGCAGATTTTAATTTCGGGTTATAGTTTTCAAGTTATGTTTGAAACCGTTTTGGAAAAGATCGATGTAAGAACAAGTGTTGCCCATAACTATAAACAGCTATTTTTAAATTATTTAAAAATATGGAAAAATTTTGTAAAATCATTACAAATTATGAAAAGGTGTTTTCAATTGTAAAGTTTAAGTTTTGGCTAAGATAAACGATATTTTGATCAAAATAGTTAGGATAACTGTTTTGTAACACTTTTGTAACACTTTTGGAACGCTATTGTAACGCTTTCTTCGAAAACAATCTATTTTGAAGTTTTAACCCGTAAACGATGTTCCGAACTATAAGTAATGATTTGTGGAATGTTTTCAAAGGTTTAAGAGTATTAGAAATATTTATATGGAATTTAGATTTATACTAATACGGGTTTTTAATACTAAATAATTGGATATGGTTGGAGATAAATCTTCGGATGTTTGATATTAGTTTGGTAAATGAAAACTCTTATTATCTGAGGAATTTAAAAGGGTATT
The DNA here is from genome assembly GCA_030737875.1 of Allium sativum. Taxonomy (NCBI): domain Eukaryota; kingdom Viridiplantae; phylum Streptophyta; class Magnoliopsida; order Asparagales; family Amaryllidaceae; genus Allium; species Allium sativum. Next base: position 602,172,470 of record CM060916.1, on the reverse strand, counting down.
TCACCGTTATTCCGCTTATAATATGAGTTGGATACGAAAATTAATATTGAAGATAAGTTGATGGTATCTCTATCCAGATCTAATGTCAAAGAATTGAATAAACCTTTCAATTAAGATACGGGTTCTCACCTTGATTTAAATAAGCTAGATAGAAATAATCTTCGATATTTGGTATGAACCTCATGATGTAAATGTATACTATCTGGGGAATTTGAAAGATATTATTATATCGTTATTCTACTTATAGTATTCGTTGATTATGAGAATTTATATCGAATATAAGTGGATAAATTTCTGTGTAATTTATGATTCAAAAATTAATTTGACTTGGGTTTTTCATGAATCGTATCTTCAATAATATCATTCTTGAAACCGATGAGATTGAATGGTGGAAATTCATGTCGTAATTGGGGATTTAACCAAATCTTTGATTCGAAAAAAAATTAAAAGTAAGGAATTGAAGCGAAGTTAAAATCTTTGATTTCAAAGAAGAGATAAGATGATAACGAGATGTATGGAATTTATAGAAATTCAAATCTTGAGTCGTAAATGAATTGATAACTATTTAGAAGGAGATTTGAATTGAAAGGCCTGTGTAAACCATAGCTACTATTTTTAAAGTACGCTTATTACTTGGAAAGACCGGGATCGAGTATATGTTCGAAAACCATTCTAAGTAGTAATACGACGTTATTCAAGACTTGGTAACGACAAATGAAGACCGGAAATATTTAAAGTGTTTAGATTGATTGTTGATTTATTTCTTGTTTGGGTAGGCCACCCAATACGAGGTATGGGTTGCATGAGACCTGAACATATTCAAATATTTTCGGGTTGTTGTTCCGTTCAGACCCAGAACGGACTTGCATGGATGGTGTGCCTGACATTGAAATTGACCGCATAGCACTGATTTCCGTTAATGTATATCGGATTTGTGGCAATATATTATCCTTGTCTTTAAGTCATATGAACTTAGAGGGTATGCATTGATTTAAATCAGTGATATGTCGTGAATTGTCAATGCGGCATACCCAAGTTATGAGTCGAGCTAGTGATGATCAAAGAATGGCTTATCGAAGCATCGCTTTGCGTATGACGTGACATCGACAAACCTCACACCCCGGATTGATGAGAAACTGGCGGTTAGGTTTTATACTTATATATGAATTGATGATGAAGCTGTGCAGCAGTGGGAAACCACTTATGAACTTGGGGAAGTTGGGTATGTTCGGGGGGCCGTGTCTGGTCGAAAACCGTTGATCTGCCCTGACGATGTGTATTCGGTGTCCGCGTATGGTCGAAAAAGCCGTTGAGGCACTTCGTTTTGTATCCCTGATTGATCTTTCATGCCAGGAATCATCAAGTTGGAAATCCAAATTTCTTATGCGAGCCATACAATTTTGATTGTATATATATATGGCAACATATATTATGGGATATATGCTGTCTAGGATTAATACATCTACTTGCGAAATGTTTTCCACACTATATATATATTATGGTATTGAAGAGAATTTTACGTATGAAAGCATATTTGGTTGTCATAAGATAAAACTCGCCCATCTGGTGTGCGCTTGCATTGTGTGATGTGGGACGAGCTTATGATAGCTTCATTTTCAAAAGACATTGCGCATTTATATGCACGGGTATCCACCTGGAGTAAATCCGTTCCGCTTTAGCGGCGTGATCCGGTGAAGTTCCCAACTTTAAGAATGAACCTAACTGTTTTTGAGTTCTCACACCAGTCCCACGACTGACCTGGAGTTTATTGTTCCCTCACCTAAACTCTGGGTGCCCATGATTTTTGCACGGGCAGCCAGTAGTTTAGTTTTGCAGTTATAGATCGTTGGAGCAGGATTTAGAGCGCTTCTAGAGTTGGGGTCCACGATGGAGTTGAAGCTTCCGCTGTGTTAAATCTTCCGATGGGAGTAAAGTTATTTTCTTTCTTCCGCTGTATACGTTATGTTGTAACTCTGATATTCATGTAACTCTGATGTAATATTGGTTTACTCAATGAAAAGTTCTGTTATTTTTGTTCAATGTATGTATGTACCCATAACAATTCGTCTTTCTGAACGGTTTAAGTTGGTTTAATTACCGGCGAAGAATTGGGCAAAAAGATGGGTCGTTACAAGTGGTATCAGAGCTTTGGTTATACAAAGCTATCGAGTACAACATATTTTGAACAAAGGATAGGACTCATCAGAGCTATAGTATCTCATTAGAGATAGGGTTAGAAATGCCCTAGAATGAGATTTCGGAATATTATGATGAGAGAGCGTATTTTTGAAATCTATATAAGGTATTTTTGTACAAGTAAATCATTTTTGAAAATAATAATTATTTGAAATAAAATATTTTGAAGAAGATTTGAAAATAAGATTTTTAAAGGAAATACTTTCAAAATAAAAAGGGCTCTTTGTGATAAAACTTCGAAAATCCAGCGTCGATCTGTTCGGAGTTATCGAGAAATAAGCGATTAATGAATTGGCTTAAATAAGCGTATTGAAAAAGAAACGTCGAGCTTGGAATGAGAATTTCAAAATATTTTGCAGCCTATATATAAAGGATTGAGATAAGAAGATCGTTAATTCAAAGCTATAGATTTGAAAGATAATCAGCGTGTAATAAAAAACGGTTGCGAGTATTTATTTGACGTCAAGGTTGGACGATCTAGTATGTAAGGATTTTGCATATACGCCTAGCTAACGTATATATGAAATCCAATATATACTAGATGGATATAGAATCACATTCTAGTCGCTTGGGGATAATTCTGGTGATTGATCGATCATCATCAGTCTTATTTTTGGGTTTCGAAAGTGGGATGACTATATGTTTCTGATCGAGACGTCAAGAAGTACTTAAAGCTGTATAGATAAACAATCGAAAGTGTTTTGCGACGTCCTCACAATTGTGAAATTGATTTTACAAATGACTTTCGAAGTATTGAATGTATTATGTTATGAAATGGGATATGCGAAAAAATGAATTTAACATAAGGTAGTTAAGTTAAATGCATACTTAACTGATAGTTAGAAGCGTGAATCAGACTATTTTGTCAAAACCGCAAGGATATATTTTAGAAGCTAATCTCACTTGAAGAACTGAAAAGTGAAAATTTGAAAATGCATGTAAGCGAGCTCGGTTCACCCCATATTTCGATTTTGACGATACAATTCAATAAAATTATGGTAAATGTCTTATGTGGGGAGAAGACCGATTTTCCTACCTGAAGCTATACGAATTTTGAGCAACAAGTTTAATATGATAATAGTGATATGTATTGAACAAATCGATTGAGTTTTTATAATTTCCCTTGTTAAGAGAAACCGGCATGAACGAGTAGGTCAAACGAAAATTTCTCAACAAGTATTCACTTGAAGCACAAAGGAAGAAAATGAAGTTGTTAAAGTAAGATTTATTCAAGAGGAAAATTATGAAAATTTAACAAGTATCCCATGATTAAACTGTTAGAATATGTATCCTTGTTTGCATGTGAATTCTCATCTTGGGCTAGACTGTCCATTTAAATTCCAACCATCTGCTATTGAGTAGTGTCATTCGTACCTTTGTATCATGTGCATTTGGCCAAGTATTTGATTCGAACCGTTGCACCTATTGATGCTCAGTAGATGTTGAATTTCTATTCCAAACTCATGAAACTTGATTTTGTCTATGTATACCTTTCATGCACAAATTAGCATGGAACTTCTATGCATCTTTATTTGACTTGAGCACATGGAATTTTGACTTGATCTATGTATGCCTCTTTGTGCCGTGTGAAACCGTGTCGATAACTTTAATTTGTCCAAGATATTTTGTAACAAAACCTCAATAAATGAGCTTTCTTTGAAATATAGAATCCAACTTATGGAAGAAAAATTTGGATTTTTAAATATTAATTTTGAGGATTTGGTTCCGGAAATTTTGAAGTCTATGTTTTGGGATGTTTTACCAATACTAGTTTGAATATACGCATAATCAGAGTGCGCAGAGGAAGCGTGATGGTATTTTTTTAAATAAAACTGTTTTAAGAGATTGTACGGCTAGTTAAGTAAGAAAATGTTTCTAAACAAGACATGATATTTTAACAAAAATGAAAAAAGAGATTTTATATATTTTGAATTTTAAAGTTCGATTAGGTGAATATGAAAACAAAAATTTGAATATTAAATGAGTATAAAAGTTAACTTATAAATGGGTTAATCTGGAAACGATTGAAATAAAAATTTGAAATAGATTGAGTATTTCGGAAATATAATTCTATCTCTTCCCTTGTCGCTGGGTTTTGCTCAACCCATTGTCATATTTTGAATATCACCCCGAATTGTCATTATTCAACTTTATTTCGGAATTCTTCCTTTTTCCCTGCTCAGATAAAGCCTTGGACAAGTGAACTAATTTAGATTTGAAACCAGTATTTTGAATTATCTCTAAAATTGAACTTGATTTGTGTTGAGAGCAATAGAATTTCTAATACTGAATTTAGCCAAGATGTTATATTGCAAGATAATTGAACGATTAGGGAAAATTTTATTTGAGAACTTGGATTTAAATTTCTAATTTGAGCATTTAGTCTTATAATTGATAAGAAAACCATGGGTTCCGTAAGAGTAAGTTGGAAAGATAATTTTCTTACGGTCATAGACCTCTAAGTACTAGATAATATCTATCCCAGTTCTCCTTAATGGTAGGATAGCAGCTCTGAGTCTAACTCAGAGGATGCGATTTTTAAACAAGACCCGTGACGACCCTAGTAATCACGAGATCATAGAAGTATCATTAGACTCTACCTTTAGTGAGAATTAGATAGAGTGCCCTGAGAATGATATGATCCTTTGTTCTGACCATTTCATTTCTGATATGTTGAGGGAGAAATTCGAATTTAAAATTTGTGAAGGAGTTTAAATTTATTCGACTTCCTTTTCGAGGACGAAAAGTTTCTAAGGGGGGGTGAATGTAACATCCCAGAATTTTAACTATGTTTGATATGGATTTTTATTTATAATTTTGGATTTTCTGAATATAAATTGATTTTATTAGGTTTAAATATAAATTTTAACTTTGTATAAGTATTTTGTTTTATTTATTATGATTTTTATAAGAAAACATATTTTGAAAATTATAATTATTAGATTTATGTTGAAGTAATGACATTTTCTGATTTTGATAATATTGATTTGTAAAATATGAATTTGGTAAAGGATAATTTATTTTATGATTTTACAAGAATAATAATTATTATTTTATTTATTTTGATAAGTTATATGATAAGTTTTACTTGAATTATAAATGAGAATGATTATTAATAAGTTTGGATTTGTTGATACTATTTGTCGTTCGATCGGATTTGTCAAACTATAACATGAATTAGTAGCGTTAGAATTAAGTGTTGCCTTTAGTTTTCATAGCATTTAAGGGAAATGCTACCAAAAGTTCACCTTCTCTTCTTAAGACAAGTGTTAAGACACATGTCTTTATGCATGCTCCCTTTCATGCATGATTGCCACTTGTCCTATGATGTGTCACTCTCTCCTTACTCCTCCTCTCCTATAAATACCACCCTTTCCTTCCACTTTTTCATTCATTCTCATTTCTTTTCTTTCTCTTCTTCTTAAAGCTTATGGCCATGGTTTCCATGGCATAAGTCTTCCTCTTTTCCACCACCACCTTGCCAAAGTTCGTCATTCTCCCCCTCCTCTTATAATATAAAGAGAGATTAGTGTATATTATATTATATATATTTTTGTGAAGAAGACGTTGCACCGAAATACTGTCCGACGATTCACTCAACTAGGCTCACCTACCGTGAAGATTTGGAAAGCTGTTAGGTGAGAACTTCTAATTTAAATTTTATTTAAATTAGTTAATTTTAATTAGCTGAGATTAATTATAATTTGTTGATGATGATTGTGTGATGGATGTTGATGTTTGAATGGTTGTTCATGAATTAGATAATACACTGAACACGAGTAAGCGTTATTGTCTGTAACGCTTGTGCACAGTTTAATGTTGTTGTGATGAATGAATTCATATCCATTTGATCGTATAGTTCATTTGGATAGATATGATTGCATTGTATGATCACACACACACAAACACACCGTGGTTGTGGAATATATGGGTGATCGATTTAGATTCTCCTTCATATATATGATTTTATTTAATTATTAAATAAGATTTAAAAAAAATTTGGTTTTGAATTTAATATCAACTTTTAAATATTGAATTAGGAGTTGGAAAGTAATTTAAATTATGTATTGATTTTGTATAACGATCTTTATATCTATGCAAAACTGGTTTTGGAAAAAAAAAAATATTTTCAATTTAAATTCGAAATGAGATTTTTAATTTCAATATGGTTTTTATATAATAATGATATAATATACACCAGAACGTTCTAGGATGACAGAGAGGATAGTGTCTAGGCTTGGGTTTGGAAAATCAGTTTCCTGCTCTCCCTGGCTATCCCTAACTGATCCGACGGATGGGATGGTTAAATAAAAATCAAATTTGAAATTATTTGAATGGTGATTTAATTAGAAAAAAAAGTTGTGTTTTAAATCCAAATAATTTGAAAAGTCAATTTAAATGATTTATATAAGTTTATAATGATTTTTAACGTAATTTGAAGTATTTAAGAATAATGATTATTTTGGTCAAAATTAGAGCTTGTCGCATTATGGCAATATGTAAATGCTTATAACTTTTCCAATTTAAATCGGATTTCCACGAAACGAAAAACGTTTGATTCCTATTTACGAGAGCTTTCAAATGAGTGAAAGCAGATTTTAATTTCGGGTTATAGTTTTCAAGTTATGTTTGAAACCGTTTTGGAAAAGATCGATGTAAGAACAAGTGTTGCCCATAACTATAAACAGCTATTTTTAAATTATTTAAAAATATGGAAAAATTTTGTAAAATCATTACAAATTATGAAAAGGTGTTTTCAATTGTAAAGTTTAAGTTTTGGCTAAGATAAACGATATTTTGATCAAAATAGTTAGGATAACTGTTTTGTAACACTTTTGTAACACTTTTGGAACGCTATTGTAACGCTTTCTTCGAAAACAATCTATTTTGAAGTTTTAACCCGTAAACGATGTTCCGAACTATAAGTAATGATTTGTGGAATGTTTTCAAAGGTTTAAGAGTATTAGAAATATTTATATGGAATTTAGATTTATACTAATACGGGTTTTTAATACTAAATAATTGGATATGGTTGGAGATAAATCTTCGGATGTTTGATATTAGTTCGGTAAATGAAAACTCTTATTATCTGAGGAATTTAAAAGGGTATTTCACCGTTATTCCGCTTATAATATGAGTTGGATACGAAAATTAATATTGAAGATAAGTTGATGGTATCTCTATCCAGATCTAATGTCAAAGAATTGAATAAACCTTTCAATTAAGATACGGGTTCTCACCTTGATTTAAATAAGCTAGATAGAAATAATCTTCGATATTTGGTATGAACCTCATGATGTAAATGTATACTATCTGGGGAATTTGAAAGATATTATTATATCGTTATTCTACTTATAGTATTCGTTGATTATGAGAATTTATATCGAATATAAGTGGATAAATTTCTGTGTAATTTATGATTCAAAAATTAATTTGACTTGGGTTTTTCATGAATCGTATCTTCAATAATATCATTCTTGAAACCGATGAGATTGAATGGTGGAAATTCATGTCGTAATTGGGGATTTAACCAAATCTTTGATTCGAAAAAAAATTAAAAGTAAGGAATTGAAGCGAAGTTAAAATCTTTGATTTCAAAGAAGAGATAAGATGATAACGAGATGTATGGAATTTATAGAAATTCAAATCTTGAGTCGTAAATGAATTGATAACTATTTAGAAGGAGATTTGAATTGAAAGGCCTGTGTAAACCATAGCTACTATTTTTAAAGTACGCTTATTACTTGGAAAGACCGGGATCGAGTATATGTTCGAAAACCATTCTAAGTAGTAATACGACGTTATTCAAGACTTGTTAACGACAAATGAAGACCGGAAATATTTGAAGTGTTTAGATTGATTGTTGATTTATTTCTTGGTTGGGTAGGTCACCCAATACGAGGTATGGGTTGCATGAGACCTGAACATATTCAAATATTTTCGGGTTGTTGTTCCGTTCAGACCCAGAACGGACTTGCATGGATGGTGTGCCTGACATTGAAATTGACCGCATAGCACTGATTTCCGTTAATGTATATCGGATTTGTGGCAATATATTATCCTTGTCTTTAAGTCATATGAACTTAGAGGGTATGCATTGATTTAAATCAGTGATATGTCGTGAATTGTCAATGCGGCATACCCAAGTTATGAGTCGAGCTAGTGATGATCAAAGAATGGCTTATCGAAGCATCGCTTTGCGTATGACGTGACATCGACAAACCTCACACCCCGGATTGATGAGAAACTGGCGGTTAGGTTTTATACTTATATATGAATTGATGATGAAGCTGTGCAGCAGTGGGAAACCACTTATGAACTTGGGGAAGTTGGGTATGTTCGGGGGGCCGTGTCTGGTCGAAAACCGTTGATCTGCCCTGACGATGTGTATTCGGTGTCCGCGTATGGTCGAAAAAGCCGTTGAGGCACTTCGTTTTGTATCCCTGATTGATCTTTCATGCCAGGAATCATCAAGTTGGAAATCCAAATTTCTTATGCGAGCCATACAATTTTGATTGTATATATATATGGCAACATATATTATGGGGTATATGCTGTCTAGGATTAATACATCTACTTGCGAAATGTTTTCCACACTATATATATATTATGGTATTGAAGAGAATTTTACGTATGAAAGCATATTTGGTTGTCATAAGATAAAACTCGCCCATCTGGTGTGCGCTTGCATTGTGTGATGTGGGACGAGCTTATGATAGCTTCATTTTCAAAAGACATTGCGCATTTATATGCACGGGTATCCACCTGGAGTAAATCCGTTCCACGTTAGCGGCGTGATCCGGTGAAGTTCCCAACTTTAAGAATGAACCTAACTGTTTTTGAGTTCTCACACCAGTCCCACGACTGACCTGGAGTTTATTGTTCCCTCACCTAAACTCTGGGTGCCCATGATTTTTGCACGGGCAGCCAGTAGTTTAGTTTTGCAGTTATAGATCGTTGGAGCAGGATTTAGAGCGCTTCTAGAGTTGGGGTCCACGATGGAGTTGAAGCTTCCGCTGTGTTAAATCTTCCGATGGGAGTAAAGTTATTTTCTTTCTTCCGCTGTATACGTTATGTTGTAACTCTGATATTCATGTAACTCTGATGTAATATTGGTTTACTCAATGAAAAGTTCTGTTATTTTTGTTCAATGTATGTATGTACCCATAACAATTCGTCTTTCTGAACGGTTTAAGTTGGTTTAATTACCGGCGAAGAATCGGGCAAAAAGATGGGTCGTTACACGGACGATCTGTTTATGTACAACCATTTATCTGTTAGGAATTGGGACGATAAATTTCACACATCCAACTGCACAAATAAATAAACTGTTGTTGTTTGAAAACCCCACATGGGTATTGGGATGATATTTGGCATACACTATTCCCAATATTTAGTTATATGTCAATCGATGGAATGACAGTCTGCGATGAGCGTTATTTATTTATTTTAATTCTCACACAGTTGTAAATTGCACTCTGGATGTTGTATGAATTTTTAATGATTATTTATCATTATTGTTGTATACATGCGATGTATGAAAACCATATAAACAAAATTATATGGTAATTGATTGGGTCTCATTCCAATTTGGAAAATAAAGAATATTTTAAAATAATATTCAATAAATATTGAAATGTGAAGCCGTGTTAAGTAGTTAAACGCCATTTTAAAACGAATGATATTTATATCGATTTTATTCATTCTATAATGAATATCGAAAAGTGATTTCAAAATATGATATTTTGAAAATATTATCCTTAATAGAATGATATAAAATATTCATTGTTTGAAACAAAAATATGTAACAATAAAAATTTACATTTTTATTGTATGAAGGTTAGATTAAAATATTGTTATTAACATGTTAGCGATGTTAATATAAACTTAATCATATGTTAAAAATATGATTTTGTTCACTTAAAAATGTAACCTTTAACATGTAAGTGAAGTTAAAAAGATGCATGATTGAAGAAAATAATTAGACAATAAAATTCATATTTTTATTGTACTGTTGATTCATTAAAAAGAATCATATTTAAAAGAATATGTTTCCACAATAAAAATTACATTTTTATTGTACTATTGAATCATAAAAAAGTTTCTTGCTTAAAAGATAATGTTTTTACAATAAAAATCACATTTTTATTGTATGTTTAAATCATTAAAAACATCCATTGTTTGAAATAGAATATGTTAACAATAAAAATTTACATTTTTATTGTGTATGTAGGAATGATTTAAAATATTCAATGTTTTAAATAAAATGTTTAAACAATGAAATTACATTGTTATTGTGTTATAAAATCATTAAAATGTAAATCATTTACAGGATAGCAAAGTAAGAAATATTATCATTTTAATATGATAAAGATGTAGAATATTCAATTTTGATATAAGACTGAAAACGAATTTGAAATCATTTTAAAATAAATTTATAAATAATTTATAAAATACGTTTTAAATGGAAATCGACGAAATATATATAATATATATATTATATATATTTAATTGCCTGAATAGAACGCATCGCGCAGCGACCGTTCGTGAATTTCGACCGTTAACTTCAAATTGGCATAACGGGAGATCCGACCGTCGGATTCTCCTAAAAACGGAACCATTGGGTTCGTATTGTAAAAATCTTTCCAATGAATATCGGGGATTTGATATCTAAAGGTTAGATTTGGAGATATGTCCAAATCAATTTCAGAAAAGATCGCTATAGATACAGTTCGGTGGCCGTTATTGGAAACCGACTGTAAGGGTGATAATAAAATTATTAAAAATATGAAAAAATTAAATAAAATCATAATAAATGGTTTTGAAAGATTTTTGATGAAGAATTCCAATTTTATAAAGATAAAATATATTTTTTATCAAAATGAACTAGTTATTAACTAGTATAATAATTCAATTATTTTTAGAAATAAATAAATTAGATTTGAAAATTGTTTTAAAATAACCAGAACATTCCAACATATATTTTTATATATTGGAATTGATTTGAATGAAAATTATCTTTGGAATATTTCGATAGTAGATTCCGTGATTATATAGATATTGTCATAGGGAATTTGGAAGATATATATATCGTTATTCCCAATACAGTATTTGTTAGTTTCAGAATTTGATATTGAATATAAGCCAATATAATTTTTATTCAGAACCTTACATTTAATATCAAATGTGATTTTGGGTTTATCGTAAACGGTGTCTTTATTAACACTGTTCTTAAACCCAATTTAGAAAACAATAAATCTTTTAACTAAGATTTAGGAAATTTTACCTATTAATTTATATTATATTGGAATTGAACAAAAGAACTGGATTTTTGGGTTTATCGTGAACAATGTTTTAAATAACATTTGTTCTTTAACCCAATTAATAGTGAAGAAATAATTTGGAATTTATAAATCTTTTATTAAGATTTAAATGGGAAGTTTCCAAAGTAAAATTTTCCAATTTATTGTATTAAATTGGAATTGAATGAAATTCGATTTGGTAATAATCGAGATGAGCTTCTGTGAATGAAGGCTGTTATTATATATGGAATTTAAAAGGCTTTGTTGTTATTCCATTTATATTATTAGTCTGATTCGGGAATTTATATCGGTTATATACTGTTATGATTTCCGTGTAGATTCCATTCCAATGGAAGAAGATTTGGGTTTATCTTAAACAATGTTTTTAAAAGACATTAGTTCTTTAACCCAGTTAAAGATAAGATTAATTTCAATTCAAATAATCATTAAGTAATGATTTTTGAGATTAAAATAAATAAATTTAAAAGGATTTACCTTTGATAAAATTAATGGGAACCTTTCACTAAAAATGCGAATATTTTATTAAAAGAATATTCTGAATTGGAATGAGACGTCGGACGTTTTTTTATAGCACCTGATTATAAATTACGCGAGTTATTCGGTAAGGCCGGGTTTAACTCATTCTGAATAATGAATACGACGACTAACAGTCGAAGAGATTGAAGACAGTGCAAGATTGACAATCTTCACATCGAATGGATGAGTTGCTACTGATGCCCATTATTGGAGTAGTTACCTTAAAGGGGCTACAGTGGTAGCCATCCGGACGTACTTTTTGATTGTTCGGATATGCGAGGGCCTCTCTCCCGTATTGGACATATGGGATGAAGAGTAAGGTGCCTCCAGTTTCGTTCAGACCCAGAACGGACTTGTAAATGGATGGTATGTCTGACGTTGTATTCGTTGATCTCTGCTAATATATATCTTCTTGGTGGCGGAGAATTTATTCTCTTGCTTAACACCCTTCTCTGAGATGTATGAGCTCAGAAGTTATATATTGGCAGAAATCAATGGTATGGTATGGATTGACAATGTGGCTTGCTAAGATGCATGGATCAAGGCTTTTGTTGAAAAGCAGAGCCTTTTGGATGATTATCAAAGCATATCTTTAATTGGCATGGCTTTGTTAACGTGACTTCGTGAGCCTCACACCCTGGTATGATGGTGAACTGATGGTCAGATAAGTATGCTTTCTATATTAGTATGGATTTGGTCGACCGAGATGAGGGATATGGCATTTCCCCCGATTCCCATATAGGGATGAGTAAGCGATGTTTTCTCTCGCCGGAATGTAAGCCGCAGTGATACTTGATTTCCTAAAAGTGCGGATGTGCATTACGGTGTTTTCACATGTCTGCGATGTAAGCCGTGGAGCATTGCACTACGCGATAGATCTTTCGAATCAGGAGCCATCATGATGGAAACCCAACTTTCCAATACAAGCTTTGCGGTTTTAGATGTAAACCTATATATGGCGACATAGTGGGATGGGGAATTCATGCCGTCTATGGTTGATACATTTAATTTCGAAATTGATTTCTACACTATGCACTAGTAATAATAAAAGAGAAATTTCGCTTACCAAGCATTTTTGGCTATTATATGGTAAAATTCTATCCTCCATCGTGTGTTGCATTGTATGATGGGACCTGAGTCATATAATAGCTTCATTTTTCTTAAATTATCATTGCGTTGTTTATTTATGCACTGGTTGTAACAACCCGGAAAATCAGATTCAATTTAAATTTTTTATTTCAGGAAATTTTATTAGAAAATACGTCAGAATTTAAAAATTCCATTATTAAATTAAAATATTGAATAAAATAATAATAATAATAAAAGTTTATAAATAAAATTAAGGTGTTGGTAATGAGATTTGTAAATAAGATGTTGATAAGTTAATTTGTTAATAATATGTTGATAAGCTGATTTATTAATAATATGTTGATAAGTTGTAACAACCCGAAAATCTGGGCCAGTTTAAAATTTTTATTTTGGCAATTTTAGAGAATTTTGAATATTTAAAATAGATTATTTTAAATAATATCGACGAGAAATTTATTTTGAATAAAATTCAATCGTATATAGTTATATAGATCGACGATAGAATATAAATATTTATTTATATTTATAAAAGGAATTGAAAATGGCGAGGTAGTTCGATAATTCGATTTCAAACTTCAATTGAATGTACCGAGTGCAAAACAAACCGGATTTTAGTGAAACCAAAAATAATGGAATCTAATAGAGGATATCTTTCCAACGAATCCGAAAAATCGAAATTTCATAGCGGAATCAAAAGATATGTCCAGTTGAAAATTCTGAATAACTGATGCGACGATAAGTCGAAGATGAAGACGGTGGTCGAAGACCAGAAGTCTTCACGTCGTTTGGGTGATTACTGATGATCTTGATTGGGCTGTACACCCAAGAAGATGGAAACAGTTGGTGATCGTCCAGACGTACTTGGAGATCGATGGATATGCGGGGTACTAGGTGCCTCCGGTTTCGTTCAGACCCAGAACGGACTTGTAAATGGACTATGTGTCTGACATTGGATTTCATTCTGTGTGACTGATATCGGTTACATAGAGTGGTTTGCCTGTGTGGCATGCTAAGATGCAAATGATCAAGGCTTCTGTTGAAAAGCAAAGTCTTGTGGTGATGATCGAAGCACAGCCTGTGTGGCACAGCTTTGTGTAACGTGAATTCGCGAGCCTCACACCCCCGGTTGTGAACCAAAAATGGGAGAGGACATCAGGGAGGGCATGCGTTTCTTTCTAGCTAGGGTGGTGTCAGTGACCTACCAGCCCTGACATTTATATACTTTTCACCTATGTGGTTGTTGCTTTTGCGAGGCGCCTCGGTTTGATCGGACAATCCGGGTCCGATGGAGTCATTCGTGGGCTCATTTACGCCCCAAAGGGCGGGGAAACGTAGCGTTCAGGCATTTTAATCCACATCGGTGGACCGACCCTGACGATCCAAGGGGCAGTTGCGGCTGTTCCTGAGGGGCGGGCTAGAGCGTCTTGAATCGGTTGAGGACTATCTTTTGCCTCGGTTCATAGATGGAAATCCAACTTCCAAATACGTGACATTTGCGGTTTTATTTGTAGAGCCTAGTATGGCGACATAGTGGGATGGGGCGCTTATGCCGTCTATGATTGATACTTATGATTTGAAGTTGTTTTATACACTATGCACTTATAATAGTATCAAATGATTTGTTTTAAACGTATCAAGCATTCTTGGCTATTATAAGGTAAAAACCCTATCCTCCGGCTTGCGTTGCATTGTGTGATGGGAACTGGGTCTTATAATAGCTTCATATTTCTTTATTTAGCATTGCGCTATTTGTTTTATGCACTGGTATTCTTGGGAGGAAACCCGTTCCGTGTTATACGGCGTGGTCCCTTGATTTACCTAACTTTAAAAACAAAGATTAATAACTGTTTTTAGTTCTCACACCAGTCCCATGAATGACTTGGAGTTTATTGTTTTTGACCTAAACTCTGGGTGCCCTTATTTTGACACGGGCAGCTAGTAGTTTTGGTTTTGCAGATTTATATTCACAGGATCCTGGTTTACAGCTGGAACGATATCCGGAAAGCTTTGTATCTGTATATCTCTTCTAGTTGTGTATTGTATTATTTTCCGCTGCGATGTATTTAAATGTAATTTAAATCTCTGATATTTCTGTGTAATATTGATTTATACTCTGTATATTCTTGTAATCTGATGCATTGTTGTAATATACAATGAAATGTTCTTCCGTCTGTGTTCTGTTGTGGCTTATTCTCGAACTATCCGCGCTTTCCTCACCGGGGAAGTTACGGGTTTTCATAGTTGGTATCAGAGCTTTGGTTTACAAAGCTTAGAGAACAAGACACATTAGATCCATACGAAAGAATTCATCAGATATTGGATTAGTAATATCCAATGGAATGACTCGTTAGAGATAGGAACAGTAGTATCCTAGAACGAGTGTGAATAGTATATTTTTAAAATGAAAACGAATTTTGTTTTGAAAATTTAAATCAACTATTCGTACTTGATTATTTATTTTAAATTGATTTGGACAGTCCAGTATATAAAGATTTTGCATATACGCCTTGCAAACGTATATTTGAAATTTTAATATACTGGATAGATATAGATTCACACTCTAGTCGCCCGAAGATGATTCTGATGATTGTAGCTACATCATCAGAATTAGTGTTCGAGTGTAGAAGGTGTGATATTTATATATCTCCTGTTGACTGGTGTGAGAACCAAAATTAGATAGGGCCTATTGTTGTGATTTGGCATCAAAAATTTGATTTTTGACTATATATCAAAGTTATGAATTTCAAAAGCTAATCAACTAATAGATTGATGGTTGTGTTGTTTGATTATTGTTTGATTAATTGAAATTTTTAGCCATATAGCCAATTTGAACCAAATATTGAATTGTATTGAAATTTGGTCGCATTTTCTTGCATATACATGTACTTACATTGAACAGGTCATAGCAAGGAGGCTAGAGCAGAGAATAAAATTTGTTTGCCGGACAAATAGGTACATATTTACTATAATTTACTGTTTTGTTTGGGTGATGATGATTTTATGAGCCTATTGGCTAGCCGCTTGGCTTTTCCTTTTTCTTTTTGAGATCAGAAGGCCTATATGGCAACTTCGGGATTTTCCCGTGGCTCCCGGTGCATAGGAGGTTATGGCGAAATTTTTCGAAAATTCCGGGTGTTAGCCAAATTTTTGAAGAATTTGGAAATTCTCATAAACTGAAAAGTTGGGGAATGGAAGCCAGATCGAACGTAGAGTTAATTAATCAAACCACTTTCGACTTTGTTCCTTTTCGGGGACGAAAAATTTTAAGTGGGGGAGATTGTAACAACCCGAAAATCTGGGCCAGTTTAAAATTTTTATTTTGGCAATTTTAGAGAATTTTGAATATTTAAAATAGATTATTTTAAATAATATCGAAGAGAAATTTATTTTGAATAAAATTCAATCGTATATAGTTATATAGATCGACGATAGAATATAAATATTTATTTATATTTATAAAAGGAATTGAAAATGGCGAGGTAGTTCGATAATTCCATTTCAAACTTCAATTGAATGTACCGGGTGCAAAACAAACCGGATTTTAGTGAAACCAAAAATAATGGAATCTAATAGAGGATATCTTTCCAACGAATCCGAAAAATCGAAATTTCATAGCGGGAATCAAAAGATATGTCCAGTTGAAAATTCTGAATAACTGATGCGACGATAAGTCGAAGATGAAGACGGTGGTCGAAGATCAAAAGTCTTCACGTCGTTTGGGTGATTATTGATGATCTTGATTGGGCTGTACACCCAAGAAGATGGAAACAGTTGGTGATCGTCCAGACATACTTGGAGATCGATGGATATGCGGGGTACTAGGTGCCTCCGGTTTCGTTCAGACCCAGAACGGACTTGTAAATGGACTGTGTGTCTGACATTGGATTTCATTCTGTGTGACTGATATCGGTTGCATAGAGTGGTTTTCCTGTGTGGCATGCTAAGATGCAAATGATCAAGGCTTCTGTTGAAAAACAAAGTCTTGTGGTGATGATCAAAGCACAGCCTGTGTGGCACAGCTTTGTGTAACGTGAATTCGCGAGCCTCACACCCCCGGTTGTGAACCAAAAACGGGAGATGACATCAGGGAGGGCATGCGTTTCTTTCTAGCTAGGGTGGTGTCAGTGACCTACCAGCCCTGACACTTATATACTTTTCACCTATGTGGTTGTTGCTGTTGTGAGGCGCCTCGGTTTGATCGGACGATCCGGGTCCGATGGAGTCATTCGTTGGCTCATTTACGCCCCAAAGGGCGGGGAAACATAGCGTTCAGGCATTTTAATCCACATCGGTGGACCGGCCCTGACGATCCAAGGGGCAGTTGCGGCTGTTCCTGAGGGGCGGGCTAGAGCGTCTCGAATCGGTTGAGGACTATCTTTTGCCTCGGTTCATAGATGGAAATCCAACTTCCAAATACGTGACATTTGCAGTTTTATTTGTAGAGCCTAGTATGGCGACATAGTGGGATGGGGCGCTTATGCCGTCTATGATTGATACTTATGATTTGAAGTTGTTTTATACACTATGCACTTATAATAGTATCAAATGATTTGTTTTAAACGTATCAAGCATTCTTGGCTATTATAAGGTAAAAACCCTATCCTCCGGCTTGCGTTGCATTGTGTGATGGGAACTGGGTCTTATAATAGCTTCATATTTCTTTATTTAGCATTGCGCTGTTTGTTTTATGCACTGGTATTCTTGGGAGGAAACCCGTTCTGTGTTATACGGCGTGGTCCCTTGATTTACCTAACTTTAAAAACAAAGATTAATAACTGTTTTTAGTTCTCACACCAGTCCCATGACTGACCTGGAGTTTATTGTTTTTGACCTAAACTCTGGGTGCCCTTATTTTGACACGGGCAGCTAGTAGTTTTGGATTTGCAGATTTATATTCACAGGATCCTGGTTTACAGCTGGAACGATATCCGGAAAGCTTTGTATCCGTATATCTCTTCTAGTTGTGTATTGTATTATTTTCCGCTGCGATGTATTTAAATGTAATTTAAATCTCTGATATTTCTGTGTAATATTGATTTATACTCTGTATATTCTTGTAATCTGATGCATTGTTGTAATATACAATGAAATGTTCTTCCGTCTGCGTTCTGTTGTGGCTTGTTCTCGAACTCTCCGCGCTTTCCTCACCGGGGAATTTACGGGTTTTCACATAAGTTGATTTATTAATAATATGTTGATAGGTCCGCTTACTTTCCTTGCCTATTTAAAGTGTAACATTCATCAATTAATAAATTTTAAATATGAATAGTTGCATTCTTTTTTAATTCCTTCCCCTCATCGTTATTTTCTTAATGCAGCATTCATGTCTTTTCTTAATTATATTAAATTTGTTTTCCTTTATTTATTAATTTATTTCCTTCCTTCTACATTCATGCATCTTATTTCATTGGCATGCTCTCATTCCTTATCTTTTCATCCCCTTATTTCCTTCCCCTTCTGTTTCCCCATTATTATTTATTTTCCAAAAATCAAACAGTCCTCACAAGCATATTTTATTCCCTTATATATATATATATTCTTGTTTACATTTAATTTATGAAAATCAATTAGAAAATCTTCCAAAAAAACACATCTTCAGCAAATTAGATATGAAATTCTACTATAATAAATTGTGTAATTAAGAATACATAAACGTGAATAAAAAAATACATGTCAACATAAAAGATTCACATTTTTATCGTAAATTAAAAAATGATCATTATTTGGAATGAAAATTGTTTAACAATAAATTCACATTTTTATCGTAAATTAATAATGATCACTATTTGGTATAGAAAAATTGTTTAACAATAAAAATAATTTTTATTGTACATATAAAATGATCATAGTATGAATAGAAAAATTGTTTAACAAAAAGATTACATGTTTATGTAATAAAAGAGAGATTTAAAAGATTACATTTTTATGTAACAAAAGAAAGATTAAAAATATTACATTTTTTTATGTAAGATAGAACGGTTAAAAAGATTCATAGTTTAACAAAAATGTGTTTACATGAAAAGTTACATTTTTAATGCAAATAATGTGTGTAATTAGAAGGTAGATTTGAATTTGAAATTTTTAATGAATAAGGACAAAAGGATTTAGAGGAATGAATGTAAATGAATTAATTACTAATTGCAAATCAGCGACTTATTAGTAAATGTCGTAATAGATGCTCGTTAGTTATTGTTGATGAATGTGTCATTATAGTATGTAATCAAAGGGGATTTAAGGAATTAGAAATGAGAAATATGCCACCTCAGCCAATTTTCTTTATAACATATAACTATGGATAAATGGGCTTGTAACGAAAAGGAATTTCGCTCGATCCGAATCAATCGCTAAACCGACCAAGACCGTTCGAAAATCCTGATTATTTTGAGAACACGACAAACCAGAACACAAACAGAAGAACATTTCATTGTTAATTACAACAATTCCATCAGAATACAAGGATATACAGAGTATGAATGAATAAAAAACACTCGATAAATATCAGAGATTACAATACATTATTGCAGCGGAAAAATAACACAATACACAACCGAAGGAGATATACGGATATAGAGCTTTCCGGATATCATTCCAACTGTAAATCAGGATCCTGTGAATACAAATCTGCAAAACCAAAACTACTAGCTGCCCGTGTCAAAATAGGGCACCCAGAGTTTAGATTAAAACAATAAGCTCCAGGTTAGTCATGTGACTGGTGTGAGAACTAAAACATTTATTAATCTTTATTTTAAAGTTAGGTAAATCAAGGGATCACGCCGTATAACACGGAATGGGTTTCCTCCCAAGAATACCAGTGCATAAAACAACAGCGCAATGCTAAATAAAGAACAATGAAGCTACTATAAGATTCAGGTCCCATCACATAATGCAACACAAGCCAGAGGATAGGGTTTTTACGTTATAATAGCCAAGAATGCTTGATACGCTAAATTTCATCTTTTATTATTACTATAAGTGTATAATGTCAAAACAATTTCAATCATAAGTATCAATCATAGACGGCATAAGTGCCCCATCCCACTATGTCGCCATACTAGGCTCTACAATAAAAAACGCAAAGTCACGTATTGGAAGTTGGATTTCCATCTGTGAACCAAGGCAAGGGATTGTCCTTACCGAATTCCAGACGCTCTAACCCGTGTCTCAGGAAAGTACTTGTCAAGCCTTCATCGGTCCACCGATGTGGATTAAAATGCCTGAACATTGCGTTTCCCCACCCTATGGGGTGTCAACGAGTCCAATGACTCCATCGGCTCCACACAGTCACCGATATATCTGAGGCACCTTGCAATAGCAACAACCACATAAGTCAAACTCGTCAGGGCGTGTAAAACCACTGACGCCACTTCTAGCTAGAAGGAAAGGCATGCCCTCCCTGAAGTCCTCTCCCGTTTCTGGTTCACGACCAGGGTGTGAGGCTCGCAAATCAACGTTACACAAAGCTATGCCACACAGGCGGTGCTTTGATCATCAACCACAAGACTTTGCTTTTCAACAGAAGCCTTAATCAATCACCACTTAGGCATGCCACACAGGCAATTCACTCCATGCGATTGATATCCATCAGTATATAACCACTGAGCTCGTACGTCTCAGAGAAGGGCGTTAAGCAAGAGAATAAATTCTTCGCCGCCAAACAGATATATATTTAATAGAAATCAATCACACAGAATAAAATCCAATGTCAGACACACAGTCCATTTACAAGTTCGTTTTGGGTCTTAACGAAACCGGAGGCACCTTGTACCTCATATATCCATCGATCTCCAAGTACGTCTGGACGATCACCAACTGATTCCCTCCTCTTGCGTGTATAGCCCAATCAAGATCATTAGTAATCACCCAAACGATGTGAAGACCGCCGGTCTTCGACCACCGTCTTCGTCCTCGACATCACGTCGAATTAGTTATTCAGAATGGGATAAACCCGGTCTTTATGAATAACTCGCGTATATAATAAACAAGTGTTACACAAACACAACATACGCCTCATTTCAATTCAAAATATTATTTTATTCAAATATTCTTATACTTTGGGAAAGGTTTCCATTAATTTTATCAAAGATAAAATCTTTAAATTTATTCTTTAATCTTCCTTTGAATATCAATTCAAATTAGTCGGGATTAGCGAACCACACCGAAGTAATCATTTATTTTATTTTCCAATCCCAACCTATTCATCCCATGAAGTAAAACTGTCATACTTCATATCTAACACCAAGGTGTTATCGGTAAATTCAATTACCATTTCACATTCAAATATAATTAAAGATTTAACTATCGCCTGGAGCAAAACTGGCAATACCCCATTCTCGATCACTTCAATCTAATTAAAAATTCATTAAAACTCCACTTAGTTTTAATCTTCCCAAAAACCAATATCCGGTCTTTAACTGGGTTAAAGAACCAATGTCATTTAAAACACGGTTCACGATAAACCCAAAATCACATTCCATTAATTATCGGGTTAAAGAACAAGTGTTATTTAAAACACCATTCACGATAAACCCAAAAATCAATTCAAATACAATTCCAATTAAATACCTTTTAATTGGTACACTTCATTAAATCTAAATAAAAAAGATATAATCTTTTTCTCAACTGGGTTTAAGAACAGTGTTAATGAAGACACCATTTGCGACAAACCCAAATCCCATCTGATATTAAATACAAGGCTCTGAATAGAAAATATATCAGCTTATATTCAATATCAAATTCTACGACCAACAAATATCGTATTGGAAATAACGATATAAATATATCTTTCAAATTTCCATAACAATATCTGTATCATCACGAAATCCAACATCGAAATATTCCAAAGACAATTTCGATTCAAATCCATTCCGATTCAATTATTGGAAATTCTAGTTACTTTTAAAACCCTTTCAAATCCACTTTATTTATTTTAAAAATGAATGGATTCTAATTCTAGTTCAAAACTAGTTCCTTTCGATAAAAATCTATTTTTATCTTTTTAAATGTGGAGTTTTTCATCCCAATTCTTTCCCAATCATTTCTTATGATTTTACACAAATTATTACTATTTTTTAAAATTTGATCAAGGCCCGTACAGTCGATTTTCATCAACGGCCATCGAACTGCACTTACGACCTTTTCCAAATTAGATTTGGACATAATTCCAAATGCAACCGTTAGATTTCTAATTTCTAACATTCGTTAGAAAGCTCTTTTCGATACGAACCCAACGGTTCCAGTTTTAGGAGAATCCGACGGTCGGATCTCCCGTAACATCCGTTCGAAGTCAATGGTCAAAATTCGCAAACTGCCGCAGCGCGGCACGTCCTATTCAGGCCATTATATATATAATATATATTATATATATTTCGTCGATTTCCTTTTAAAACGTATTTTATAAATCATTTTAAATTCGTTTTCGAAACGATTTCAACTTCATATTCAATTTCAAATCAAAATTGAATATTCCACATCATCGATATACAAATGATAATATTTTCAAAACGTTATATTTTGAAATCACTTTATTTTCTATGTTCATTATAAAAATGAATAAAATCTATACAAATATCATTCACGTCAAAATGGCGTCAATTTAATCAACACGGCTTTATATATTTCAATAACTTTGTTATTCTATTTAACAAATGAATATTTATTCTATTCAAAACATGAATCTATATTTCTTTCAATACACGAATATTCTCAACACATGAGTATCGTCAACACATGACTATTTTTGTTATTTAATATATTTTATAAAATTATGATAAAGATGTAAATTCTATTGTTTAAAATATTTAACTCAACACATGAATATTTTCAACACATGAATATATTTATTCAACACATGAATATTATTTATTCTATTCAACACATGAATATATATTTTATAATATTCTTTATTTTCCAAATTGGAATGAGGCCCAATCAATTACCATATAATGTTAATTATATGGATTCTCTACAAAACATGTATATAAAAGCCCATCATCCAGAGTGCACCACACAACTGCATAAGCATTAAATACAAATAATTAACGCTTACATAGTCTGTCAACCCATCGATTAACATACAACTAAACAATCGGGATTAGTGTACGTCAAATATCATCCCAATACCCGTGTGTGGTTTCAAATCAACAAACATAGATTTTTATTTGTGCAGTTGGGCGATGTGTAAAATTTATCGTCCCAATCAATATCAGTCAAATCAGTGTACATAAACAAATCGTTCGATTTGTAAATGAATATTTATTTTACTTCAACACATGAATATATATTTTATTTCAACATATGAATATATATTTTATTTCAACACATGAGTATATATTTTTATTTCAACACATGAATATATATTTTATTTCATCACCTGAATATATATTTTATTTCAACATCACAATCAATTTTCGCAACACAACACAATCAAACAAGTCGTCCATGGTCTGTTGACGACGGGTGTCGTGTGCTACTAAGCACCATCTGCATCCTAGTATATAATTTTAACTAGAAAAGAAAATTTAAAGTGAGAAGTTCTCACCTTGGGATTCCACTCTATCAGTCTTTAATTCTGAACGGTTCAGATTCGCTCGACATTCCAACTCAACCATTTCACGCTGTTCACAATAAAAATCACATTTTTATTCTTGTGATGTTCCTACAAAAATCCCACTTTTATTCTTCTCCTTATATAAAAATCATATTTTTATTCTCTACATTATATAAAAATTATTTTTTTCATTCTTTACATCATATAAAAATTATATTTTTAATACTTCTATAATAAAAAAATCATATTTTTAATCTTCACATCTAATAAAAATCAAAATTTTATTATCAAACTTATATATATATAAAAAGTTGTATCTTTATGACGCTCCTCACACAATAAAAAAAATCTCATTTTTATCTTACTAAAAATAATACGATTTATACGATAAAAATCTAAGCTTTAATGTCATAAAAATCAAATCTTTAGTATCATAACAATCAAAGCTCTAAATTCATAAAGATCAATGCTTTAGTATCATAAAAATCATAGCTTTTAAAATCAAGAAAATTAGTATTTTATAAACTAAAATATCCTATTTTCAATAAACTAAAAATCAACATCGATGGAGAAATCAAAAACTCACAGCGCAGCGGAGTAGAAGGGTTGCTCGCGTTGTTAAATTTTCGAATATACGAGTAATTAACGAGTATTCGAAGTTTTAATATACTGGATAGATATAGAATAACACTCTAGTCACCGGAGATGATTCTGATGATTGCTAGCGTCATCAGAGTTTATGTTCGAGTCTCGAAAGTGGGATTTCTATATATTTCCATTGACTGGTATGAGAACCAAAGCTTAGTTAGTACACATTGCTGTGATTTGCACTAAAAATATGATTTTTGAATATACAAAAGTTATATATTTTAAAAGTTAATCAACTAATTGATTGATGGTTGTGTAGTGTAATTATTAGTTCAACTAATAAAATTATAGAAACGAATTAAAGAGTGAAAGATTATTTTAAATAATCAAAAACTCATTAAAATAACTTATAATAAAAAATTTAAATTGGCCCCAAAATTCAGGGTTGTTACAGTCTCCCCCACTTAAGAACTTTTCGTCCTCGAAAAGGAAGGATGCTAAAAGTTGTTTAATTAATTAACTCATCTTTCACTCTTTAATTCGTTTCTATAATTTTATTAGTTGAACTAATAATTACACTACACAACCATCAATCAATTAGTTGATTAACTTTTAAAATATATAACTTTTGTATATTCAAAAATCATATTTTTAGTGCAAATCACAGCAATGTGTACTAACTAAGCTTTGGTTCTCATACCAGTCAATGGAAATATATAGAAATCCCACTTTCGAGACTCGAACATAAACTCTGATGACGCTAGCAATCATCAGAATCATCTCCGGGCGACTAGAGTGTTATTCTATATCTATCCAGTATATTAAAACTTCGAATATCCGTTAATTACTCGTATATTCGAAAAATTTTATATACTCGATTGTCCATATTAAAATATAATAATATACTTAAATACGTATTTTAAGATAAAATTTTCAAAACTAAATTTGTTTTCATTTTTATTTTTAAAGAAAATAATACTCTTCACACTCGTTCTAGGATACAACTGATCCCATCTCTAACGAGTCATTCTCATTGGATATTACTAATCCAATCTCTGATGAATTCTTTCATTCAGTTCTAATGTTCCTTGTTCTCGAGCTCTGTAAACCTGGCTCTGATACCAAATGTGATGACCCAAACTTCCCAGTAAAGGAAAGACTGGATTGCTTTGAGAACAACACACATCAGAACACAAACTGAAGAACATTTTATTGCTGATTACAACAATTACATCAGAGTACAAGAATATAACAGAGTATGAATACTTATTACACAATATAAATACATTAATGTCAGAGATTTAAATTACATTTAAATAGCAACGGAAAAATAATACAAATTTACAACTGAAAAGAATACACGGATACAGATCTTTCCGAATATCGCTTCAGCTGTAAACCAGGATTCTATAAATATCTGCAAAAAGCTACTCGACTGCCCATGCAGAAAATATGGGCACCCGAGTTTGCCAGTGAAACAAACTACAGGTCAGTGATGGGACTGGTATGAGAAATCTTACTTAACCTATCTAATAATAAGGCTAATCACAGGACCACGCCGCTAACGCGGAACATGTTTACTCCATTGAATTGCCAGTGCATAAGATAAAGTAAATCGTTAAACAACGCAATGCTTTTTAGAAAAATGAAACCATTATAAGACCCAAGTCCCATCACATAATGCAATGCAAACCGGAGGATATGGTTTTACTTTATAATGGTCAAAAGATGCTTGATACGATAAAACGGATTTAATATTAGTGTATATATGTTTTAAAGTTAATCAACTAATTGATTGATGGTTGTGTAGTGTAATTATTAGTTCAACAATAAGATTATAGAAATGAATTAAAGAGTGAAAGATGAGTTAATTAAACAACTTTTAGCATCGTTCCTTTTCGAGGAAGAAAAGTTCTTAAGTGGGGGAGACTGTAACAACCCTGAATTTTGGGGCCAATTTAAATTTTTTATTATAAGTTATTTTAATGAGTTTTTGATATTTAAAATAATTTATTTTAAATATTCACGATTAAAAATTTATTTTATATGAATGAACGTATTTTGTTTAATGCTAAAAGTCTAACTTTTTAATGTCATGTAGAAACATGAAATGTTTTACAACAAAAATAAAATAAAATAAAAAGATTAAACTTTGATTGGAATATATATACCTTAAACATTATGTTTTTAAGGTATAAAAAGATTAAAGTTTGATTAGATATGTTTACAAAAAAAATACATTTTTAATGTAAAAGAGATTCATTGTTTGAAAATGTATTTAATATAAATAAATCATTAAAAGAGATTCATTGTCTAATAAAAATGTTATAGGTAGAAAATGTACATTTATTAAATATTAACATGTACATGCAAACGAAGTTATAAACTTTCTAACAATTGGCATTAAACAATAGATAAAGCATTAATTACATTCCCGTTTTATATCTCCTATGTTTTTTTTTGAATTTTTGAATAAGTTCATTAAATACTGAAACGTTAATATTATATATTTGAAAATTGAAAAGTAATATATTAAGAAAGAAAATTTTATCGTTGTTCTAAACTGAGGTTCACAGTGTAGGGAAAGTTTTTCTACCTCACACCTCATTAATAATTTTAATTTTGAATTTCAAAAGTGTTTGGAAGAAATAAATGATAATGTTGAGAAACAATTAAGGGAGAAGTGAATGCCAATGGATTTGGCATAAATTCATGCGCATGCCTTTTCAAGATCAGGAAAGACAAATATATTTAACATAAATATGCATGCATTCATTTATCTCCCTCATATTTTAAACATTGTTGCCTCTCTTCACTTCTTCATTTTACACCCCTTTTAACTCAAATTATCAAAACGCATGTTACATTTTAATATATGCACTTACAAGTCTCTCTCTCCCCCCTTCCTTACTAATATATATATATATATATATATATATATATATATATATATATAAATGTTGCCTTCTCTTTATGTTTCATAATTTCCAATTTATTTTCACATAACACATGCACCTTCAATTTCTTTCTGTGCATTAGGTTATAAGTAATTTACTGCTAGAAATAAGTATATATAGTAATTCATTTCGTTTGAAAGTTAGAATTCAATATTGGTAAGTTAATTTTCATAAGACTAAACTAAATACAATTGTTGACATTAATTAATTAAATGTTATATTGTATATTGGAATTTGCATTCCAATATAGGTTTTAAAAAAAAACTTGGTTAGAACAATAAAAAAACTATATAAATGACAATTATTAGTGTTTCACAATATTTATTCAAACGGAGTCTAAGCGTTGCATGTAGGGAAATTAATTGATTTGCAATATCCAAGGAGCATAATTGCACTTTACCTTTTCATATGTCATAATGTATAATTGATCTTTCTCCTTTAATATATCAAAACGTAAGCGTATGATAACAATTCTATTGAAATTAAAAGGCGATTAAATAATTAAAAAGTATTAATATATATATACCCTTATATTACAAAACCTTAATCAGAATAGTAACCGCCGTCTCCATCATTCTAGGGCTGAAAAGCTTCGATTTTCTCTTTTAAAATTCTTTCAATCCAATCATGAACAATCAAAATTTAATGAACGAAAAAGCAAGAGCTAATTGAGATCTTCATAATCATACGGACAAGATCAAGTTTGGTGAAAGGAGTTGCTCGAATTCGGGCCCAAAGCCAACGTGTTCGAGGCGAGTTTCAATAGTGAAGGGGACTTCGAATTGGGAACGACTCATGGTGGTAGGAGATGAAGCTCGAGGCTTTGACATAGGCTATGTTGATCGGCGGTTAAGGCCTTCGATGGTGGTGCGTTTTGGAGCTTTCTACAATTTTAAACGAAGTAAAATCGATGTGAGAATCTTTGATTATCATAATTTAATTTATTTATTTAATTATTTTATTTCGTTAAATAATTATCTGTGTGATCTGTGCTGTGGTCTATTGTGCTGATTGTTCTGATGGATTGTATTGAATTGTATTGCGTTGTATTGTGTAGATCTGTCATTTTATTACTTAGATCTGTATGGATTCGATATAAAACATCGCGTTGGTAATTTAGATTAAACCAGAATTTTAATCTAATTAAAATATTGTTTTGTTTTGTGAATTTGATTAGGTTAATTTTTTTATCCAATTTACAATATCAAATTTGTTATGATTTGTTATTGAATTTGTTAAAATATCATTTATTTGAAATGGTCATGTTTAGCAAATCAAGAATCGTTAAATTATGTTAACATTAGAATTGTATATCATGTTAAGTACAGAGTTGTAATCAATTTGCCAAATCAAGACAAATTATTTCGTTGTCAGATTTATTTATTCACTTTTTTAAAATTATATTTTTGTTTACAAAATAAAAAGGCGAACTTAGAGAACATATTTTTATTTACATTTAATGTTTAAACAAAAAGACAAACTTATTTTATACATTTTTATTTATATCCTTTTTGTAAACAAAAAGGCAAATTTGTAAAATCACTTTTATTTACATTTCATTTGTAAATAAAAGAGCTGAAATGAAACTTAGTATTTTTATTGTAAATTCATTAGAATAAGAAGAATGGGCATTAAAGATTTTGTTTTATTTATACTTTTGTTTAAATATGAAGATTTTACATTAAAGGCTATATCTTTATGTAGTACTGTTTTGAATAAAAGTTTATGATAAAAGAACTTATTCTTTTATTGTAACTGTGTAGAATCAAATGAAATGTTTTAGTGTCATTATATATTTAGACTTAAAGATATACATATAGTGTTATATTAAATAAAAAGATCATCTTATTTGTAACGTCAATAAAAAGATTTAACATTTTATTTGGAAATTTGTTTAGTATAAAAAGATAAGACATTTAAAATTACATTTTATGCAATACCATTTTACGTAAAAGATTGTGATTACATTTTACCTTGTCACATTAGATGATAGAAATATATAATTACATTTTGTTGTAATTTTCTTTATTTAAAAAGATTGAGATTAAAATTTTGCATTTGTAATGTAGGATTGTTTTCAACAAAAAGAGATAGGAATTTAAGATTACATCTTAGTGTAATTTTATTTTACTTAATAAGTTTGGATACAATAAAAAGTATAGATTTGGAAATTATGTTTTTATTTCCAAATTGATTAAAATTATAAGAATAGATTCTTTAAAACCACTTTTTGTTGTCATTTTATATTCAATAAAAAGGGTTGCAGTCTTAATTGCATTTCTTGATGCAAATAAAACTAAGATTAGAAAACCGCCCATTTGGAACCGACAAAGTCAAATCTATGTGAGAACTCTTTTCTCACTCAATTTTTATTTACAGTTATTTTTTTTCTTAAATGTATGTATATGTCTATGGTGAATGTTTGTGAATTATTTCTATGGCATGCATGATATGTTGTGAATTGATGTTTGGATGTGATACAATGTTTAAATTTTGAAAATAGGTAACATGCTAATTAATGTTAATTTATTATTATTTATGACAATTCAAATATGTTACACTGCCATATACAAGTTGCCTGACTTGTATATGTTGATTGGGCTGATATTTTCACACATCGCCCAAGTGCACAAATAATATATTATTATTTGGATTTTGTTTGAATGTCATTTGAATGTTGTGTGAATGTTATCTGAATGTTATTGGAATGTTATTTTGGTGATAAAGGAATGTCTACCATTATTTCACAAATGCATTGTATGAAATCCATTAATTAATGGTATTTGATTTGAGTCTCATTCCAATGCAGAATTTTCAAAAGTTATCAAGAATGGTTTTCAGTTAAGGAATTAAATGTGATTTTAATGTTCTTAAATATTATTTAATGTGCATGAAGCCGATTAAGTAGTCTTGCGCTATTTATACGGGGATGGTTATTTCCATGAATTTTATTTATTGTACAATAAATGAGGAAGGGTTGAAATTTGAAATTTAACATTTTGAATTTATTTAAATGTTATTATAATAAAATGAACATGCTTAACCCGAGGTTAGAATGAGTTGCGGTATAAGACTGCCCGGACCCGCCCGGCACATCCAGCAACCGCAACAATAAATCTAATGTGAGAGGTTAATGCAGTAATAAATAATTAATTAATATTGGAAGTTTGAAATTCAAAAATTATACATTTTGAAATATTATTATAATATTATTTTAAATATTATAAGAATAAAAGTAGCAATAAATGACTAATAAATATTTAAAGTTTTCAAAATTATACATTTTGAAAATATTATTATAATATTATTTTAATATTATAAGAATATAGAAATTTCAATCTTTATTGAAAATTGAAATACAAGTAGGAATTATTTTAAATGTTTTTAAATCAAAATTAGTTAAATAATATATATATATATATATATATATATTATTTTTAAAATGGTTTGAATAGGATGTGTCGCGCAGTGACCGTTCGCGAATTTCAACCATTGACTTTGGATGGACGTAACAGAAAATCGGACTGTTGGATTCTTCTGAACTCGGAACCTAAGGGTTCGTAACGAAAAGAGCTTTCCAAGGTATATTTATATTTTGAAATTCAACGGTTAGATCTATATAAATGTTAAAATCAATTTTTTATAGAATCAGCGCCAGTACAGTTAAATGACCCGAAACGTCGTTTAACTAAAAAGGCCCATTTTTAATATTTAAAAATAGGGAAAAATTATGTAAAATCATAATAAATGATTTAAAAAAGAATGTTAAGCCGAAATTCCAATTTTTGAAGATAAAAGGTATTTTTCATCAAATGGGGTATTATTTATTTCACTAAATATATAAAAGAAATTAAAAATGGTTTTAATAACCAAGTCTTTCAAGAATATATTATGGACTGGATTTGAATGGAAATTATCATCAGATTAACTCAGTATTAGATTCCGTGATTATACGGATATTATTTTGGAAATTTGGAAGATATTAAATATCGTTATTTCCAATATAATATTCGTTGATTTTAGAATTGGATATTGAATATAATCGATATAATTCCCATTCAAAGCTTTATATTTAATATCAAGTTAGATTTTGGGTTTGTCGTGAATAGTGTCTTAAATAACATTATTCTTAAATCCATTTGAGTAAAGAAAAAAAAATCTTTTTATTAAGATTTAAATGAGATTTCCAATTATTAAATATAATTGAAATAAAAAGGAAATTAATTATGGGTTGTTTGTGAACAATGTTTTGAAGGGCACTAGTTATTGAAACTCAAATCAATAGTGAAATTTTGATTTGTTATTAATTAATCTTTTAATTAAGATTAAATGAAATTTTCTAATAGAAGAAACGCCTAATATTATATATTAAATTGGGAATTAATGAAACATGAAATGGGGTCTCTCGTTAACTATGTTTTAAATAACATCGGTTCTTAAACCCGGATTAAAGATACGATTAATTCCAGAAAAGTGATTAGTCATTTAACAATGATTTTAGAAGACTAAAACTTAATAAAGTTTAAAATAAATCTTTAATTAGATTGAAGGTGAATAAAGGAAGATTAAAGAATAAGTTGAAAATTTTATCTTTGATAAAATTTATGGGAACCTTTCCCTAATAATGTGAATACTTTATTAAAAGGATATTCTGAATTGGAATGAGGCGTTGATGTGGTTTATATATAGCACCTAATTTTAAATCACGCGAGTTATTCGGAAAGACCGGGTTTAACCCATTCTGAATAATGAATACGGCGACTAACAGTCGAAAAGTTGAAGGCGGTGGTTGAAGACCTACGATCTTCACATCGAATGGATGTGTTGCTACTGAGACCCATGATGGGAGTAGCTACCTTGAAGGGGCTTCAGTGGTAGCCGCCCAGACGTATTGTTGATTGTCCGGATATGCGAGGACCTCTCAGGTGTCTCTGGTTTCGTTCAAACCCAGAACAGACTTGTAAATGGATGCGTGTCTGACATTGGATTTCATTCCATGTGAGCTAAATTGATTTTTATTAATGTATATCTGATTGGTGGTGGAGAATTTATTCTCTGCTTAACACCCTGGTATATATTAATAGTGATTGATCGCATGGCGTGAATTGTCAATGTGGCACGCCAAGATGCAAATGATCAAGGCTTTTATTGAAAAGCAGGGCCTTGTGGGATGATCAAAGTATAGCCTATTACGACATAGCTTTGTGTATAGCGTGACTTCGCGAGCTCATACCCCGGTATGAGTCAAAAACGGGATTAGGACTGCAGGGAGTGCACATGTTTCTTTCTAGCTAGGAGTAGTGTCAGTGCTTAAACTGGCTGACATTTTACTTATGTGGATAATGGATTTTGAGGCGCCTCGGGTTTATAGGCCGTTAGTGGTCATACTATAGGTTCAAAGGAACCGGGAAACGTGTGTTCAGGAATTGCCAATCCACTACCGTTAGGTGGAGACCGACCCTGAAGATCCATGGGATCGCTGCGGGGGATCCTGAGGCATTTGCTAGAGTGTCTCGAATCGGAGAGGACGTTCCCTAGCCTCGATTTCATGATGGAAATCCAATTTCCAATACGACCTTGCGGTTTTGATTGTAGAACTAGTATGGCGACATGATATATGGTACCCATGTCGTCTATGATTGATATATTATGATTGAAATTGCTTTTAAAACATATATACACTAATATTAAATCCGCTTTATCGTATCAAGTATCTTTTGACCATTATAAGGTAAAACCCTATCCTCCGGTTTGCTTTGCATTGTGTGATGGGACTTGGGTCTTATAATGGTTTCATTTTTCTAAAAAGCATTGCGTTGTTTAAAAGACTGGATTTCTTTGAGAACAACACACATCAGGACACAAACTGAAGAACATTTTATTGCTGATTACAAAAATTACATCAGAGTACATGAATATAACAGAGTATGAATACTTATTACACAATAGAAATACATTAATGTCAGATATTTAAATTAAATTTAAATAGCAGCGGAAAAATAATACAAATATACAACCGAAAAGAATACACGGATACAGAGCTTTCCGAATATCGCTTCAGCTGTAAACGAGGATTCTGTAAATATCTGCAAAAAGCTACTCGACTACCCGTGTGGAAAATATGGGCACCCGAGTTTGCCAGTGAAACAAACTACAGTTCAGTCATGGGACTGGTATGAGAAATCTTACTTAACCTAATAATAAGGCTAATCACAGGACCACGCCGCTAACGCGGAACGAGTTTACTCCATTGAATTGCCAGTGCATAAGATAAAGTAAATCGTTAAACAGTGCAATGCTTTTTAGAAAAATGAAACCATTATAAGACCCAAGTCCCATCACACAATGCAACGCAAACCGGAGGATAGGGTTTTACCTTATAATGGTCAAAAGATGCTTGATACGATAAAGCGGATTTAATATTAGTGTATATATGTTTTAAAAGCAATTTCAATCATAATATATCAATCATAGACGACATGGGTACCATATATCATGTCGCCATACTAGTTCTACAATCAAAACCGCAAGGTCGTATTGGAAATTAGATTTCCATCATGAAATCGAGGCTAGGGATCGTCCTCTCCGATTCGAGACACTCTAGCAAATGCCTCAGGATCCCCCACAGCGAACCCTTGGATCTTCAGGGCCGGTCCCCACCTAACGGTAGTGGATTGGCAATTCCTGAACACACGTTTCCCGGTTCCTTTGAACCTATAGTATGACCACTAACGACCTATAAACCCGAGGCTCCTCAAAATCCATCATTCACATAAGTAAAATGTCAGCTAGTTTAAGCACTGACACTACTCCTAGCTAGAAAGAAACATGTGCACTCCCTGCAGTCCTAATCCCGTTTTTGACTCATACCGGGGTGTAAGGCTCGCGAAGTCACGCTATACACAAAGCTATGTCATAATAGGCTATACTTTGATCATCCCACAAGGCCCTGCTTTTCAACAAAAGCCTTGATCATTTGCATCTTGGCGTGCCACATCGACAATTCACGCCATGCGATCAATCACTATTAATATATACCAGGGTGTTAAGCAGAGAATAAATTCTCCACCACCAATCAGATATACATTAATAAAAATCAATTTAGTTCACATGGAACGAAATCCAATGTCAGACACGCATCCATTTACAAGTCCGTTCTGGGTTTGAACGAAACCGGAGACACATGAGAGGTCCTTGCATATCCGGACAATCAACAATACGTCTGGGCGGCTACCACTGAAGCCCTTTCAAGGTAGCTACTCCCATCATGGGTCTCAGTAGCAACACATCCATTCGATGTGAAGATCATCGGTCTTCAACCACCGCCTTCAATTTTTCGACTGTTAGTCGCCGTATTCATTATTCAGAATGGGTTAAACCCGGTATTTCCGAATAACTCGCGTGATTTAAAATTAGGTGCTATATATAAACCACATCAATGCCTCATTCCAATTCAGAATATCCTTTTAATAAAGTATTCACATTATTAGGGAAAGGTTCCCATAAATTTTATCAAAGATAAAATTTTCAACTTATTCTTTAATCCTCCTTTATTCACCTTCAATCTAATTAAAGATTTATTTTAAACTTTATTAAGTTTTAGTCTTCTAAAATCATTGTTAAATGACTAATCACTTTTCTAGAATTAATCGTATCTTTAATCCGGGTTTAAGAACCGATGTTATTTAAAACATAGTTCACGAGAGACCCCATTTCATGTTTCATTAATTCCCAATTTAATATATAATATTGGCGTTTCTTCTATTAGAAAATTTAATTTAATCTTAATTAAAAGATTAATTAATAACAAATCAAAATTTCACTATTGATTTCAGTTTCAATAACTAATGCCCTTCAAAACATTGTTCACAAACAACCCATAATCAATTTCCTTTTTATTTCAATTATATTTAATAATTGGAAATCTCATTTAAATCTTAATAAAAAGATTTTTTTTTCTTTACTCAAATGGATTTAAGAATGATGTTATTTAAGACACTATTCACGACAAACCCAAAATCTAACTTGATATTAAATATAAAGCTTTGAATGGGAATTATATCGATTATGTTAAATATCCAATTCTAAATCAACAAATATTATATTGGAAATAACGATATTTAATATCTTCCAAATTTCCAAAATAATATACATATAATCACGAAATCTAATACTGAGTTAATCCGATGATAATTTCCATTCAAATCCAGTCCAGAATATATTCTTGAAAAACTTGGTTATTAAAACCATTTTTAATTTCTTTTATTTATTTAATGAAATAAATAATACCCCATTCGATGAAAAATACCTTTTATCTTCAAAAATTGGAATTTCCGCTTATTATTCTTTTTTAAATCATTTATTATGATTTTACATAATTTTTCCGTATTTTTAAATATTAAAAATAGGCCTTTTTAGTTAAACGACGTTTCGGGTCATTTAACTATACTGGCGTTGATTCTCTAAAAATCTGATTTTAACATTTATATAGATCTAACCGTTGAATTTCAAAACATAAATATACGTTGGAAAGCTCTTTTCGATACGAACCCATATGTTTCGAGTTCAGAAGAATCCGACGGTTGGATTTTCTGTTACGTCCATCCAAAGTCAATTGTTGAAATTCGCGAACGGTCACTGCGTGACACATCATATTCAAACCATTTTAAAAATAATATATATATATATATTATTTGATTAATTTTGATTTAAAAACATTTAAAATAATTTCTACTTGTATTTCAATTTTCAATAAAGATTGAAATTTCCATATTCTTATAATATTAAAATAATATTATAATAATATTTTCAAAATGTATAATTTTGAAATTCAAACTTTAAATATTAATTAGTCATTTATTGCTACTTTTATTATTATAATATTTAAAATAATATTATAATAATATTTAAAATAATATTATAATAATATTTCAAAATGTATAATTTATGAATTTCAAACTTCCAATATTGATTAATTATCTATTACTGCATTAACCTCTCACATTAGATTTATTGTTGCGGTTGCTGGATGTGCCGGGCGGGTCCGGGCAGTCTTATACCGCAACTCATTCTAACCTCGGGTTAAGCATGTTCATTTTATTATAATAACATTTAAATAAATTCAAAATGTTAAATTTCAAATTTCAACCCTTCCTCATTTATTGTACAATAAATAAAATTCATGGAAATAACCATCCCCGTATAAATAGCGCAAGACTACTTAATCGGCTTCATGCACATTAAATAATATTTAAGAACATTAAAATCACATTTAATTCCTTAACTGAAAACCATTCTTGATAACTTTTGAAAATTCTGCATTGGAATGAGACTCAAATCAAATACCATTAATTAATGGATTTCATACAACGCATTTGTGAAATAATGGTAGACATTCCTTTATCACCAAAATAACATTCCAATAACATTCAGATAACATTCACACAACATTCAAATGACATTCAAACAAAATCCAAATAATAATATATTATTTGTGCACTTGGACGATGTGTGAAAATATCAGCCCAATCAACATATACAAGTCAGGCAACTTGTATATGGCAGTGTAACATATTTGAATTGTCATAAATAATAATAAATTAACATTAATTAGCATGTTATCTATTTTCAAAATTCAAACATTGTATCACATCCAAACATCAATTCACAACATATCATGCATGCCACAGAAATAATTCACAAACATTCGCCACAGACATTTATATACATACATTTATGAGAATAAATAATAACTGTAAATAAAAATTGAGTGAGAAAAGAGTTCTCACATAGATTTGACTTTATCGGTTCCAAATGGGCCGTTTTCTAATCTTAGTTTTATTTGCATCAAGAAATGCAATTAAGATTGCAACCCTTTTTACTGAATATAAAATGACAATAAAAAGTGGTTTTAAAGAATCTATTCTTATAATTTTAATCAATTTGGAAATAAAAACATAATTTCCAAATCTATACTTTTTATTGCATCCAAACTTATTAAGTAAAATAAATTTACACTAAGATGTAATCTTAAATTCCTATCTCTTTTTGTTGAAACCTACATTACAAATGCAAAATTTTAATCTCCAATCTTTTTAAATAAAGAAAATTACAACAAAATGTAATTCTACATTTCCATTATCTAATGTGACAAGGTAAAATGTAAACACAATCTTTTACGTAAAATGGTATTGCATAAAATGTAATTTTAAATGTCTTATCTTTTTATACTAAACAAATTTGCAAATAAAAGGTTAAATCTTTTTATTGACGTTACAAATAAGATGATCTTTTTATTTAATATAACACTAGATGTATATCTTTAAGTCTAAATATATAATGACACTAAAACATTTCATTTGATTCTACAAAGTTACAATAAAAGAATAAGTTCTTTTATCATAAACTTTTATTCAAAACAGTACTACATAAAGATATAGCCTTTAATGTAAAATCTTTATATTTAAACAAAAGTATAAATAAAACAAAATCTTTAATGCCCATTCTTCTTATTGTAATGAATTTACAATAAAAATACTAAGTTTCATTTCAGCTCTTTTATTTACAAATGAAATGTAAATAAAAGTGATTTTACAAATTTGGCTTTTTGTTTACAAAAAGGATATGAATAAAAATGTATAAAATAAGTTTGTCTCTTTGCTTACACATAAAATGTAAATAAAAATATGTTCTCTGTAACAACCCGCATTCTACGCATCGAAGGATCGTAGAATATGTATTTCTTTCCCATATGAAGTCGTATGGTCATTTAACTTTGGGAAACAACCATTTGACTCATTTCCCATGTTCATGATTTTTGTCGATTTTTAAATGATCGTTTTGCCCCTAGCTGATCTTGTTTCTGCCATAACTTTTGATTGGAAAGGAATTTTGATTTGAAACCACTTCCATTAGATTCGTTTGATGGTTTACCTTTCCGTAGAGTGGTCACATGTGAAAAATGGACTTACCGTTTGGGAGATATGGCTGAAATAAGGTTTAGAAGGTGAAAAACTGCTTAACCGGGCCAAATAGGGTGATTAGTGAATAGGCCCATAACCCATTTCGGGATTAGGGTTATGGGGAGGCTGAAACGAGTTAGAGAATCATTCCATTTCAGTTTCTAGCCTCCACTTATCTCCAAGAAACCCTAAAAATGGCCTCCAACCTCTAAATCACCTCCAAATCATCTTTTAATCTAAGCTTAGCAACATCAAATCAAGGGAGATCTACACCAAATCAACATTGGAGCTGCTGTTTAGCATTGAGATTAGCATCAAATCAGAGATTTATTTCAGATCTTAGTTTATTTGTGGCTAAGGTGAGTGATTTGCATAGTTCCTCACTAATTATGGTTGATTAAGGGTAATTAGTGTTAATTAGCAAATTTAAACATGGTAAAATTCAGGTAAAATGTTTATAAAATTCGAAATGATGTTTTAGACCTCTGATATGAATTTGGGTTAATTTGGTTAAGTTTTGCTAATTATATCATTAGTTTCACCTAACATGCTTAAGGGGAAATATGGGGTTTTGGGTATGTTTGATCCATTTTAATCTATCATATTGATGTTTTGATGTTTGTGGTTGATTACACATGTTGCTATGACTGTATGGTATGCTTTGTGATTGATTTCAATAGTTAGAATGGTCGAAAACGTCGTCGAATGGCGTAAAACACTCGTTGGAAAAGTCTCAGGAAAAGTGCAGGTTCTGAACCGGATCGGATCAGATATGGGGCTCGGATCGGATAAGTGGACGTGCAAGGACATCTGAATCAGATCGGAACATAACACTTTAGAGGCTTGGCAAAAAGGAAGGCCATGTTGGTTGAGCTGGGGATCGGATCGACTTAAGGACGAAGGGCTCGGACCGGAGTATGGCCAGGGATCGGATTAGAATAGGGAATGGGACCGAACGAGGCGACAAGAGCTGGAGCACGAACTGGATGGGAGATGGCAACCCGACCCGACCCGAAGTGGGACACCCGACCCGAACCGATGCAACGTTGAGAACCCGAACCGAACCGTTACCAGAGGAAGACCACGAACCGAACCAATTCAAAGTAGAGGACCCGACCCGACCCGATGGCTAGAAGGGGAACCCGACCCGATCCAGTATTGACCAACAACCCGAGATGCAATGGTAGTCCAAATGGAAGTTAGAGCTCAGGATCCAATGGGGAACCAACGAGTTCACTTCATGGTTGGGCTTTGATGCGGGACGTGTGCTAAGGAGTTGTTGACGTTCATAACTTCGATTCACCACTGAAAATGGATGATAGGCTACTTATCAATGCAGTAGAGTCATTACGACTCGAGGGGCAAGGTGATGGTAGCATGACTACGTTATCAGTGCAGTAGAGTCATTACGACTTGAGGGGCAAAGTGATGCGTAGTAAGACTATGAGCCAGTGTAGTGGGTTCATTGTGACTCCATGGGGCAGAGTGGACATAGTAAAGGATTTGTGAGACTATGATCCAGTGCAGTGGGGTCATTGCGACTCCATGGGGCAGAGTGGACATAGCAAAGGATTAGTGGCTACGTTATCAGTGCAGTGAAGCCATTTATGACATCATGGGGCAAAGTGATCGTAGCAAGGTATGATGGGTGATCGAAGTGGTGAATATCGTATGCTTTATGCACTGAGTGAGAGATGTGAGGATGGTTGCTATGCTTGATTGTTTGCCATCACTATGACATGCACACCCCACCCCGTTATATTTACACCATTTGAAATGGCACCTTAGAGTGTTGTACAGTATGTAGTGCTAACTCTTTGGTTGCAGGTCCAAGTTCAGGTATGTTTTAGTCTACCTGTTATTGTTCTGTTTAGATGCTTATCGCTCATACCAGGCTTTATGTCCGACCCAGAGTTTTATGTCTCCTCTTATTACTCTGGCTGCTCACACGAGCAGACTAGAGACATGTTAGCTGGTGATGCGCGAGTAGCTGATTCGGAGGGGAGCAGGAGGCTTCCACGTATGATATATAGATATTCTCCCTGTGCCGTTGGTGGTCGCTACTTTGGCATTAGTAGTGTACCTCCTTTATCTTTCTTTTGCTTTTGAGACAGTTTGAAAAGTTGTAATAATGTTTAACTTTGGATCATAAGCTATACTTGGATTTTCCGCTGCTATGTTAGTTGTTTCAGCTTATGCACTGTCTCACCTGTTTTATGTCAAGTATGTTATTATTATATTTTGTTCTATGCGCTGTGAGACATTCTATAGGTTCTTTGTTAGTTCATTTCCTTCTTCCCTTTCCTTCTGACGACCGTCCCGTGCTAACTGGACATGTGTACAACGCACTTTTGGAGTAAATGTCGGTTGGTGCGGGGCGGGCCGTCACATTTGGTATCAGAGCTCTAGGTTGCGTAGTTAACCTAGGGAAAGACACTAGGGAGAGATAGTACGTATATGAGAGCGCGTATTTGTGATTACTTTGGTTTTCAAAAGCTATATATATACTATTAGTAGTATAAGAATTAAGTCGCACTGCACTAGCACCACTCTGGGGTCATTAATCGTTTCCCTTTTACAGATTGACGATGAGCTGATATGCTAGAGGTGCTGGTAGGGGAGCCAATAATGGGAATGCTGCTGACATGAGGGCGATGTTTACTGACCTCATGAGAGACATACTTAGGGAGGTGCAAGGGGCAGTTCCCAATCCCGGAATTGGTGGTGGCCCAGTAGTGCAGGCGCCTAGGGTCGATTTCGCCAAGTTATGCAAGGATTACACTAACCTTGGTGGGAAGCCGTTCCACGGGACGGAGTCGGCCACAGATGTTCAAGATTGGATGGATAGCTGTGATCGTATCTTCGACGACTTGGGTCTTGAGGATGCGATGAAGAGAAGGCTAGCGTCTCGTCAGCTGCAAGGGCGAGCGATGAATTGGTGGAATGTCATTAAAACAGCTACTCGAGAAGATCAGGTTACTTGGGATCAGTTCAAGGCTCGCTTTAGCGA
Organism: Allium sativum; assembly: GCA_030737875.1. Lineage (NCBI taxonomy): Eukaryota > Viridiplantae > Streptophyta > Magnoliopsida > Asparagales > Amaryllidaceae > Allium > Allium sativum. Next base: position 602,131,284 of record CM060916.1, on the reverse strand, counting down.
GAAGTTTATTCCAGCTTCCCAAAAGTCAGTACTGTTTAAGAGGTTCTTGGAACTAAAGCAGAATGGTAGGGCAGTCTCTGACTATATTGCTGAGTTCGACACTTTGTCGAAGTATGGACTATCTCTTATCGATACTCCTGAGAAGAAGAATGAGAAGTTCATTACTGGTTTGGATGGATACTTGGGGGAAAGGCTTATCAACCACATCGATGAGACTTTTGAATCGATTGTGGGGAAAGCCTTGAGATCAGAGAGTCTTTACCCTAAGTCAAAGACTGAGGCTGCATCTGCAGAAGGGCTGAAGCCGCAAGCAGGCGGTGGAGGCAAGAATAACTCTCAGAGTAAGAGGAAGCAGAGCCAATCTAAGGATGGCCAAAAAAAGAGTAAGAAAGATGTTGAGTGCTTCAGCTGTGGTAAGAAGGGCCATTATGCTAAAGAGTGTCGGGCTAAGCCAGCGGAAAGGAAGTGCTACAACTGTGGCCAAGTGGGACATCATAAGGATAAGTGTCCGCAACCTCTTAAGGAGAAGCAGATTGTGAAAGCATATGCTATTGATGTTGTTCCTTCTTCGTCAAATGCCTCAACCGCGGCGCAGAAAGGAAAGAATGTCGTTATTCAAGGTATGTTTTCTATTTATGATGCACCAGTTCGAGTTTTGTTTGATACAGGGGCTTCCCATTCCTTTATATCTAGTGAACTGGTAGATAGGTTAGGACTGGAACCCGAGATAGTCGATAGACCATTGATTGTGATGAACCCGATTGGTGGTTCGACTAGTCTTAGTATGATTTGCCGAAATGTGGTCTTATCGAGTCAAGGATGTATGTTTGTTTGTGATTGCTTTGTTTTGGGCTTTACTGGGTATGGCATTATATTGGGGGTCGATTGGCTCCAAATATACGGGGTGGTGGTAGATTGTGAGGGCTTTTTGGTGACAGTTAGGGCGGATGATGGGAGGAGGGTAGTGTTTGGTAGTCTACCTAGTGATGGGGTAATGGCTAGTTTTATAAATTCCCTTGACATCCCGTAGGATGAGTGGTCAGTTGTGCCCGTGGTTGGCCAGTATCCGGACGTCTTCGAGGAGGTGACCGGGCTTCCATCACACCGAGAGATTAAGTTCCGTATTGATTTAGTGAAAGATGCCAGACCTATAGTGATGCCACTTCGTCGTATGGCACCAAGGGAGCAGCGAGAGCTCGGGGTGCAAGTCAGCAATCTTTTGAAGAAGGGATTTATTAGAAGAAGTGTCTCCGAGTGGGGAGCACCAGTTGTGTTTGCCACTAAGGCAGATGGTTCCCTTCATTTGTGTGTGGACTATCGTGAGTTGAATAAGGTAACGAGGAAGAATAAGTATCATCTACCACGGATAGATGATTTGTTTGATCAACTGGAAGGAGCAAGGGTGTTCTCCCAGTTGGACCTCGCGATAGGATTTCATCAGATCAGAGTAACGGATGAGAGTGTTCCGAAAACGGCATTTAGGACGCCGTCTGGATTTTATGAGTGGTTGGTCATGCCATTTGGGTTGACCAATGCACCAGCCTATTTTGTGGATCTTATGAATCGAGTATTCAGAGATCAGTTGAATAAGTTTGTTCTTGTGTTCGTAGACGATATCCTTGTTTACTCGAGAACAGAGGAGGAACACAAGGGACACTTAAGGATAGTGATGGAGGCTCTGAGGAAACACCAATTGAAAGCGAAATTCTCTAAGTGTCACTTTTGGAGAAGGGAAGTGAGATTCTTGGGTCATGTTGTTTCCGAGAATGGTATTGCCGTGGACCCTGCGAAGGTGGCTACGGTACAGGATTGGCCTACGCCCAAGAATGCAATAGATGTAAGAAGTTTCTTGGGGTTAGCTGGATATTATCTTAAGTTTATCCAGGACTTCTCCAAGATAGCGGCACCGTTGACTCAGTTGACTAAGAAGAATCAGTCCTTCGTCTGGGACGGAGTGTGTGAGAATGCATTCAAGAGTCTAAAAGAAAAGTTGACGCGTGCGCCAGTATTAGTCATTCCTAAAGGGAACGAAGAGATGACGGTATACACGGATTCTTGTGGTACCGGACTAGGTGCTGTATTAATGCAAGGAGGTAGGGTTGTAGCTTATGCTAGTCGGCAATTAAAGCCGCATGAGAAGAAGTATCCTACCCATGATTTGGAATTAGCAGCGATCGTGTTTGCGCTGAAGATGTGGAGACATTATCTCTTGGGAGAAAGATTTGAGTTGTTTACCGATCATAAATCGTTAAAGTATCTCTTCTCTCAGAAGGATCTAAATCTCCGTCAGCAGAGATGGTTAGAGTTCTTGGCTTCGTATGATTTTGATATCGCATACACACATGGGAAAGGTAATGCGGTAGCCGATGCCTTGAGTAGGAGACATGCCAGTTTAGGGGCTATGTTTCTCGAATGAAAGCAACTGGAGTATATCGCGGGGTTTGATTTCGGACCAAAGTGCGAATTGGATCCAGTCATGCTAGCTAGTTTGGCGATCTGACCCACTTTGATAAAGTGGATTGGTTCCAGCCAGAGGAACGATCCTAATCTATTGGAAATCATCTCCAAGTTAGAGATGGACATCGACGGTGAGGAGATGAATTTGTATGGGCTTGATCGAGATGGATGGCTTAGAAAGAATGGAAGACTAGTTGTACCCAACGTGAATGGTTTGAGAGATGAAGTGCTTAGAGAATGTCATCACTCAAAACTGACTATACATCCCGGTGGTAATAAGATGTATCGAGACATGAAGCAGACTTACTACTGGGAAGGAATGAAAAGAGACGTTGGGAAGTTTATATCCAAATGCATGAATTGCCAGCTAGTTAAAGCCGAGCAAAAGAAGCCTAGTGGTTTGTTGCAACCATTAGAAATTCCCGAATGGAAATGGGAGCAAGTCTCGATGGATTTCATCGATGGTTTACCAAGGACTAGATCGGGATATGATAGCATTTGGGTAATTGTGGATCGATTGACTAAGAGTGCAAGATTTATACCAGTCAAATCGACCAGAACGGCAGCTAAGTTAGCAGAATTGTATATGAAGTGGGTAGTGAGATTTCATGGAGTACCTAAAAGCATTGTGAGTGACCGAGACCCGTTGTTCACTAGTGGGTTTTGGAAGAGCTTACAAGAGGCTCTAGGGTCAGAGTTACATCTCAGTACCGCATATCATCCTCAGACCGACGGTCAGACGGAGAGGGTGAATCGTATATTGGAAGATCTCCTGAGAGCATGTATATTGGATTTTGGTGGATCATGGGATGACCATTTGCATCTAGTAGAGTTTGCATATAATAATAGCTACCAATCCAGTATCGGTATGGCTCCATATGAAGCTTTGTACGGAAGACCGTGCAACTCACCATCATGTGGGATAGAGACTGGCGAGAAGTTTATGCTTGGACCAGATGTGGTGAGGGAAACTTCAAATAAGATTAAGATCATTCAGCAACGAATGAAGGCTGCCCAGGATAGGCAGAATAGTTATGCTGATAAAAGAAGAAGAGATTTAAAATTCTCCGTTGGCGACTTGGTGTTTGTCAAGATTTCTCTATTGAAGTGCGTGATACGATTTGGCAGGAGAGGCAAATTGGCACCAAGATTTGTTGGCCCATTCCCTGTTCTTGAACTAGTCGGGAATTTGGCATATAGAGTTGGCTTACCACAGAAGATGGCGGGAGTTCACAACGTATTTCATGTTTCCCAACTAAGAAAGTTCGTTCACGACCCAGATATGACTATTTCACCTGATCAGTTAGAGGACTTCGAAGTGGAACCCGAGGCGGTTGGGGACCGCAAGCTGATCCGTATTGTCGAGCACGATACGAAGCAACTTCGAAGGAAGGCGGTGAGGCTAGTCAAGGTTCAGTGGGGCGAGAACGAGAATGACTGTACTTGGGAGACAGAGGAGGGCATTAGAAAGACGTATCCAGAACTCTTTGCCTGGTAAGATTTACCTTGTAATTTAGTTATTCCGCATGCTAGGATAGACTTGTTTTGCATGTTTTCTTTTTGTTTTATGGTTGATAGGCATGCAGGACTCTTTGTGTGTTTTGGTTAGGGAATTTCGGGGGCGAAATTTCTTAAGGGGGGGGGGGGGGAATGTAACAACCCGCATTCTACGCATTGAAGGTTCGTAGAATATTTATTTCTTTCCCATATGAAGTCGTATGGTCATGTAACTTTGGAAAACAACCATTTGACTCATTTCCCACGTTCATGATTTTTGTCGATTTTTAAATGACCGTTTTGCCCCTAGCTGATCTTGTTTCGGCCATAACTTTTGATTGGAAAGGAATTTTGATCTGAAACCACTTCCATTAGATTCGTTTGATGGTTTAACTTTCCGTTGAGTGGTCACATGTGAAAAACGGACTTACCGTTTGGGAGATATGGCTGAAATAAGGTTTGGAAGGTAAAAAACTGCTTAACCGGGCAAAATAGGGTGATTAGTGAATAGACCCATAACTTATTTCGGGATTAGGGTTATGGGGAGGCTGAAAGGAGTTAGAGAATCATTCCATTTCAGTTTTCTAGCCTCCACTTATCTCCAAGAAACCCTAAAAATGGCCTCCAACCTCTAAATCACCTCCAAATCATCTTTTAATCAAGGATTAAGCTTAGCAACATCAAATCAAGGGAGATCTACACCAAATCAACATTGGAGCTGCTGTTTAGCATTGGGATTCTCATCAAATCAGGGATTTATTTCAGATCTTAGTTTATTTGTGGCTAAGGTGAGTGATTTGCATAGTTCCTCACTAGTTATGGTTGATTAAGGGTAATTAGTGTTAATTAGCGAATTTAAACATGGTAAAATTCAGGAAAAATGTTTATAAAATTCGAAATGATGTTTTAGACCTCTGATATGAATTTGGGTTAATTTGGTTAAGTTTTGCTAATTATATCATTAGTTTCACCTAACATGCTTAAGGGGAAATATGGGGTTTTGGGTATGTTTGATCCATTTTAATCTATCATATTGATGTTTTGATGTTTGTGGTTGATTACACATGTTGCTATGACTATATGGTATGCTTTGTGATTGATTTCAATAGTTAGAATGGTCGAAAACGTCGTCGAATGGCGTAAAACACTCGTTGGAAAAGTCTCAGGAAAAGTGCAGGTTTTGAACCGGATCGGATCGGATATGGGGCTCGGATCGGATAAGTGGACGGGCAAGGACATCCGAATCGGATCGGAACATAACACTTGAGAGGCTTGGCAAAAAGGAAGGCCATGTTGGTTGAGCTGGGGATCGGATCGACTTAAGGACAAAGGGCTCGGACCGGAGTATGGCCAGGGATCGGATTAGAATAGGGAACGGGACCGGACGAGGCGACAGGAGCTGGAGCACGAACTGGATGGGAGATGGCAACCCGACCCGACCCGAAGTGGGACACCCAACCCGAACCGATGCAACGTTAAGAACCCGAATGAAACGACCCGAACTTCCCCGGTCTCCGAAGAGAAGAGAAAGAACGAATTGTTTTGAGAACACGACAAAATAGAACGCAGACAGGAGAACATTTCATTGTTATTACAACAATTCCATCAGATACAAGAATATACAAAGTACAATTGAATAAATTACATTCGAAAAATATCAGAGATTACAATACATTACATGGCAGCGGAAAATAATACAATGCACAACTAGAAGAGATATACGGATACAAAGCTTTCCGGATATCATCCCAGATGTAAACCAGGATCCTGTGAATATAAATCTGCAAAACCAAAACTACTAGCTGCCCATGTCAAAATAAGGGCACCCAGAGTTTAGGTTGAAACAATAAACTCAAGGTCAGTCATGTGACTGGTGAGAACTAAAATAGTTATTTATCTTTATTTTCAAAGTAAGGTAAATCAAGGGACCACGCCGTATAACATGGAACGAGTTTCCTCCCAAGAATACCAGTGCATATAACAAAACAGCGCAATGCTTTTTGGAAAAAATGAAGCTATTATAAGACCCAGGTCCTATCACACAATGCAACGCAAGCAGGGGATAGGGTTTTCCCTTATAATAGCCAAACATGCTTAGTACGTTTAAAACAAATCATTTGATACTACTATAAGTGCATAGCGTGTAAAACAACTTCAAATCATAAGTATCAATCATAGACGGCATGGGTACCATATATCATGTCTCCATACTAGTTCTACAATTAAAACCGCAATATTGCGTATTGGAAATTGGATTTCCATCATGGTGGCTCCTGATTCGAAAGATCGATCGCGTAATGCAATTCCCCATGGCTTACGTCCCAACAAGAGAAAACACTGTCTGCACATCCGCACTTTTGGGACCAGAGTATCACCGCGGCTTACGTCCCAGCGAGAGAAAACACCGCTTACTCTATCCCTGAGTACTAAGCTCATCTCAGTCGACCGAATCCACGACACCACTAAGGTGCCCATCCACTAAAAAGCATACTGATCAAACCATCAGTTTACCACCATACCGAGGTGTGAGGCTCGTGAATCAACGCTATACACAAAGCCATGCTATATTAAAGCTGCGCTTTGATCATCATCCACCAAACTTTGCTTTTCAACAAAAGTCTGGATCACTGCATCTCAGCATGCCACACTATCAATCCATATCGTACCACTGATTTCTGCCAATATATAACCTCTGAGCTCGTATGTCTCAGAGAAGGGCGTTAAGCAAGAGAATAAATTCCCCGCCACCAAACAGATATATATTTAGCAGAGATCAACGAATACAATATAAAGGAATACAATGTCAGACACACCATCCATTTACAAGTCCGTTCTAGGTCTGAACGAAACCGGAGGCACTTTCCTCGCATATCCGTCGATCTCCAAGTACGTCTGGACGACCACCAACTGATTCCCTCATCTTGGGTGTACATCCCAATCAAGATCATCAGTAATCACCCAAACGATGTGAAGACTTTCGGTCTTTGACCACCGTCATCATCTTCGACTTATCGTCGAATCGGTTATTCAGAATGGGTATAAACCCGGCCTTTCCGAACAACCCGCGTATATAGTAAACAAATGTTACCTAAACACAACATACGCCTCATCCCAATTCATTAGTCACTAACCGTAAATTAGCAAGAGAACAATTCCCCAAATATTAACCCCGAAGGCCGAAACCAACATCAGATCAATACCCAGGAAACCATCCTTCTTAGCTTACCTACAGTTAGTTTCTAAATTTCATGTTCTTAGGGAAAGGTTCCCATTAAATTTATCAAAGATTAATTCTTTAAAGTTTATTCTTTAATCTTCCTTTGGATATCATTTCAAACCAAATTATGGTTTTCCAAACTAGTCGGGATTAGCGAACCACACCAAAGTAATTATTTATTTTATTTCCCAATCCCAACCTATTCATCCCATGAAGCAAAACTGGTAATACTCCATATCTAATACCACGGTGTTATCGGTAAAATTAATTACCATTCCACGTCCAAATCTAATTAAAGATTTAACTATCGCTTTGGAGCAAAACTGGTGATACTCCATTCTCGATCTTTTCAATCTAATTAAAGATTCATTAAAACTCCACTTAGTTTTAATCTTTAACCGGGTTAAATAATCAGTGTCATTTAAAACACGGTTCACTATAAACCCAAAATCACATTACATTTCAATCAGACCCTAACCATGAATTAGCAAGTGAGCAATTCCCTAAGTATTAACCCCGAAGGCCGAAACCAACATCAAATCAATACCCCAGAAACCATTCAGCTTAACTAATCTCCAGTTAGTTTCTGATTTTCTTAACTCCTTTGGGTCTAAGAACAATATTATTGAAGATACCGTTCATGACAACCCAAAATCACATTCTATTAATTATCGGGTTAAAGAACAAGTGTTATTTAAAACACTGTTCACGATAAACCCAAAAATCAATACCAATTCAATTCCAATTAAATATCATTTAATTGGTACACTTCATTAAATCTAAATAAAAGATTTAATCTTTTCCTCAACTGGGCTTAAGAACAGTGTTAATGAAGACACCATTCACGACAAACCCAAATCACATTTGATATTAAATACAAGGCTCTGAATAGAAAATATATCAGCTTATATTCAATATCAAATTCTACGACCAACAAATATCGTATTGGAAATAACGATATAAATATATCTTTCAAATTTCCATAACAATATCTGTATAATCACGAAATCCAACATCGAAATAATCCAAAGACAATTTCGATTCAAATCCATTCCAATTCAATTATTGGAAATCCTGTTTACTTTTAAAACCCTTTCAAATCAAATTTATTTATTTAAAAATAAATAGAATTTTAATTCTAGTTCAAAACTAGTTCATTTCGATAAAAATCTATTTTTATCTTTTCAAATACGGAGTTTTTCACCCTAATTTTTCCCAAATCATTTCTTATGATTTTACACAAATTATTGATATTTTTAATAATTTTATCAAGGCCCGTACAGTCGATTTCCATCAACGGCCATCGAACTGCACTTACAACGACCTTTTCCAAATTTGATTTGGACGTATCTCCAAATCCAACCATTAGATTTCAAATTTCTAATATTCGTTAGAAAGCTTTTTTCGATAGGAACCCAACGGTTCCGGTTTTAGGAGAATCCGACGGTCGGATCTCCCGTAATGTCCGTTCGAAGTCAATGGTCGAAATTTACGAACTGCCGCGGCGCGGCGCATTCTATTCAGGCCATTATATTATATATATAATATATATAATAAATATTTCGTCGATTTCTATTTAAAACGAATTTTATAAATAGTTTTAAATTCGTTTCAAAAACAATTTCAACTTCCAATTCAAATTCAAATCAAAATTGAATTTTCTCTTATAAATTCGTTTTAAATTCATTTCAATTCAATTCAAATTTCAATTAAATTCAATTCGAATTCGTTTCCTTTTCAATTCAATTCAATTCAATTCGAATTCGTTTTCTTTTCAATTTAAATAAAATTCGTTTACTATTCAATTCAAATCAAATTCGTTTTCTATTCAATTCAAATCAAATTCGTTTTCTATTCAATTCAATTTGAATTCGTTTTCTTTTCAATTCAAATCGAATTCATTTTCTATTCAATTGAATTCGAATTCGTTTTCTTTTCAATTCAAATCGAATTTGTTTTCTATTCAATTGAATTCGAATTCATTTTCTTTTCAATTCAAATCAAATTCATTTTCTATTCAATTCAAATCAAATTCGTTTTCTATTCAATTCAATTCGAATTCTTTTTCTATTCAATTCAATTCGAATTCGTTTTCTACTCAGTTTCAGTTCAAATTTCAATTCTTTTCAAAATATCAGATTTTGAAATCACTTTCGATATTCATTATAAAATGAATAAAATCGATATAAATATCGTTCACGTCAAAATGGCGTCAATCTAATCAACACGGCTTCATATATTTCTATTTTCAAATATTCTATTTCAAATATTTCTATTTCAAATATTTCTTTTTCAAATATTCCTATTTTAAATATTTCCATTTCAAATATTTCTATTTTAAATATTTCTATTTCAAATATTTCTATTTTAAATATTTCTATTTCAAATATTTCTATTTTAAATATTTCTATTTCCAATATTGAATAAGGCCCAATCAATTACCACATAATGTTAATTGTAACGAACTGGGGTTTTCGACTCCGAAAATCAACATCAAACTACCATGTTGACCATTCAGATATCGAACATTCCAGATCATTAATAGAAAGAAGTTAGAGGGTGAGAATAGATAAGGTAGAAATATTGAATAGAAGAAGAAGAAGAAAAAACACAACACAGAGTCTCACATCGCAGCGGAACAAAATATAATACAGAAATAAATCTTTATTGAGAACTTGAAAATACTTACAGTATCAGAGTACATCATACCATGGGACAGTTATAATAGCCTGTTCCCATATACAACACACAGCGGAATAGTAGTAATATCATACGTCTAGACTCTTCCAGCTTGTCTCTTCATAACAGTCGATAACCTGAACCTGTACAACCCGGTCTAACCCGAGCATTTACAAAACACCGGGTCAGTCTGGTGAACCAGAGTGAGAAAAACTCGCACGGTATTTGGGTGAGCATCCAACTTGATTTTAGAGTTCAAAAACCTTTTCGAAGAAAAGGATAATCGTAAGACCAAATCCACACATAAACACGGACGGTTTTTACCTTACGATAACCCAAACCACTTTTGAAATCAATATCTTTTCTGATATTATAATAATGTCTAAATACAAGTAAATATAATCTAGTAGAATGCTTGCATCTCACGCTCTACATATATAGTATACAATCAAAAACCGCGGGCGCTTATTGGAGATTTGATTCCAACTTGACAAGGTATGGGTCCACCTTCCGATAGTGAATCTCTAGAGACGAATACACTGGGTTCAACAAGAACTTCTTGCAACCCGGCCCACACATGACCGACCACTCATTTCGCTTGAGTGTATCGAATGTATATCACCGACGGTTGGGATCAGCAACCGTCTCCCGAAAAGGGACAGCATCGAAACATAGATTTAAGAAACAATAGGATTTTCTCTAGATAGGTGATCATACACCCTAATGGGAGCGACCCACATAGCCATGCTGCCTGCCCGATTTTTGTCATTTCCCGGTTGATGAGGCTTGAGGCCAGAATTAACTCTTGACATCTGGTCGCCATTTACTTTGAATGCCACATCATCAAATCCATCAGATATCACTAATTGACATCCACAAAAATACTCTAGCAGTTAAGCTAAGAGAACGGCGATTCCCCGCCAACAACTATAGCACGTTTGAAGAAATCAACGTACGTGACCCTTTGGAAATACTCTGTCAGACATCCGTCCATACAGGTCATCCAGGAATAGGATGAACCGAAGGCACTTTCCTACCGCATCCAATATAGGAATCACCCCATGGATCAGTAGCGAGAAGTCCTTGCAACCCGTAGATTTCAACCACGACAGAATCATAGCTTATCTCTGCTTGCCAGGCAGAGAACATTAGTGGTTCTTCCGTTTGTGAAAATCCACGGTCTTTACAGCACCATCTCGACCATCTTCTGATATCTTCACGTATTTGTTGGTCGGAATGGTTTTTGAATATAAATTCGATCCCGGTCTTTCCATACCAACAATCGTATTGGACAAATTTGATAGTCGGTGTTTTAACTATCAAAATAAACAGTGTTTCAATCATGACACTCCAATGAGTTCACTGATTCAGTATTTAGCATCACTTGGCCTTTAACAAACTGGTTTACTTTTGTTACATTAAAAACTCCAACTCTTTTAATATTCAAAAATACGATGTTTGAATAACTCTAATTCGATTTAACTCTAATCAATTAAATCTAACTGGTTTATTCTAACTGACTAACTCGACTTAATTAACTCCTATCGATTAACTGATATTCGACCTAATTCCATTCGCTTGACTTTAGATCGCAGCGATCACAATGGTTACGCCTGATTTCCTCAGGAAACATCCGACCGCCGTAGGCTATCTGCAGCCCTGCGAATTACGCTAGCAGTCGTACGAAATGGCACTTATCTTGAAAAACTATGTTTGACTAACTCTAGCTCGAATAACTATATTCAATTTCCCATTTAAATCTTCCTTCCAATCATCTTTTAAATTCGGAAATCCATTAGTTTCTAACAAAGAAATTTATAGCGCATATGTTATAACAATAGCGTTACAATTACTATTTAGATTTACAAAACAACAGCGCTATAATCGCTGTTTAGGTTTACAAAACATTTACCATAGCAACAGTGCTAAACTCGCTATTAGATTCACAAAACATTATAACAACAACGCTAAAGTCGCTGTTTAGATTTCAAAACATATTCACTAACGTCTCTTACGATTACCAACTAATACTATCTTCAGATAATCCCGACGTTGTTCAAGTTGGGGTATTTTATTTACCTCTCAGACCTTGATCAACAACGTTCTTATCCTCCGATAAACATAAGTTGTAATCAAAATCAATATTTCATTCTAGTCTCAAACAAATTCCATTTAACTATTGGATTTGGTTAAACAACCCTATAACTCAGTTCTTTGCCCAGATTCGCTTATTTCCAATCTCCTTTCAAAATTATTCGACCATTTTCCCATTTTGAAATCTCATTTAAAATTCTCCTTTTTACTTGATCTTGTTTTCAAGTAACGTTAAATAAAATTAACGCCTTAACACATTAAACCTCATTTACACGATCCTGGTTTATATAAACCCTTTACCTTAATTCACATAATTAAAAAACACTTAAATTTAAGTTATCATCTTCGCTTGAAATCCTCTTTTTAACATCATTATAAACATCTTAGCTTTAAATATAAAACCCGCTCATAGATTCCTTTCACAATCCAATTTGGTTTACACTTCTCTTCGATTACTTTCCAAAAGTAGTCTTCTAAATTCTTATTAAAACAATAATTTTCTTTACTCATTAACTACTTCAGTAGTTAATTTCTTTATTTACTAAGGTCAATAGAAAATCCTTTTTAAAGATCTTATTTAAAGTTAAAAGAATATTCTTCAACTATTTCATTTCGCAATTTCGAAACAAACTAATTTGATATTCGATTCCAGTTTAAATGGTCAATTTTGTCAAGTCAAAATTCGATTATCTCGTAAACTAATTCCCATTTAACCTTCACTTTAAATTAATATAATTAATTTAAATTATTTCTATTAATTGTTTTCTTTCAAAACAATTATCAAAGTTTAACCATTCGATTCATTCTCTATTCTCATTCTTTGTAAATCTGATTAACATCAGAATTTACTTTATAAAATAAATTACTAACAAATCAAATCTTAAATAAATAAAATATTTATTTAATTCTCTTTAATAACTTTTGTTCAGAATAATACATTTTTTTCCAAAATCTAGCTCCAGTTATAAAGTAAATTTTATAACTTCAACTCTATCGATTCACCTGACGGTGAATCACTGTCTATAACCCGATTGATTTTAAAGGCCATACTCTGCCAAACACTTAACCAATATCACCTATTGGTTCAAACCAAACAGATGTTGAATATTCAATTAATAATCAACCCTCAAATCAATCACACAAACAGATCAGTTCATATATGATAATATGAAAATAAATAATACATTTGAGGAATCCGGTTGGATCCCTCCAACCTGTTCTTTCCTGTATACAAAATGGTTATCTCAAATCAGACTGTTCAGTTTTGTTTAACTGATAAACTAAATAACGACCATTTAACATCAATCATAAGCAATTCAAACAATTCAACCATTTAAACACGTTTATAAATAAACGTGACCAACCAAGGTGAGTCACCTTTATTGGAACCAATCGTTAAAATAACGATTTGGTATTTCACTGAAATTAAACACAGTTTAATTTCATCAGTTAAATCAACAACTAAATGTATACTAGCAGACAGTCAACCATTGGCAAGCAGAACACACAAAATAAAAACCCAATTTATATAAAATATAAATGGGGAAAACTGAGTGAGTTTAACTCACCTTTGATTTGGTTTGGTCGTCAAGCGCTGGTTTTAATTAAATTAAACAGCGTTTAATTTAAAATAAAAATTCTTCTTGCTCCTCCAGTCCTGACCGATTCTACTCCATCTCAAAGATCTTGTCTCTACGGTCCCAACGAGACAGACCATGTTTAATTCTGTCAATGTATGCACAATATATTTCATTAACAAACTCATAAGGTAATTTAATATTTAAACTTAAATTTTATTAATTAAAATGGGCCTTTACCACTCTCTTCCGGCCTGCTAGCCCAACCCGGATTTATCATCAAAACCCTCTTTGAAACCCTTATGTCGTATTTCTCCATCCACAAAAAAAAAAACGCCGCCTCCTTAAACATGGTTTCTAATGGCCGAACCCTAATCCACCTTTCCCCCTTTATGATCTTCAAAGAAACCGAAGTAGCTGCCTCTCCCTTGACTATGGAATCACGCTCCAGTCCCCTTTTTCCTGCTAGTTCCCGTAGCTCCGCCAAACCCAACTTCCGTTCATCCATCAACGGAGCATCCTGCTAATCTCGTCGAGCATCCTCCAAACCGTCCAGCTTCCCTTCAGTCCATACAACAAATCCGAACCCTCTATGCTTCAATCCGATGATTTCCGAACCCCTGTGCTCCACGGCTTCGATCGACACACCAGGGAATATTCCAGATCTGAAGTGTGTACTTCCCGAATACAGATAAGTATTTTATTTCATTTTTAATTACCGTATAAATTTTGTTTTTGATTTTGTAAGTGATTTGAAACTTTTTCTTTACTGTATTAGTTTGAATGGTTACTGGAGATTGTTGAAACCCTATGCGAGTGTATATATAGTAGTTGATTTGAGATGAATGTCCATCAGTGGATCAATCGTAGGTAGTCCAGTTATAGATCCTTAGGCCATTGGGTTTTATTTCTTCTTTTCAGACTGTATGTGTACTGGTAATGAAAATGTTATGGCTACGTGATGTTTGACAAAGAAGGGTGCCCATTTGCGTTGGATTCATGTACTATTTCTGATCATACATATCCCAAAAATGGGACTGTTCTTTGTAGATTTGGCTAGGCTAGGTAGCTGCTCGTATTGTCTATTCATATCGAATTGTATATTGTATTCTGCTGTTGGTATTGTCTTTGTCTATGGTCAATTCAGCTAGTGAATTGTCTGTGTATAGATAAATTGTTTAATTCCTTTTCAAATTTGAACTGACATGTATGTAGAACAGTTGGTACCTAAGATATACCGTATATATATATATGGATATATATATGAGCTGTTTGAATCTACAATGGATCATGATGTTTATGTGATGGTTTTGGCAGAAAATTTGATAAATCTAGTCTTGTATATCAATGCTGTTGGTCTGTTTAAAGAAGATAGTGATCGAACTAGACACTGCATTGTAATCTACTTAGAGATTCGGTCTATATTGTCAATTTTATTTTGGATTTTTAAATGTATGAAAACAGTGAAATTCAAAATATACAAACTGGATTTTAGCTGTCTGATTAGACTATACAATTTGTGCATAATATATTCATGTAGCTGCTCCTCTTAGCTGTTCTTGTCCTACTGTATCTACTGTATTGTCTTCTCTTTTCATTTTTTTTATATATATAATTTTCCTAATGCCATTGCAGGTAAAGCAACCAAATCATGTGGTATCCATTTACAGCTTCAAAAAAATGAAGGTTACTAACGCTGGGGCTGTCCACTACAAAGTACAAACGCTGTTACTCAACATGGATGGTGGAAAGTTTAATGATGTTCACATATACTTGATTGATGTATAAGGTTTACGTCAGTATTTAGATTAGTCGTACGGCTTGGTAAAAGATTTGGTACCGGATCATGGACAATGAAAACTATTTCTATCGTATTGTATTTTCCTGTTTCTTCTACTATATTTGATTATGTAGCTTTGTAATGGTTCACATCACCTTGTGCACTTGCCTAGCAGAAGATATACAATTGTACTTTTCCTTTATGCGGTTTGATTTTTAGCTTTGATATTGAATAAGTTTGTTTGGAATTCCTATTTGTTGTTGTACATATTATATAAAATCTCATTTAGGGTGTGGCCGTATTAAACAGTATACTGTGCTGAATATGATTGAACTTATTTAAATTGATTTTTCTTTTGGATTTTTTTTATTCGGAATCGAATTTTAATTCTATAGATTCTGATGAGAAAAAAAAAATTGTGTTGCAAGTGTTCATTTCTATTCTATTCTTATTTTAACTCTTATATATTGAATGAAAATTTCATTTTCGATGTATCTTCATTTGTGTGTTTGGCATCTTTAGCACATTACTTATTAAGCATACGTTTATTTATAATCTCCTTTGCAACGAGTAAAATGAACAGTTTTCTTTAAGGATGAAGTTGAACATCTATTATGGTTTAGAGTGCAACAAATGCCCCATACCATTAAAATACAAATCAATTGCAAATCAATTATATTTAATACTGAAATAAATAAATTATTTCCTTCATGTAAATCCAAATAAAATAATATCCTTTTAGATTCAACTAATATGGACTTATAACTCAACGTTACCATTTTCAGGTTAAACGATATTCAAAGTATGTACAAACTCATTATAATTTATTAAATAAACGTTATCGTTAATTAACGATTTTTGTAGCGATTATTTTAAATTTTGAATTGGACATAACTAACAATATATAAACTGAAATCTCGATTTTTCTCTTCCATTAGAAAATTATTATCAATCAGATTCAAATGTTTCTCGTTTTACAGAGATCCGACTTATATCGGATTCTGTATATCGAATTGAAGTTCAAACTCAAATTTTCGAACTGCAGCGCTATATTTCAAGCTCTATTTATAATTATATAAATATATAACATCGAACTTTGTTTTCAATAGCGAATTAGATATTAATTCCATCGATATTCCAAATAAAATATTTAAATTAAATAAATTAAATTACATATTCGAGTGCCAAAAACACGGGTTGTTACATTCTTCCCCCCTTAAAATAATTTCGTCCTCGAAATTGCTAAGGTAAGGAAGAATGTTATAAACTCATTAATTTCAAATCTAATTTTATATTAAATTAAAACCAATTCAATACTGTAAATAAATATTTTCAAAAATATCGAAAATTTTCTAACACTTTAAATGTTCGAAAATTTCGCCACCACCTCCTCTGTATGGCTCAATCGGTACAACTCCAACTCGCCTTTCTAGGCCTTCTCCAATCCAAAGGAAAATAAAACAGCCAAGCGGCTTGCCAAATAGGCTCATAAACCTCCAAACCCATATAAAAATAAACGTGTACCTTTTGTTGGGCATATCACTATATCTTTCCCGTCTGCCACCCTGTCAGCATATACACAGGCATTTCCAACCAAAATTCCAATTTTACCCTCAAACCAAATACTTCACGCGTCCAAGCCAAATTCAATTCTTAACTCAATTTCCATCCATCATCAATTTCAACCCTTAACTTACCAGTTCAATACCATTTCAGATTCATGTCTCACAATTCAAAATTTGGTTCTGCTCGATATAATATATCTCGATTCAATTTCCAGTTAATTGGTTCCAATTCAATTCATATTTGCTTCCACAATTTCCATTTACAATTTTTTTTGCCTTTGTTCAAACAATTTCCCTGGAAGTTTTTTTAAACAGTTCATCTCTTTTCAAAAATCAAATATTTCTTTTCAGGATTCAAACAACTCGTTTTTTTCCCAAAGCAGTTCAAAACAAGATTTTTGGTAGTAATCCGTCACTTAGAACTCGGAAATGAACACCGATGATGTGGCCAGCATCATCAGAGTTACTTCCCAGCTACCCAAGTGAGAGTTCAATATTATATAACTTTCCAAAATCATATTTAAACACTTCCATTTTGAAATTTATTTCAAAATAAAATTCACGATGCTTGTAAACAATTTAATATCTCCCAGGATTTTAAAATTCTCATATATTCCATTCAAGTTCATTTGCAATCATTTATCCCACTTTAAGGAATTTTAATTCCAATTCTGATTTAGATTTCAGATTTAATTCATCTGATTCCATATTATACGAATTTTAATTGGTTATTATTTACATAACCATTTCAATTATAATCAACCAACACATCCAATATACTATAATACTTCCAATACATATATATTTTCTTTATATCAAAATATAATTTGGGTAAATTATTTCATTTACCCTCTTTTCAAAACATACTGCGTCGGTTTATCGTACTTGAGTGTTTAGAAACTCCTATCGATACAGTGGATCAAACTGATCGACCAGAACTCATAAACAACTCAAACAAATAAATCTCCACAATATAAAACAATTTTTATAAAATCTACAAATACGTTCACTCGTATATATACACTCAAACTCAATCTAGGGTATTGCTAACCCCATCTCTACTGAGTCACGCCACAGAGCCAAGGTAATTACTTAACCTTAAGCTCTGATACCACTGTAACGAACTGGGGTTTTCGACTCCGAAAATCAACATCAAACTACCATGTTGACCATTCAGACATCGAACATTCCAGATCATTAATAGAAAGAAGTTAGAGGGTGAGAATAGATAAGGTAGAAATATTGAATAGAAGAAGAAGAAGAAGAAACAACACAACACAGAGTCTCACATCGCAGCGGAACAAAATATAATACAGAAATAAATCTTTATTGAGAACTTGAAAATACTTACAGTATCAGAGTACATCATACCATGGGACAGTTATAATAGCCTGTTCCCATATACAACACACAGCGGAATAGTAGTAATATCATACGTCTGGACTCTTCCAGCTTGTCTCTTCATAACAGTCGATAACCTGAACCTGTACAACCCGGTCTAACCCGAGCATTTACAAAACACCGGGTCAGTCTGGTGAACCAGAGTGAGAAAAACTCGCACGGTATTTGGGTGAGCATCCAACTTGATTTTAGAGTTCAAAAACCTTTTCGAAGAAAAGGATAATCGTAAGACCAAATCCACACATAAACACGGACGGTTTTTACCTTACGATAACCCAAACCACTTTTGAAATCAATATCTTTTCTGATATTATAATAATGTCTAAATACAAGTAAATAGAATCTAGTAGAACGCTTGCATCTCACGCTCTACATATATAGTATACAATCAAAAACCGCGGGCGCTTATTGGAGATTTGATTCCAACTTGACAAGGTATGGGTCCACCTTCCGATAGTGAATCTCTAGAGACGAATACACTGGGTTCAATAAGAACTTCTTGCAACCCGGCCCACACATGACCGACCACTCATTTCGCTTGAGTGTATCGAATGTATATCACCGACGGTTGGGATCAGCAACCGTCTCCCGAAAAGGGACAGCATCGAAACATAGATTTAAGAAACAATAGGATTTTCTCTAGATAGGTGATCATACACCCTAATGGGAGCGACCCACATAGCCATGCTGCCTGCCCGATTTTTGTCATTTCCCGGTTGATGAGGCTTGAGGCCAGAATTAACTCTTGACATCTGGTCGCCATTTACTTTGAATGCCACATCGTAAAATCCATCAGATATCACTAATTGACATCCACAAAAATACTCTAGCAGTTAAGCTAAGAGAACGGCGATTCCCCGCCAACAACTATAGCACGTTTGAAGAAATCAACGTACGTGACCCTTTGGAAATACTCTGTCAGACATCCGTCCATACAGGTCATCCAGGAACAGGATGAACCGAAGGCACTTTCCTACCGCATCCAATATAGGAATCACCCCATGGATCAGTAGCGAGAAGTCCTTGCAACCCGTAGATTTCAACCATGACAGAATCACAGCTTATCTCTGCTTGCCAGGCAGAGAACATTAGTGGTTCTTCCGTTTGTGAAAATCCACGGTCTTTACAGCACCATCTCGACCATCTTCTGATATCTTCACGTATTTGTTGGTCGGAATGGTTTTCGAATATAAATTCGATCCCAGTCTTTCCATACCAACAATCGTATTGGACAAATTTGATAGTCGGTGTTTTAACTATCAAAATAAACAGTGTTTCAATCATGACACTCCAATGAGTTCACTGATTCAGTATTTAGCATCACTTGGCCTTTAACAAACTGGTTTACTTTTGTTACATTAAAAACTCCAACTCTTTTAATATTCAAAAATACGATGTTTGAATAACTCTAATTCGATTTAACTCTAATCAATTAAATCTAACTGGTTTATTCTAACTGACTAACTCGACTTAATTAACTCCTATCGATTAACTGATATTCGACCTAATTCCATTCGCTTGACTTTAGATCGCAGCGATCACAATGGTTACGCCTGATTTCCTCAGGAAACATCCGACCGCCGTAGGCTATCTACAGCCCTGCGAATTACGCTAGCAGTCGTACGAAATGGCACTTATCTTGAAAAACTATGTTTGACTAACTCTAGCTCGAATAACTATATTCAATTTCCCATTTAAATCTTCCTTCCAATCATCTTTTAAATTCGGAAATCCATTAGTTTCTAACAAAGAAATTTATAGCGCATATGTTATAACAATAGCGTTATAATTACTATTTAGATTTACAAAACAACAGCGCTATAATCGCTGTTTAGGTTTACAAAACATTTACCATAGCAACAGTGCTAAACTCGCTATTAGATTCACAAAACATTATAACAACAGCGCTAAAGTCGCTGTTTAGATTTCAAAACATATTCACTAACGTCTCTTACGATTACCAACTAATACTATCTTCAGATAATCCCGACGTTGTTCAAGTTGGGGTATTTTAATTACCTCTCAGACCTTGATCAACAACGTTCTTATCCTCCGATAAACATAAGTTGTAATCAAAATCAATATTTCATTCTAGTCTCAAACAAATTCCATTTAACTATTGGATTTGGTTAAACAACCCTATAACTCAGTTCTTTGCCCAGATTCGCTTATTTCCAATCTCCTTTCAAAATTATTCGACCATTTTCCCATTTTGAAATCTCATTTAAAATTCTCCTTTTTACTTGATCTTGTTTTCAAGTAACGTTAAATAAAATTAACGCGTTAACACATTAAACCTCATTTACACGATCCTGGTTTATATAAACCCTTTACCTTAATTCACATAATTAAACAACACTTAAATTTAAGTTATCATCTTCGCTTGAAATCCTCTTTTTAACATCATTATAAACATCTTAGCTTTAAATATAAAACCCGCTCGAAGATTCCTTTCACAATCCAATTTGGTTTACACTTCTCTTCGATTACTTTCCAAAAGTAGTCTTCTAAATTCTTATTAAAACAATAATTTTCTTTACTCATTAACTACTTCAGTAGTTAATTTCTTTATTTACTAAGATCAATAGAAAATCCTTTTTAAAGATCTTATTTAAAGTTAAAACAATATTCTTCAACTATTTCATTTCGCAATTTCAAACAAACTAATTTGATATTCGATTCCAGTTTAAATGGTCAATTTTGTCAAGTCAAAATTCGATTATCTCGTAAACTAATTCCCATTTAACCTTCACTTTAAATTAATATAATTAATTTAAATTATTTCTATTAATTGTTTTCTTTCAAAACAATTATCAAAGTTTAACCATTCGATTCATTCTCTATTCTCATTCTTTGTAAATCTGATTAACATCAGAATTTACTTTATAAAATAAATTACTAACAAATCAAATCTTAAATAAATAAAATATTTATTTAATTCTCTTTAATAACTTTTGTTCAGAATAATACATTTTTTTCCAAAATCTAGCTCCAGTTATAAAGTAAATTTTATAACTTCAACTCTATCGATTCACCTGACGGTGAATCACTGTCTATAACCCGATTGATTTTAAAGGCCATACTCTGCCAAACACTTAACCAATATCACCTATTGGTTCAAACCAAACAGATGTTGAATATTCAATTAATAATCAACCCTCAAATCAATCACACAAACAGATCAGTTCATATATGATAATATGAAAATAAATAATACATTTGAGGAATCCGGTTGGATCCCTCCAACCTGTTCTTCCCTGTATACAAAATGGTTATCTCAAATCAGACTGTTCAGTTTTGTTTAACTGATAAACTAAATAACGACCATTTAACATCAATCATAAGAAATTCAAACAATTCAACCATTTAAACACGTTTATAAATAAACGTGACCAACCAAGGTGAGTCACCTTTATTGGAACCAATCGTTAAAATAACGATTTGGTATTTCACTGAAATTAAACACAGTTTAATTTCATCAGTTAAATCAACAACTAAATGTATACTAGCAGACAGTCAACCATTGGCAAGCAGAACACACAAAATAAAAACCCAATTTATATAAAATATAAATGGGGAAAACTGAGTGAGTTTAACTCACCTTTGATTTGGTTTGGTCGTCAAGCGCTGGTTTTAATTAAATTAAACAGCGTTTAATTTAAAATAAAAATTCTTCTTGCTCCTCCAGTCCTGACCGATTCTGCTCCATCTCAAAGATCTTGTCTCTACGGTCCCAACGAGACAGACCGTGTTTAATTCTGTCAATGTATGCACAATATATTTCATTAACAAACTCATAAGGTAATTTAATATTTAAACTTAAATTTTATTAATTAAAATGGGCCTTTACCACTCTCTTCCGGCCTGCTAGCCCAACCCGGATTTATCATCAAAACCCTCTTTGAAACCCTTATGTCGTATTTCTCCATCCACAAAAAAAAAAAAAAACGCCGCCTCCTTAAACATGGTTTCTAATGGCCGAACCCTAATCCACCTTTCCCCCTTTATGATCTTCAAAGAAACCGAAGTAGCTGCCTCTCCCTTGACTATGGAATCACGCTCCAGTCCCCTTTTGCCTGCTAGTTCCCGTAGCTCCGCCAAACCCAACTTCCGTTCATCCATCAACGGAGCATCCTGCTAATCTCGTCGAGCATCCTCCAAACCGTCCAGCTTCCCTTCAGTCCATACAACAAATCCGAACCCTCTATGCTTCAATCCGATGATTTCCGAACCCCTGTGCTCCACGGCTTCGATCGACACACCAGGGAATATTCCAGATCTGAAGTGTGTACTTCCCGAATACAGATAAGTATTTTATTTCATTTTTAATTACCGTATAAATTTTGTTTTTGATTTTGTAAGTGATTTGAAACTTTTTCTTTACTGTATTAGTTTGAATGGTTACTGGAGATTGTTGAAACCCTATGCGAGTGTATATATAGTAGTTGATTTGAGATGAATGTCCATCAGTGGATCAATCGTAGGTAGTCCAGTTATAGATCCTTAGGCCATTGGGTTTTATTTCTTCTTTTCAGACTGTATGTGTACTGGTAATGAAAATGTTATGGCTACGTGATGTTTGACAAAGAAGGGTGCCCATTTGCGTTGGATTCATGTACTATTTCTGATCATACATATCCCAAAAATGGGACTGTTCTTTGTAGATTTGGCTAGGCTAGGTAGCTGCTCGTATTGTCTATTCATATCGAATTGTATATTGTATTCTGCTGTTGGTATTGTCTTTGTCTATGGTCAATTCAGCTAGTGAATTGTCTGTGTATAGATAAATTGTTTAATTCCTTTTCAAATTTGAACTGACATGTATGTAGAACAGTTGGTACCTAAGATATACCGTATATATATATGGATATATATATGAGCTGTTTGAATCTACAATGGATCATGATGTTTATGTGATGGTTTTGGCAGAAAATTTGATAAATCTAGTCTTGTATATCAATGCTGTTGGTCTGTTTAAAGAAGATAGTGATCGAACTAGACACTGCATTGTAATCTACTTAGAGATTCGGTCTATATTGTCAATTTTATTTTGGATTTTTAAATGTATGGAAACAGTGAAATTCAAAATATACAAACTGGATTTTAGCTGTCTGATTAGACTATACAATTTGTGCATAATATATTCATGTAGCTGCTCCTCTTAGCTGTTCTTGTCCTACTGTATCTACTGTATTGTCTTCTCTTTTCATTTTTTTTAATATATATAATTTTCCTAATGCCATTGCAGGTAAAGCAACCAAATCATGTGGTATCTATTTACAGCTTCAAAAAAATGAAGGTTACTAACGCTGGGGCTGTCCACTACAAAGTACAAACGCTGTTACTCAACATGGATGGGGGAAAGTTTAATGATTTTCACATATACTTGATTGATGTATAAGGTTTACGTCAGTATTTAGATTAGTCGTACGGCTTGGTAAAAGATTTGGTACCGGATCATGGACAATGAAAACTATTTCTATCGTATTGTATTTTCTTGTTTCTTCTACTATATTTGATTATGTAGCTTTGTAATGGTTCACATCACCTTGTGCACTTGCCTAGCAAAAGATATACAATTGTACTTTTCCTTTATGCGGTTTGATTTTTAGCTTTGATATTGAATAAGTTTGTTTGGAATTCCTATTTGTTGTTGTACATATTATATAAAATCTCATTTAGGGTGTGGCCGTATTAAACAGTATACTGTGCTGAATATGATTGAACTTATTTAAATTGATTTTTCTTTTGGATTTTTTTTTTATTCGAAATCGAATTTTAATTCTATAGATTCTGATGAGAAAAAAAAAATTGTGTTGCAAGTGTTCATTTCTATTCTATTCTTATTTTAACTCTTATATATTGAATGAAAATTTCATTTTCGATGTATCTTCATTTGTGTGTTTGGCATCTTTAGCACATTACTTATTAAGCATACGTTTATTTATAATCTCCTTTGCAACGAGTAAAATGAACAGTTTTCTTTAAGGATGAAGTTGAACATCTATTATGGTTTAGAGTGCAACAAATGCCCCATACCATTAAAATACAAATCAATTGCAAATCAATTATATTTAATACTGAAATAAATAAATTATTTCCTTCATGTAAATCCAAATAAAATAATATCCTTTTAGATTCAACTAATATGGACTTATAACTCAACG
Source organism: Allium sativum (assembly GCA_030737875.1). Taxonomy (NCBI): domain Eukaryota; kingdom Viridiplantae; phylum Streptophyta; class Magnoliopsida; order Asparagales; family Amaryllidaceae; genus Allium; species Allium sativum. The sequence goes on along the minus strand of CM060916.1, from coordinate 602,106,850 downwards.
TTACCATTTTCAGGTTAAACGATATTCAAAGTATGTACAAACTCATTATAATTTATTAAATAAACGTTATCGTTAATTAACGATTTTTGTAGCGATTATTTTAAAATTTGAATTGGACATAACTAACAATATATAAACTGAAATCTCGATTTTTCTCTTCCATTAGAAAATTATTATCAATCAGATTCAAATGTTTCTCGTTTTACAGAGATCCGACTTATATCGGATTCTGTATATCGAATTGAAGTTCAAACTCGAATTTTCGAACTGCAGCGCTATATTTCAAGCTCTATTTATAATTATATAAATATATAACATCGAACTTTGTTTTCAATAGCGAATTAGATATTAATTCCATCGATATTCCAAATAAAATATTAAAATTAAATAAATTAAATTACATATTCGAGTGCCAAAAACACGGGTCGTTACATTAATTATATGGATTTTCTACAATACATGTATACAATAACAACGATGTATAATCAACCATCATCCAAAGTGCATTCTACACTATATAAGCATCGAATATAAATATTTAACGCTTATAACAGTCTGTCAATCAATCGATCGACATACAACTAAACAATCGTGATTAGTGTACGTCAAATATCATCCCAATACCCGTGTGGGGTTTCAAACAATCAAACATAGATTTTATTTGTGCAGTTGGGCGATCTGTAAAATTTATCGTCCCAATCAATATCAGTCAAATGTGTGTGTATATAAACAAATCGTCCGATTTGTTTATATTTATTTCATTTCATATACACGTTAAAAATTCTATTTTCAACTATAAAATATTTTTAACTCTATAAATATTTTATTTTCATTTCTCATCACATCACACAATCAACTACACATCAAGATCAAACAAACAAACAAGTCGTCCATGGTCTGTGGATGACGAGTGTCGGGTGCTACTAAACACCGTCTGCATCCTAGTATATATTTTAACTAGAAATGAAAATAAAAGTGAGAAGTTCTCACAGATTAGCTAAACCAAACGTCTCGACTCTTCTTTGTAGAAATCTTCGCCGTTCTCGCCTCTTGTCACTTTCTTTTCCCGTATTCTCTACATATGTAAAAATCACATTTTTACTTCGCTATTCGATATATAAAAATCGAATTTTTACTTTGCTTCTTTATAAAAATTATATTTTTACTTTGCTCTTCTCCTAATAAAGATTATCCTTTTATCACGCTATTCTCTATATAAAGATTTCGCCTTTTCAAATATAAAGAATTCGCCCTTTTCAAATTATAAAGATCATATTTTTATTTCTTCTGTAATATAAAAATCATATTTTTAAACAAACAAAAATCTTGCCTTTACACAAATAACAATCATATATTTTCCGTTTTTTATTTTCAAACGATACATATAAAAAAATTCAGTTTTTATAACATTTACATAAAGGAAAATCCAAGCTTATTACATTATATTAAAATCAGATTTTAATATGTAGATAAAAGAAGAATAAAGCAAATAAATGAATAAGTAAAACTTACAGCGTTCGGTGGAACAGGGGGAGGGGGTTTGCGCGTCAGTCGGAGATGGAGCATGCGGCAGGGAGGCGCGGTGGTCTTCCAGTCGGAGGAGGAGATAAGGGGGGGCCGCGGTCTCAAGGGTTAGGGCACGATGGGTCTTCGGGGTTGCGTCGAGCGTCGTATAAAGAGAGAGGAAAGGGGAACGAGGAGAGAGAGGGGAGGCGGAGAGGTATGGGGCGACGGTGGTGGTGGCGGAGCGCAGGCGACGGGAGGGAAGGAGCGGGATCGATCGGAAGAGGGAGAGAGACGTCGGGTGTTTTTTTCTGATTGAAGAAATGAAAAGGGGGGTTTAAGTGTAAATAACATATATATATATATATATTATATTTTAATTTACTATTTAATTTTCAAAAAGCAACTCTTTATTTCGAACTCGAAATTGAACCCACCGACTGTCGTCTATAGCTAATTACCCCCATTCCGAACCCAATGGGATATGTACCGTAGGCTGATTCGATCGTTTCGATCAGTTTTCGTCAAAATCAACATATAACTCTATATATTGAATTTGAATGCGCATTTCAATTTACCGGGGCCACATACTAACCCGAAAAATTCCAGAAAAATATTTTCTAGCTTCGTATTGACGATACAGTCCTAACAAAACTAGTTTCGCCAAATTCTGAGACCGTTTGAAAAATGGCCATTTTCCAGTCGATTAAAATCAACTAAAACTGCTCAAACACGTTTTCCTTTACCACTCTCACATATTGATTCGAAAAATTACGAAAATTGGAATCTAGCAATAACTTGACATCGCGGATCCAACAAAATTGGTTTCGTCGAAATCCTAGGTCGTTTGCAAAATGGCTATTTTTAAGGGCCTGAATTCCACAGCGACTATTCAGAATTTTCAACTGGACGTATCTTTTGATTCCCGCTATGAAATTTCAACTTTTCGGATTCACTGGAAAGATACCATCAATTAGATTCAAATATTTCTGGTTTCACTAAAATCCGGTTTATTTTGCACCCGGTACATTCATTTGAAGTTTGAAATCGAATTATCGAACTACCGCGCCATTTTCAATTCCTTTTATAAATTAAAATAAATATTTATATTCTAACGACGATCTATATACTATATACATTCGAATTCTGTTCAAAATAAATTTCTCGTCGTTATTATTTAAAATAATTCATTTTAAATAATCAAAATTCATTAAATTCGCCAAAATAAAAATTTTAAACTGGCCCAGATTTTTGGGTTATTACAATCTCCCCCACTTAAAACTTTTCGTCCCCGAAAAGGAACAAAGCTGAAAGTTGTTTTAAATACCAACTCAACTTTCATTATTTTTATTATGGCTTAAGTTCTTCAACTTTTCAATTTCTAAGAACTTTTCAAATTTTTCAAAAATTTGGCTAACACCCTAAATTTTCGAAAAATTTCGCCATAACCTCCCCTGCACCGGGAGCACGGGAAAATCCCGAAATTGCCATACAGGCCCTCTGATCTCAAAAAGAAAAAGAAAAAGCCAAGCGGCTAACCAATCGGCTCATAAAATCATCATCTCCCAAACAAAACAGTAAATTATGGTAAACATGTACCTATTTGTCGGGCAAACAATTTTATTCTCTGCTCTAGCCTCCTTGGAATGACCTGTTCAATGTAAGTACATGTATATGCAAGCAAATGCGACAAAATTTCAATACAATTCACTATTTGATTCAATTGGCTATATGGTTCAAATTTTCATAAATCAACCAATAATCAACAACACAACCATCAATCAATTAGTTGATTATCATTTGAAATTCATAACTTTGATACTTAGTCAAAAATCAAATTTTTGATGCCAAATCACAACAATAAGCCCTATATTGTTTCAGTTATCACACCAGTCAATTGGAAATTTATAGAAATCTCACTTTCGAAACTCGAAAATAAATACTGGCGATGGTGCCCCGTCACCAGAATTATCCCCGGGCACTAGAGGGATTCTATATCTACCCAATACATTAAAACTTCGAATACACGTTTGCAAGACATATATGCAAAATCTTTATATATTGGATTTTCCATATTCATTTAAAATAAATATTCAAATACGAATAAGTGATTTAAATTTTCAAAACAAAACTTGTTTTCATTTTAAAAACATACTCTTCTCACTCGTTCTAGGATACTACTGATCCCACCTCTAACGAGTCATTCTCATTGGATATTACTAATCCAATTTTTGATGAATTCTTTCGTATGGTTCTAATGTGTCATGTTATCTGAGCTTTGTAAACCAAAGCTCTGATACCATGCTGAAACGACCCGAACTTCCCCGGTCTCCGAAGAGAAGAGAAAGAACGAATTGTTTTGAGAACACGACAAAATAGAACGCAGACGGGAGAACATTTCATTGTTATTACAACAATTCCATAAGATACAAGAATATACAGAGTATAATTGAATAAATTACATTCGAAAAATATCAGAGATTACAATACATTACATGGCAGCGGAAAACAATACAATGCACAACTAAAAGAGATATACAGATACAAAGCTTTCTGGATATCATCCCAGCTGTAAACCAGGATCCTGTGAATATAAATCTGCAAAACCAAAACTACTAGCTGCCCGTGTCAAAATAAGGGCACCTAGAGTTTAGGTTGAAACAATAAACTCCAGGTCAGTCATGTGACTGGTGAGAACTAAAACAGTTATTTATCTTTTTTTTCAAAGTAAGGTAAATCAAGGGACCACGCCGTATAACACGGAACGTGTTTCCTCCCAAGAATACCAGTGCATATAACAAAACAGCGCAATGCTTTTTGGAAAAAATGAAGCTATTATAAGACCCAGGTCCTATCACACAATGCAACGCAAGCCGGGGGATAGGATTTTCCCTTATAATAGCCAAACATGCTTAGTACGTTTAAAACAAATCATTTGATACTACTATAAGTGCATAGCGTGTAAAACAACTTCAAATCATAAGTATCAATCATAGACGACATGGGTACCATATATCATGTCGCCATACTAGTTCTACAATTAAAACCGCAATATTGCGTATTGGAAATTGGATTTCAGTCATGGTGGCTCCTGATTCGAAAAATCGATCGCGTAATGCAATTCCCCACGGCTTACGTCCCAACAAGAGAAAACACCGTCTGCACATCCGCACTTTTGGGACTAGAGTATCACCGCGGCTTACGTCCCAGCGAGAGAAAACACCGCTTACTCTATCCCTGAGCACTAAGCTCATCTTGATCGACCGAATCCACGACACCACTAAGGTGCCCATCCACTAAAAAGCATACTGATCAAACCATCAGTTTACCAACATACCGAGGTGTGAGGCTCACGAATCAACGCTATACACAAATCCATGCTATATTAAAGTTGCGCTTTGATCATCATCCACCAAACTTTGCTTTTCAACAAAAGTCTGGATCACTGCATCTCAGCATGCCACACTATCAATCCATATCGTACCACTGATTTCTGCCAATATTTAACCTCTGAGCTCGTATGTCCTAGAGAAGGCCGTTAAGAAAGAGAATAAATTCCCCACCGACAAACAGATATATATTTAGCAGAGATCAACTAATACAATATAAAGGAATACAATGTCAGACACACCATCCATTTACAAGTCCGTTCTAGGTCTGAACGAAACCGGAGGCACTTTCCTCGCATATCCGTCGATCTCCAAGTACGTCTGGACGACCACCAACTGATTCCCTCATCTTGGGTGTACAGCCCAATCAAGATCATCAGTAATCACCCAAACGATGTGAAGACTTTCGGTCTTCGACCACCGTCATCATCTTCGACTTATCGTCAAATCAGTTATTCAGAATGTCTATAAACCCGGCCTTTCCGAACAACCCGCGTATATAGTAAACAAATGTTACCTAAACACAACATACGCCTCATCCCAATTCATCAGTCACTAACCGTAAATTAGCAAGAGAACAATTCCCCAAATATTAACCCCGAAGGCTGAAACCAACATCAGATCAATACCCAGGAAACCATCCTTCTTAGCTAACCTACAGTTAGTTTCTAAATTTCGCGTTCTTAAGGAAAGGTTCCCATTAATTTTATCAAAGATAAATTCTTTAAAATTTATTCTTTAATCTTCCTTTGGATATCATTTCAAACCAAATTATGGTTTTCCAAACTAGTCGGGATTAGCGAACCACACCGAAGTAATTATTTATTTTATTTCCCAATCCCAACCTATTCATCCCATGAAGCAAAACTGGTAATACTCCATATCTAATACCATGGTGTTATCAGTAAAATTAATTACCATTCCACGTCCAAATCTAATTAAAGATTTAACTATCGCTTTGGAGCAAAACTGGTGATACTCCATTCTCGATCTTTTCAATCTAATTAAAGATTCATTAAAACTCCACTTAGTTTTAATCTTTAACTGGGTTAAAGAATCAGTGTCATTTAAAACATGGTTCACTATAAACCCAAAATCACATTACATTTCAATCAGACCCTAACCATAAATTATCAAGTGAGCAATTCCCTAAGTATTAACCCCGAAGGCCGAAACCAACATCAGATCAATACCCCAGAAACCATTCAGCTTAACTAATCTCTAGTTAGTTTCTGATTTTCTTAAATCCTTTGGGTTTAAGAACAATATTATTGAAGATACCGTTCACGACAACCCAAAATCACATTATATTAATTATCGGGTTAAAGAACAAGTGTTATTTAAAATACTGTTCACGATAAACCCAAAAATCAATACCAATTCAATTCTAATTAAATATCATTTAATTGGTACACTTCATTAAATCTAAATAAAAGATTTAATCTTTTCCTCAACTGGGCTTAAGAACAGTGTTAATGAAGACACCATTCACGACAAACCCAAATCACATTTGATATTAAATACAAGGCTCTGAATAGAAAATATATCGGCTTATATTCAATATCAAATTCTACGACCAACAAATATCGTATTGGAAATAACGATATAAATATATCTTTCAAATTTCCATAACAATATCTGTATAATCACGAAATCCAACATCGAAATTATCCAAAGACAATTTCGATTCAAATCCATTCCAATTCAATTATTGGAAATCCTGGTTACTTTTAAAACCCTTTCAAATCAAATTTATTTATTTAAAAATAAATAGAATATTAATTCTAATTCAAAACTAGTTCATTTCGATAAAAATCTATTTTTATCTTTTCAAATATGGAGTTTTTCACCCTAATTTTTCCTAAATCATTTCTTATGATTTTACACAAATTATTGATATTTTTAATAATTTTATCAAGGCTCGTACAGTCGATTTCCATCAACGACCATCGAACTACACTTACAACGACCTTTTCCAAATTTGAGTTGGACGTATATCCAAATCCAACCGTTAGATTTCAAATTTCTAATATTTGTTAGAAAGCTTTTTTCGATACGAACCCAACAGTTCCGGTTTTAGGAGAATCCGACGGTCGGATCTCCCGTAATGTCCGTTCGAAGTCAATGGTCGAAATTTACGAACTGCCGCGGCGTGGCGCGTTCTATTCAGGCCATTATATTATATATATAATATATATAATAAATATTTCGTCGATTTCTATTTAAAACGAATTTTATAAATAGTTTTAAATTCGTTTCAAAAACAATTTCAACTTCCAATTCAAATTCAAATCAAAATTGAATTTTCTCTTATAAATTCGTTTTAAATTCATTTCAATTCAATTCAAATTTCAATTCAATTCAATTCGAATTCGTTTCCTTTTCAATTCAATTCGAATTCGTTTTCTTTTCAATTCAAATCAAATTCGTTTTCTATTCAATTCAAATCAAATTCGTTTTCTATTCAATTCAATTCGAATTTGTTTTCTTTTCAATTCAAATCGAATTCGTTTTCTATTCAATTGAATTCGAATTCGTTTTCTTTTCAATTCAAATCGAATTCATTTTCTATTCAATTGAATTCGAATTCGTTTTCTTTTCAATTCAAATCAAATTCGTTTTCTATTCAATTCGAATCAAATTCGTTTTCTATTCAATTCAATTCGAATTAGTTTTCTATTCTATTCAATTCGAATTCGTTTTCTATTCAGTTTCAGTTCGAATTTCAATTCTTTTCAAAATATCAGATTTTGAAATCACTTTTGATATTCATTATAAATTGAATAAAATCGATATAAATATCGTTCACGTCAAAATGGCGTCAATCTAATCAACACGACTTCATATATTTCTATTTTCAAATATTCTATTTCAAATATTTCTTTTTCAAATATTCCTATTTTAAATATTTCCATTTCAAATATTTCTATTTTAAATATTTCTATTTCAAATATTTCTATTTTAAACATTTCTATTTCAAATATTTCTATTTTAAATATTTCTATTTCCAATATTGAAAGAGGCCCAATCAATTACCACATAATGTTAATTATATGGATTTTCTACAACACATGTATACAATAACAACGATGTATAATCAACCATCATCCAAAGTGCATTCTACAATGTATAAGCATCGAATTTAAATATTTAACGCTTATAACAGTCTGTCAATCAATCGATCGACATACAACTAAACAATCGGGATTAGTGTATGTCAAATATCATCCCAATACCCGTGTGGGGTTTCAAACAATCAAACACATATTTTATTTGTGCAGTTGGGCGATGTGTAAAATTTATCGTCCCAATCAATATCAGTCAAATGTGTGTATATAAAGAAATCGTCCGATTTGTTTATATTTATTTATTTCATTTCATATACACGTTAAAAATTCTATTTTCAACTATAAAATATTTTTAACTGTATAAATATTTTATTTTCATTTCTCATCACATCACACAATCAACTACACATCAAGATCAAACAAACAAACAAGTCGTCCATGGTCTGTGGATGACGAGTGTCGGGTGCTACTAAACACCGTCTGCATCCTAGTATATATTTTAACTAGAAATGAAAATAAAAGTGAGAAGTTCTCACAGATTAGCTAAACCAAACGTCTCGACTCTTCTTTGTAGAAATCTTCGCCGTTCTCGCCTCTTGTCACTTTCTTTGCCCGTATTCTCTACATATGTAAAATTCACATTTTTACTTTGCTATTCGATATATAAAAATCGAATTTTTACTTTGCTTCTTTATAAAAATTATATTTTTACTTTGCTCTTCTCCTAATAAAGATTATCCTTTTATCACGCTATTCTCTATATAAAGATTTCGCCTTTTCAAATATAAAGAATTCGCCCTTTTCAAATTATAAAGATCATATTTTTATTTCTTCTGTAATATAAAAATCATATTTTTAAACAAACAAAAATCTTGCCTTTACACAAATAACAATCGTATATTTTCCGTTTTTTATTTTCAAACGATACATATAAAAAAATTCAGTTTTTATAACATTTACATAAAGGAAAATCCAAGCTTATTACATTATATTAAAATCAGATTTTAATATGTAGATAAAAGAAGAATAAAGCAAATAAATGAATAAGTAAAACTTACAGCGTTCGGTGGAACAGGGGGAGGGGGTTTGCGCGTCAGTCGGAGATGGAGCATGCGGCAGGGAGGCGTGGTGGTCTTCCAGTCGGAGGAGGAGATAAGGGGGGGCCGCGGTCTCAAGGGTTAGGGCACGATGGGTCTTCGGGGTTGCGTCGAGCGTCGTATGTAGAAAGAGGAGAGGGGAACGAGGAGAGAGAGGGGAGGCGAAGAGGTCTGGGGCGACGGTGGTGGTGGCGGAGCGCAGGCGACGGGAGGGAAGGAGCGGGATCGATCAGAAGAGGGAGAGAGACGTCGGGTGTTTTTTCTGATTGAAGAAATGAAAAGCGGAGGGGGGGTTTAAGTGTAAATAATATATATATATATATATATATATATTATATTTTAATTTATTATTTAATTTTCAAAAAGCAACTCTTTATTTTGAACTCGAAATTGAACCCACTAACTGTCGTCTATAGCTAATTACCCCCATTCCGAACCCAATGGGATATGTACAGTAGGCTGATTCGATCGTTTTGATCAGTTTTCATCAAAATCAACATATAACTCTATATATTGAATTTGAACGCGCATTTCAATTTACCGGGGCCACATACTAACCCGAAAAATTCCAGAAAAATATTTTCTAGCTTGTATTGACGATACGGTCCTAACAAAACTAATTTCGCCAAATTCTGAGACCGTTTGAAAAATGGCCATTTTCCAGTCGATAAAATCAACTAAAACTGGTCAAACACGTTTTCCTTTGCCACGCTCACATATTGATTCGAAAAATTACGAAAATTGGAATCTAGCAATAACTTGACATCGCGGATCCAACAAAAGTGGTTTCGTCGAAATCCGAGGTCGTTTGCAAAATGGATATTTTTAAGGGCCTGAATTCCATAACGACTATTCAGAATTTTCAACTGGACGTATCTTTTGATTCCTACTATGAAATTTCAATTTTTCGGATTTGCTGGAAAGATACCATCAATTAGATTCAAATATTTCTGGTTTCACTAAAATCCGGTTTATTTTGCACCCGGTACATTCATTTGAAGTTTGAAATCGAATTATCGAACTACAGCGCCATTTTCAATTCCTTTTATAAATTAAAATAAATATTTATATTCTAACGACGATCTATATACTATATACATTCGAATTCTATTCAAAATAAATTTCTCGTCGTTATTATTTAAAATAATTCATTTTAAATAATCAAAATTTATTAAATTCGCCAAAATAAATTTTTTAAACTGGCCCAGATTTCCGGGTTATTACATCGAACCGAACCGTTACTAGAGGAAGACCATGAACCGAACCAATTCAAAGTAGAGGACCCGACCCGAACCGATGGCTAGAAGGGGAACCCGACCCGATCCAGTATTGACCAACAACCCGAGATGCAAAGGTAGTCCAAATGGAAGTTAGAGCTCAGGATCCAATGGGGAACCAACGAGTTCACTCCATGGTTGGGCTTTGCTGCGAGATGTGTGCTAAGGAGTTGTCGACGTTCATAACTTCGATTCACCACTGAAAATGGATGATGGGCTACTTATCAGTGCAGTAGAGTCATTACGACTCGAGGGGCAAGGTGATGGTAGCAAGACTACGTTATCAGTGCAGTAGAGTCATTACGACTCGAGGGGCAAAGTGATGCGTAGTAAGAATATGAGCCAGTGCAGTGGGGTCATTGTGACTCCATGGGGCAGAGTGGACATAGTAAAGGATTTGTGAGACTATGAGCCAGTGCAGTGGGGTCATTGCGACTCCATGGGGAAAAGTGGACATAGCAAAGGATTAGTGGCTACGTTATCAGTGTAGTGAAGCCATTTATGACTTCATGGGGCAAAGTGATCGTAGCAAGGTATGATGGGTGATCGAAGTGGTGAATATCGTATGCTTTATGCACTGAGTGAGAGATGTGAGGATGGTTGCTATGCTTGATTGTTTGCCATCACTATGACATGCACACCCCACCCCCGTTATCTTTACACCATTTGAAATGGCACCTTAGAGTGTTGTACAGTATGTAGTGCTAACTCTTTGGTTGCAGGTCCAGGTTCAGGTATGTTTTAGTCTACCTGTTATTGTTCTGTTTAGATGCTTATCGCTCATACCAGGCTTTATGTCTGACCCAGAGTTTTATGTCTCCTCTTATTACTCTAGGTGCTCACACGAGCAGACTAGAGACAAGTTAGCTGGTGATGCGCGAGTAGCTGATTCGGAGGCGAGCAGGAGGCTTCCACGTATGATATATAGATATTCTCTCTGTGTCGTTGGTGGTCGCTACTTGGGCATTAGTAGTGTACCTCCTTTATCTTGCTTTTGCTTTTGAGACAGTTTGAAAAGTTGTAATAATGTTTAACTTTGGATCATAAGCTATACTTGGATTTTCCGCTGCTATGTTAGTTGTTTCAGCTTATGCACTGTCTCACCTGTTTTATTTCAAGTATGTTATTATTTTATTTTGTTCTATGCACTGTGAGACATTCTACAGGTTCTTTGTTAGTTCATTTCCTTCTTCCCTTTCCTTCTGACGACCCTCCCGTGCTAACTGGACATGTGTACATCGCACTTTTGGAGTAAATGTCGGTTGGTGCGGGGCGGGCCGTCACATTCTCTAAATTCGCCTTTTTATTTTGTAAAAAAAAATATATAATTTTAGAAAATTGAATAAATAAATCTGACAACGAAATAATTTGTCTTGATTTGGCAAATTGATTACAACTCTGTACTTAACATGATATACAATTCTAATGTTAACATAATTTAACGATTCTTGATTTGCTAAACATGACCATTTCAAATAAATGATATTTTAACAAATTTGATATCGTAAATTGGATAAAAAAAATTAACCTAATCAAATTCACAAAACAAAACAATATTTTAATTAGATTAAAATTCTGTTTCAATCTAAATTACCAACGCGATGTTTTATATCGGATCCATACAGATCTAAGCAATAAAATGACAGATCTACACAATACAACGCAATACAATTCAATACAATCCATTAGAACAATCAGCACAATACACCACAACATAGATCACACAGATAATTATTTAACAAAATAAAATAATTAATTAAATAAATTAAATCATGAAAATTAGAGATTCTCACATCGATTTTACTTTGTTTAAAATTGTAGAAAGCTCCAAAATGCACCACCACCGAAGGCCTTAACCGCCGATCGACATAGCCTACGTCGAAGCTCCGAGATTCATCTCCTACCACCATGAGTCGTTCCCAATTCGAAGTCCCCTTCGCCATTGAAACTCGCCTCGAACACGTTGGCTTTGGGCCCGAATTCGAGCAACTCCTTTCACCAAACTTGATCTTGTCCGTATGATTATGAAGATCTCGATTAGCTCTTGTTTTTCGTTTATTAAATTTTGATTGTTCATGATTGAATTGAAAGAATTTTAAAAGAGAAAATCGGAGCTTTTCAGCCCTAGAATGATGGAGACGGCGGTTACTATTCTGATTAAGGTTTTGTAATATAAGGCTATATATATATTAATACTTTTTAATTATTTAATTCCCCTTTTAATTTCAATAGAATTGTTATCATACGCTTACGTTTGATATATTAAAGGAGAAAGATCAATTATACATTATGACATATGAAAAGGTAAAATGCAATTATGCTCCTTGGATATTGCAAATCAATTAATTTCCCTACATGCAACACTTAGACTCCGTTTGAATAAATATTGTGAACCACTAATAAATGTCATTTATATAGTTTCTATTATTGTTCTAACCAAGTTTTTTTTAAAACTTATATTGGAATGCAAATTCCAATATACAATATAACATTTAATTAATTAATGTCAACAATTGTATTTAGTTTAGTCTTATGAAAATTAACTTACCAATATTGAATACTAACTTTCAAACGAAATGAATTACTATATATACTTATTTCTAGCAGTAAATTACTTATAACCTAATGCATAGAAAGAAAATGAAGATGCATGTGTTATGTGAAAATAAATTGGAAATTATGAAACATAAAGAGAAGGCAACATTTTTATATATATATTTATTAGTAAGGAAGGGGAGAGAGAGAGAGACTTGTAAGTACATATATTAAAATGTAACATGCGTTTTGATAATTTGAGTTAAAAGGGGTGTAAAATGAAGAAGTGAAGAGAGCCAACAATGTTTAAAATATGAGGGAGATGAATGAATGCATGCATATTTATGTTAAATATATTTGTCTTTCCTGATCTTGAAAAGGCATGCACATGAATTTATGCCAAATCCATTGGCATTCACTTCTCCCTTAATTGTTTCTCAACATTATCATTTATTTCTTCCAAACACTTTTGAAATTCAAAATTAAAATTATTAATGAGGTGTGAGGTAGAAAAACTTTCCCTACACTGTGAACCTCAGTGTAGAACAACGATAAAATTTTCTTTCTTAATATATTACTTTTCAATTTTCAAATATATAATATTAACGTTTCAGTATTTAATGAACTTATTCAAAAATTCAAAAGAAAAACATAGGAGAGAGAAAACAGGAATGTAATTAATGCTTGATCTATTGTTTAATGCCAATTGTTAGAAATTTTATAACTTCGTTTGCATGTACATGTTAATATTTCATAAATGTACATTTTCTACCTATAACATTTTTATTACACAATGAATCTCTTTTAATGATTTATTTACATTAAACACATTTTCAAACAATGAATCTCTTTTACATTAAAAATGTATTTTTTTGTAAACATATCTAATGAAACTCTAATCTTTTTATACCTTAAAAACATAATGTTTAAGGTAAACATATTCCAATCAAAGTTTAATCTTTTTTTTTTGTTGTAAAACATTTCATGTTTCTACATGACATTAAAAAGTTAGACTTTTAACATTAAACAAAATATGTTCATTCATATAAAATAAATTTTTAATCGTGATTATTTAAAATAAATTATTTTAAATATCAAAAACTCATTAAAATAACTTATAATAAAAAAATTAAATTGGCCCTAAAATTCAGGGTTGTTACAGCTTCAGGGAAAGTGGCGGCTTCCTTGGTTGGTGTCGGGCTAGGATTGAACGGGTTTGGTGGGGCTGCGGTTTTAATTGAGGGAGAAGGAAGGAGGGAGGAGGAGAGGACTGGTCGGAGGGGGTCTGGAGGGGGAGTCGCCATCGCCGGAGGGGCGGAGGCGGGAGCATGACGTCAGCCATCTCGATTTGGAGAGGATTCAGTTTTTTTTTTTACCCAGTTTTCTGTTTTCACGATGAATGGAAGGGGGGTTGACCAAAGGGGGAAAAGAATATAAGGGGGTTTTATAAAATTTAATTATATTAAATTCTAAAAGCAACTTTTTCTTTTCAACTCGAAATCGAACCCACCGACTATCATCCCTAGCTAATTAACCCTATTCCGAACACAATGGGATATGTCACGTTAGCCAATTCGACCGTTTCGATCAGTATTCATCGAAATTAAATATAAATCAGTATATATTCAATTTGAATGCACATTTTAATTTACCGGGGCTAACTACTAACTCTAAAAATTTCAGAAAAATTATTTGTAGCTTCGTATCGATGGTACGATCCTAACAAAACTAATTTCGTCAAATTTGAAGACCGTTTGAAAAATGGTCAATTTCTAGTCGATCGAAATTGACAAAACACGTTTTACTTCGCCACGCTCACATATTGATTCGAAAAGTTATGAATTTTGGAGTCTAGCAATAATTCGACATCACGAATCTAACAAAAGTGGTTTCATCGAAAACAGAGTTCGTTTGCAAAATTTCCATTTTTAAGGGCCATAATTTCATAGCGACTATTCTGAATTTTCAACTGGGCGTAACTTTTTATCCCCGCTATGAAATTTCAATTTTTCGGATTCTTGGAAATATATTCTCAATTAGATCCTAATATTTTTGGTTTCACTAAAATCCGGTTTATTTTGAATCCTGTACATTCATTTGAATTTTGAAATCGAATTTTCGAACTACCGCGCCATTTTCAATTCCTTTTATAATTAAAATAAATTATTTATTTTCTAGCGTCGATTTATATAAATATATACATTCTAATTCTATTCAAAATAAATTTCTCGTCATCATTATTTAAAATAATTCATTTTAAATCTTCAAAATTCACTAAAATTGCCAAAATAAAATTTCTAAATTAGCACAGAATTTCCGGGTTGTTACAATCTCCCCCACTTAAAACTTTTCGTCCCCGAAAAGGAACGAAGCCGAAAGTTGTTATACAAATCAACTCAACTTTCACTATTTTCATTATGGCTTAAGTTCTTCAACTTTTCAGTTTCTAAGAACTTTTCCATTTTTTCAAAAATTTGGCTAACACCCTAAATTTTCGAAAAATTTCGCCATAACCTCCCCTACACCTGGAGCTTCGGGATATTTCAAATAGTATCTCATGGCCCTCACCAATCCAAAACGAAAAAGAAACAACCAAGCAGCTAGCCAATTGGCTCATAAAATCATCAAAAAACCCAAGAAATACAATAAACATGTACCTATTTGTCAGGCAAACAATTTTTATTCCTCTTGTCTAGCCTCCTTGTTATGACCTGTTCAATGTAAGTACATGTATATGCATGCAAATGCGACTAATTTCCAATACAATTCAGTATTTGGTTCAATTTGGCTAAAGGTTCAACATTCAATTAATCAAACAATAATCAAACAACACAACCAGCAATCAATTAGTTGATTAACGTTTCAAATTCATAATTTTGATACATAGTAAAAAAAAATCACATTTTTGGTGCCAAATCACAACAATAGACCCTATCTAATTTTGGTTCTCACACCAGTCAATTGGAAATATATAGATATCACACCTTCGAAACTCGAACACTAATTCTGATGATATAGCTACAATCATCAGAATCATCTCCGGGCGACTAGAGTGTGACTCTATATCTATCCAGTATATTAAAACTTCGAATACACGTGGATCAGACGTATATGCAAAATCTATATATACTTGATTGTCCAAATCAATACAAATAAATAATCAAATATGAATAGTTGATTTAAATTTTCAAAACAAAAATTGTTTTCATTTTTAAAATATACTCTTCACACTCGTTCTAGGATAACTGATCCCATCTCTAACGAGTCATTCCCATTGGATATTACTAATCCAATCTCTAGTGAATTAATTCATATGGTTCTAATGTGTCTTGTTCTCGAGCTTTGTAAACCAAAGCTCTGATACCAAAATGTAACAAAAAGGATTTTCGCTCGATCCGAATCGATCGCTAAACCGACCAAGACCGTTCGAAACTCCTGATTGTTTTGAGCACACGACAAACCAGAACACAAACAGAAGAATAATTCATTGTTAATTACAACAATTCCATCAGAATACAAGAATATACAGAGTATGAATGAATAAAATACATTCGATAAATATCAGAGATTACAATACATTACTGCAGCAGAAAAATAATACAATACACAACTGAAGGAAATATACAGATACAGAGCTTTTCGGATATCATTCCAGCTGTAAATCAGGATCCTGTGAATATAAATCGGCAAAACCAAAACTACTAGCTATCCGTGTCAAAATAGGGGCAGCCAGAGTTTTGGTTAAAACAATAAACTCCAGGTCAGTCATGTGACTGGTGTGAGAACTAAAACAGTTATTAATCTTTATTTTAAAGTTAGGTAAATCAAGGGACTACGCCGTATAACATGGAACGGGTTTCCTCCCAAGAATACTAGTGCATAAAACAATAGCGCAATGCTAAATAAAGAACAATGAAGCTATTATAAGACCCAGGTCCCATCACATAATGCAACACAAGCCGGAGGATAGGGTTTTTACCTTATAATAGCCATGAATGCTTGATACACTAAATTTCATCTTTTATTATTACTATAAGTGTATAGTGTCAAAACAATTTCAATCATAAGTATCAATCATAGACGGCATAAGTGCCACATCCCACTATGTCGCCATACTAGGCTCTACAATCAAAAACGCAAAGTCACGTATTGGAAGTTGGATTTCCATCAGTGAACCAAGGCAAGGGATCGTCCTTACTGAATTCGAGATGCTCTAGCCTGGGTCTCAGGCAAGCACTCAGTCAAGCCTTTGGATCGTCAGGGCCGGTCCACCGATGTGGATTAAAATGCCTGAACACTGCATTTCCCACCCTATGGGGTGTCAATGAGTCCAATGACTCCATCGGCTCCACACAGTCACCGATATATCTGAGGCGCCTCGCAACAGCAACAACTACATAAGTCAAACTCGTCAGGGCGTGTAAAACCACTGACGCCACTTCTAGCTAGAAGGAAACGCATGCCCTCCCTGAAGTCCTCTCCCATTTCTGGTTCACAACCGGGGTGTGAGGCTCGCGAATCAACATTACACAAAGCTATGCCACACAGGCGGTGCTTTGATCATCAACCACAAGAAATTGCTTTTCAAAAGAAGCCTTGATCAATCACCACTTGGGCATGCCACACAGGTAATTCACTCCATGCGATTGATATCCATCAATATATAACCCCTGAGCTCGTACATCTTAGAGAAGGGCGTTAAGCAAGAAAATAAATTCTCGGCCGCCAAACAGATATATATTTAATAGAAATCAATCACACAGAATAAAATCCAATGTCAGACACACAGTCCATTTACAAGTTCGTTCTAGGTCTGAACGAAACTGGAGGCACCTTGTACCTCGTATATCCATCGATCTCCAAGTACGTCTGGACGATCACCAACTGATTCCCTCTTCTTGGGTGTACAGCCCAATCAAGATCATCAGTAATCACCCAAACGATGTGAAGACCTCCGGTCTTTGACCACCATCTTCATCCTCGACACCATGTCGAATCAGTTATTCAGAATGGGATAAACCCGGTCTTTCTGAATAACTCGCGTATATAATAAACAAGTGTTACACAAATACAACATACGCCTCAGTCCAATTCAGAATATTCTTTTATTCACATATTCTTATACTTTGGGAAAGGTTCCCATTAATTTTATCAAAGATAAATTCTTTAAATTTATTCTTTAATCTTCCTTTGAATATCAATTCAAATTAGTCGGGATTAGCGAACCACACCGAAGTAATCATTTATTTTATTTCCCATTCCCAACCTGTTCATCCCATGAAGTAAAACAGGTCATACTTTACATCTAACACCATGGTGTTATCAGTAAATTCAATTACCATTTCACATTCAAATCTAATTAAAGATTTAACTATCGCCTAGAGCAAAACTGGTAATACCCCATTCTCGATCACTTCAATCTAATTCAAGATTCATTAAAACTCCACCTAGTTTTAATCTTCCCAAAAACCAATATCCGGTCTTTAACTGGGTTAAAGAACCAATGTCATTTAAAACACGGTTCACGATAAACCCAAAATCACATTCCATTAATTATTGGGTTAAAGAACAAGTGTTATTTAAAACACCGTTCATGATAAACCCAAAAATCAATTCAAATTCAATTCCAATTAAATACCATTTAATTGGTGCACTTCATTAAATCTAAATAAAAAAAATTTAAACTTTTTCACAACTGGATTTAAGAACAATGTTAATGAAGACACCATTCACGACAAACCCAAATCCCATTTGATATTAAATACAAGGCTCTGAATAGAAAATATATCGGTTTATATTCAATATCAAATTCTACGACCAACAAATATCGTATTGGAAATAACGATATAAATATATCTTTCAAATTTCCATAATAATATCTGTATCATCACTAAATCCAACATCGAAATACTCCAAAGACAATTTTGATTCAAATCCATTCCAATTCAATTACTGGAAATTCTGGTTACTTTTAAAACCCTTTCAAATCCACTTTATTTATTTTAAAAATAAATGGATTCTAATTCTAGTTCAAAACTAGTTCCTTACGATAAAAATCTATTTTTATCTTTTCAAATGTGGAGTTTTTCATCCCAATTTTTCCCAATCATTTCTTACGATTTTACACAAATTATTACTATTTTTTAAAAATTTTATCAAGGCCCGTACAGTCGATTTCCATCAACGGCCATCGAACTGCACTCAGCGACCTTTTCCAAATTTGATTTGGACATAATTCCAAATCCAACCGTTAGATTTCTAATTTCTAATATTCGTTAGAAAGCTCTTTTCGATACGAACCCAATGGTTCTGGTTTTAGGAGAATCCGACGGTCGGATCTCCGATAATATCCATTCGAAGTCAATGGTCGAAATTCGCAAACTGCCGCGGCGCGGCGCGTCCTATTCAGGCCATTCTATTTATATATTATATATATTTCATCGATTTCCTTTCAAAACATATTTTATAAATCGTTTTAAATTCGTTTTCAAAACGATTTCAACTGCATATTCAATTTCGAATCAAAATTGAATATTCCACATCATCGATATACAAATGATAATATTTTCAAAACGTTATATTTTGAAATCACTTCCTTTTCTATATTCATTATAAAAATGAATAAAATCGATACAAATATCGTTCATGTCAAAATGGCGTCAATCTAATCAACACGGCTTCATTTATTTCAATAACTTCGTTATTCTATTCAACAAATGGATATTTATTCTATTCAACACATGAATCTGTATTTCTTTCAACACATGAATATTCTCAACACATGAGTATCGTCAACACATGACTATTTTTGTTATTTAATATATTTTATAAAATTATGATAAAGATGTAAATTCTATTGTTTAAAATATTTTACTCAACACATGAATATTTTCAAAGCATGAATATATTTTATTCAACACATGAATATTCTTTATTCTATTCAACACATGAATATATATTTTATAATATTCTTTATTTTCCAAATTGGAATGAGGCCCAATCAATTACCATATAATGTTAATTATATGGATTCTCTACAACACATGTATATAATAGCAACGATAAATAATCAACCATCATCCAGAGTGCACCGCACAACAGCATAAGCATTAAATATAAATAATTAACGCTTACGCAGTCTGTCGACCCATCGATTAACATACAACTAAACAATTGGGATTAGCGTACGTCAAATATCATCCCAATACTCGTGTGGGGTTTCAAATCAACAAACACAGATTTTTATTTGTGCAGTTGGGCGATGAGTAAAATTCATCGTCCCAATCAATATCAGTCAAATCGGTGTACATAAACAAATCGTTCAATTTGTAAATGAATATTTATTTTACTTCAACACATGAATATATATTTTATTTCAACACATGAATATATATTTTTATTTCAACACATGAATATATATTTTATTTCATCACCTGAATATATATTTTATTTCAACATCACAATCAATTTTTGCAACATAACACAATCAAACAAGTCGTCCATGGTCGGTGGACGATGGGTGTCGAGTGCTACTAAGCACCATTTGCATCCTAGTATGTAATTTTAACTAGAAAATAAAATTTAAAGTGAGAAGTTCTCACCTTGGGGTTCCATTCCGTTAGTCTTTAATTCTGAATGGTTCAGATTCGCTCGACATTCCAACTCAACCATTTCACGCTGTTCACAGTAAAAATCACATTTTTATTCTTGTGATGTTCCTACAAAAATCCCACTTTTATTCTTCTCCATATATAAAAATCATATTTTTATTCTCTACATTATATAAAAATTGTATTTTTTTATTCTTTACATCATACAAAAATTATATTTTTAATACTTCTATAATATAAAAATCATATTTTTAATGTTCATATCTAATAAAAATCATATTTTATTATCATACTTATATATAAAAAAAATTGTATCTTTATGATGCTCCTCACACAATAAAAAATCTCATTTTTATCTTACTAAAAATAATATGATTTATACGATAAAAATCTAAGCTTTAATGTCATAAAAATAAAATCTTTAGTATCATAAAAATCAAAGCTCTAAATTCATAAAGATCAATGCTTTAGTATCATAAAAATCATTGCTTTTAAAATCAAGAAAATCAGTATTTTATAAACTAAAATATCCTATTTTCAATAAACTAAAAATCAACATCGATGGGGAAATCAAAATCTCACGGCGCAACGGGGTTGAAGGGTTGCTCGCGGTGGTGTATTGGGCGGAGGAGGCTTCAGGGGAAGTGGCGGCTTCCTTGGTTGGTGGCGGGCTAGGGTTGAACAGGTTTTGTGGGGCTGCAGTATTAATTGAGAGAGAAGGTAGGAGGGAGGAGAAGAGGACTGGTTGGAAGGTGGTCTAGAGGGGGAGGCGCCATCGCCGGAGGGGCGGAGGCGGGAGCGCGAAGTCGGCCATCTCGATTTAGAGAGGATTCGGTTTTTTTTTTCTTTTACTCAGTTTTATGTTTTCATGATGAATGGAAGGGGGTTGACCAAACGGGGAAAAGAATATAAGGGGGTTTTATAAAATTTAATTATATTAAATTCTAAAAGCAACTTTTTCTTTTCAACTCGAAATAGAACCCACCGACTGTCGTCCCTAGCTAATTACCCCCATTCCGAACACAATGGGATTTGTCACATTAGCTAATTCGACCGTTTCGATCAGTTTTCATCAAAATTAAATATAAATTAGTATATATTCAATTTGAACGCACATTTTAATTTACCAGGGCCATATACAGACACCAAAAATTCCAGAAAAATTATTTGTAGCTTTGTATTGACAATACGATCCTAACAAAACTAATTTCGTCAAATTTGAAGACCGTTTGAAAATGGTCAATTTCCAGTCGATTGAAATTGACAAAACACGTTTTTCTTCGCCACACTCACATATTGATTGGAAAATTTTGAATTTTGGAATCTAGCAATAATTCGACATCATGGATCCAACAAAAGTGGTTTCGTCGAAAACCGAGGTCGTTTGCGAAATTTCCATTTTAAGGGCCAGAATTCCATAGCGAGTATTCTGAATTTTCAACCGGGCATAACTTTTATCCCTGTTATGAAATTTCAATTTTTCGGATTCATTGGAAAGATATTCTCAATTAGATACTAATATTTTTGGTTTCGCTAAAATCCGGTTTATTTTGAATCCTGTACATTCATTTGAATTTTGAAATTGAATTTTCGAACTACCGCGCCATTTTCAATTCCTTTTATAATTAAAATAAATTATTTATTTTCTAACGTCGATCTATATAAATATATACGTTCTAATTCTATTCAAAATAAATTTCTCGTCATCATTATTTAAAATAATTCATTCTAAATCTTCAAAATTCACTAAAATTGCCAAAATAAAAATTTTAAATTGGCACAGAATTTCTGGGTTGTTACAGGGCCTTTTGGAATAAAAAAATAAAATAGTATTAATATACCTTAATATACTAAATGCTAATTCATTTCAAAGCCGCTGCCTCCATCTTTGATGAATGGCCAGAAACACTCTCTTCTTCTTTCACTAATTTCTTCCAATCTGCTCTATAAAACTTCCTGCACGTTTAGAGTTTGTTGTAGAGATTGATTCACTCTTCAATTCCATATGGGCTTTATCAGAAACCATTGTGTATTCGCGATAGACTAGCACCTCGAACCCGCGTCATTTGAACCACCGCCATCCACCCTAGCTGTGTAACGGCACGGATTTTGCCCGGACCTAATCGATCGCAAAATCGACTAAGACCGTTCAAAACCCGAATACGTTAATTCTGGGAATATAATAACATCAGAACAACAACAAAAAACTTTTATAAACATCATAATAATGTTACATCATAGTACAGAATATCAGAGTACATTGAATAAAATACAGCGGAAGATTTAAATTATAACAAATACAATACAGTGCAATGAAAATAAAATAACTAAGGAAGCGGAAGAGAACTATGCTCTGGACACAGCTTTAGGCTTCGATCCAGAATCCTTCTCAAGAGATAAATATCTGCAAAAACTACTCGACTGCTCGTGTGGAAAAGAGGGCACCCGAGTTTGCAAAGTGAAACAAACTACGAGTCAATCAGGGGACTGCTATGAGAATTCTTAACTAATTTAACTAATAGTAATAAGGCAAATCCAAAGTCCACGCCGCTGACGCAGAACGGATTTATTCCAATGGATTGCCGTGCATAAATTAAGGTGACTGAACATATAAATAAATAAAGAAATCGTAAAACAACGCAATGCTTTTGGAAAAATGGAATCACCATAAGACTCAAGTCCCATCACACAATGCAACGCAAACCAGAGGATAGAGTTTTACCTTATGAGCTTGGTACGATAAAAACGAATTTGATATTATTATTAATGTATATAAAAACATTTCAAAATAAATGTATCAATCCTAGGAAGCATAGCTACCATATACTATGCCTGCATACTAGTAATACAATCAAGTCCGTAGGGTCGTATTGGGAATTTGGGTTTCCATCATGAGTCAAGGCAAGGAACGATCTCCTTACCGATTCGAGACACTCTAGCCAATGTCTCAGGATCCACCGCAGTGAACCCTTGGAAAGCTGCAGGGTCGGTCCACACATACGATTTTGCGAATTGGCAATTCCTGAAAACACGTTTCCCGGTCCTATAGGACCTAATATCCGAGGCGCCTCATTCCATCATCCACATAAGTAAAATGTCGGGCCGTGTAAAACCCAAACACCACTTCTAGCTAGAAAGAAACGTGTTGCTCACCCTGCGTTCCCTGGCTCCATTTTAGACTCAACCGGGTTGTAAGGCTCGTGAAGCTACGTAATACACAAAGCTATGCTTATTCAAGCTGTGCTTTGATTGTCACCACATGGCTCTGCTTTTCAACAATAAACCTTGATCATTGCATCTTGGTATGCCACACTATCACTCCATATCACACTATCAATCCTTTGTCAAAATATACAAAAGGGTGTTAAGCAAGAGAATAAATTCTCCACCACCAATCGTTCATACATTCGGCAGAAAATCAATAAATACAATATAAAGGAGTACAATGCCGGACACACATTCCATTTATAAGCCCGTTCTGGGTCTGAACGAAATTGGAGATACTCTTGTCCCGTATGTCCAGTACGGAAAGGAGGTACCCGCATATCCGTGCAATCAACATGTTCGTTTGGACAATTACCATGAACCTTGAATTGGGAGCAAGTCAATTCAGGGCCTCGATCGTTGTCCATTCGATGGGAAGATTGACGGTCTTCAATCGCTGTCTTCAAACTTCGATTTTTAAACGTCGTTTCATTATTTGGAATGAGTTTAAACTCGGACTTTCCAAATAATCCTCGCATATATAATTTGAAAAACCATTTTTACATCGTTATATTATTTTATAACGATTAATTCCTATTTTTAATTATTTGAAATAATTAAATTTTTATTTAACGACGCTTTTGGTCAATGGGCGACACTAGCGCTGTTTTCATCCAATTTTGATTTACACATTTCTCAAAATCTAACTGTTGGATTTTTACAAAGTTTATATCTTTGGAAAGATCTTCCCAAAACGGTCCTAACATTTTCAGTTTTGGGAAAATCCGACGGTCGGATCTTTTGGTATAGTCGTTCAAAGGTACAATTCCAAAACGCGAACTACCGCGCTTGACTCGTTTAATTTTAATTATATATATATATATATAAATGTATAAACATAAAAGTTTAACCATAATAATGACATCCAATTCAACAACAAGCTAAACAATTACCGATACCCATTCATTTTTAATTTATTTAAAAATGAAGACAATATTTCAACATTTAAATACATTCTTTTATTCCTTTATTTACATTAAAAATGTAAATTATAATTCAATGTCCAATTTCCTTCCTTTATCCTTTTATTCCTTTATTCTTTTATTTACATTAAAAATGTAAATTATAATTCAATGTTGAATTCCATTCTTTTATTCTTTTATTTACATTAAAAATGTAAATTATAATTTCAATGTTGAATTCTATTCTTTTATTTACATTAAAAATGTTAATTATAATTTCAATGTTGAATTCTATTCTTTTATTCTTTTATTTACATTAAAATGTAAATTTCAATTTAATGTTGAATTTCATTCTTTTATTTACATTAAAATGTAAATTCCATTTCAATGTTGAATTCCATTCTTTTATTTACATTAAAATGAAAATTCCATTTCAATGTTGAATTCCATTCTTTTATTCTTTTATTTACATTAAAATGTAAATTCCATTTCAATGTTTAATTCTATTCTTTTATTTACAATGTAAAATCTCCTTTTTAATTATAATGTAAATTGTAACTAACATTATAATGTAGAATTTCTATCTTTTAATTACAATGTAAAATCTCCTTTTTAATTACAATGTAAAATTCTTCTCTTTTTAATTACATTAAAAATGTAATTAATATTACATGTCAAATTTTGTCCTTTAATTTACAATGTAAAATCCTACTTTTTAATTACATAAAAAATGCAATTAACATAACGGTGAAAAATTCTATCTTTTTAAATTACATTAAAAATGTAATTTTGATTACATGGAAAAATCATATCTTTTTAATTACATAAAAATATAATTAACATTACGGTGAAAAATTCCATCTTTCTAAATGTTACGACCAAGCATTTCGCTCGATCCGAATCAGTCGCTAAACCGACCCAGACCGTTCGAAACGCCTGATTGTTTTGAGAACACGACAAATTAGAACGCAGAAAGAAGAACATTTCATTGTATATTACAATAGTTCCATCAGAATACAAGAATATACAGAGTATGAATAAATATTACACAGAAAATATCAGAGATTTAAACTACATTTAAATACATCGCAGCGGAAATAATACAAAACACAACTAGAAGAGATATACGGATACAGAGCTTTCCGGATATCATTTCAGCTGTAAACTAGGTTCCTGTGAATATAAATCTGCAAAACCAAAACTACTAGCTGCCCGCGTCAAAATAAGGGCACCCAGAGTTTAGGTTCAAACAATAAACTCTAGGTCAGTCATGTGACTGGTGTGAGAACTAAAACAGTTATTAATATTTATTTCAAAGTTAGGTAAATCAAGGGACCACGCCGTATGACACGGAACAGGTTTCCTCCCAAGAACACCAGTGCATAAAACAACAGCGCAATGCTAAGTAAAGAACAATGAAGCTATTATAAGTTATTAATATTTATTTTAAAGTTAGGTAAATCAAGGGACCACGCCGTATGACACAGAACGGGTTTCCTCCCAAGAACACCAGTGCATAAAACAACAGCGCAATGCTAAATAAAGAACAATGAAGCTATTATAAGACCTAGGACCCATTACACAATGCAACGCAAGCCGGAGGATAGGGTTTTACCTTATAATAGCCAAAGTATGCTTGATACGCTAAATTTCATGTTTTATTATTACTATAAGTGTATAGTGTTAAAACAATTTCAATCATAAATATCAATCATTGACGGCATGGGTACCATATATCATGTCGCCATACTAGGCACTACAATTAAAACCGCAAATGTCACGTATTTGGAAGTTGGATTTCCATCTGTGAACCGAGGCAAAAGATAATCCTCTACCGATTCAAGACGCTCTAGCCCGTGTCTCAGGCAAGTACTCAGTCAAGCCTTTAGATCGTCAGGGCCGGTCCACCGATGTGGATTAAAATGCCTAAACACTGCGTTTCCCCGCCCTTTGGGGCGTAAATGAGCCAACGAATGACTCCACGGGACCCGGATCGTCCGATGTAATCGATGCGCCTCACAATTGCAACAACGACATAAGTCAAACTCATCAGGGCGTGTAAAACCACTAACGCCACTTCTAACTAGAAGGAAACGCTTGCCCTCCCTGAGGTCCTCTCCCGTTTCTGGTTCACAACCGGGGTGTGAGGCTCATGAATCAATGTTACACAAAGCAGGGCCACACAGGCTGTGCTTTGATCACCTACCACAAGACTCTGCTTTTCAACAGAAGCCTTGATCATTTGCCACTTAGGCATGCCACACAGGCAATTCACTCCATGCATTTTGTAACACCCCAAATTTCAGTTAATGCTAAAATTCACTAATTGCAGAATAAATAATCTCAGTTGTGAGAATTGGGGGAAACGGGCTGCGTCATAGCGTTCGTCTCGGAAAAATACGCGAAATAGAGTCCGAAATTTTGTAAATCGGAGTCCATATGGCCCAGTTATGGCCCAATGAAGTTTGCAGAAAATTCAAAGTTCAAAACAGATTTAAAATTCAGGTTCAAATTTCGAAATTGGGGCCATTGGGCGCAGGCGGGAAAAATTCCCGCCTAGCTACCCAAGTCGACAGCCCTGTCGACTGGGCAGTCGACTTGGCTAGGACCAAGTCGACAGCCCTGTCGACTTGGGTGTCGACAGGGGGTGCTCGGCCAGTGTAACCTGGTGCACCATTTTAGGGTTTGGCTGTGTTTTGGGCTGTTCTCTAGAAGCTTCCGAGACCTGATGGTCCTAATCTAATTTAGGGTTAATCTAATGGCCTAAAACACTTGCCTAATCTATAAATACACCCTAACACTACCCTAATTCATACTAAAAATAGATCCAAGGGCCTCATGCCATCAAATCAAAACTAGAAGGAGCCTCCACCAAATTTGAGAGGAAGTTGGCATCTCAAATCAACTCTAACCAAGTTCTAATCCACTCTAGCAACTTAATCTTCCTCATTGGAGTGCTAATTAGTTATTTGTGAGTTCCTATGCCTTTAGCAAGCAATTGCTAAACTAATTAAGATAGGATATTAGGAGGCTGTGGATGTAAATGAGGATCTATGCATGTTGTGGTTGTCATATGTTATAAGTTCATATGCAAGTTTGTTTCTTTTTATGATATGACATGTTATGCAAGCTCATATGCAAGTTTATATGCAAGTTCATATGCAAGTTTGTCTCTTTTTATGATATGCATAACATATGCAAGGTTGCCTCTATATATGACATGATATGCAAGTTCATATGCAAGTTTATATGCAAGTTTATATGCAAGTTCATATGCAAGTTTGTCTCTTTTTATGATATGCATAACATATGCAAGGTTGCCTCTATGTATGACATGTTATGCAAGCTCATATGCAAGTTTATATGCAAGTTCATATGCAAGTTTATATGCAAGTTTATATGCAAGTTCATATGCAAGTTTATATGCAAGTTCATATGCAAGTTTATATGCAAGTTCATATGCAAGTTTGGGTTAATGACTTATGCTAGTTGGGTTTAATGTTATGATGCGAGTTGACACCTTTTAAACCCATGTAAACGCCAACGTTGTGCTAAGATTGAACCCATTACATTTATAATGAAACTCCCCATTTATATGACATGTCATGAGAACGAATTACGTGGGAAACGATGGGGTTAATATGCATGTTAATAGAAATGTGTAAAGTTGGTATGCTTAAGCATAACATAAAATGAATGGACATAATTGGGAATTTACCTATTAAGTTAGGTCTACCCATATTATGGAGTTGGGAATTTACCTATTAAGTTAGGTCTACCCATACTATGGAATTGGGAATTTACCTATTGAGTTAGGTCTACCCATATTCTTAAAAATGTGTAATTAATTAGGGATAATTAATACAAATTATGGGGGTGATTAATTAGGTGTAATTAATCAACTAAGACACGAGGTTGGACCCTTTTGTAGCGGAAGTCTGCCCGGAACCGACCGGCAATCCAGCAGCTACAAATGATTGGCCCAATGTGAGAGGTCTTAGTCATAAATTAAATACGTGATTAAAGTAAAGACACGAGGTTAGACCCTTTTTATGACGGAAGTCTGCCCGGACCCAACCGGCATATCCAGCAGTCATAAAAGATGGTCTAATGTGAGAGGTCTTTATGAGGTCATGATCTTAATTAATTAATTAAGAAACACTTAACCATACTAGCATGTAGAGGGACATGAGGGGTAAATGGGTGCCTTGGGTGGCATGTGGAAATCTAGTGGTTGCCTTGGGTGGCAATAGAAAATACGATTAGAATACTTAACCAAAGTGGAACATGTAATTAAAACATGATTAAAGGGTTAAGTGGTATACACTAGAAATGACAAGCTTAGGTGGGTAGCTTGTGGGGGCCCATTTCAACCAATATGCCAAACGTATCTTTGTGGGCTCGACCCAAGTCGTGGACGGGACACGCATATTGGGCTTGACTATAAGAGGCCAAAACAGGGTAGCGGTGGCAACGCGAGTCCAACGGGTTTCATATGCGTGGTGGACCCGGGCTGGTAGGTAAGACGTTGTTGCATCGTGTAGATATAAGCCGTGCACCATTTGTTGTATCGGGTTGCCACTATGGGGAGTGATACACCCCATTGTGGGGCCAGCACGGGTA
Organism: Allium sativum; assembly: GCA_030737875.1. Classification (NCBI taxonomy): domain Eukaryota; kingdom Viridiplantae; phylum Streptophyta; class Magnoliopsida; order Asparagales; family Amaryllidaceae; genus Allium; species Allium sativum. Next base: position 602,077,582 of record CM060916.1, on the reverse strand, counting down.
TCTATGGTAGGGAGCCGATCGCTTGGGAGTAGTGGGTACACCTAGTGGAGATAGGGGCAGGCGGCACCTATGTAGTCAGCTAGGGGTACACGAAACTACTGGGTAAATTTACTAAGTCCTTGGGAGGGATCAACCTTTAAGTAGGAATGACTGGTGTGGTGCAGTGTAGTAATTATCCTTGGGTGGGTAAATGCGTCTTTATCGTTATCTTAGTTCATTCTAAGTCTGATTTGCTACTGAGTGTAGTCATTTATCCCCAGTCACACCGTACCAAGTTATATCATACCCTAATTACTTTAATGATTGCATTGTTAAAGTTATAGGACTCGCTCAGACTTATGTCTGACCCCGTTGTTTTTATCTTTTTCCCAACCCTCAGGTTCTCAGAGTGGGCCCAGCACGAGTGGGCTTTGATTAGGCTGCTTTTATTACTCTCTTGGAGCTTGGACCCTAGATGTAGAGCTCAGCTTACCCTTTTCTTTTATGGCTATCAGTTCATGTATTGGGATTATGTATTTTTATTTATCAGGATGGATATTTTGTACTTGACTCTTATTATGGTTTTGTGATGTAACCAAACATGTTTTACTTTCCACTGCAATGAAATGATGTTTCAAATTTTCAAGTATTACTTATATCAGTCTTGCTGTATTTTCTCTGTTCTATATTCACTTAAAATACTCTACCGATGTTATGGCATTCCCTTAGCGAGTGACCATAGCGGGAGTGGGGTGTTACACGTGGTATCAGAGCCAGGTTACCGGAACAGATAAAATCTTTAGAAAAAACTATTTTTCTAAGATTTTTTTTAAAAACATGTCTTTTAAGAGAAAAGTTTTTGAAAGAAAAGCATAATCCCCGATAGCCATATCTTTATCTTTTGAATTCTCCGTTTGAATCTTTCCTTTTTCGTCTCAGCATGGCTGAAGATCTTTATCTTCCAGACGGTGTAGCGGTACCAGTATGGTATAGGAGGTTGTTAGAGGCTAGGGCCGCCGCTGTAGGTCCAGCAAATGTTCCTCCTCCACCCGTTGCACCCGTTCCTCCTCGCACGGATACTTTTGCTAAGACTTGCAAGGAATTTAAAGCTATGGGAGGGAAACCTTTTCAAGGATCTGAAACTATTGTGGAGGCTAGAGATTGGCTTAAGGAGGTGGAAGAGTTGATAGATATCTTTGAGATGGAAGAAGGAAAGAAAGTCAAGTTAGCTGCTTGGTTAATGAAGGGAGAGGCCTCATTGGGAGGTCACTAATGGAGAACGCCCCGTTGACTCTTGGGCGGATTTTAGACAAAGATTTGTGGCAAAGTTTCTCTCAAAGGCGGAAGAAAACTTGTATATGGAAAGATTCTTGACTCTAAAGCAAGGAAATCTCTCAGTGAAGGAATATGTCAACAAGTTTAATCAATTGGCAAGGTTTGGCCTAGACATGGTGAATACACCGGAGAAGAAGGCTTTGAGGTTCGTGAAAAGCTTGAATGAACCGATGCATGGATTGGCTATGACTCATATCCCTATGGGGGCCACCTTTGAGAAGCTAGTTGACATGGCACTCATGCATGAAGAAGAGAAGGGTCCCAATGCTAATAAGGCACCCGAGAAGAAGGGAGATCAAAAGAAACCTCAACAACAACAGCAAAACAAAGGTGGGAAAGGCAACGGTGGCAAGGGGAAGAAGAAGTGCTTCAATTGCGGGATACCAGGCCACATAAGCAAAGATTGTCGAAAGAAGAAGAAGACTGGCTGCTATCACTGTGGCGAAGCAGGGCATCTAGAGAAGAATTGCCCTAAGAAGGGGCAAAGGACGGTATCTACCTCAGGAGGACAGGTGCAAGCTCTTATGGCACCGGGTCAGGCTAGGGGGCAAGTACAGGCTCTCGCGGTTCCACCGATTCAGGAAAGAGGTAGAACTATTTCCGTTGAAAGTCTAGTTTTTCTATTTGATCATCCTGTCCGTACATTGTTCGATTCTGGCGCGTCGCATTCGTTTATCTCATCATCATTAGTTGAGTCACTGCACTTAGACACCAGTCTAGTAGATGATCCCCTGGTTGTTTCAAACCCAATTGGGGGCTCCACTTATTTGTCCATGATATGTTTGGGTTTGAAGATTTCTATACTTAGCATTGAGTTTAGATGTGATGCTTTTGTTCTGGGCTTCACGGGCTATGGGTTGATTTTGGGCATGGACTGGTTATCCAGGAATGGTGCCGTTCTTGATTGCGAAAGGAGAGTTGTTAGGCTCATGACCCGCTTGGGTAACACTCTCGAGATCTCTTGTAATCCCATGGATTCTGTTATGCTAAGTTATCTTGAATCGCTTGACGCTTCGGTCGAGAGTTTGCAATCTGTTAGAGTGGTCCGGGAATACTCGAATGTGTTTGAGGAGGTGAAGGGCTTACCTCCGAAGCGGGAGATTGACTTCCGAATATATCTGGTGGATAATGCTAAACCTGTACCTTTACCAGTGCGCCACATGGCTCCTCGTGAGAGGAGGGAACTCCATAAGCAAGTAGGGGAGTTGCTTGAGAAGGGGTTCATAAGACGAAGTATATCGGAGTGGGGTGCTCCAGTAGTTTTTGCTACGAAGGCGGATGGGTCCCTCAGACTTTGTGTAGACTATAGAGAACTCAACAAGCTCACAAAGAAGAATAGGCACCCATTGCCGAGGATTGATGATCTTTTCGATCAGTTGGTTGGCGCTTCAGTATTTTCTCAGTTGGACTTAGCCACGGGGTTTCATCAGTTGAGGGTGGCTGAGGATAGCATAGACAATACTGCCTTTAGGACTCCGGATGGTTTCTATGAGTGGCTGGTGATGCCATTTGGGTTGACGAACGCCCCTGCATACTTTGTTGATTTGATGAGTAGGGTGTTCAGGGAGTTCCTTAATAAGTTCGTGGTGGTCTTTGTGGATGATATCTTAGTATTTTCTAAGAGTGAAGAAGAGCATGCCCTACATCTTGGGGAGGTGTTGGAGACTCTTCGAGCACATAGCCTTAAGGCTAAATTCTCTAAATGTCACTTCTGGAGGAAGGAAGTGCGGTTCTTAGGGCACGTGGTCTCCAAGGAAGGGATTGCCGTGGATCCCACGAAGGTAGTGTCCATCCAAGATTGGAAGGTTCCTAGAAATGCTACCGAAGTAAGAAGTTTCTTGGGGTTGGCGGGTTACTATAGGAAGTTTATCAAAGACTTCGCGAAGATATCAGCCCCATAAACCCGCTTAACGAAGAAGAATCTTGTTTTCACATGGGACGTAGATTGTGATGATGCGTTCCGACGGTTAAAGAGAGCTTTAACCACTACTCCAGTTTTAGTGTTGCCAGATGGGAGTAAGCCATTTGTTGTCTATACCGATGCTTGTGGGACAGGACTGGGCGCAGTCTTAATGCAAGAGGGAAGGGTAATAGCCTATGGTGGAAGGCAGTTGAGGGCACATGAGAAAAATTACCCTACCCATGATTTAGAATTGGCCGCTATTGTTTTTGCACTTAAGATTTGGCGCCATTATCTTCTTGGTGAGTGATTCGAATTGTTCACTGACCACAAATCATTGAAGTACTTGTTTTCTCAGAAGGATTTGAATTTGAGACAGCAAAGGTGGATGGAGTTCTTAGCATCTTATGATTTCGAGATAGCGTATACTCCTGGCAAGGGTAACGTGGTGGCGGACGCCTTGAGCAGAAAAAGGTTGTCCTTGAGTCCATTGTTCGTGGAACAACGAAGCTTGGAATTTATCTCGATGTTTGATTTCAGACCTTCCATTGAATATACACCCGGTTTGCTAGCATCCTTGGAGGTCAGACCTACTCTTTTGGGGCGGGTTGGAGAAGCACAGAGGGACGACCCACAGTTGGTTGAGTTGGTAGAGAAGCTCATAAGGTGGGAGTCGTCCAGCCATTTGAGTAGGTACACCCTAGACGATAGGGGGTGCTTGCGTAGAGACGGTAGACTTTGTGTACCGCAAGATGAGGGTTTGAGGAAGGCTATTCTTGATGATGCACACCGTTCTAGGATGACCATTCATCCCGGTGGGGACAAGATGTACCAAGACATGAAGCGGGTTTTCTTCTGGGCCGGTATGAAGAAAGATGTGGCCGAGTATGTCGCTCGATGCTTGGTCTGCCAACAGGTGAAAGCGGAGCAAAAGAAACCAGGTGGGTTGCTTCACCCATTGGAAGTTCCGCAATGGAAGTGGGATAGCGTCTCGATGGATTTTATTGACGGGTTACCCAGATCGAGAAAGGGTAATACAGGAATTTGGGTTGTGGTAGACAGACTTACTAAAAGCGCCCATTTCATACCTGTGAAGAGCAAGAGGACTGCTCCATGGCTAGCTTCAGTATATCTTCGAGAGATAGTTCGATTGCACGGGGTACCCTCTAGCATAGTGAGTGATCGAGATCCTATCTTCACTAGCGAGTTCTGGAAAAGTTTGCAAGAAGCAGTGGGGACTCAATTATGCTTGATCACCGCATATCATCCTCAGACGGACGGCCAGACTGAGAAGGTGAATCGTGTCCTAGAAGACCTTTTGAGGCTTTGTATCTTAGATTTTGGAGTTACATGGGAAGAGCATCTTCCATTGGTGGAGTTCGCATATAATAACAGCTTTCAGTCCAGTATCGGTATGGCTCCTTTCGAAGCTCTTTATGGAAGGCCTTGTCGATCACCTACATGTTGGTGGGAATCTACGGATAAGATCTTGCTTGGGCCTGATATGGTTAGGGAGACTTCTGAAAAGATTGACTTGATTCGAAGAAGGATGAAAGCAGCGCAGGATAGACAAAAATCTTATGCGGACAAGAGGAGGACGGATCTTGAGTTTGAAGTTGGGGACATGGTCTTTGTCAAAGTGTCTCCGTTACGAAATGTGGTTCGCTTTGGATCTGTTGGGAAGTTAGCACCAAGGTTCATAGGGCCGTTTCCTATTAAGGAAAGGATTAGACGGATGGCATATAGAGTGGAGTTGCCCGACAGACTTAGTGGTGTACATGATGTATTCCATGTGTCACATTTGAGGAAGTGCCTACATGAGACCGCAGAGGTGGTAGAGCCGAGCTTGCTTAGAGAAGTGGAAGTAGAGCGTGATGCGACTATTCGACGAGCTCCTACTAGCATCCTTGGGTCAGAGACTAGGAAACTGAGGAATCGAGAGGTTCAACTAGTCAAAGTACAATGGGGAGAAGATGAGGGCAACGCTACTTGGGAGACGGAAGCGAAGATGCGTTCATTGTACCCATTCCTTTTTGAGGGTATGTCTTTTAACTTCTCCTTTATCGTTTGTCTAGTACTTATCTTATCTTTAGTATGTCCTCTCGTTAGTACCTTTGACCTTTAGATAGGGTAAACCTATGGTTGAAACATGTGTTTGAGACATGTTATGATTGATGGATGCAAGTGGATGCAAGTGTTTGCTAATGGTTGCTCGTGGATGCATATACACACACTTTAGACACTAGATCGGCTCAGTCACTTCATATTGCATATTGCATATAATTGTGTGTAGATAGCTATATTTATGGATGTATAATGGTTGAATTATCATATAGATGATGCATTTTGGTGAATGATTGTGCACTCATATAGATACAGTATGTGTCGATAGGGTTCTCTCGCATACATATTGGATGCATGGCACTATCATGGTTTGCATATGTTCATACATTAGATAGGGAACATATACACACACTTTTTGCATATGCTCATACATCATTAGAAATTATTTTAAGGACAATGGATGCCCGTGTTTGATGGATTGAGTAGATGGTTGTTTGGATGGTAGGATATGCATTCTCCTTAGCTTAGAGATTTCGGGGACGAAATCCTTTAAGGAGGGGAGAATGTAACACCCCGAATTTCAGTTAATGCTAAAATTCACTAATTGCAGAATAAATAATCTCATATGTGAGAATTAGGGGAAACGGGCTGCGTTATAGCGTTCGTCTCGGAAAAATACGCGAAATAGAGTCCGAAATTTTGTAAATCGGAGTCCGTATGGCCCAGTTATGGCCCAATGAAGTTTGCAGAAAATTCAAAGTTCAAAACAGATTTAAAATTCAGGTTCAAATTTCGAAATTGGGGCCATTGGGCACAGGCGGGAAAAATTCCCGCCTAGCTACTCAAGTCGACAGCCCTGTCGACTGGGCAGTCGACTTGGCTAGGACCAAGTCGATAGCCTTGTCGACTTGGGTGTCGACAGGGGGTGCTCGGCCAGTGTAACCTGGTGCACCATTTTAGGGTTTGGCTGTGTTTTGGGCTGTTCTCTAGAAGCTTCCGAGATCTGATGGTCCTAATCTAATTTAGGGTTAATCTAATGGCCTAAAACACTTGCCTAATCTATAGATACACCCTAACACTACCCTAATTCATACTAAAAATAGATCCAAGGGCCTCATGCCGTCAAATCAAAACTAGAAGGAGCCTCCACCAAATTTGAGAGGAAGTTGGCATCTCAAATCAACTCTAATCAAGTTCTAATCCACTCTAGCAACTTAATCTTCCTCATTGGAGTGTTAATTAGTTATTTGTGAGTTCCTATGCCTTTAGCAAGCAATTGCTAAACTAATTAGGATAGGATATTAGGAGGCTATGGATGTAAATGAGGATTTATGCATGTTGTGGTTGTCATATGTTATAAGTTCATATGCAAGTTTGTTTCTTTTTATGATATGACATGTTATGCAAGCTCATATGCAAGTTTATATGCAAGTTCATATGCAAGTTTGTCTCTTTTTATGATATGCATAACATATGCAAGGTTGCCTCTATGTATGACATGATATGCAAGTTCATATGCAAGTTTATATGCAAGTTTATATGCAAGTTCATATGCAAGTTTGTCTCTTTTTATGATATGCATAACATATGCAAGGTTGCCTCTATGTATGACATGTTATGCAAGCTCATATGCAAGTTTATATGCAAGTTCATATGCAAGTTTATATGCAAGTTTATATGCAAGTTCATATGCAAGTTTATAAGCAAGTTCATATGCAAGTTTATATGCAAGTTCATATGCAAGTTTGGGTTAATGACTTATGCTAGTTGGGTTTAATGTTATGATGCAAGTTGACACCTTTTAAACCCATGTAAACGCCAACGTTGTGCTAAGATTGAACCCATTACATTTATAATGAAACTCCCCATTTATATGACATGTCATGAGAACGAATTACGTGGGAAACGATGGGGTTAATATGCATGTTAATAGAAATGTGTAAAGTTGGTATGCTTAAGCATAACATAAAATGAATGGACATAATTGGGAATTTACCTATTAAGTTAGGTCTACCCATATTATGGAGTTGGGAATTTACCTATTAAGTTAGGTCTACCCATACTATGGAATTGGGAATTTACCTATTGAGTTAGGTCTACCCATATTCTTAAAAATGTGTAATTAATTAGGGATAATTAATACAAATTATGGGGGTGATTAATTAGGTGTAATTAATCAACTAAGACACGAGGTTGGACCCTTTTGTAGCGGAAGTCTGCCCGGAACCGACCGGCAATCCAGCAGCTACAAATGATTGGCCCAATGTGAGAGGTCTTAGTCATAAATTAAATACGTGATTAAAGTAAAGACACGAGGTTAGACCCTTTTTATGACGGAAGTCTGCCCGGACCCAACCGGCATATCCAGCAGTCATAAAAGATGGTCTAATGTGAGAGGTCTTTATGAGGTCATGATCTTAATTAATTAATTAAGAAACATTAACCATACTAGCATGTAGAGGGACATGAGGGGTTAAGTGGGTGCCTTGGGTGGCATGTGGAAATCTAGGTGGCAATAGAAAATACGATTAGAATACTTAACCAAAGTGGAACATGTAATTAAAACATGATTAAAGGGTTAAGTGGTATACACTAGAAATGACAAGCTTAGGTGGGTAGCTTGTAGGGGCCCATTTCAACCAATATCCCAAACATATCTTTGTGGGCTCGACCCAAGTCGAGGACGGGACACGCATATTGGGCTTGACTATAAGAGGCCAAAACAGGGTAGCGGTGGCAACGCGAGTCCAACGGGTTTCATATGCGTGTGTGGACCCGGGCTGGTAGGTAAGACGTTGTTGCATCATGTAGATATAAGCCTTGCACCATTTGTTGTATCGGGTTGCCACTATGGGGAGTGATACACCCCATTGTGGGGCCAGCACGGGTATCTACGGTAGGGAGCCGATTGCTTGGGAGTAGTGGGTACACCTAGTGGAGATAGGGGCAGGCGGCACCTATGTAGTCAGCTAGGGGTACACGAAACTACTGGGTAAATTTACTAAGTCCTTGGGAGGGATCAACCTTTAAGTAGGAATGACTGGTGTGGTGCAGTGTAGTAATTATCCTTGGGTGGGTAAATGCATCTTTATCGTTATCTTAGTTCATTCTAAGTCTGATTTGCTACTGAGTGTAGTCATTTATCCCCAGTCACACCGTACCAAGTTATATCATACCCTAATTACTTTAATGATTGCATTGTTAAAGTTATAGGACTCGCTCAGACTTATGTCTGACCCCGTTGTTTTTATCTTTTTCCCAACCCTCAGGTTCTCAGAGTGGGCCCAGCACGAGTGGGCTTTGATCAGACTGCTTTTATTACTCTCTTGGAGCTTGGACCCTAGATGTAGAGCTCAGCTTACCCTTTTCTTTTATGGCTATCAGTTCATGTATTGGGATTATGTATTTTTATTTATCAGGATGGATATTTTGTACTTGACTCTTATTATGGTTTTGTGATGTAACCAAACATGTTTTACTGTTTTGTGATGTAACCAAACATGTTTTACTTTCCGCTGCAATGAAATGATGTTTCAAATTTTCAAGTATTACTTATACCTGTCTTGCTGTAATTTCTCTGTTCTATATTCACTTAAAATACTCCACCGATGTTATGGCATTCCCTTAGCGAGTGACCATAGCGGGAGTGGGGTGTTACACATTTGATATCCGTCAATATATAACCCGTGAGCTCGTACGTCTCAGAGAAGGGCGTTAAGCAAGAGAATATATTCTCTGCCGCCAAACAGTATATATTTAATAGAAATCAATCACACAGAATAAAATCCAATGTCAGACACACAGTCCATTTACAAGTTCGTTCTGGGTCTGAACGAAACCGAAGGCACCTAGTACCCTGCATATCCATCGATCTCCAAGTACTTCTGGACGATCACCAACTGATTCCCTCCTCTTGGGTGTACGGCCCAATCAAGATCATCAGTAATTATCCAAACGACGTGAAGACCTCCGGTCTTCAACCACCGTCTTCATCTTCGACACCACGTCGAATCAGTTATTTAGAATGTGATAAACCCGGACTTTCTGAATAAATCGCGTATATAATAAATATGTGTTACACAAACACAACATATGCCTCATTCCAATTCATCAGTCACTAACCGTAAATTAACAAGAGAATAATTCCCCAAATATTAACCCCGAAGGCCGAAACCAACAACATATCAACACCCAGGAAACTGTTCTGCTTAGCTAACCTACAGTTAGTTTCTAAATTTCACATTCTTAGGGAAAGATTCCCATTAATTTTATCAAAGATAAATTCCTTTAAATTTATTCTTTAATCATCCTTTGAAAATCAACTCAAACCAAATTTTGGTTTATCCAAACTAGCCGGGATTAACGAACCTTACCGAAGAAATCAATTGTTAAATTTCCCAACCCCAACATATTCATACCATGAAGTAACATTGGTAATACTTCATATCTAACACCACGGTGTTATCGGTAAATTCAATTACCATTTCATGTTCAATTCTAATTAAAGATTTAACTATCGCCTGGAGCAAAACTGTTGATACTCCATTCTTGATCATTTCAATCTAATTAAAGATTCAATAAAAATCCACTTGGTTTCAATCTTTGACTGGGTTAAAGAATCAGTGTCATTTAAAACACAGTTCACGATAAACCCCAAAAATCAATACCAATTCTATCCCAATTAAATATTATTTAATTGTACACTTCATTAAATCTAAATAAAAAGATTTAATCTTTTTCTCAACTGGGCTTAAAAACAGTGCTAATGAAGACACCATTCATGACAAACCCAAGTCACATTTGATATTAAATACAAGGCTCTGAATAGAAAATATATCGGCTTATATTCAATATCAAATTCTGAAATCAACAAATATCGTATTGGAAATAACGACATAAATATATCTTTCAAATGCCCATAACAATGTCTGTATCATCACGAAATCCAACATCGAAATATTCCAAAGACAATTTCGATTCAAATCCATTCCAATTTCACATTGTTCGAGGAACCCTAGATGCTGTCGGAGTAAAGGATCGTCAACAAGGGCGTTCTAGTGCGTTGTAGATTCTTATCCAAGACTTGTATCATTTGATGATACCATGTGAATCGCTAGGAACATGCGAAGTGTATGGCTAACCCAATAACGAAAGTTTCGGAAATTCTGGTTACTTTTAAAACCCTTTTCAAATTCAATTTATTTATTTAAAAAGAAATAGAATTATAATTCTAGTTCAAAACTAGTTCATTTCGATAAAAATCTATTTTTATCTTTTCAAATATGGAGTTTTTCATCCCAATTTTTCACAAATCATTTCTTATGATTTTACACAAATTATTACTATTTTTAATAATTTTATCAAGGCCCGTACAGTCGATTTCCATCAACGGCCATCGAACTGCACTTACAGCGACCTTTTCCAAATTTGATTTGGACATAATTCCAAATCCAACCATTAGATTTCAAATTTCTAATATTCATTAGAAAGCTCTTTTTGATACGAACCCAACGGTTCTGGTTTTAGGAGAATCCGACGGTCGGATCTCCCGTAATGTATGTTCGATGTCTATGGTCGAAATTCATGAACTACCGCAGCACAGCGCGTTCTGTTCAGGCCATTATATTACATATATAATATGTATAATATATACTTCATCGATTTCTTTTTAAAACGTATTATATAAATCGTTTTAAATTCGTTTTCAAAATGATTTCAACTTCGTTTCAAATTCAAATAAAAATTGAATTTTTCCTCATGAATTCGTTTTAAATTCATTTCAAATTGATTTCAATTCAAATCGATTTTTAATTCAATTTCAGTTCGTTTTCTATTCAATTCAATTTCAATTCGAGTTCGTTTCTATTCAATTTGAATTCGAATTCAATTCTATTCAATTTCAATTTGAATTCATTTCAAATTGATTTCCATTCAATTTCAATTCGATTCGAATTCACTTTATCTTCAATTCAATTCGAATTCTAATTCATTTCAATTTAATTCGAATTCTAATTTGTTTCAATTCAATTTAATTCGAATTTCATTTCAAAATATTCTTTCGAATTCACTTTATTTTCAATTCAATTCGAATTTTAATTCGTTTTAATTCAATTCGAATTCAAATTCGTTTCAGTTCAATTCGAATTCTAATTCATTTTAATTCAATTTAATTCGAATTTCATTTCAAAATATTCGATTTTGAAATCACTTTTCAATATTCATTATAAAAACGAATATAATCGATATAAATATCGTTCGCATCAAAATAGCCCATATCTAATCAACACGGCTTTATATATTTTTATTTCAAATATTCTATTCAAATATTTCGTTTCAAATATTTCTTCTCATAAATTTTATTCAAATATTTCTCTCCAAATATTTCTTTTCAAATATTTTATTCTCAAATATTTTATTCAAATATTTCTCTCCAAATATTTCTTTTCAAATATTTTATTCTCAAATATTTCTCTTCAAATATTCTATTTCAAAACTGGAATGAGGCCCAATCAATTACCATAGATTTTATTTATATGGATTTCCATACAACGCATGTACATATCAACAATGAAAAATAATCAAACATCATCCAAAGTGCATTCTACACTGCATAAGCATCAGATATAAATATTTAATGCTCATAACAGTCTGTCAATCAATCGATCGGCATACAACTAATTATTGGGATTAGTGTATGTCATATATCATCCCAATACCCGTCTGGGGTTTCAAACAATCAAACACAGATTTTATTTGTGCAGTTGGGCGATGTGTAAAATTTATCGTCCCAATCAATATCAGTCAAATGTGTGTATATAAACAAATCATTCGATTTGTTTATATTAATTTACTTCATTTCATATACACGTTAAAAATTCTATTTTTAACTATAAAAATATTTTTAACTATAAAAATATATTTAACTATACAAATATTTCATTTCACATCACATCACACAATCAACTACACATCAAAATCAAACAAACAAGCATACAAGCCGTCCATGGTCTGTGGAAGACGGGTGTCGGGTGCTACTAAACACCGTCTGCATCCTAGTATATATTTTTAACTAGAAATTTAAATTAAAAGTGCGGAGTTCTCACCGACTAGCTAAACCAATACACCGCGATTCTTCTTATGTAGAAATCTTCGTCGTTCTCGCCTTTTGCAAGTTTCGTTGCCCGTAGCCACTACATATATAAAAATCACATTTTTATATTGTTGCTATGCATATAAAAATTCTATTTTTATAATCACTCTATATGGATAAAAGTTCTATTTTTATACCGCTACTATATAGATAAAAATTCTATTTTTATCTTACCACTAATATAATAAAAATTATATTTTTATTACCCTACATGAATAAAAATCATATTTTATTCTTCCTACGATATAAAGATCGAATTTTTATTATCTATATAATATAAAAATCATATTTTTATGTGGCTACTTCTATAAAGATCACATCTTTATTATTTCAATCATATAAAAATCACATTTTCTATCTTCGACTAATAAAAAAATTATATTTTTATTTAATTAAAAATCCCTTCTTTACATTGTAAACATAGCTATAAAAATCAAATCTTTTCACATGCTAGGCAATGTATTTTCTTATTCATAAAAGATCAGATTTTTCTATTGGTTAAACTAAACTAAATAGATAAAATAAATTAAAACAAAATAAATTAAACAATGAAGGAACTTACAGCGAAGGGAAAAAAGGGAGGGGGAGTATCTGCGCTCGTCGGAGGTGGTCTGGGAGCGTCGCGTTCATCAATGGCGTGGAGAGAGAAACGAGGGCGGAGAGGAGGTCGGAGCGAGAGAGGCTGGCCGTGGGCGGGCACGCTCGGTGGTCCGATGGGCTAGGGCTCGGTTTGGGGGTTCGGTGGGTGGCGCGATTTAATGAAGGGAAAAGGGATCGAGCGGTGAAGGAGAAGGGGATCGGAGGAGAAGGAGGAACTAGGGGGAGAGGGTACGGCGAGGCCCGCCGTCGGTGGGTGGCTCAGGCGTCGAGCGCCATTTTTTTCTTCTTTCTTTCTATTGAAAAGTAAATGGGGGGGGTCTTTGGTTATAGGAGAATAAAAAAGGGGGGTTTCATATAAAATATATATATTTAATTATTTATTGATTTCAAAAAGCAAATTTATATTTAGAACTCAAAATCGAACCCTCCGACTGTCGTCCATATCTAATTGCCCCCATTCCGAACACAAAGGGGTATGTATCGTAAGCTGATTCGATCGTTTCGATCAGTTTTCGTCAAAATCAAAATATAAATCTATATATTGAATTTGAACGCGCATTTCAATTTACCAGGGCCACATACTAACTCGAAAAATCCCAAAAAAATATTTTCAAGCCTCGTATTGACGATACGGTCCTAACAAAACTAATTTCGTCGAATTCCGAGACCGTTTGAAAAATGGCCATTTTTCAGTCGATTAAAATCAACTAAAACTGGTCAAACGCATTTTATTTTGCCATGCTCACATATTGAATTCAAAAATTACGAAAATTGAAACCTAGCAATAATTTGACATCGCGGATCCAACAAATGTGGTTTCGTCGAAAACCGAGGTCGTTTGCAAAATTTCCATTTTTAAGGGCCAAAATTCTATAACGACTATTCTGAATTTTAAACTGGACGTATCTTTTGATTCCCGCTATGAAATTTCAATTTTTCGGATTCGTTGGAAAGACATTCTCAATTAAATTCAAATATTTTTGGTTTCACCAAAATCCGATTTATTTTGAATCCTGTACATCCATTTGAAATTTGAAATCGAATTATCGAACTACCGCTCCATTTTCAATTCCTTTTATAATATAAAATAAATATTTATATTCTAACGACGATCTATATAATATATACGTTCGAATTCTATTCAAAATAAATTTCTCGTCGATATTATTTAAAATAATTCATTTTAAATAATCAAAATTCGCTAAAATTGCCAAAATAAAATTTTTAAATTGGCTCGGATTTCCGGGTTATTACAATCTCCCCCGCTTAAAACTTTTCGTCCCCAAAAAGGAACGAAGCCGAAAGTTGTTTAATTAATCAACTCAACTTCCACTATTTTCATTACGGCTTAAGTTCTTCAACCTTTCAGTTTATAAGAACTTTTCAAAATTTTCAAAAATTTGGCTAACACCCAAAATTTTCGAAAAATTTCGCTATAACCTCCACTACACCGGGGATTTCGGGATATTTCATATAGCCTCCCATGGCCTTCTTCAATCCAAAAGAAAAGGAAAAAGCCAAGCGGCTCATAAAATCATCATCACCCAAACAAAACAGTAAATTATGGTAAACATGTACCTATTTGTCGGGCAAACAATTTTATTCTCCTGCTCTAGCCTCCTTGCTATGACCTGTTCAATTTAAGTACATGTACAAGCATGCAAATGGGACAAATTTACAATACAACTCACTATTTGATCAATTAGGTTATAGGTTCAACATTTAGTTAATCAAACAACACAACCATCAATCAATTAGTTGATTAGCTTTTCAAATTCATAACTTTGATATATAGTCAAAAATCACATTTTTTGGTGCCAAATAACAACAATAGGCCATATCTAATTTTGGTTCTCACACCAATCAATTGGAAATATATAGAAACCGCACTTTCGAAACTCGAAAATAAATTTTGATGATGACGCGTCAATCATCAGAATCATGTCCGAGCGACTAGAGTGTGATTCTATATCTATCCAGTATATTAAAATTTCGAATACACGTTTGCAAGGCGTATAAGCAAAATCTTTATATATTGGATTGTCCACATCAATATAAATAAATTATTCAAATACGTACAATACGATTTAAATTTCAAAACAAAATTTGTTTTTCTTTTTATATTTCAAAAATATACTCTTCACACTCGTTCTAGGATACTACTGATCCCATCTCTAACGAGTCATTCTTATTGGATATTACCAATCCAATCTTTGATGAATTCTTTTGTATGGTTCTAACGTGTCTTGTTCTCCGAGCTTTGTAAACCAAAGCACTGATACCAAAGTGTTACGACCAAGCATTTCGCTCGATCCGAATCAGTCGCTAAACTGACCCAGACCGTTCGAAACGCCTGATTGTTTTGAGAACACGACAAATTAGAACGCAGACAGAAGAACATTTCATTGTATATTACAACAATTCCATCAGAATACAAGAATATACAGAGTATGAATAAATATTACACAGAAAATATCAGAGATTTAAACTACATTTAAATACATCGCAGCAGAAATAATACAAAACACAACTAGAAGAGATATACGGATACAGAGCTTTCCGGATATCATTCCAGCTATAAACCAGGTTCCTGTGAATATAAATCTGCAAAACCAAAACTACTAGCTGCCAGCGTCAAAATAAGGGCACCAGAGTTTAGGTTAAAACAATAAACTCCAGGTCAGTCATGTGACTGGTGTGAGAACTAAAACAGTTATTAATCTTTATTCTAAAGTTAGGTAAATCAAAGGACCATGCCGTATAACACGGAACAGGTTTCCTCCCAAGAACACCAATGCATAAAACAACAACGCAATGCTAAATAAAGAACAGTGAAGCTAATATAAGACCCAGGTCCCATCACACAATGCAACGCAAGCCGGAGGATAAGGTTTTACCTTATAATAGCCAAAGAATGCTTGATACGCTAAATTTCATGTTTTATTATTACTATAAGTGTATAGTGTTAAAACAATTTCAATCATAAATATCAATCATAGACGGCATGAGTACCATATATCATGTCGCCATACTAGGCACTACAATTAAAACCGCAAATATCATGTATTTGGAAGTTGGATTTCCATCTGTGAACCGAGGCAAAAGATAGTCCTCTACCGATTCGAGATGCTCTAGCCCGTGTCTCAAGCAAGTACTCAGTCAAGCCTTTGGATCGTCAGGGCCGGTCCACCGATGTGGATTAAAATGCCTGAACACTGCGTTTCCCCGCCCTTTGGGGAGTAAATGAGCCAACGAATGGCTCCACCGGACCCGGATCGTCCGATCTAACCGAGGCGCCACACAACTGCAACAACCACATAAGTCAAACTTGTCAGGGCGTGTAAAACCACTGAGCCACTTCTAACTAGAAGGAAACGCATGCCCTCCCTGAGGTCCTCTCCCGTTTCTAGTTCACAACCGGAGTGTGAGGCTCGCGAATCAACGTTACACAAAGCTGTGCCACACAGGCTGTGCTTTGATCACCTACCACAAGACTCTGCTTTTCAACAGAAGCCTTGATCATTTGCCACTTAGGCATGCCACACAGGCAATTCACTCCATGTGTTTGATATCCGTTAATATATAACCCGTGAGCTCGTACGTCTCAGAGAAGGGCGTTAAGCAAGAGAATATATTCTCCGCCGCCAAACAGATATATATTTAATAGAAATCAATCACACAGAATAAAATCCAATGTCAGACACATAGTCTATTTACAAGTTCGTTCTGGGCCTGAACGAAACCGAAGGCACCTAGTACCCCGCATATCCATCGATCTCCAAGTACGTTTGGACGATCACCAACTGATTCCCTCCTCTTGGGTGTACGGCCCAATCAAGATCATTAGTAATTATCCAAACGACGTGAGGACCTCCGGTCTTCAACCACCGTCTTCATCTTCGACACCACGTCGAATCAGTTACTCAGAATGGGATAAACCCGGTCTTTCTTAATAACTCGCGTATATAATAAACATTTGTTACACAAACACAACATACGCCTCATTCCAATTCATCATTCACTAACTGTAAATTAACAAGAGAATAATTCCAAAAATATTAACCCCGAAGGCCGAAACCAACATCAGATCAATACACAGGAAACCATTCTGCTTAGCTAACCTACATTTAGTTTCTAAATTTCACATTCTTAGGGAAAGGTTCTCATTAATTTTATCAAAGATAAATTCCTTTAAATTTATTCTTTAATCATCCTTTGAAAATCAAATCAAACCAAATTTTGGTTTATCCAAACTCGTCGGGATTAATGAACCTTACCAAAGTAATCAATTGTTAAATTTCCCAACCCCAACCTATTCATCCCATGAAGTAAAACTGGTAATACTTCATATCTAACACCACGATGTTATCGGTAAATTCAATTACCATTTCACGTTCAAATCTGATTAAAGATTTAACTATCGCCTGGAGCAAAACTGGTGATACTCCATTCTCGATCATTTCAATCTAATTAAAGATTCATTAAAACTCCATTTAGTTTTAATCTTTGACTGGGTTAAAGAATCGGTATCATTTAAAACATAGTTCATGATAAACCCCAAAAATCAATACCAATTCTATTCCAATTAAATACTATTTAATTGGTACACTTCATTAAATCTAAATAAAAAGATTTAATCTTTTTCTTAACTGGGCTTAAGAACAGTGTTAATGAAGACACCATTCACGACAAACCCAAATCACATTTGATATTAAATACAAGGCTTTGAATAGAAAATATATCGGCTTATATTCAATATCAAATTCTGAAATCAACAAATATCGTATTGGAAATAACGATATAAATATATCTTTCAAATTCCCATAACAATGTCTATATCATCACGAAATCCAACATCGAAATATTCCAAAGACAATTTCGATTCAAATCCATTCCAATTCAATTATTGGAAATTCTGGTTACTTTTGAAATCCTTTTCAAATTCAATTTATTTATTTAAAAAGAAATAGAATTATAATTCTAGTTCAAAACTAGTTCATTTCGATAAAAATCTATTTTTATCTTTTCAAATATGGAGTTTTTCATCCTAATTCTTCACAAATCATTTCTTATGATTTTACACAAATTATTACTATTTTTTATAATTTTATCAAGGCCCGTACAGTCGATTTCCATCAACAGCCATCGAACTGCACTTATAGCGAACTTTTCCGAATTTGATTTGGACATAATTCCAAATTAAACAATTAGATTCCAAATATCTAATATTCATTAGAAAGCTCTTTTCGATACGAACCCTATGGTTCCGGTTTTAGGACAATCCGACGGTCGGATCTCCCGTAATGTCTGTTCGAAGTCAATGGTCGAAATTCACGAACTACCGCAGCGCATTCTGTTCAGGCCATTATATTATATATATAATATATATAATATATACTTCGTCGATTTCTTTTTAAAACGTATTATATAAATCGTTTTAAATTCATTTTCAAAACGATTTCAACTTCATTTCAAATTCAAATCAAAATTGAATTTTTTCTCATAAATTTGTTTCAAATTCATTTCAAATTGATTTCAATTCAAATCGATTTTTAATTCAATTTCAGTTCGTTTTCAATTCAATTCAATTTCAATTCGAATTCACTTCTATTCAATTTCAATTCGAATTCAGTTCTATTCAATTTCAATTCGAATTCATTTCAAATTGATTTCCATTCAATTTCAATTCGATTCGAATTCACTTTATTTTCAATTCAATTCGAATTCTAATT
Source organism: Allium sativum (assembly GCA_030737875.1). Classification (NCBI taxonomy): domain Eukaryota; kingdom Viridiplantae; phylum Streptophyta; class Magnoliopsida; order Asparagales; family Amaryllidaceae; genus Allium; species Allium sativum. Next base: position 602,058,822 of record CM060916.1, on the reverse strand, counting down.
CGTTTCAATTCAATTCGAATTCTGATTCGTTTCAATTCAATTTAATTCGAATTTCATTTCAAAATATTCTTTCGAATTCACTTTATTTTCAATTCAATTCGAATTCTAATTCGTTTCAATTCAATTCGAATTCTAATTCGTTTCAATTCAATTTTAATTCGAATTTCATATCAAAATATTCGATTTTGAAATCACTTTTCAATATTCATTATAAAAACGAATATAATCGATATAAATATCGTTCGCATCAAAATAGCCCATATCTAATCAACACGGCTTTATATATTTCTATTTCAAATATTCTATTCAAACATTTCGATTCAAATATTACTTCTCTAATATTTTATTCAAATATTTCTCTCTGAATATTTCTTTTCAAATATTTTATTCAAATATTTCTCTCCAAATATTTCTTTTCAAATATTTTATTCTCAAATATTTCTCTTCAAATATTCTATTTCAAAACTGGAATGAGGCCCAATCAATTACCATAGATTTTATTTCTATGGATTTCCATACAACGCATGTATATATCAACAATGACAAATAATCAACCATCATCCAAAGTGCATTCTACACTGTATAAGCATCAGATATAAATATTTAACGCTCATAACAGTCTGTCAATCAATCGATTGACATACAACTAATTATTGGGATTAGTATATGTCATATATCATCCCAATATCCGTGTGGGGTTTCAAACAATCAAACACAGATTTTATTTGTGCAGTTGGGCGATGTATAAAATTTATCGTCCCAATCAATATCAGTCAAATGTGTGTATACAAACAAATCGTTCGATTTTTTTATATTAATTTACTTCATTTCATATACACGTTAAAAATTCTATTCTTAACTATACAAATATTTTATTTCATTTCACATCACATCACATCACACAATCAACTACACACCAAAATCAAACAAACAAGCATACAAGCCGTCCATGGTCTGTGGACGACGGGTGTCGGGTGCTATTAAACACCATCTGCATCCTAGTATATATTTTAACTAGAAATTTAAATTAAAGGTGAGGAGTTCTCACCGACTAGCTAAACCAATACATCGCGATTCTTCTTATGTAGAAATCTTTGTCGTTCTCGCCTTTTGCCACTTTCGTTGCCCGTAGCCACTACATATATAAAAATCACATTTTTATATTGTTGCTATGCATATAAAAATTGTATTTTTATAATCACTCTATATGGATAAAAATTCCATTTTTATACCGCTACTATATAGATAAAAATTCTATTTTTATCTTGCCACTAATATAATAAAATGTAATAACCCGAAAATCTGGGCCAGTTTAAAATTTTTATTTTGGCAAATTTAGTGAATTTTGAACATTTAAAATAGATTATTTTAAATAATATCGACGAGAAAAATGTTTTGAATTGAATTCGACGTATATATTTATATACGTCGTCGTTAGAATATAAATAATTATTCATAATTATAAATAGAATTGAAAATGGCGCGGTAGTTCGATAATTCGATTTCAAATTTCAATTGAATGTACCGGGTGCAAAACAAACTGGATTTTAGTGAAACCAAAAATAATAGGATCTATTTGAGAATGTCTTTCCAACGAATCCGAAAAATTGAGATTTCATAGCGGGAATCAAAAGATATGTCCAGTTGAAAATTCTGAATAGTCGCTATGGAACTCAGGCCCTTAAAAATGGAAATTTTGCAAACGACCTCGGATTTCGACGAAACCACTTTTGTTGGGTCCGTGATGTCAAATTATTGCTAGGTTTCAAATTTCATAATTTTTCGAATGAATATGTCAGCGTGGCAAAGGAAAACGCGTTTGACCAGTTTTAGTTGATTTTAATCGACTGGAAATTGGACATTTTTCCAACGGTCTCAGAATTCGACGAAACTAGTTTTGTTAGGACCGTATTGTCAATACGAAGCTAGAAAATATTTTTCTAGATTTTTTCGAGTTAGTACGTGGCCCTGGTAAATTGAACTGTGCGTTCAAATTCAATATATAGAGTTATATGTTGATTTTGACGAAAACTAATCGAAATGATCGAATCAGCCTACGATGCATATCCCATTGTGTTCGGAATGGGGGTAATTAGCTATGGATGACAGGCGGTGGGTCTCGTTTTGAGGTCGAAAATAAAAGTTTCTTTTTGGTGGAAAATAAAATAATTAAATAAAAAAATATTCTCTCTCTCCCTCCCCTTCAAAACCGCTAGCCCCCCTTCACTTTAACAGATCGAGATAAACGAAATAAAAGAAAAAAAAACGATGAAGCGACGGACGATTGGAGGAGCCACCGCGCCTCCAGGCGCTGCGCCCCCTACTGCCGCGTTTCCCCCTCCTCAACTCCCCTTTCACCTCGCAGCTCTCTCCTCTCCTCCGCTGTCTTGAACCCATCAAACCCCCAGACCCTCATGTAGCCGCGCCGCACCCCATTCCGCCGCCGCCTCCCCTGAAACCTAACCCCGACCCAATCTGGCCCTGCGCAGCTCCCCCCTTACCACCACCTCCTCCTTCGACGAAAAACAGTGAGTTTCCCCTCTTCCCTTTTCTATTTTCTTTAGTTTATTTATGATTAAGTAATGACATGTTTTTAAACTGAAATTAGTTTAGATTTTTAAAATAGAAAACATTAGATTTTTAAAATAGAAAAGATTAGATTTTTAAAATAGAAAATATTAGATTTTTAAAATAGAAAAGATTAGATTTTTAAAATAGAAAAGATTAGATTTTTAAAATAGAAAAGATTAGATTTTTGAAATTTGAAAAGGCGAAATCTTTAAATTTGAAAAGGCGAAATCTTTAAATTTGAAAAGGCGAAATCTTTAAATTTGAAAAGGTGGGATTTTTATATATCGAATAGCGAAGTGAAAATTCGATTTTTATATATTGAATAACAAAGTAAAAATTCGATTTTTATATATTGAATAGCAAAGTAAAAATACGATTTTTATATATGTAGTGGCTACGGACAACGAAATTGACAAAAGGCGAGCACGGCGAAGATTTCCAACATTTGAAGTGTCGTGAAGTTGGGATAGCTTTGGTGAGAACTTCTCACTCTGAATTTCTTTTTCTAGTTATATATATATATACTAGGATGCAGACGGTGCTTAGCAGCACCCGACACCCGTCATCCACAGACCATGGATGGCTTGTTTGTTTGATTGATATGTGGTGAAAATTTGTTTGTGTTGTTGATGTGAAATCGATAATAAAATATTCTTGTGTTGAAAGGAAATAAAATATTTATATAGTTAAAAATATTTTATCGTTAAAAATATAATTTTTAACGTGAAAGTGAAGAAATAAATATTTATAAACAAATCGGCCGATTTGTTTATATACACTGATTTGACTGATATTGATTAGGATAATAAACTTTACACATCGCCCAACTGCACAAATAAAAATCTGTGTTTGTTGATTTGAAACCCCACACGGGTGTTGGGATGATATTTGGGTACACTAATCCCAATTATTTAATTGTATGTCGATCGATGGGTCGACAGACTGTGTAAGCGTTGATTATTTATATTTGATGCTTGTGCAGTTGTGTGGTGCACCTTGGATGATGGTTGATTGTTTATCATTGCTATTATATACATGTGTTGTATGGAATCCATATAATTAACATTATATGGTGATTGATTGGGCCTCATTCCAATCGGGAAAATAATGAATATTATAAAAGGAAATTCATGTGTTGAATATAAAAATAGTCATGTGCTGACGATGTTCATGTGTTGAAAATATTCGTGTGTTGAGTAAAATATTTTATATAATAAAATTTATATCTTTATCATATTTAAAATTAGAACTACTTCACGGTGGAGTCTGATTTAAAAATCAAACGATAGATACCATAATTTTATAAAATATTTTACATAACAAAAATAGTGATGTGTTGACGGTACTCATGTGTTGAGAATAGATGTGTGTTGAAAGAAATATAGATTCATGTGTTGAATAGAATAAATATTCATTTGTTGAATAAAATAATGAATTTACAGAAATATATAAAGCCGTGTTGATTAGAGATGCGTTATTTTGACGCGAACGATATTTATATCAATTTTATTCGTTTTATAATGGATATTGAAAAGTGATTTCAAAATTCAATATTTTAAAATGAAATTCAAATTAAATTTGAAATGAATTCAAATCGAATAGAAAATGAATTCGAATTGAATGGAAAATGAATTTGAATTCGAATTGAATAGAAAGGAATTCAAATTGAATTAAATTGAAATTGAATTAAAAACGAATTGAAATCGTTTTGAATGAAATTTAAAACGAACTGAAATTGACTTGAAATCAATTTGAAATGAATTCGAATTGAATTAAAAAGAAGATAAATTCAAATTGAGTTGAATTGAAACGAATTAGAATTAGAATTGAATTGAAACGAATTAGAATTAGAATTGAATTAAAACGAATTAGAATTAGAATTGAATTGAAACGAATTCGAATTTGAATTAAATAAAATTGGAATGAATTCGAATCGAATTGAAATCAAATCGATTTGAAATTGAAGACGAAGTTGAAATGGTTTTGAAAATGAATTTAAAACGATTTATAAAATACGATTTAAAAAGGAAATCGACGATATATATATATATATATATATATATATATATACATATTATATATAATGGCCTGAATAGAACGCGCCGCGCCGCGACAGTTCGTGAATTTTGACCATTGACTTCGAATTGACGTTGCGGGAGATACGACCGTCGGATTCTCCTAAAACTAGAACCATTGGGTTCGTATCGAAAAGTGCTTTCCAATGAATATTAGAAATTTGAAATCTAACGGTTGGATTTGGAATTATGTCCAAATCAAATTTAGAAAAGGTAGCTGTAAGTGCAGTTCGATGGCCGTTGATGGAAATCGACTGTACGGGCCTTGATAAAAATATTAAAAATATTAATAATTTGTGTAAAATCATAATATGTGAATTGGAAAGAACTGGGAGGAAGAATTCCACATTTGAAGAGATAAAAATAGATTTTTATTGAAATGAACTAGCTTTGAACTAGAATTAAAAATCAATTTATTTTTGAAATAAATAAATTGAATTTAAAAGTGATTCTAAAAATAATCAATATTCCCAATACATGGATTGGACGGGAGTTGAATCGAAATTATCATCGGAATATTTCGATGTTGGATTTCGTGACTATACCGATATTGTTATGGGAATTTGAAAGATATATTTTATATTGTTATTTCCAATACGATATTTGTTGGTTTCAGAATTTGATATTGAATATAAGCCGGTATATTTTCTATTCAGAGCCTTTATTTAATATCAAATGTGATTTGGGTTTATCGTGGATCGTGTTTTAGATGACATTGGTTCTTTAACCCAGTTAAATGCAGGATATTGATCTTTGAAAAGATTAAAACTAAGCGGAGTTTGAATGAATCTTTAATTAGATTGAAATGTGAATTGATAAATTAAATTATCAAATCTGAAAGGTGATCGAGAGTGGAGTACCACCAGTTTTTTTCCAAAGCGATAGTTAAATCTTTAATTAGATTTGAACATGAAATGGTAATTAATTTTACCGATAACACCGTGGTGCCAGATATGGAGTATTACCAGTTTTGCTCCATGGGATGAATAGGTTGGGATTGGGAATAATCCCGACTAGTTTGAAATGATATCCAAAGGAAGATTAAAGAATAAATTTAGAAGAATTTATCTTGGATAAAATTAATGGGAACCTTTCCCTAAGAATGTGATTTTGTGAATAAAAGAATATTCTGAATTGGAATGAGGCGTTCGTTGTGTTTGTCTAACATTTGTTTACTATATACATGGGATATTTTGAAAGGCCGGGTTTATACCCATTCTGAATAACCGATTCGACGAGATGTCGAAGATGAAGATGGTGGTTGAAGACCGGAAGTCTTCACATCGTTTGGGTGATTACTGATGATCTTGATTGGGCTGTACACCCAAGATGAGGGAAACAGTTGGTGATCGTCCAGACATACTTGGAGATGGATGGATATGCGAGGAAAGTGCCTCCGGTTTCGTTCAGACTCAGAACGAACTTGTAAATGGATTGTGTGTCTGACATTGGATTTTATTCTGTGTTGATTGATCTCTATTAAATATACATCTGTTTGGCGGCAGAGAATTTATTCCCTTGCTTAACGCCCTTCTCTGAGACGTACGAGCTCAGAGGTTGTATATCGATGGACATCAGTCGCATGGAGTGAATTGCCAGTGTGTCACGCGTAAGTGACAACTGATCAAGGCTTCTGTTGAAAAGCAAAGGCTTGTGGTTGATGATCAAAGCACGGCCTGTGTGGCGTAGCTTTGTATATAACGTGAATTCGCGAGCCTCACACCTCGGTATGAGTCAAAAACAGGATAGTGACTGCAGGGAGAGCACGACGTTTCTTTCTAGCTAGGCTGGTGTTAGTGACCTACCAGCCCTGACATTTTTATACTTTTCACCTGTGTGGTTGTTGGAATGCGAGGCGCCTCGGACATAGGTCTGTAAGGACCGGGAAACGTGTTTTCAGGAATTGCCAATCCTCAAAAGTAAGAGAGGACCGGCCCTGAAGATCCAAGGATCATAGTGGGGTCCTGGGACATTTGCTAGAGTGTCTCGAACGCGGAGAGGAGCTTGCCCCTTGCCTCGACTCATGATGGAATCCAATTTCCAATACGTGTGTTTCGGTTTTATTTGTAGAACCTAGTATGGCGACATAGTGGTATGGGTCATTCATGCCGCCTATGATTGATATTTATGATTGAAACTGTTTTGGCACTATACACCTATAATAGTATCAAATAACATGTTTTTAACGTATCAAGCATGATTTGGCTGTTATAAGGTAAAAACCCTATCCTCCGGCTTGCGTTGCATTGTGTGATGGGACCTGGGTCTTATAACAGCTTCATTTTTCTTTATTTAGCATTGCGCTGTTTGTTTTATGCACTGGTATTCTTGGGAGTAAACCCGTTCTGTGTTATACGGCATGGTCCCTTGATTTACCTAACTTTAAAAATAAAGATTACTAACTGTTTTTGTTCTCACACCAGTCACATGACTGACCTGGAGTTTATTGTTTTAACCTAAACTCTGGGTGCCCCTATTTCCTACACGGGCAGCTAGTAGTTTTGGTTTTGCAGATTTATATTCACAGGATCCTGATTTACTGCCGGAACGATGCTCGGAAAGCTCTGTATCCATGCATTACTTCTAGTTGTGCTTTTGTATTATTTTCCGCTGCGATGTATTTTGATATGTAATTTAAATCTCTGATATTTGTATATGTAATTTATTCATTCATACTCTGTATATTCTTGTATCTGATGGAATTGTTGAAATAACAATGAAATGTTCTTCCGTTTGCGTTCTATTTTGTCTTGTCCTCAATTCTATCCGTGCTTTCCTTCACGGGGAAGTTCGGGTCGTCTCATAAAAATTATATTTTTATTACCCTACATGAATAAAAATCATATTTTTATTCTTCCTACGATATAAAGATCGAATTTTTATTATCTATTGATTAACATAGAAATGTGTTAATTTTATGCTCTCATATTTTATCTTTTGTAAATAAATAAATATTACTTTTGGTATTTTTGGTGTATTTTCATATATTATCAATAAATGTCTCATTCATTTCAATTAAAGGCCAATTTAAAAGAAAAAGCTACTTCTCCAGATTAATGCTATCTCAATTGCAAAAGAAGTTGTAGCTCACATTTAATTTGGCGCAGTCCTCTCCAATAATTCAAATCCAATCAATCACATTTAATTTCCATGCAAAGAGAAAGGGAAGGCTTTGATTACAAATCTCCAATTAAGCATATGCTTATCTTCCCGTTGACCGTGCCACACATAAAAAGTAATACATTGATTACAATTTTTCGAATCAAGCACCATGAAAGGAATATTCTTTTATCTGTGGAAAGAATTTATATCATTCTTGGCCTCATTATTTTCATAGAAAGGGGACTACATTCTTATGAATACACCTTGTATCCATTGTAAATACCATCCCATTTTTTCCTGTATTATATTCTCCATTAATAAAGCTCTCTTTTCTTTTAATTCTGTAATTTTTATTTTCATGGCAATTTGTGTTGTGTAGTCAATTAGATTTGCTAGAACACAATTGCTATTGCAATTTTAATATTCATTAGTGATTGACCGTCTGTTTAGATTCAGCGGTAATCCTAATTTTATTTTCCTGTTAATTTATTTCTATTCTGCAATTTTATTTCCCGTAATCTGTTTTATTTTTAATCATTGGATTGATTATAGATTCGATTAGATTCAAATCTATAATTCATTCAATTGCAGTTTTACTTGTTTTTATTGATAATTACAACTTTAGTTATCGGTTCAATTAGATTTGTTCTGAACTGAATTGTAATTTCAAATTTATCCCATCTTCAAGATTTATCTAACTCGCCCACGAAATTATATAAATAATTTGATTTAATTTACCTCCCTGTGTTCGACCTGCATACTACACGATCTGTGCGCTTGCAGAATTTATTTTAAAATTTCGCGCTTTTCTAGTTTATGGGAAAGTGACGATCAAGTTTTTGGCACCGTTGCCGGGGAGGTAACGATTGAATTTTATTATTTATTTAATTTCCGATTCGTGTTAGTTTTTATTTTATTTTCCTTTTTTTCTTGTATATTGAAGAAAAATTCTTGATTAGTTAGATTTGGTATTGTTAATTGATACTATAATCTTCTAAGCAAGAGAAAAAAAAACTTGCCAAATTTTCTTGATTTTTTTTATTTTATAATTTTCCCATTTCAATTTTTTTCCTTTTACATTTTCTTTTTCCCTCTTCATCTATTCCTTTCCATATATTCCATCTTTCCAATTTTTATTGTTCATTTATTTTACCAAATTTTCCAATTTTTCTTTAATTTCTTTCCATTTATTCCTTCCTTCCTTTTACTTCTTTCCAATTGTCAATACACTGTTTTTAATCTTGTACAACAATAAAAAAAAACAAAAAAAGAACATTGCATTATTTTATTGATTTCTTTCCAATTGCAATTTTCTTTCCCTTCCTACCAATCTTCCTTTTCGGTCCTTCCAATTACAAGTTGCTTGATTTTTTTTCATAATTCCTTCCCGTCTTTATTTCTTTCCAATTTTTTTACATTTATTTCTTTCTTCTATTTTTTTCTCTATTTCTTGTTTCTTTTCTGTTTTACATTTCTTCCTTTCTACAAATTCTTCCCTCTTACAAACTTTTTCCTACTTTCAACAATTCCATAAAAAAAACTGCTTTTGCAGTTCTTCTTCTTCTTGCATTTCCCCATCTGCCAATATCCACGTCACCACAACATCTCCCCTGCTCAAACGCTAAGCAGTTCCTTCTACCATCCTCCTCAAGTCCACACTCATCATAAAAATAGCCTCACGTCAATCACCTACATCCCTTCACAAACAAACCACAAATTCAAATTTCAGCAGCCCACGTGTAACAACCCGGAAATGCGAGCCAGTTTAAAAATTTTATTTTGGCAATTTTAGCGAATTTTAAACATTTAAAATGATAATTTTAAATAATAACGACGAGAAATTTATTTTGAATATAACTCAAACGTATATATTTATATACGTCGTCGTTAGAATATAAATAATTATATATAATTATAAAAGGAATTGAAAATGGCCCTGTAGTTCGATAATTCGATTTCAAACTTCAAATGAATGTACCGGGTGCAAAATAAACCGGATTTTAGTGAAACCAAAAATATTTGAATCTAATTGAGAATATCTTTCCAACGAATCCGAAAAATTGAAATTTCATAGCGGGAATCAAAAGATATGTCCAGTTGAAAATTCTGAATAGTCGCTATGGAATTCAGGCCCTTAAAAATAGCCATTTTGCAAATGACCTCGGATTTTGACGAAACCACTTTTGTTTGATCCGGGATGTCAAATTATTGCTAGATTTCAAATTTCATAATTTTTCGAATCAATATGTGAGCGTGGCAAAGGAAAATGCGTTTGACCAGTTTTAGTTGATTTTAATCGACTGGAAATTGGTCATTTTTCAAACGGTCTCAGAATTCGACGAAATTAGTTTTTTTAGGACTGTACCATCAATACGAAGCTAGAAAATATTTTTTTGTAATTTTTAGAGACTGTATGTGGCCCCGGTAAATTGAAATGTGTGTTCAAATTCAATATATAGAGTTATATGTTGATTTTAATGGAAACTGATCGAAACAGTCGAATCAGCTTATGGTACATATCCCATTGTGTTCAGAATGGGGGTGAAACGCTATGGACGACAGGCGGTGGGCCTCGTTTAGAGGTCAAATGAAAAAGTCAACTTTTTGAAATTAAATAATTAAATAAATTAAAAAATAAAACTCTCTCCTTACATCACTCAGCCCCCCCCCCCATTTTCTTCTAATTGATTTCAAAATCAGAAAAAAAGAAGAAAAAAAGAAGAAGAGGACGGAGGGGCGGAGCGGCCTCCTCCATCGCCGCTGCCATCGCCCCAGGCGGCGCCCTCAAGCAGGAACCCCTTCTCTCCTCTCGCGCTACGCGCTACGCCCCCTCCAACGCTCGAACGAGACCCAAACCCCTGAGCCCCACAACCCAACGCCGCCTCCTCCTGTCGCTGCCCACCTCCTCCGCCGCATGCGCCTCCCCCACGGACCTCAGCGCGATGGTGAAACCCCCCTCCAACGATGCTCCAGTTCGACAATGAAGGTGAGTTTTTACAGTAAAAAAAAACTGATTTTTTTCTATGGTTATTAAAACTGATTTATTTCATTGTTTAAAAACTGATTTATTTCATTGTTTAAAAACTGAATTTTTACATTGTTTAAAAACTAAAATTATCATTGATTTGAAATGTAAACACTCTTGATTTGAAAAATAAAATAGAATAGCTTTTAGAATAAAAAGAGGATTTTTATTGTAGATAAAAACACGATTTTTAGGTAAAAAGGTTAGATTTTTAACTAAGTAAAAAGGCGATGTTTTTAACATATAAAAGATATGATTTTTAACAAGTAAAAATTCGATTTTTATGTGTATACTAGCATGGTAAAAATATGTTTTTTGTTGTAGCAAGATCGAATTTTTACAAAGTAGAAAGAGTGGGTTTTCAATAGAGAGAAAGATTTGATTTTTAATTTAGTAAAGATGTGATTTTTAATTATTTAAAAATATAATTTTTATATGATGTGAAAATATAATTTTTATAGTGATGAAATAAAAATTAAATCTTTATATTTGAAAAGGCGAAATCTTTATATTTGAAAAGGCGAAATCTTTATATTGAGAATAACATGATAAAAATATAATCTTTATTATATGAACATCGATGTAAAAATAGAATTTTTATCTATATAGTAGCGATATAAAAATAGAATTTTTATCTATATAGTAGCGATATAAAAATAGAATTTTTATCTATATGGAGTGATTATAAAAATATGATTTTTATATACATAGCAACAATATAAAAATATGATTTTTATATATGTAGTGGCTACGGGTAAAGAAAGTGATGAAAGGCAAGCAAAGTGAAGATGTTCTACATAAGAAGAGTCGTGATATTGGATTAGCTAGTCGGTGAGAACTTCTCACTCTAAATTTCTTTTTCTAGTTATATATATATACAAGGATGCAGACGGTGCTTAGCAACACCCGACACCCATCGTCCACAGACCATGGACGGCTTGTTTGTTTGATTGATGTGTTGTGAAAATTGTTTGTGATATTGATGTGAAATAGATAATGAAATATATTCATAAGTTGAAATAAATTAATTATCGTTGAAAATATAATTTTTAACGTGAATGTGAATAAATGAATATTTATAAACAAATCGGCCGATTTGTTTATATACACTGATTTGACTGATATTGATTGGGATGATAAATTTTACACATCGCCCAACTGCACAAATAAAAATTTTTGTTTGTTGATTTGAAACCCCACACGGATGTTGGGATAATATTTGGCGTACACTAATCCCAATTATTTAATTGTATGTCGATCGATTGGTCGACAGACTATGTAAGCGTTGATTATTTATATTTGATGCTTATGCAGTTGTGTGGTGCACTTTGGATGATGGTTGATTGTTTATCGTTGCTATTATGTACATGTGTTGGGTGGAATCCATATAATTAACATTATATGGTGATTGATTGGGCCTCATTCCAATCGGGAAAATAATGAATAATATAAAAGAAAATTCATGTGTTGAATAGAAAAAATATTCATGTGTGGACGATGTTCATGTGTTGAAATTATTCATGTATTGAGTAAAATATTTTAACAATAAAATTTACATCTTTATCATATTTCAGATTAGACACTACACGGTGGAGTCTGATTTAAAAATCAAACGATAGATACCATAATTTTATAAAACATTTTACATAACAAAAATAGTTATGTGTTGACAGTACTCATGTGTTGAGATTAGTCATGTGTTGAGAAAAATATAGATTCATGTGTTGAATAGAATAAATATTCATTTGTTGAATAGAATAACGAATTTATTGAAAGATATAAAGCCGTGCAGATTAGAGTTGCGCCATTTTGACGTGTACGATATTTATATCGATTATATTTGTTTTTATAATGAATATAGAAAAGGAAGTAATTTCAAAATATAACGTTTTGAAAATATTATCATCTATATAGTAATGATATGAAATATTCAATTTTGATTTGAAACTGAATATAGAGTTGAAATGGTTTTGAAAACGAATTTAAAACGATTTATAAAATACGTTTTAAAAGAAAATCGACGAAATATAATATATATATATTATATATAATGGCCTGAATAGAAGGGGCCGCGCCGCGGCAGTTCGTGAATTTCGACCATTGACTTCGAATCGACGTTACGGGAGATCCGACCGTCGGATTATCCTAAATCCAGAACCGTTGGGTTCGTATCGAAAAGAGCTTTCCAATGAATATTAGAAATTTTAAATCTAACGGTTGGATTTGGAATTATGTCCAAATCAAATATGGAAAAGGTCGCTGTAAGTGCAGTTCGATGGCCGTTGATGGAAATCGACTGTACGGGCCTTGATAAAATTATTAAAAATATTAATAATTTGTGTAAAATCATAATATGTGAATTGGAAAGAACTAGGATGAAAAACTCCATATTTGAAAGGATAAAAATAGATTTTTATCGAAATGAACTAGTTTTGAACTAGAACTAAAACCAATTTATTTCTGAAATGAATAAATTGAATTTGAATCGGTTTAGAAAATAACCAGAATTTCCAATATATATAAAGTGGAAGTGGATCTGAATCGAAATTGGCTTTGGAATATTTCGATATTGGATTTCGTGACTATACAGATATTGTTATGGGAATTTGAAAGATATATTTTATATCGTTATTTCCAATACGATATTTGGTTGTTTCAGAATTTGATATTGAATATAAGCCTGTATATTTTCTATTCAGAGCCTTGTATTTAATATCAAATGTGATTTGGGTTTATCGTGAATCGTGTTTTAGATGACATTGGTTCTTTAACCCAGTTAAAGGCAGGATGTTGATTTTTGAGAAGATTAAAACTAAGTGGAATTTCAATGAATCTTTAATTAGATTGAAATGTGAATTGATAATTTAAATTATCAAATTTAAAAGGTGATCGAGAATGGAGTACCACCAGTTTTTCTCCAAAGCGATAGTTAAATCTTTAATTAGATTTGAACGTGAAATGGTAATTAATTTTACTGATAATACTGTGGTGTTAGATATGGAGTATTACCAGTTTTGCTCCAGGGGATGAATAGGTTGGGATTGGGAAATAAAATAAATAATTACTTCGGTGTGGTTCGCTAATCCCGACTAGTTTGAAATGATATCCGAAGGAAGATTAAAGAATAAATTTAGAAGAATTTATCTTGGATAAAATTAATGGGAACCTTTCCTTAAGAATGTGATTTTGTGAATAAAAGAACATTCTGAATTGGAATGAGGCGTTTGTTGTGTTTGTGTAACATTTGTTTATCATATACGTGGGTTATTCAGAAAGGCCGGGTTTATGCCCATTCTGAATAACCGATTCGACGAGATGTCGAAGATGAAGACGGTGGTTGAAGACCGGAAGTCTTCACATCGTTTGGGTGATTACTGATGATCTCGATTGGGCTGTACACCCAAGATGAGGGAATCAGTTGGTGATCATCCAGACGTACTTAGAGATGGATGGATATGCGAGGAAAGTTCCTCCGGTTTCGTTCAGACCCAGAACGAACTTGTAAATGGATTGTGTGTCTGACATTGGATTTTATTCTGTGTTGATTGATCTCTATTAGATATACATCTGTTTTGGCAGCGGAGAATTTATTCTCTTGCTTAACGCCCTTCTTTGAGACGTACGAGCTTAGAGGTTGTATATCAATGGACATCAATCGCATGGAGTGAATTGCCAGTGTGGCACGCATAAGTGGCAATTGATCAAGGCTTCTGTTGAAAAGCAAAGTCTTGCGGTTGATGATCAAAGCACGGCCTGTGTGGCGTAGTTTTGTGTATAGCGTGAATTCGCGAGCCTCACACCTCGGTATGAGTCAAAAACGGGATATTGACTGCAGGGAGAGCACGACGTTTCTTTCTATCTAGGGTGGTGTCAGTGACCTACCAGCCCTGACATTTATATACTTTTCACCTGTGTGGTTGTTGGATACGAGGCGCCTCAGATATAGGTCTGTAAGGACCGGGAAACGTGTGCTCAGGAATAACTAATCCTCAAAAGTAAGAGAGGACCGGCCCTGAAGATCCAAGGATCATAGTGGGGTCCTGGGACATTTGCTAGAGTGTATCGAATCGGAGAGGAGCTTGCCCCTTGCCTCGACTCATGACGGAAATCCAATTTCCAATACGTAATAGTGCATTTTTAGTTGTAGAACCTAGTATGGCGACAGAGTGGTATGGGTCATTCATGCCGCCTATGATTGATATTTATGATTGAAATTGTTTTGACACTATACACCTATAATAGTATCAAATAACGTGTTTTTAACGTACAAAGCATGCTTTGGCTGTTATAAGGTAAAAACCCTATCCTCCGGCTTGCGTTGCATTGTGTGATGGGACCTGGGTCTTATAACAACTTCATTTTTCTTTATTTAGCATTGCACTATTTGTTCTATGCACTGGTATTCTTGGGAGGAAACCCGTTCCGTGTTATACGGCGTGGTCCCTTGATTTACAAACTTTAAAATAAAGATTAATAACTGTTTTAGTTCTCATACCAGTCACATGACTGACCTGGAGTTTATTGTTTTAACCTAAACTCTGGGTGCCCCTATTTTCCACACGGGCAGCTAGTAGTTTTGGTTTTGCAGATTTATATTCACAGGATCCTGATTTACAGCTAGAACGATGCTCGGAAAGCTCTGTATCCGTGCATTATTTCTAGCTGTGCTTTTATATTATTTTCCGTTGCGATGTATTTAAATGTAATCTAAATCACTGATATTATTCGAATGTATTTTATTCATTTATGCTCTGTATATTCTTGTATCTGATGGAATTGTTGTAATAACAATGAAATGTTCTTCTGTCTGCGTTCTATTTTGTCTTGTCCTCAATTCTATCTGTGCTTTCCTTCATGGGGAAGTTCGGGTCGTTATAGTTTGGTATCAGAGCTTTGGTTTACAGAGCTCGAGAACAAGGCACATTAGAACCATATGAAAGAATTCATCAGATATTGGATTAGTAATATCCAATTAGAATGACTCGTTAGAGATAGGATCAGTAGTATCCTAGAACGAGTGTGAAGAGTATATTTCAAATGAAAACAATTTTTGTTTGAAAATTTAAACCATTTTAAACGTATTTGAATATTTATTTATTTTGAATTTGGATAATTAAATATATAAAGATTTCACGTATACGCGTCATGAATGTATATTTGAAGTTTTAATATACTGGGTAGATATAGAATCACATTCTAGACATCCGGGGATGATTCTGATGATGGTGCATCATCATCAGTATTTATATTCGAGTTTCGAAGGTGTGATTTCTATATATTTCCATTAGACTAGTGTGAAAACCAAAACTCATATAGATATATTTATTTGTTGTGATCTGGCATCAAAAACAAGATTTTTTGTATATATGTATCAAAATTATGAATTTGAAACTCTAATTCACTAATTGATTGATGTTTGTGTTGTTTGATAATTTTGAACCATTAGCCTAATTGTATCAAATATTGAATTGTATTGAAAATTGGTCGCATTTGCTTGCATATACATGTACTTACATGGAACAGGTCATAGCAAGGAGGCTAGAGCAGAAGAATAAAATTTGTTTTCCCGACAAATAGTTACATGTCTATCATAATTTACTGTTTTGTTTGGGTGACGATGATTTTATGAGCCGATTGGCTAGCCGCTTGGCTTTTTCTTTTTCTTTTTGAGATCAAAGGGCCTGTATGATAATTTCGGGATTTTCCCGGTGCTCCCGGTGCAGGGGAGGTTATGGCAAAAATTTTCGAAAATTTAGGGTGTTAGCCAAATTTTTGAAAAATTTGAAAAGTTCTTGGAAACTGAAAAGTTGAAAATCTTAAGCCGTAATCAAAATAATGGAAGTTGAGTTGATCGGTGAAACAACATTCGGCTTCATTCCTTTTCGGGGATGAAAAGTTTTAAGTGGGGGAGAATGTAACAACCCGGAAATGCGAGCCAGTTTAAGATTTTTATTTTGGCAATTTTAGCAAATTTTGAACATTTAAAATGATAATTTTAAATAATAACGACGAGAAATTTATTTTGATCGGACGTATATATTTATATACGTCATCGTTAGAATATAAATAATTATATATAATTATAAAAAGAATTGAAAATGGCCCTGCAGTTCGATAATTCGATTTCAAACTTCAAATGAATGTACCGGGTGCAAAATAAACCGGATTTTAGTGAAACCAAAAATATTTGAATCTAATTGGGAATACCTTTCCAACGAATCCAAAAAATTGAAATTTCATAGCGGGAATCAAAAGATATGTCCAGTTGAAAATTCTGAATAGTCGCTATGGAATTCAAGCCCTTAAAAATAGCCATTTTGCAAATGACCTTGGATTTCGACGAAACCACTTTTGTTGGATCCGGGATATCAAATTATTGCTAGATTTCAAATTTCGTAATTTTTCGAATCAATATGTGAGCGTGGCAAAGGAAAACGCGTTTGACCAGTTTCAGTTGATTTTAATCGACTAGAAATTGGCCATTTTTCAAACGGTCTCAGAATTCGATGAAATTAGTTTTGTTAGGACTGTATCATCAATACGAAGCCAGAAAATATTTTTCTGTAATTTTTAGAGACTGTATGTGGCCCCGGTAAATTGAAATGTGCGTTCAAATTCAATATATAGAGTTATATGTTGATTTTAACGGAAACTGATCGAAACAGTCGAATCATCTTATGGTACATATCCCATTGTGTTCGGAATGGGGGTGAAACGCTATGGACGACAGGCGGTGGGCCTCGTTTAGAGGTCAAATGAAAAAGTCAACTTTTTGAAATTAAATAATTAAATAAATTAAAAAATAAAACTCTCTCCTTACATCACTCAGGCCCCCCCCACCCGTTTTCTTCTAATTGATTTCAAAATCAGAAAAAAAAGAAAAAAAGAAGAAGAAGAGGACGGAGGGGCGGAGCGGCCTCCTCCATCGCCGCTGCCACCGCCCAAGGCGGCGGCCTCAACCAGGAACCCCTCCTCTCCTCTCGCGCTACGCCCCCTCCAACGCTCGAACGAGACCCAAACCCCCGAGCCCCACAACCCAACGCCGCCTCCTCCTATCGCCGCCCACCTCCTTCGCTGCATGCGCCTCCCCCACTGACCTCAGCGCGATGGTGAAACCCCCCTCCAACGATGCTCCAGTTCGACAGTGAAGGTGAGTTTTTACAGTAAAAAAAAAACTGATTTTTTTTCTATAGTTATTAAAACTGATTTATTTCATTGTTTAAAAACTGAATTTTTACATTGTTTAAAAACTGAAATTGTCATTGATTTGAAATGTAAACATTCTTGATTTGAAAAATAAAATAAAATAGCTTTTAAAATAAAAAGAGGATTTTTATTGTAGATAAAAACACGATTTTTAGGTAAAAAGGTTAGATTTTTAACTAAGTAAAAAGGCAATGTTTTTAACATATAAAAGATACGATTTTTAACAAATAAAAATTCGATTTTTATGTGTATACTAGCATGGTAAAAATATGATTTTTGTTGTAGCAAGATCGAATTTTTACAAAGTAAAAAGAGTGGGTTTTCAATAGAGAGAAAGATTTGATTTTTAATCTAGTAAAGAAGTGATTTTTAATTATATAAAAATATAATTTTTATATGATGTGAAAATATAATTTTTATAGTGATGAAATAAAAATTAAATCTTTATATTTGAAAAGGCGAAATCTTTATATTTGAAAAGGCGAAATCTTTATATTTAAAAAGGCGAAATCTTTATATTTGAAAAGGCGAAATCAATATATAGAGAATAGCATGATAAAAATATAATATATGAACATCGATGCAAAAATAGAATTTTTATCTATATAGTAGCGATATAAAAATAGAATTTTTATCTATATAGTAGCGATATAAAAATAGAATTTTTATCTATATGGAGTGATTATAAAAATATGATTTTTATATACATAGCAACAATATAAAAATATGATTTTTATATATGTAGTTGCTACGGGCAACGAAAGTGATGAAAGGCGAACACGATGAAGATGTTCTACATAAGAAGAGTTGTGATATTGGATTAGCTAGTCGGTGAGAACTTCTCACTCTAAATTTCGTTTTCTAGTTATATATATATATACTAGGATGCAGACGGTGCTTAGCAGCACCCGACACCCGTCGTCCACAGACCATGGACGGCTTGTTTGTTTGATTGATGTGTTGTGAAAATTGTTTGTGATGTTGATGTGAAATAGATAATGAAATATATTCATGAGTTGAAATAAATTAATTATCACTGAAAATATAATTTTTAACGTGAATGTGAATAAATGAATATTTATAAACAAATCAGTCGATTTGTTTATATACATTGATTTGACTGATATTGATTGGGATGATAAATTTTACACATCGCCCAACTGCACAAATAAAAATCTGTGTTTGTTGATTTGAAACCCCACACGGGTGTTGGGATAATATTTGGCGTACACCAATCCCAATTATTTAATTGTATATCGATCGATTGGTTGACAAACTATGTAAGCGTTGATTATTTGTATTTGATGCCTATGCAGTTGTGTGGTGCACTTTGGATGATGGTTGATTGTTTATCATTGCTATTATATACATGTGTTGGATGGAATCCATATAATTAACATTATATGGTGATTGATTGGGCCTCATTCCAATCGGGAAAATAATGAATAATATAAAAGAAAATTCATGTGTTGAATAGAAAAAATAGTCATGTGTTGACGTTGTTCATGTGTTGAAATTATTCATGTGTTGAGTAAAATATTTTAACAATAAAATTTACATCTTTATCTTATTTCAGATTAGACACTACTTCACGGTGGAGTCTGATTTAAAAATCAAACGATAGATACCATAATTTTATAAAATATTTTACATAACAAAAATAGTTGTGTGTTGACAGTACTCATGTGTTGAGATTAGTCATGTGTTGAGAAAAATATAGATTCATGTGTTGAATAGAATAAATATTCATTTGTTGAATAGAATAACGAATTTGTTGAAAGATATAAAGCCATGCAGATTAGAGTTGCGCCATTTTGACGTGAGCGATATTTATATCGATTATATTCGTTTTTATAATGAATATAGAAAAGGAAGTAATTTCAAAATATAACGTTTTGAAAATATTATCATCTATATAGTAATGATATGAAATATTCAATTTTGATTTGAAATTGAATATATAGTTGAAATAGTTTTGAAAATGAATTTAAAACGATTTATAAAATACGTTTTAAAAGAAAATCGATGAAATATATAATATATATATATTATATATAATGGCCTGAATAGAACGCGCCGCGCCGCGGCAGTTCATGAATTTCGACCATTGACTTCGAATCGAGGTTACGGGAGATCCGACCGTCGAATTCTCCTAAAACTGGAACCATTGGGTTCGTATCGAAAAGAGCTTTCCAATGAATATTAGAAATTTGAAATCTAACAGTTGGATTTGGAATTATGTCCAAATCAAATTTGGAAAAGATCGCTGTAAGTGCAGTTCGATGGCCATTGATGGAAATCGACTGTATGGGCCTTGATAAAATTATTAAAAATATTAATAATTTGTGTAAAATCATAATATGTGAATTGGAAAGAACTGGGATGAAAAACTCCATATTTGAAAGGATAAAAATAGATTTTTATCGAAATGAACTGGTTTTGAACTAGAACTAAAACCAATTTATTTTTGAAATGAATAAATTGAATTTGAATCGGTTTTGAACATAACCAGAATTTCCAATATATATAAAGTTGAAGTGGATTTGAATCAAAATTGTCTTTGGAATATTTCGATATTGGATTTCATGACTATACAGATATTGTTATGGGAATTTGAAAGATATATTTTATATCGTTATTTCCAATATGATATTTGTTGGTTTCAGAATTTGATATTGAATATAAGCCGGTATATTTTCTATTTAGAGCCTTGTATTTAATATCAAATGTGATTTGGGTTTATCGTGAATCGTGTTTTAGATGACATTAGTTCTTTAACCCAGTTAAAGGCAGGATGTTGATTTTTGAGAATATTAAAACTAAGTGGAATTTCAATGAATCTTTAATTAGATTGAAATGTGAATTGATAATTTAAATTATCAAATCTGAAAGGTGATCGAGAATGGAGTACCGCCAGTTTTGCTCCAAAGCGATAGTTAAATCTTTAATTAAATTTGAAAGTGAAATGGTAATTAATTTTACGATAATACTGTGGTGTTAGATATGGAGTATTACCAGTTTTGCTCCAGGGGATGAATAGGTTGGGATTGGGAAATAAAATAAATAATTACTTCGGTGTGGTTTGCTAATTCCGACTAGTTTGAAATGATATCCGAAGGAAGATTAAAGAATAAGTTTAGAAGAATTTATCTTGGATAAAATTAATGGGAACCTTTCCCTAAGAATGTGATTTTGTGAATAAAAGAACATTCTGAATTGGAATGAGGCGTTTGTTGTGTTTGTGTAACATTTGTTTATCATATACGTGGGTTATTCAGAAAGGCCGGGTTTATACCCATTTTGAATAACCGATTCGACGAGATGTCGAAGATGAAGACGGTGGTTGAAGACCGGAAGTCTTCACATCGTTTGGGTGATTACTGATGATCTCGATTGGGCTGTACACCCAAGATGAGGGAATCAGTTGGTGATCGTCCAGACGTACTTGGAGATGGATGGATATGCGAGGAAAGTGCCTCCGGTTTCGTTCAGAACCAGAACGAACTTGTAAATGGATTGTGTGTCTGACATTGGATTTTATTCTGTGTTGATTGATCTCTATTAAATATACATCTGTTTTGGCGGCGGAGAATTTATTCTCTTGCTTAACGCCCTTCTCTGAGACGTACGAGCTCAGAGGTTGTATATCAATGGACATCAGTCGCATGGAAAGAATTGCCAGTGTGGCAGGTGTAAGTGGCAATTGATCAAGGCTTCTGTTGAAAAGCAAAGTCTTGTGGTTGATGGTCAAAGCATGGCCTATGTGGCGTAGCTTTGTGTATAGCATGAATTCGCGATCCTCACACCTCGGTATGAGTTAAAAACGGGATAGTGATTGCAGGGAGAGCACGACGTTTCTTTCTAGCTAGGGTGGTGTCAGTGACCTACCAGCCCTGACATTTATATACTTTTCACCTATGTTGTTGTTGGATACGAGGCGCCTCAGATATAGGTCTGTAAGGACCGGGAAACGTGTGCTCAGGAATAACTAATCCTCAAAAGTAAGAGAGGACCGGCCCTGAAGATCCAAGGATCATAGTGGGGTCCTGGGACATTTGCTAGAATGTCTCGAATCGGAGAGGAGATTGCCTCTTGCCTCGACTCATGACGGAAATCCAATTTCCAATACGTGATAGTGCGGTTTTATTTGTAGAACCTAGTATGGCGACATAGTGGTATGGGTCATTCATGCCGCCTATGATTGATATTTATGATTGAAATTGTTTTGACACTATACATCTATAGTAGTATCAAATAATGTGTTTTTAACGTATCAAGCATGCTTTGGCTGTTATAAGGTAAAAACCCTATCCTCCGGCTTGCGTTGCATTGTGTGATGGGACCTGGGTCTTATAATAGCTTCATTTTTCTTTATTTAGCATTGCGCTGTTTGTTCTATGCACTGGTATTCTTGGGAGGAAACCCGTTCCGTGTTATACGGCGTGGTCCCTTGATTTACCAAACTTTAAAATAAAGATTAATAACTGTTTTAGTTCTCACACCAGTCACATGACTTACCTGGAGTTTATTGTTTTAACCTAAACTCTGGGTGCCCTTATTTTCCACACGGGCAGCTAGTAGTTTTGGTTTTGCAGATTTATATTCACAGGATCCTGATTTACAGCTAGAACGATGCTCGGAAAGCTCTGTATCCGTGCATTATTTCTAGTTGTGCTTTTGTATTATTTTCCGTTGCGATGTATTTAAATGTAATCTAAATCTCTGATATTATTCGAATGTATTTTATTCATTTATGCTATGTATATTCTTGTATCTGATGAAATTGTTGTAATAACAATGAAATGTTCTTCTGTCTGCGTTCTATTTTGTCTTGTCCTCAATTCTATCCGTGCTTTCCTTCACGGGGAAGTTCGGGTCGTTATACCACGCCCTCCATCAAATACCTAATTCGCAAACTCGATTTGAAACAAAGAAGAAGCGGTGCGTTAAAAGTTGAGCGTGGTTTATGCGAGATTGTTTGGGAATGTACTGATTCTTTTTGAGTTCATTTATTTTATTTGATTTGATTCCAAAAATAAACAAAAAGAAAAGAAAAAAAAGGCGAGATTTCCTTTTTTTAGGTGTAATTGCGGTCTGTTGAGTGCTTTCATCTGTTTATTCAACTAGTTCTGGTGGTGTATGTTTAACTATGGTGTGCTCCTAAATTGGTTGGATTAGCTTTCTCGTTTTCAATAAGCTGGTTTTCATTTCCACAGAAAAAAGAAGGAAAGAGGTCAACTTGATTTTTGTTGATTGGTGCGTGATTTGTATCCTTTTATTAAGGCATGTAAAGTGGAGAAACTAGATGTGGTGACTTTAATTATTTTGAGCAATTGATTTGTTCCATCTTTTGGTGTGGGTTGATTTGAATAAACATAGAAAGGGTCAAGATTTTTGGTTGAGCGGCATATTTGTGAAGTTGGTTGCCATTTTTGAGCTATGCAGATTTGTTTTGAGCCTGTTTTCATTATCATCATTTTTGTTGAGCTTATTTTTGCTTTTGGTCTTGTTGAGTCAAGCTTTGTTTATTAGCTTTATTAAGTTATTTTGAGTTTAGTTTTTTTCTCTAGCTGAGTTAGTTTCTTTTCCTCTTGAGATTTTTTTTCCTCTTTTCTTTTAGTTTGTTTCTTTTCTGTTAAAAAAAAGAAAAAAAGAAGAAAAAGAAGATTCAAGGCCAAAGCAAAAGGAATTCAAACAACAAATCAAGAATTCAGAAATCAAAAGAAATTGCAAATAGTGAGATTTCAATCATTGACGCTACTCATTTTTTCTGGATGGACAGCCATGCCGCACTGTAATAATTTTTGAACTCTACAGATGCTCTGCTGCAAAGAAAAAAATATAGACATTGCTTGTAAAAATCTTCTGCAGAGGCAGCGGCTTTCTATGTACAATTTTTCATTTCTGCAATTATTCTGTCTGATTGTTGTAAGTTGAAATTTCCATAACTACTGTCATCATTCTCATCATTTCTCAACAATAAAATCTGATTAGATATTTTGAAATAATATAATTGAAAAGTGGTGCTTTTTGAAGTTGACTGTCTCGTATAATTGGATCGCGGATATATATTAGTTCAATTTTTTTGAACTTCTAGCAAAAGAGGTTGCATACTACCCGTAAAACATTGGTCGTATCCCTTAGTATTTATACTATACGTGAACGGCCATAAGACCCTCTTCCCCCTTCTAATTGAGTCAGTTAATTAATAGATCAAACTTAGTATTTTATACTATTTTTGAAGTGAGAGTAATTTCTGTCTTGCCTTGACTTCTTTAAAATGTCTGATTCAAAAAAAAATCATTGAGAGAAATGTGGGATAATAATCGGAGTAGACGTCCTCTTGAAGAGTATGACTATGAATTACAATTCATAAAGCAAAATTTTCCAAAATTTCGTGAGTCCAATGTCAACAATTTTCAAAATTTTCCAACTGACCAACATTTTCAAAATCATATAAATGATCGAAATTGCGACTTCAATTCAAATTTCAATAATTTCGATTATAAGCCACATCCACATCAAAATAGCTTTGAATCCCAATATAGCTTTGATTCAAATCAATATGAGGTTGAAAATCAAAATTTTCAAAATTATAGCCTATATCAACATCTTGAAAATAATCAAAATTGCAATTTTCCCTCGAATTTCAACAGTTTTGGTTACGAACAAATTTTTTACAATCAAGATGATTTCCAATATCAAAATGAAAATTCAAACAACTACTACATTGGAAATAATATTGATTGTGAAATTGATGTGGCCTATAATTTTGAGAATCAAGAAATCCAAAATGAGACCTCTCAAATCAATGATTCTTAAGAATGTCATTTTGATGAGAGTGAAGAAAGGCTAAATAAAAAGTTGGATGAACTTCTTTGTTTAATGGCATCTTTGAAAGAACAACGAGAGCAACAAAATCAAATTCAAACAAGCGATAAATCAGAAAATAATCCATTCTTTACTGATAGTGAAAATTTTCAGATAACAACTTTGGAAATTGAGAATAATGATTTAAATGAAGTTGTTCAAAATTCAACAAATGATTTGGACTTCAATTCTTTTCAGGAAAACGATTTAAGGTCAGATTTTGATCTCTCTCTTTCAGGATGCGAAAAACCTAAAATTTTTGAATTTGAACAAAATGAAAATGTTGAATTTTTCGAAAACTCAGAATTGGAAAAGGATTTTAATGAACATGAATTTTTTGGATTGTATGAGGTGAGTTGCCAAATGAGGAAACTTCCAACGAATTTGAAGTTGTCAGTGTCAAAAATACGTTGTCAATGAATCAAATTGAGAAATGTGATCACATAATCTTGAACAACACTCAGAATTTAAATTTCATGATTACAATTGAGTTTATATACGATCACAAATTTTTGAACAATTACACTGATAAATTTGTGGAACACATGAATTATTTTAGGAATGCTGGCTTGCTTGAAAAACTTAATGTTAGGATGACCCTGGACATTTATCTACTGGACTATAAATCTAGGTATAAAGATGAGATGGTTTTCAAAACCTTTTGCTTATTAGAAAACATGCCTAGACGTAGTGGGAAGGAAATTCATCGGGCTAGAACCAAGTGTGGGGGGAAAAGTTGGAGGCATTCTTTGCATCGCATGCATCATAAACACATATATCATTGTACATATGATCCATTCTTACATATAGTTAGGCTGCATTTCATTCTGCAAATCATTTGCATCTAATCCATCTATGGGTTTTATCATTCAAATTTAGGAAACGTGCTACAGTGTGGACACTGTTTTGTCCAAGTGTGGGGGGAGTCTGCATTTCATTCATTTTCGTTTTTTTCTTTATTTTTTCTTTCTTTTCATTTTCAGCCATTTAAATAGGACCATCATGCATTTTAGATTGATTAACATGCCAATTTTTTTTGAAACATGACTCATTTTAGAGTGATACAACAAAATAACTTAAGGATTGTTAATCAGTTGATACTATTTTTTTCTCTCAGTTAAGATCAAATAAGAAATATAATGAAAAGTTGAATTTTGAGGGATAATAGTGTAACTGGCACATATGGAGATTCTTAGGTGATGGCCATGAAGTTTATTCTAAATTGTAGTCTTTGTTTACTGAGTGGAGGATTTAAAATACTTATACTGGCTTTTCGAATCTTTAAAACTAAGTTGTGTTAAGCTGAATTCGCGTAATCTCTCTTGTTCTTAAATTTTCAATAATAATAATAGTAATCCAAGGGTATCCAACATTGCTTGTATATCAAGCGTTGGTGTGCAAACCAGCCAAGCTCTATCCGACATGTTGTTGACAAAGTCAGCGTTGGAATATCTTGGTCTCATTTTATGAGATTGGACACCTAAGGATTACCGACACGTTGTTGACAAAGTCAAAGTCGGTCTGCACAATCTACCAAGCTCTTTACCCACTCTCCGTTAGTTCGCGAGGCAGTGCATGGGTGGTAAACCTTGGTCTTCTGAGTTAGGTGTATGTACTTAATCATAAATTTTAATTTTATAGTGATAGAGAATAAACGATGATGCCCAAACATTTCTTGACCTTATTGATTTGACTAGCCATACACAAGGAAATTAGAATACCACTTTACAAACTGTGACAAACAAACTAAGAATTTATTTCATGGTTGCACTATGTTATCGACCGAACTAACTGGCCAAACTGGAATTTAACATTTGAAAACTTGATTTATATTGAAAATTTGTGACAAGTTGAGATATCTAAAATAAAATCAACTGACTAGAAATTGTTAATTTAATTAGTTGTACCACTTTAAACAAGTCTTGTTTTCATTTTTTGTTTTTATTTTGCATATGTCCGTTGCATTCATGTAGTTACATTAGAATCATAGCATACTGCATTTGGATTTTGTGGGTAGTATCTGTTGAAAACCCTCACGAGACACCACTCGTCCTACTAGGGACACCTAGAGGTTTAATGGCTTGTTGCATACGCTCAATGCAATCGTGTTTCCTACGAAAGTGTGACCTATCTAGTTTAGTTTTTCTTTTCTTGTTTTACTCGAGGACGAGTAAAAGATAAGTGTGGGGGTATTTGATTTACATAGAAATGTGTTTATTTTATGCTCTCATATTTTATCTTTTGTAAATAAATAAATATTACTTTTGGTATTTTTGGTGTATTTTCATAGATTATCAATAAATGTCTCATTCATTTCAATTAAAGGCCAATTTCAAAGAAAAAGCTACTTCTCCATATTAACGCTATCTCAATTGCAAAAGAAGTTGTAGCTCACATTTAATTTGGCGCAATCCTCTCCAAGAATTCAAATCCAATCAATCACATTTAATTTCCATGCAAAGAGAAAGGGAAGGCTTTGATTACAAATCTCCAATTAAGCATATGCTTATCTTCCCGTTGACCGTGCCACACATAAAAAGGAATACATTGATTACAATTTTTCAAATCAAGCACCATGAAAGGAATATTCTTTTATCTGTGGAAAGAATTTATATCATTCTTGGCCTCATTATTTTCATAGAAAGGGGACTACATTCTTATAATACACCTTGTATCCATCGTAAATACCATCCCATTTTTTCCTGTATTCTATTCTCCATTAATAAAGCTCTATTTTCTTTTAATTCTGTAATTTTTATTTTCATGGCAATTTGTGTTGTGTAGTCAATTAGATTCGCTAGAACACAATTGCTATTGCAATTTTAATATTCATTAGTGATTGACCGTCTGTTTAGATTCAGCGGTAATCCTAATTTTATTTTCCTGTTAATTTATTTCTATTCTGCAATTTTATTTCCCTCAATCTGTTTTATTTTTAATCATTGAATTGATTATAGATTCGATTAGATTCAAATTTATAATTCATTCAATTGCAGTTTTACTTGTTTTTATTGATAATTACAACTTTAGTTATCGGTTCAATTAGATTTGTTCTGAACTGAATTGTAATTTCAAATTTATCCCTTCTTAAAGATTTATCTAACTCGCCCACGAAATTATATAAATAATTTGATTTAATTTACCTCCCTGTGTTCGACCTGCATACTACACGATCTGTGCGCTTGCAGAATTTATTTTAAAATTTTGCGCTTTTCAAGTTTATAGGAAAGTGACGATCAAGTTTTTGGCGCCGTTGCCGGGCAGGTAACGATTGAATTTTATTATTATTTAATTTCCGATTCGTGTTAGCTTTTATTTTATTTAATTTTCCTTTTTTTTCTTATATATTGAAGAAAAATTCTTGATTAGTTATATTTGGTATTGTTAATTGATACTATAATCTTCTAAGCAAGAGAAAAAAAACTTGCCAAATTTTCTTGATTTTTTTTATTTTATTTTTTTCCCCTTTCAATTTTTTTTCCTTTTACATTTTCTTTTTCCCTCTTCATCTATTCCTTTCATATATTCCATCTTAACAATTTTTATTGTTCATTTATTTTACCAAATTTTCCAATTTTTCTTTGATTTCTTTCCATTTATTCCTTCCTTCCTTTTCTTTCTTTCCAATTGTCAATACACTGCTTTTTGAAATCAATAAATAATTAAATATATATATTTTATATGAAACCCCCCTTTTTTATTCTCCTATAACCAAAGAACGAGCGCATATACTACATGATCTGTTAATTACTCGTATATTTGAAATCTTTATATACTCGATTGTCCACATTAAAATATAATCATATACTCGAATACATATATTTAGATAAAATTTTCAAAACTAAATTTGTTTCCATTTTTATTTTAAAGAAAATAATACTCTTCACACTCGTTCTAGGATACTACTGATCCTATCTCTAACGAGTTATTCTCATTGGATATTACTAATCCAATCTCTGATGCATTCTTTCGTTCGGTTCTAATGTGTCTTGTTCTCGAGCTCTGTAAACCAAAGCTCTGATACCAAATGTGACGACCCAAACTTCCTAGTAAAGGAAAGATTGGATTGCTTTGAGAACAATACACAACAGAACACAAACTGAAGAACATTTTATTGCTGACTACAACAATTACATCAGAGTACAAGAATGTAACAGAGTATGTAAACTTATTACAAAAATAGAAGTATAATAATATCAGAGTTTTAAATTACATTTAAATAGTAGCGGAAAATAATACAAATATACAACCGAAAGGAATACACGGATACAGAGCTTTCCGAATATCGCTCCAGCTATAGACCAGGATCCTGTAAATATATCTGCAAAAAGCTACTCGACTGCCCGTGTAGAAAATATGGGCACCTGAGTTTGCCAATGAAACAAACTACAGGTCAGTCATGGGACTGGTATGAGAAATCTTAACTTAACCTATATAATGATAATAATAAAGCCAATCACAAGACCACGCCGCTAACGCGGAACGGGCTTACTCCATTGGATTGCCAGTACATAAGATAAAGTAAATTGCTAAACAACGCAATGCTTTTTAGAAAAATGAAACCATTATAAGACCCATGTCCCATCACACAATGCAACGCAAACCGGAGGATAGGGTTTTACCTTATAATGGTCAAGAGATGCTTGATACGATAAAACGGATTTAGTATTAGTGTGTATATCCATGGGTATATATATTTCAAAAAAAAATTCAATCATAGACGACATAGTACCCCATCCTACTATGTCGCCATACAAGTTCTACAATCAAAACCGCAAGATCGTATTGGAAATTGGGTTTCCATCATGAGTCGAGGCTAGGGGCAAGCTCCTCTCCGATTCGAGACACTCAAGCAAATGCCTCAGGATCCCCCGCAGTGAACCCTTGGAGCGGTAGGGCCGGTCCCCGCCTATCGACAGTGGATTGGTTATGCCTGAACACACGTTTCTCGGTTCCTTTGAACCTAACTAACGGCCTATAAAAAATCCGAGGTGCCTCAAAATCCATCATCCACATAAGTAAAATGCCAGCTAGTTTAAGCACTGACACTACCACTAGCTAGAAAGAAACGTGTGCACTCCCTACGGTCCATATCCCTTTTTTGACACATACCGGGGTGTGAGGCTCGCGAAGTCACGATATACACAAAGCTATGCCGTGATAGGCTATACTTTGATCATCCCACAAGGCCCTACTTTTCAACAAAAGCCTTGATCATTTTCATCTTGGCGTGCCACATTGACAATTCACGCCATGAGATCAATCACTATTAATATATACCAGGGTGTTAGGTAGAGAATAAATCCTCCACCACCAAATAGACATACATTAACAAAAATCGATTTAATTCACATGGAACGAAATCCAATGTCAGACACGCTTCCATTTACTAGCTTATGCTCTGGGTCTGAGCGAAAACCAAATCCGAACAATCAACAATAGTCCGGACGGCCACCACTGAAGCCCCTTCAAGGTAGCTACTCCCATCAAGGGTCTCTGTAGCAACATATCCATTCGATGTGAAGATCGTCGGTCTTCAACCACCGTCTTCATCTTCGACTCTTCATCGTCGTAGTAATTATTCGGAATGGGTTAAGCCTGGTCTTCCCGAATAACTCACGTATTTTATAATTAAAAATCAAGTACTATTAAACACACATCCAACGCCTCATTCCAATTCAGAATATTCTTCAAATAAAATATTCGTATTATTCTATCAAAGATAAATCCTTTAAGTTTATTCTTAAATCTTTCTTTTAAAAATTTATTAAAAACCCAATTTGGTTTTTAATATCAAAAATAATTATTCAATGATAATTTTAGTTTAAGAAATAATTCTTATCTTTAACTGGGTTAAAGAACTTGTGTCATTCTAAAATATCGTTCACGATAAACCCAAAATCGACTTCCATTAAATATGGAATCTTCACAGAAATCAAATCAATATATGATTGTTATAAATTTTTGTATCCGACCAATAATATAAATGGAATAACGGCAAAGCCTTTTAAATTCCATATGTAGTATCGGTTTTCTTTTACAGAAGCTTATCTCGGTTATAATTAATTCATATTCTATTCAATTCCAATCTAATATATTAAATTGGAAAACTTTACTTTTGGAAAATTTCCATTTAAAACTTAATAAAAGATTTATAAATTTCAAATCATATTTTCACCGTCGGTTGGGTTAAAGAACAAATGTCACTTAAAAACACAGTTCACAATAAACCCAACTCACATTTCATCCTATTTCAATCACCAAATATAATTGAAAACTTTAATAATCTAAATTAAAAGATTATTCTCTTCATACAGGGTTTAAGAACAATGTTATTTAAGACACTATTCACGAGAAATCCAAAATCTAATTTATTCAATTTAATCTTCAATTAGATATTAGCAAATTGGAAAACTTCATTAAATCTTAATTTAATGATTTATTCTAGTTAATAACTAGCTCATTCAATAAAATATATTTTCCTAAAATATATTCTTTTTCTAGAATATTCTTTATTGGAATGTGGCTCAATCAACAACCATATACTGCATGTAATCAATGATAAATATTTATCAAACATCCAAATACAACCAGAGTGGATTCTACACTAAATATTGGGACTAGTGTAGGCCAAATATCATCCCAACACCCGTACGGGGTTTCATCCAACAAACAAACAATAAATTATTTGTGCACTTGGGAGATGTGTAAAACTTATCGACCCAATCACATAAACAAGTCGGATGACTTATAAATGGAAGTGTAATATTCAATTTGGATATCATTAATATATTGGATACATCAAACTTTTCAACATTGCATGCCTACATTACAGGGTATCACTAATGTCATATTTAAACATATGATCTTTTTATTGTGACTAATCAATAATAAAAATATTAACTTTCATATCCTTTGTGCAATCCTTTCCAATGACCAAAATGGATATTTTGGTGAAATCTTTTTAAGTGACCAAAAATGAATATTTTAGTGAAATCTCTTTTAAAGGACAAAATGAATATTTTTAATATCACATAGAAAGGAAGTATTTTAATCCTATTCTTTTTAATGAGGATAATATCTCATAAAAATATATGTTCTTAATTCACTCTTTTTAAATGACCAAAGATGCCTATTTTAATTCATTTCTTTTTTTAAATGACAAGAATGTCCTTTTTATTTTAATTTACATTTTCTAACGGAAATGTACTTTTTATTCTAATATTCATTTTGTAACAAAAATGTATATTTTACTTTCTAACTTTCATTTTCTAACAAAAATGTATAATTTACTTTCTAACAAAATTTATGTTTAAATCTAATTCATTTCAATGTAAACAAAATGCTAGTTTTGTCTAGTTCATTTCAATGTAAACAAAATGAGTATTTTTACTTCACTCTTTTTTAAATGATAAAAAGAATGTTTTATTTCATTCTTTACATTTGACAAAAATGAATATTTTTGTCATTCTTTTACCTTCGACCAAAAATGCATAATTTTATCATTCTCTTACATTTGATAAAAATGCACCCTTTTCTCATTCTTTTACATTTGATAAAAATGTGTATTTTCTTTTATAAATCAAGTTTTGACAAAAATGTTATTCTTTTTAATAAATCAAGTTTCGACAAAAATGTTATTCTTTTTAATAAATAAAGTTTCGACAAAAATGTTATTCTTTTTAATAAATCAAGTTTCGACAAAAATGTTATTCTTTTAATAAGTCAAGTTTCGACAAAAATGTTATTCTTTTTAACAAAAATGTTATTCTTTTTAATAAATCAAGTTTCGACAAAAATGTTATTCTTTTTAATAAATCAAGTTTCGACAAAAATGTTATTCTTTTTAATAAATAAAGTTTCGACAAAAATGTTATTCTTTTTAATAAATCAAGTTTCGACAAAAATGATCTATATGTTTTTATAATTTCATTATAACACCATATCACCCAATTAACAAATCTGTACACACATCAATCATAGAATCAAAACACGTCTCATAGCAAACAGAATTTTACATCAAACTGGTGGTAACATAATCATAAATAATTTTAATTATTTAAGAAGAAGGAATTGAGACGACCCGAAATCCCGTTCAGACGGAGACAAGGGTTATCTTTGGAATATAACACAGAAACAGATAATAGTAGAACAAAATTAAATAAATACACCAGATAATGAACAATAAAATATACTGGATAAAAGTAATCATCAGAGTTACACAGTGTACAGGATCTTACTTAGTACAAATACAGTTCAGCTATACATAAATGTCTACAGCGGAAATAAACAAAATATGTACAATAGGAGCTGAACAGCATAAAAAGAGATAAATGATAGAATCCATCTTCAGCTCCAGCTATCCAGAAAGAACCAGCTAAACCTGAATACAAGGCTGCCCGTGTAGAAAAAGGGGCACCCGAGTTTGAAAGTGAAACAAACTACGAGTCAGTCATGGGACTGGTATGAGAAATCCATTCAACACATATGTAATATGGCTAATCACAGGACCACGCCACTTTCGTGGAACGGGTTCACTCCATTAGATTGCCAGTGCTTTAAAACAAATCTTTCTTTTAAAACAACGCAATGCATTTTATAAAAATGAAGCCATTATAAGACTCAGTTCCCATCACACAATGCAACGCAAACCGGAGGATAGAGTTTTACCTTATAATGGCCAAAATATGATTGATACGAATAAAACAAAAGCATTTGATATTATTGCTAGTGTTAATATGTTTTGAAAACAATTTCAAATCATAACTATCAATCATAGACGGCATGGGTACCATATATCATGTAGCCACATATATATATATATATATATATACAATCAAAACCGCACGATGTCGTATTTGGAAATTGGATTTCCGTCATGAACCAAGGCAAAAGATAGTCCTTACCGAATTCGTGACTCCCTAGCCCGAGCCACAGGACCCAGACTCAGGTGGACCCTTGGATCGTCAGGGCCGGTCCACCGATGTGGATTAAAATGCATGAACAATACGTTTTCCCGCCCTTTGGGGGCGTAAACGAGCCAACGAATGACTCCATCGGACCCGGATCGTCCGATCAAACCGAGGCGCCTCGCAACAGCAACAACCACATAGGTGAAAAGTATATAAATGTCAGGGCTGGTAGGTCACTGACACCACCCTAGCTAGAAAGAAACGCATGCCCTCCCTGAGGTCCTTCTCCCGTTTTAGGTTCATACCGGGGTGTGAGGCTCGCGAATTCACGTTATACACAAAGCTACGCCACACAGGCGGTGCTTTGATCATCACCACAAGACTTTGCTTTTCAACAGAAGCCCTGATCACTGCATCTTAGTATGCCACACAGGCAATTCATGCCATGCGACTGATGTCCATCGATATACAACCTCTGAGCTCGTGCGTTTCAGAGAAGGGCATTAAGCAAAAGAATAAATTCTCCGCCGCCAAACAGATGTATATTTAATAGAGATCAATCAACACAGAATAAAATCCAATGTCAGACACACAGTCCATTTACAAGTCCGTTCTGGGTCTGAACGAAACCGGAGGCACTAAATACCTCGCAAACCCATCGATCACCACGTACGTCTGGACGGTCACCACTCATTATCCATATTTCGGGATGCCTCCCAATCAGGACCTCGGTTACTATCCAAACGAGGTGAAGATCTCCGGTCTTCGACCGTCGTCTTCATCTTCGAATTTCAATCATCGGTCAATCATTTGAAATGAGAATTAACTCGGCCCTTTCAAATAATTCACGTATAATTAGAATTTCAAATCAATTTATTTCATTGGTTAAATTATTTGACAACACCAATCTTGTTCTTTAATGTAATTTTCACACCAAACACATTCAACCATCAAAAGCAACATAAATAAAGCAAATTCAGTTTATTTCCATTCCATATCGCTTATGATATTTTATAACTATTTATCGCTATTTTTATTTATTTTAAATAGCTAATTTATTCAAAACGACGCTTCGGGCCATAAAGCGGCCGTGGCGCTGTTTTTATTCAGATTTGATTTACACATATATGAAAATCTAACCGTTGGATCTTCACAAAATTTGCATCATTAGAAAGGTCTTTTCAAAATGAATCCAACGGTTCCAGTTTCGGGAAAATCCGACGGTCGGATCTCCCGGTACAATCGTTTGAATTTTCGATTTCAAAATACGAACTGCAGCGTCGTTATTCGATTAAATATATAATTATATATATATATATATAAATATAATCGTTTCTGGCGCTGTTTTTCATCAGATTTGAATTAAACATTCCAGACAATCCAACCGTTGGATTTTTACAAGGTTGGTGCCGTTGGGAAGATATTTCCAAGGCGAACCCGACGGTTGAGGTTTCGGGAAAATCCAATGGTCGGATTCCCCGTACTAGTTGTTTGAAATCACGGTTTCAAAATGCGAACTGCACGGCCACGTTTTGTTTTAATTTTATTTATATTTATATAATTATATAAATATAGTTCATTCAATGATTTCAATATCGTTTTCACTTCAAATATTTCACTAACGCCTTAAATTTTTGGAAAATTTCGCCATAACCTCCCCTGCACCGGGAGCATCGGGAAATCGCAAATAGCTTTCCCGGTCCTTCTAATCTCAAAAAGAAAAAGAAAAAGCCAAGCGGCTAGCCAACAGGCTCATAAAATCATCACCCAAACAAAACAGTAAATGTGTACCTATTTGTCGGGCACAAAATTTTATTCCTCTTCTCTAGCCCCTTTGCTATAACCTGTTCAATGAATATGCATGTACATATATATACAGTTCTTATCATTTATCATTTTCTATTCAACTTCATATTTGATTTCTATTTGGTTTAAAAACACCATTCATTCTAATGTTACATACATAGGTGCAAATCATTTCATTAGCTAATTAATGAATATTTCAACTCATATATGTTTATTTTGAACAAGTGGCTATTTTTAACACTTCACATTTCAACGATTTATGCATACAATAAAAATGTGATTTTTATTGTAAAACAATTCATTTCAAAACACTATTATTTTATATATTTCATATTGGTGATAAAAATAGGATTTTCTTATGAAACAATTTCTTTCAAAACGAGATTATTTTACACAGTTCATATAGTCGATAAAAGGTGATTTTTATTATCAAACAATTTATTTCAAAATATGAATACCATTCAACCCATGAATTTCTAATCAACGAATGAATATCGATTCAACACATGAAGGTTTTCTATAGTTTCTACATATAGATAAAAATGTGATTTTTATATTTAAAACGCGAATACCATTCAACACATGAATTTCTAATCAACGAATGAATATCAATTCAACACATGAAGGTTTTCTATAGTTTCTATATATAGATAAAAATGTGATTTTTATATTTAAAACGCGAATACCATTCAACACATGAATTTCTAATCAACGAATGAATATCAATTCAACACATGAAGGTTTTCTATAGTTTCTATATATAGATAAAAATGTGATTTTTATATTTAAAACGCGAATACCATTCAACACATGAATTTCTAATCAACGAATGAATATCAATTCAACACATGAAGGTTTTCTATAGTTTCTTATATAGATAAAAATGTGATTTTTATATTTAAAACGCGAATACCATTCAACACATGAATTTCTAATCAACGAATGAATATCAATTCAACACATGAAGGTTTTCTATTCAATGAATAAATATAGTTTAAGCAAATGAAAATAATTCAAACACATGAATATTATTCAAAATTTCGGCAACATAACGGCAGGGTAGTTAAAACCGGGACCGTCCCTAGTACGGCTCCTCGCTCTACCATAAAACCTCGCGATTTTTGACAATGGGGATCATGCATCTAGTTCGCACGCAGCCAGCATGTATATATTTATTTCATTTTCACAAACTAATCCTATGTGGTTTCAATCAAATATTTCTCAATCACAAATGGGTATTTTTCAACCAAAATCAACCAATATCAACCACAAACAATCCCAAACAATCATTCGCTATCAATCAATTTTCACAACAATTTAACCAATAAATATCGTCCATGGTTTGTGGACGAGGGGCGTATATATATATATATATATATATTTATACATAGCAATTCACTTTTATTTCAAAACATATATATATAGCTAGATAAAGAAATTGAAGAGTGAGAAATTCTCACCTATAGCTATCCAACTGCACGACACTTCACTTAGAGAAATCTTCGCCTTTCTCGCCTTTTTGTCGCTTTCGTTGCCCGTATTCACTACATATGTAAAGATCGAATTTTTACTTCGTTATTCAATATATAAAAATCGAATTTTTATTATGCTATTCAATATATAAAAATCGAATTTTTTACTTCGATGTTCAATATATAAAAATCGAATTTTTATTATGCTATTCAATATATAAAAATCGAATTTTTACTTCGATGTTCAATATATAAAAATCGAATTTTTATTATGCTATTCAATATATAAAAATCGAATTTTTATTTTGATGTTCAATATATAAAAATCGAATTTTTATCCCCTAACTTCATAAGAAAAATCATATCTTTACGAAATTAAAAATTAGGTCTATTCATCTCGGTACATACATGTAATGGAGTATACTTCACTTCTTATATAAAAATAATGTTTTTATATTTTCTATTATATAAAAATATACTCTTTCCTTTGTAAAAAAAATCTGAAAATTCATTTATAAAAATAAACTGAAAATTCATCTATAAATAAATTGAAAATTCATTTGCAAATAAACTGAAATTTCAAAATGTTATTTACCTTTTTTTTCTTGCAGAGGGGGAGAAGGGTTTGCTGCGCCGAGGTAGCGAGGGCTCAGGGGAGGTGCGAATCGAGGAGGAGGTGGCGGTGGTGAGGGTGCTGGCGAACGGCGGTTCTGGCTATGGGGCAGCGCGGATTTTCGTGGGGGCGCGGTTTTCGATAGAGAAAGGGAGAGAGAGGGGAGATCGGGCAAGGAGGGGGGTGCAGAGGGGGGTGGCGGTCGGCGCGCCTGAGCGACGGGCGGTGATGGAGCTATTATTTTTTTTTCTTTTGGAAACAGTAAACGGGGGGGGGGGGGGGGCTGAAGTGAAAAAGAGGGAGGGTAGAGGGTATATAAACAAATCTATTTAATTATTTATTTTATTTTAATTATTTGTTTTAAACCAAAAAGCAACTTTTATTCTTGACCTCAAAACGAGGCCCACCTCCTGTCGTCCATAGCGTTTTACCCCCATTCCGAACACAATGGGATATGTATCGCAAGCTGATTTGATCGTTACAATCAGTTTCCGTTGAATTTACATTTAAATCACTATATTGAATTTTAAACGTACATTTTAAATTATCGGGGGCACATATTAACTCTAAAAATTCTCGAAAAATATTTTCTAGCTTCGTATTGACGATACGGTCCTAACAAAACTAGTTTCGTCGAATTCTGAGACCGTTTGAAAAATGGCCAATTTCCAGTCGATTAAAATCAACTGAAACTGGTCAAACGCGTTTTCCTTTGCCACGCTCACATATTGATTCGAAAAATTATGAAATTTGAAACCTAGCAATAACTTCACATCCCAGACCCAACAAAAGTGGTTTCGTCGAAATCCAAGGTCGTTTGCAAAATGTCCATTTTTAAGGGCCTGAATTCCATAGCGACTATTCAGAATTTTCAACTGGACATATCTTTTGATTCCCGCTATCAAATTTCGATTTGTCAGATTCGTTGGAAAGATATCATCAATTAGATCCTAATGTTTTTGGTTTCACTAAAATCCGGATTGTTCTGCACCCGGTACAGTCCGACTAAGTTTGGATTCAATTTTTGAAACTACAGCGCCATTTCAGGCCTTGTTTATAATTATAATTAATTATATTCGTTTTCAATTGTCGATTCAAACTCAGTTTTCATCGCCATTATTTAAAATATTTATTTTAAATATTTAAAATCCCTTATTTTAGCCAATTTAAAATTTTTAAATTGGTTCAGATTTTCTGGGTCGTTACAATCTCCCCTACTTAAAACTTTTCGTCCCCGAAAAGGAACAAAGTCGAAAGTGGTTTGATAAATCTACAATCACACAACACAACAACCAATCCAATTGTTTTTAACCTTCAAAAATATACTAATCAAATTCTATACCCTTAAAAAATCCTTCAGACTATATAATTAAAAGTGCACATCTATGAAAAGAAAATAACAATAGAGTAGAGAATTGAATGGTAGTGCAAAGTAGGGTAAATGTACCTTGCACCTGAGTCAATCAGAGATATCCACTCGGCATCTAGGATAAGCCTTCTGAATGCTCTCCTCAGTTTCCCAAGTACAATCTCGCGGATCTCCACTCCATTGCACTTTGACTAAGTGAACCTTCTTGTTCCTCAGCTCTTTGGTTTCTTTGCCGATAATCTTTAGCGGCTCACGCCTCACAGCTAATTCTGGGGTTATTTCAATGTCATGTTGAACTGCTTCTTCCACGATCAAGTCTGGATCATGAACGTGCTTTCGAAGTTGAGATATTTGAAATACATCATGAACTCCAGGCAACCAATCAGGCAGTTTGACCCTGTAAGCGAGAGTTCCGATCCGTTCCAGAATAGGAAACGGACCAATGAATTTGGGCGCTAACTTTCCAGTTTTACCGAACCGGATAACTCCTCTCATCGGCGATACTTTCAAATATACATAGTCACCAACTTCAAAGGATACATCCCTTCTTCTTCTATCGGCATAGCTCTTTTGTCGGCTTTGAGCGGCGAGTAATCGCTTCTTAATAAAATCGACTTTGTCGGCAGCTTCTCGAATCATATCAAGCCCTAACACAAGTCTATTTCCAGGCTCGACCCAACAAGCAGGAGTTCGGCACGGTCTACCATATAATGCTTCGAATGGCGACATTGTCAGACTCGCCTGGTAGCTGTTGTTATATGAGAATTCAGCCAAATGCAGATGGTCTTCCCATGATCCACCGAAATCTAGAACACAAGCCCGCAATAGATCTTCTAAAATGCGATTCACCCTCTTAGTCTGACCGTCTGTCTGAGGATGATAAGCGGTGCTCAAGTTTAACTTCGTTCCCAGCTCGACTTGAAATGCTTCCCAGAATTTGCTAGTGAATATTGTATCTCTATCACTGACTATACTGAGCGGCACTCCATGTAGTCTAACTATTTCCTTGAAGTAAATCTGCGCCAGACTCTGAGCGGTTCTATTTGATTTGACAGGTATAAAATGGGCGGTCTTCGTGAAGCGATCTACGATCACCCAAATACTGTCATTTCCTTTTCTGGTCCTGGGCAGACCATCAATGAAATCCATAGAAATATGTTCCCACTTCCAGCCAGGAACTTCTAGTGGTTGCAATAATCCAGCCAATTTTTGTTGGTCGCTCTTGACTAGCTGGCAAGTAGGGCATCGGCTGACATATAAAGAAATGTCCTTTTTCATCGACTTCCACCAGAAAGTGCGCTTGATGTCATTATAAATTTTGCTTACTCCCGGGTGGATACTAAGTTTTGACTTGTGGCATTCATCCAGTACTTCCTTTCGAAGTTCAGGAATGTTAGGGACACAGATTCGACCTTTGAGCCTTAAAATCCCATTATTGTCTACTTGAAAACTCGAGGGTTCGCCTTGTTGAATTATCCCTCTGATCTTCTGAACGAAGTGATCATTTTCCTGAAGAGCAGATATTTTATCTAGCAATGAAGTCGTGATAATAAAACTGGCGATCATTACATTCTTTCTGCTTAACGCATCGGCCACGACATTGGCTTTCCCTGGAGTGTATAGAATTTCAAAGTCATAAGCTGCAAGAAACTCCATCCAACGTTGCTGCCTTAAATTCAGGTCTTTCTGAGTGAACAGGTACTTTAGCGACTGGTGATCTGTAAACAGTTCAAACCTCTCACCCAGAAGATAGTGTCTCCAGATTTTCAAGGCGAATACTATAGCCAATAACTCAAGATCATGAGTTACATAGTTTTTCTCGTGCGGCTTCAGTTGACGGCTAGCATAAGCAATCACTTGGCCTCTTTGCATTAACACTGCGCCAAGGCCTTCTCTAGAAGCATCAGTCCAGACTTTCAAATCTTGATTGCCATCGATGATGGTTAGCACTGGAGCAGTTGTTAATCTCAACTTTAGCTCTTCAAAAGCCTCTTCACTTTCTGGAGTCCATTTGAACTTAGAGTGCTTCTTAGTAAGCTTTGTTAAATGACCAGATATCTTCGAAAAGTTTTTAACGAACTTCCGATAATAGCTAGCCAATCCGAGAAAACTGCGGACTTCAGTGGGGGTACTGGGCTGTTTCCAATTTTGAATAGCCGTGATTTTACTTGGATCCACAGCAATTCCTTCTTTTGATACGACGTGGCCCAGAAATTTCACTTCATCTTGCCAGAATATACACTTGGAAAACTTTGCTTTTAACACATTCCTTCTCAGAATCTCTAGAACCTGTTCCAGATGCTTTTCATGTTCGGCCTTTGATTTAGAGAAGATTAGAATATCGTCAATAAAAACCAGAATAAATTTATTCAATACTCCTCTGAATACTCTGTTCATCAGATCGACGAAGTAAGCTGGAGCGTTACATAAACCGAACGACATTACTAACCACTCGTAGAATAAGTCGGGGCCTCTGAACGCTGTCATTGGAACACATTCTTCGGCAATTCGAAGTTGATGGAAGCCTGTAGCTAGGTCCATTCGTGAAAATACTTCTGCGCCATTTAATCGATCCAATAAATCATCAATCCGCGGCAATGAATATTTGTTCTTTATTGTCTGTTTGTTCAGATCACGATAATCCACACATAGACGTAGAGTACCGTCAGATTTTGGGACAAACACCACTGCTGCACCCCAATCAGAGAAACTAGGCCTGATTAGACCCTTCCATACTAGCTGTCGGGTTTGATTGTCTAATTCCTCCTTCTCTTTCAAGGACATTCTTCGAATAGCGTGCACTACCGGCCTTGCATTGGGAATTAAAGCAATCTTGAAATCTATTTCTCTCTGCGGAGGTAAGCGAACAACTTCCTCGAACACATCCGCATAATTTTTGACGACAGGTATGTCTTTGATGAGGTCAGGAATATTCTCTCTGACTTCAGGAACATTTTCAATTTGGGCTGGAGAAACATTCAAAGCTGCCCAGAAGTCTTTTCTATCAGCATTCTGACCTTCACAGGGAATGGTTATATAATCGCCTGATTTAATCTTCGCCTTTACGACTCTGTCAGCGCATTTGACTTCAGCTTCATATTTGGTCAACCAGTCTAACCCCAAGATAAGATCGAACTCTTTAAAATTCATGACGGCTGCGATGGTAGGAAACCGATAACGAGAGAAAGAAACTGGCACTCCACAAACCCAACTGAGATCAATGGAACCCCCAACCGGATTCTGGACAATCATTGGTTCTTTGAGCCTTTTCAAATTCAAATCCAGTTTCTTAGCTGCATCCTTGGCTATAAAGCTTCGCGACGCACCAGTATCAAACAGTACTTTGACTGGAATGTTTTTGACAGTTAGCGTGCCTTCTAAAACATCGGCCCTTTCTTGACTAGCTGAGGGCTCAGACGTTTCTGCTACTTCATTTACTTGAACTATTTTAGGCTTTCTGAATAGCGGGCAGTTTTTCGCAATATGGCCGGCCTGGTGGCACTTATGACATCCTCTTTTCTCTTGTAGCCTCCCACCGGATTTAGACCCATCCTTAACTTGTTTCTTTAGAGACCTACAACTTATCGAGAGATGTCCTTGTCTATTGCAGTTACTGCATATGGCAGTCGTGACAGGTTCTTTTTCAGATCTAGCCCTTTTTCGATTTACTTTAGGCTCTTTACTGACCTCAGACCTCGTACTGACTTCTGGGATATCAGTTTCCGACTCTTCTTTGTCACTACAACAAACTTCTTCTTCGTCGCGTAACATTCCTTTCTTATGGAGATCTTCATACTGATAAGCCATATAAATCATTTCAAAAAAGGGGAGCTTCACGTTCCTCA
The DNA here is from genome assembly GCA_030737875.1 of Allium sativum. Classification (NCBI taxonomy): domain Eukaryota; kingdom Viridiplantae; phylum Streptophyta; class Magnoliopsida; order Asparagales; family Amaryllidaceae; genus Allium; species Allium sativum. The sequence continues at coordinate 602,015,956 of CM060916.1, read as the reverse complement.
TTACACTATTCTGATATCTCCTTTGCAGGCCATGAATAAATCTCAGATTTTTCCTCTTTGGATCTTGAATCAGGTGAGGAGCAAAGTGAGCAAGTTCGTTGAATTTCTTATGATATTCGGGAATGGTCATATCACCTTGTATTAGATAAGAAAATTCATCACATAATCTCTCGGTTGCTTCGGGAGGAGTAAATCTTTCTAGGAAAATCACTTTAAATCTGTCCCAGGTGATATCACCTTCTGGATTATCTTTGATGATTGTTTCCCACCAGATTAAAGCTTCTTCTTTAAGTGCCCAAGATGCTACTAACCGTTTCTGGTCATCTCTCAGCTGGATATGCTCAAAGATTCTTTCGACAAAACTCATCCAAGCTTGAGTTTGAATAATAGATTCATTGCCCGAGAATTGTGCTCCACCCAGATTTCGATATCTCTTGAATAGAGCCTCTAGATCGGGTTCTGTATTCCTTCTGTTTCTGGCACTCATTTTTCTAGTACTTCTGCAATTAGCAGATCAAGTGTCAGGTCACAGAAAAGATAGTTTAAAATATAGAAACACATACTTCAATGTAAATGTGTCTATCGAGGTGTAATTTCATTCTGCTTTACTCATACTAGGATATTGCTGATCCTATCTGTATAGAGTTACCTGTCCTAGAACACTACTGGTTCTATTTCTGACGAGTTCGTTCAAATGTTATATTCCAGAACTAAGCTTAACCAAAGCTCTGATACCACGTTGAGACGACCCGAAATCCCGTTCAGACGGAGACAAGGGTTATCTTTGGAATATAACACAGAAACAGATAATAGCAGAACAAAATTAAATAAATACACCAGATAATGAACAATAAAATATACTGGATAAAAGTAATCATCAGAGTTACACAGTGTACAGGATCTTACTTAGTACAAATACAGTTCAGCTATACATTAATGTCTACAGTGGAAATAAACAAAATATGTACAATAGGAGCTGAACAGCATAAAAAGAGATAAATGATAGAATCCATCTTCAGCTCCAGCTATCCAGAAAGAACCAGCTAAACCTGAATACAAGGCTGCCCGTGTAGAAAAAGGGGCACCCGAGTTTGAAAGTGAAACAAACTACGAGTCAGTCATGGGACTGGTATGAGAAATCCATTCAACACATATGTAATATGGCTAATCACAGGACCACGCCAGTTTAGTGGAACGGGTTCACTCCATTAGATTGCCAGTGCTTTAAAACAAATCTTTCTTTTAAAACAACGCAATGCATTTTATAAAAATGAAGCCATTATAAGACTCAGTTCCCATCACACAATGCAACGCAAACCGGAGGATAGAGTTTTACCTTATAATGGCCAAAATATGATTGATACGAATAAAACAAAAGCATTTGATATTATTGCTAGTGTTAATATGTTTTGAAAACAATTTCAAATCATAACTATCAATCATAGACGGCATGAGTACCATATATCATGTCGCCATATATATATATATACACAATCAAAACCGCACGATGTCGTATTTGGAAATTGGATTTCCGTCATGAACCAAGGCAAGAGATAGTCCTTACCGAATTCGTGACTCTCTAGCCCGAGCCACAGGACCCAGACTCAGGTGGACCCTTGGATCGTCAGGGCCGGTCCACCGATGTGGATTAAAATGCATGAACAATACGTTTCCCCGCCCTTTGGGGGCGTAAACGAGCCAACGAATGACTCCATTGGACCCGGATCGTCCGATCAAACCGAGGCGCCTCGCAACAGCAACAACCACATAGGTGAAAAGTATATAAATGTCAGGGCTGGTAGGTCACTGACACCACCCTAGCTAGAAAGAAACGCATGCCCTCCCTGAGGTTCTTCTCCCGTTTTAGGTTCATACCGGGGTGTGAGGCTCGCGAATTCACGTTATACACAAAGCTACGCCACACAGGCGGTGCTTTGATCATCACCACAAGACTTTGCTTTTCAACAGAAGCCCTGATCACTGCATCTTAGTATGCCACACAGGTAATTCATGCCATGCGATTGATGTCCATCGATATACAACCTCTGAGCTCGTGCGTTTCGGAGAAGGGCGTTAAGCAAAAGAATAAATTCTCCGCCGCCAAACAAATGTATATTTAATAGAGATCAATCAACATAGAATAAAATCCAATGTCAGACAAACAGTCCATTTACAAGTCCGTTATGGGTCTGAACGAAACCGGAGGCACTAAATACCTCGCAAACCCATCGATCACCACGTACGTCTGGATGGTCACCACTCATTATCCATATTTCGGGATGCCTCCCAATCAGGACCTCGGTTACTATCCAAACGAGGTGAAGATCTCCGGTCTTCGACCGTCGTCTTCATCTTGGAATTTCAATCGTCGGTCAATCATTTGAAATGAGAATTAACTCGGCCCTTTCAAATAATTCACGTATAATTAGAATTTCAAATCAATTTATTTCAATGGTTAAATTATTTAACAACACCAATCTTGTTCTTTAATGTAATTTTCACACCAAACACATTCAACCATCAAAAGCCACATAAATAAAGCAAATTCAGTTTATTTCCATTCCATATCGCTTATGATATTTTATAACTATTTATCGCTATTTTTATTTATTTTAAAATAGCTAATTTATTCAAAACGACGCTTCGGGCCATAAAGCGGCCGTGGCGCTGTTTTTCTTCAGATTTGATTTACACATATCTGAAAATCTAACCATTGGATCTTCACAAAATTTGCATCATTAGAAAGGTCTTTTCAAAACGAATCCAACGGTTCCAGTTTCGGGAAAATCCGACGGTCGGATCTCCCGGTACAATCGTTTGAATTTTCGATTTCAAAATACGAACTGCAGCGTCGTTATTCGATTAAATATATAATTATATTTATATATATATAAATATAATCGCTTCTGGCACTGTTTTTCATCAGATTTGAATTAAACATTCCAAACAATCCAACCGTTGGATTTTTACAAGGTTGGTGCCGTTGGGAAGATATTTCCAAGGGAACCTGACGGTTGAGGTTTCGGGAAAATCCAATGGTCGGATTCCCCGTACTAGTTGTTTGAAATCACGGTTTCAAAATGCGAACTGCATGGCCACGTTTCGTTTTAATTTTATTTATATTTATATAATTATATAAATATAGTTCATTCAATGATTTCAATATCGTTTTCACTTCAAATATTTCACTAACGCCTTAAATTTTTGGAAAATTTCGCCATAACCTCCCCTGCACCGGGAGCATCGGGAAATCGCAAATAGCTTTCCCGGTCCTTCTAATCTCAAATAGAAAAAGAAAAAGCCAAGCGGCTAGCCAACAGGCTCATAAAATCATCACCCAAACAAAACAGTAAATGTGTACCTATTTGTCGGGCACAAAATTTTATTCCTCTTCTCTAGCCCCTTTGCTATAACCTGTTCAATGAATATGCATGTACATATATATACAGTTCTTATCATTTATCATTTTCTATTCAACTTCATATTTGATTTCTATTTGGTTTAAAAACACCATTCATTCTAATGTTACATACATAGGTGCAAATCATTTCATTAGCTAATTAATGAATATTTCAACTCATATATGTTTATTTTGAACAAGTGGCTATTTTTAACACTTCACATTTCAACGATTTATGCATACAATAAAAATGTGATTTTTATTGTAAAACAATTCATTTCAAAACACTATTATTTTATATATTTCATATTGGTGATAAAAATAGGATTTTTCTTATGAAACAATTTCTTTCAAAACGAGATTATTTTACACAGTTCATATAGTCGATAAAAGGTGATTTTTATTATCAAACAATTTATTTCAAAATATGAATACCATTCAACACATGAATTTCTAATCAACGAATGAATATCGATTCAACACATGAAGGTTTTCTATAGTTTCTATATATAGATAAAAATGTGATTTTTATATTTAAAACGCGAATACCATTCAACACATGAATTTCTAATCAACGAATGAATATCAATTCAACACATGAAGGTTTTCTATAGTTTCTATATATAGACAAAAATGTGATTTTTATATTTAAAACGCGAATACCATTCAACACATGAATTTCTAATCAACGAATGAATATCAATTCAACACATGAAGGTTTTCTATAGTTTCTATATATAGATAAAAATGTGATTTTTATATTTAAAACGCGAATACCATTCAACACATGAATTTCTAATCAACGAATGAATATCAATTCAACACATGAAGGTTTTTCTATAGTTTCTATATATAGATAAAAATGTGATTTTTATATTTAAAACGCGTATACCATTCAACACATGAATTTCTAATCAACGAATGAATATCAATTCAACACATGAAGGTTTTCTATAGTTTCTATATATAGATAAAAATGTGATTTTTATATTTAAAACGCGAATACCATTCAACACATGAATTTCTAATCAACGAATGAATATCAATTCAACACATGAAGGTTTTCTATTCAATGAATAAATATAGTTTAAGCAAATGAAAATAATTCAAACACATGAATATTATTCAAAATTTCGGCAGCATAACGGCAGGGTAGTTAAAACCGGGACCGTCCCTAGTATGGCTCCTCGCTCTACCTTAAAACCTCGCGGTTTTTGACATTGGGGATCATGCATCTAGTTCGCACGCAGGCGGCATGTATATATTTATTTGATTTCCACAAACTAATCCTATGTGGTTTCAATCAAATATTTCTCAATCATAAATGGGTATTTTTCAACCACAATCAACCAATATCAACCACAAACAATCCCAAACAATCATTCGCTATCAATCAATTTTCACAACAATTTCAACCAATAAATATCGTCCATGGTTTGTGGACGAGGGGCGTATATATATATATATATATATATATATATATATATATATATACATAGCAATTCACTTTTATTTCAACACACATATATATATATATATAGCTAGAAAAAGAAATTGAAGAGTGAGAAATTCTCACCTATAGCTATCCAACTGCACGACACTTCACTTAGAGAAATCTTCGCCTTTCTCGCCTTTTTGTCGCTTTCGTTGCCCGTATTCACTACATATGTAAAGATCGAATTTTTACTTCGTTATTCAATATATAAAAATCGAATTTTTATTATGCTATTCAATATATAAAAATCGAATTTTTACTTCGATGTTCAATATATAAAAATCGAATTTTTATTATGCTATTCAATATATAAAAATCGAATTTTTACTTCGATGTTCAATATATAAAAATCGAATTTTTATTATGCTATTCAATATATAAAAATCGAATTTTTATTTTGATGTTCAATATATAAAAATCGAATTTTTATCCCCTAACTTCATAAGAAAAATCATATCTTTACGAAATTAAAAATTATGTCTATTCATCTCGGTACATACATGTAAAGGAGTATACTTCACTTCTTATATAAAAATAATGTTCTTATATTTTATATTATATAAAAATATACTCTTTCCTTTGTAAAAAAAATCTGAAAATTCATTTATAAAAATAAACTGAAAATTCATCTGTAAATAAATTGAAAATTCATTTGCAAATAAAATGAAATTTCAAAATGTTATTTACCTTTTTTTTCTTGCAGAGGGGGAGAAGGGTTTGCTGCGCCGAGGTAGCGAGGGCTCAGGGGAGGTGCGAATCGAGGAGGAGGTGGCGGTGGTGAGGGTGTTGGCGAACGGCGGTTCTGGCTATGGGGCAGCGCGGATTTTCGTGGGGGCGCGGTTTTCGATAGAGAAAGGGAGAGAGAGGGGAGATCGGGCAAGGAGGGGGGGTGCGGAGGGGGGTGGCGGTCGGCACACCTGAGCGACGGGCGGTGATGGAGCTATTTTTTTTAATTTCTTTTGAAAATAGTAAACGGGGGGGGGGGCTGAAGTGAAAAAGAGGGAGGGAGGGTAGAGGGTATATAAACAAATCTATTTAATTTTTTATTTTATTTTAATTATTTGTTTTAAACCAAAAAGCAACTTTTATTCTTGACCTCAAAACGAGGCCCACCTCCTGTCGTCCATAGCGTTTTACCCCCATTCCGAACACAATGGGATATGTATCGCAAGCTGATTTGATCGTTACAATCAGTTTCCGTTGAATTTACATTTAAATCACTATATTGAATTTTAAACGTACATTTTAAATTATCGGGGGCACATATTAACTCTAAAAATTCTCGAAAAATATTTTCTAGCTTCGTATTGACGATACGGTCCTAACAAAACTAGTTTCGTCGAATTCTGAGATCGTTTGAAAAATGGCCAATTTCCAGTCGATTAAAATCAACTGAAACTGGTCAAACGCGTTTTCCTTTGCCACGCTCACATATTGATTCGAAAAATTATGAAATTTGAAACCTAGCAATAACTTCACATCCCGGACCCAACAAAAGTGGTTTCGTCGAAATCCGAGGTCGTTTGCAAAATGTCCATTTTTAAGGGCCTGAATTCCATAGCGACTATTCAGAATTTTCAACTGGACATATCTTTTGATTCCCGCTATCAAATTTCGATTTGTCAGATTCGTTGGAAAGATATCATCAATTAGATCCTAATGTTTTTGGTTTCACTAAAATCCGGATTGTTCTGCACCCGGTACAGTCCGACTAAGTTTGGATTCAATTTTTGAAACTACAGCGCCATTTCAGGCCTTGTTTATAATTATAATTAATTATATTCGTTTTCAATTGTCGATTCAAACTCAGTTTTCATCGCCATTATTTAAAATATTTATTTTAAATATTTAAAATCCATTATTTTAGCCAATTAAAATTTTTTAAATTGGTTCAGATTTTCTGCGTCGTTACAGGAATAAAAATAGAATTTCTCACATTGCTTTAACTGAATTCCTGTTCGCATTCAAATTTGGCTGAATTTCCAAAGCGCTTTTTTTTCAGATCCGGTCAGTTTCATTGTGTAGATCTGATCAATACAAGTCCAATGCTTTTCGTTTCGTTCGATTTCATTCGATTTCGTTCTGATTTGAAGAAGTTATGACCACTAATATGTTATTATTTTAATAAATAATTAAATAAATAATTATTTCTTAATTACATGGTTTAGCAAATATGGGCCTCTGAATTTCCTTTCTTCCTCATCGCTTGTTTTCAGAACCGAGCTCGCCCCCTAGGTCACCCTCGCGCTGCCACCAGACTTAACCGGAACCCGATCCTCCGATTCCCCACGATAAACGCTCACCTCCTCCGCCCTTGCCCAGCGCCAGGACGATCTCGCCCCCCCAACGATCATCAAAACCGACCCAAAGTCGTCTTCTTCATGCACGAAAATCGATCAAACCACGCTGTTAAACCAGATCTTGACCATATGATCTTAAAGGCCATGAAATTCTCTTTGTTGTTTGCTTGGGTTCATTGATTAATTCGAAGAGAGATGGAAGAGATTAACGAAAATAATTTGGAGCGCCATGGCCCTTCAATTCTATCAGGCGGCGGCTTTATTAGGTTCTAGGGTTTAGTGTATGTGTAGTGTATTTATACCGTGTATTTCCTTTATTATTTAATTATTTAATCAAGAAAATATTTGTTTATTGATACTAACTCTGAATTGAACCCAACAAATGTCGCCCCTAGCCAATAACCCCCGTCCCGGACCCAATGGAACATGTTTCGTAACCCAATTCGGCTGTTACGATATGTTTTTCTTTAAATTCAATTATAAATCATTTAATTATTAAATTCAAACGTACATTTTAAATTACCGGGGCCACATACGGACTCTAAAAATTACAGAAAAATTATTTCTAGCTGTGATTCTGACGATACGGTTCTAACAAGACTAATTTCGTCGAATTCTAAGACTGTTTGAAAAATAGCCATTTTCAAGTCGATTAAATTTGACTAAAACAGTCAAAACACATTTTCCTTTGCCACGCTCACATATTAATTCGAAAAATTATGAAAATTGAAACTTAGCAATAATTTGACATTCCGGTTCCAACAAAAGTGGTTTCATCGAAAACAGAGGTCATTTGAAAAATGACTATTTTTAAGGGCTAAATATTATATTAAAATATATATAAATTCTACAATGACCTTTCTAAAATTTAAACTGGACATAGCTTTCTATTTATAAAGTGAAATTTCAGTTTTTCAGATTCTTTAGAAAGATATGATTAAATAGATTCAAATATTTCTCGTTTTGCTCAATTCGGATTTAAAATGAATCCTGTATAGTCAGTCAAAGTTCAAATTCAAATTTTCAAACTATAGCGCTGTTTTAAACTCCTTTTATAATTAAATTGAATTTATTCATTTTAAATAAATTTTTAGTCGTTCTTATTTAAAATAAATTATTTAAAATATTAAAATCCATTACAATTCCTAAAATTAAAATTTTAAATTGGCCCTAAAATTCCGCCTCGTTACAATCACAGTCATCAGTGGCGCGGAGAGAGAAATGAGGGCGGAGAGGAGGTCGGAGCGGGAGAGGCTGGCCGTGGGTGGGCGCGCTCGGCGGTCCGATGGGCTAGGGCTCGGTTTTGGGGTTCGGTGGGTGGCGCAATTTAATGAAGGGAAGAGGGATCGAGAGGTGAAGGAGATGGGGATCAGAGGAGAAGGAGGAACTAGGGGGAGGGGGTGCGGCGAGGCCCGCCGTCAGCGGGTGGCTCAGGCGTCGAGTGCCATTTTTTTCCTTTCTTTCTGTTGAAAAGTAAACCTGGGGGAGGGGGGGTCTTTGGTTATAGGAGAATAAAAAAGGGGGGGTTTCATATAAAATATATATTTTTTAATTATTTATTGATTTCAAAAGGCAAATTTATATTTCGAACTCGAAATCGAACCCTCCGACTGTCGTCCATAGCTAATTACCCTCATTCCGAACACAAAGGGGTATGTATCGTAAGCTGATTCGATCGTTTCAATCAGTTTTCGTCAAAATCAAAATATAAATCTATATATTGAATTTGAACGCGCATTTCAATTTACCGGGGCCACATACTAACTCGAAAAATCCCAGAAAAATAATTTCAAGCCTCGTATTGATGATACGGTCCTAACAAAACTAATTTCGTCGAATTCCGAGATCGTTTGAAAAATGGCCATTTTTCAGTCGATTAAAATCAACTGAAACGGGTCAAACGCGTTTTCCTTTGCCACGCTCACATATTGAATTCAAAAATTATGAAAATTGAAACCTAGCAATAATTTGACATCGCGGATCCAACAAAAGTGGTTTCGTCGAAAACCGAGGTCGTTTGCAAAATTTCCATTTCAACTGGACGTATCTTTTGATTCCCGCTATGAAATTTCAAATTTTCGGATTCGTCTGAAAGACATTCTCAATTAGATTCAAATATTTTTGGTTTCACCAAAATCCGGTTTATTTTGAATCATGTACATCCATTTGAAATTTGAAATCGAATTATCGAACTACCGCGCCATTTTCAATTCCTTTTATAATTTAAAATGAATATTTATATTCTAACGACGATCTATATAATATATACGTTCGAATTCTATTCAAAATAAATTTCTCGTCGATATTATTTAAAATAATTCATTTTAAATAATCAAAATTCGCTAAAATTGCAAAAATAAAATTTTTAAATTGGCTCGGATTTCCGGGTTATTACACTAAATTGCATTAAAAATGTAATTTTGATTACATGGAAAAATCATATCTTTTTAATTACATAAAAATATAGTTAACATTACGGTGAAAAATTCCATCTTTTTAAAGTACATTAAAAATGTAATTTTGATTACATGGCAAAATCATATCTTTTTAATTACATAAAAATATAATTAACATTACGGAGAAAAATTCCATCTTTCAAAATTACATTAAAAATGTAATTTTGATTGCATGGCAAAATCATATCATTTTAATTACATAAAAATATAATTAACATTACGATGAAAAATTCCATCTTTCTAAATTACATTAAAAATGTAATTTTGATTACATGGCAAAATCATATCTTTTTAATTACATAAAAATATAATTAACATTATGGTGAAAAATTCCATCTTTCTAAATTACATTAAAAATGTAATTTTGATTACATGGCAAAATCATATCTTTTTAATTACATAAAAATATAATTAACATTATGGTGAAAAAATCCATCTTTCTAAATTACATTAAAAATGTAATTTTGATTACATGGCAAAATCATATCTATTTAATTACATAAAAATATAACTAACATTTCAGGTTTTCCATTAACGCTAAAAATAAAACTACATTTCATGTTTTCTATTAACGCTAAAAATATAACTACATTTCATGTTTTCCATTAACGCTAAAAATATAACTGCATTTCATGTGTGAAGTAAACCAAGTTTCGTTTCAACTAACATGACAAATCTCATAATTCAATACATGAAATAATCTAAGTTTTGGTTTTAAGTAACATGACAATTTCATATTTCAATACATGAAAAATCTAAGTTTTGGTTTCAACTAACATGACAAATTTCATATTTCAATACATGAAATAATCTAAGTTTAGATTTCAGCTAAGATGAAAAATTTCATATTTCAATACATGAAATAATCTAAGTTTTGGTTTCAACTAACATGACAAATTTCATATTTCAATACATGAAATAATCTAAGTTTAGGTTTCAACTAACATGACAAATTTCATATTTCAATACATGAAATAATCTAAGTTTTGGTTTCATCTAACATGACAAATTTCATATTTCAATACATGAAATAATCTAAGTTTTGGTTTCATCTAACATGACAAATTTCATATTTCAATGCATGAAATAATCTAAGTTTTGGTTTCAACTAACATGACAAATTTCATATTTCAATACATGAAATAATCTAAGTTTAGGTTTCAACTAACATGACAAATTTCATATTTCAATACATGAAATAATCTAAGTTTTGGTTTCAACTAACGTGACAAATTTCATATCTCAATACATGAAATAATCTAAGTTTTGGTTTCATCCAACGTGACAAATTTCATATTTCAATACATGAAATAATCTAAGTTTAGGTTTCAACTAACATGACAAATTTCATATTTCAATACATGAAATAATCTAAATTTTGGTTTCAACTAACATGACAAGTTTCATATTTCAATACATGAAATAATCTATGTTTAGGTTTCAGCTAAAATGGCAAATTTCATATTTCAACACATGAAATAATCTAAGTTTAGGTTTCAACTTACATGACAAATTTCATATTTCAATATATGAAATAATCTAAGTTTAGGTTTCAACTAACATGACAAATTTCATATTTCATAAATCAACAATATGATCTAAATTTTATTCTACCTCCAAATCTAACCAAATCAAAGAACCCATGTTTCAATAATTTTAATTGTATATTTAGATATAACAAATATGTACATCACAATCACCAAAATTCACAAAAACAGCAAATTTCCATCATGAACATCACAACTCGATTTATAATCATTCGTTCATGAATTTTTAATTAGCGATAAATAATTAAATGATAAAAAAATATCTCACCTAAACATGCTTATCCAAATGACCCTGGTAGGAATCTCTAAATTAATATAAATATCCTCCGATTTGTGCTTATAAAAATCTAAGTCTAAGGACTCCATTTTTATTTAGACGAAGAAGTTTTGCATAGTGGAGGAAGGAAAAAAAATGCTTAGAAAAAGTAGCAGGAAGAAGAAGATAAATAAGGGAGAAAGAAAAATTATATAGAAAAGTAACGTATGGGAAATGAATTAAAATATAAATGGGTAACGCATGCATTAAATAAAGGAACAAATGAATGCATGCATGTAAGCATTGAAGTTATAAAAGAGAATTTGAAATGAATGGACAAGGCATGCAATTTGATAATTTGTGACCAAATATTTCTTTCATTTTTTTTTTTTTTTGTAACTTACCTGCATTAGAAATAATGAAGAGAAGATAGTGGAACACGCATGCATGAAAGGAATGAAAAATTGGAAGGTTAGTAAAGGCAACATGCATACATCAAAATTGCTTTTGTACAGTTAAAAAATATTCTAAATTAAATTGATTGTTTAGTTCTTATTTTGAAACCATTTTAATCTCTAAAATATATCAAGCTTTCATGAAAATACATTTCAAAAAATCATTCGAGATACCCTTGATATAAGATTTTCATCAACTTCATATAAGATAATTTTTTCAAGAGATTCATAAAGTCGTATAACTTTCCATATTATTATTACATTCTTTTCCTATTTTGACATGCGTTTTAAATTCCAAATTCAAACGCGCAATTATTATGTGCATATACTTTGAATTTTTTTATAAATTTTATGGAGGGGGCAGATGAATTTTGACCTTAATATGACGAGAGACGAGTATTTTAAATAATAGTGAATGAGAGATTAACAGAGTGAGAATCTGAACAATTCACATTCATAAACCCAATTTAATAACCATTAATCATATTTACTAATATGAAATGAATCCTTGAAATAGAAACTTGAAATGTGTCAAATGAAAAATTAAACCTCAAATTGCTTTAGGAGCTTAATTCGGTCAACGTAGAAAGAAAAGCTAAAACGTTCATTAATAAATTTCATTATTAATAAATAAATATATATAACTAAGGGAAACTGCCTATGTTTGACAAATTTCATATATTTAACAGCCATAAATAAATAGAATTGATTGAGAATTTGAATAGACCACTTCCATGCCAGCGGCTGTATTTAACAACCATTAATTGTATTTCTAATATGAAATTAAATTTTGAAAGTGAGATTACGAAATGGTTAGGTGGAAAAATAGTATCTTAAATTGCTGTGGAAGGTTAATTTGATGTGGGAATAAATGTAAAGAGGGAATTAGAAAGTCCGATAGTCAATTTTATGTATAATAAAATAGATAGATAATACGTGTGTGTGTGTGTTATTAAATGAAATATTAACTTAAGATGAACAATAGACTACAAAACCACCATATATTTCATTCGTTAAATTTGGTAGTTTAATGCTATTGTCTTCATATAAAAGTAAAAGGGAATATAAGGGCTTGAAACACCCCACCCTCCATTAAGGTCACTCACAAGGGACTGCCTTAACTTTGGTGGAGGTTTGGAAGTAAAAGTCACAGATAAAACACAAAACAGATATAAACACATATATATATATAAGCAGCGGAAAACATCAAACTTTTATTTCATAAAATACTTGTTCATACAACACATTTCCATAATTGTCTCATAACAACTTCCAAAACATTACAACATCATTTCTGTCTTAGTTTTTAAATAAAGAAGCATAAAACATGATTAAAACTGCATAAATCCCCATAGAGTGTGACCAACAGCCATAGCCAAGGAAAGAGACTCCAAACCGTACATCAACTATCTTGAAGCTTTTAAAGAATCTGACTAAGCTGAGTTATTTCCTCCTTGTGAACCTGGTGGGGGGGACGGAAGAAAAGAAGACGAAAGAAAATAGGGTCAGACATAAAGCCTGGTAAGTCTAGTGACTCTTCAGTATGAAAATAAGAATAAGGGCCTGATAGGTATAAACGGGAACAGGAAAGTATCATAAACTAAGATAAAGTAGTTTTGAAATGAATATACTATCGCACCCTACACTATATCTCTGCACCTACTTGTATTATCTTAACTATCACCCCATTCTGAGGGTGAAGTGATCCCGTTTCTAAAGATGCACCCTATGCTGAGGGTAAAGTGATCCCGTTTCTAAAGATGCACCCTTTGCTGAGGGTAAGTGATCCCCTTATTTTAAAGATCGGCTCCTACTCGCATAATCATCTGTGTCTTACGGCCCCCAACGATTGTAGATACCTATGCTGGCCCCACCATGGGGTGTATCAAGTCCCATGGTGGCAACCCGATACAAACCTTAGAATGCATAGGTTATACTACTGGTGCCCCCAATGCCCTGTTTGTTTGCTCCGAAGTGCGTGCACGCCCGCACCCCGTAAGAACCCACACTGTTGCACCCACCGACGTCGCTTTGACCGCTTACAATCAGCCCAGTAATCATGCCCCACCCTGCCTAGTTTCAGGGTACCATGATACCTAATTGGGTTACTACTGAAATGGGTCCCCGTTACTAGGGTTTTCTAGTCAAACATGCTAAGTGGTTAAGTGTCTGTATTTACCTAACCCCACCCATCAATTTCATCAACATGTTGAATTGGTTAAGTGTTTTAGTTAACTTAACCCTACCATCTGTCCTTAGCCTTTTAAAGCACCGACCACTCACATTAGACAGATATTGTTACGGTTACTGGATGTGCCGGTCGGTTCCGGGAAGATTTACACCGTAACTCAGTCTAACCTCGGGTCCTTATTGGGCTTCATGCTTAACCACCCACATTGGATAGGTATTGTTGTGACTACTGGACAGCTGGGCAGGTCCGGGCAGATTTACATCACAACTCAATCCAACCTCGTGTTAAGCATACTCGTATTTTCTAAATTTACATATTTGTCTTTATCACAAATATATGTAAATTTGTCAACAATTAAATGTTATGGCCCACTTTCCAAGTTTAACCTTTTTGGTATAAAGAATTTATACCGTTTAAATGCCACCCATCTTGGCATGTGACAAACATGCCAATTTCATATATTTTTATGACAAATTTTCTAATATTCCAACGTTACCCCGTTTAAACATTAGGCTAACAATCTTAGCATAATTTTCGTTCGCATAGTTTTTAACGTATGATATTAGGGTAAAAACTTAGCCTAATTTAGCGCACACATATAGGCATAAGGGAATTAATAAACATAAACATAGCATATGTGTAAACTTGGCATTTTTGGCATAGTCAATATGAACATCATAGGTGTGAACTTGCAAAATAGCCAACATGAATGTCATAGATGTGAACTTGCAAAATAGTCAATATACATATATGTGAATTTGCAACATAGCCTAAATCAATTTTACATATATGTGAATTTGCATTGAAATAAGGGTCTAACCAAATAGGTGTCACATGAAATAGCATATGATTTAGACAACATAGGTCTAAACTTGTTTTTGGATCTAGGCATAACATCGAACATCACTAGCACATGACAAGAATATGACTTTTTCATAAATATGTATAACTTTATGACAAGGGTGTGAACTAGATCCAATCGCATATCTAATTACATCATGAAACATGTACTAAAGTGGATCTTGATATGGATCCAATTAGGAACTTGCAACTTTTACATAAATATAGGGGCATTGTAACAACCCTGAATTTTGGGGCCTACTTAAAATTTTATTTTAAGTTATTTTAAAGAGTTTTGGCTATTTAAAATAATTTATTTAAACAATAACGAAAAAAAAATCATTTTCTCCCTGTATGTTTTGATGTGAAAATAAGTAGTGAACATATATAATATTAGGATATTAGGTGAGATTTCTTATTTTTTTTTAAAAAAATTATAATTTAAATAAATTGTTATGCGTTGGAAATTAGTATTTATTCGTTGTTAAGATTCCTATTTTTTGTGCATTGGACGTGATTTGAGTGAGATATCTTGGTTGTATTGATCTGCTAATTGAATGAAATATAATGTAAGAATAGAATTGTAAACAAATAAATATATTTATTTTTTATTTGTGAGGTTGAAATAAGAATTGTAAATAAAATAATAATGTCCATTTTTAGGTGTTATGTGGAATCATATTGGTCAACACATAGAAAATATTATTTTCATTTGTTATATAAAGAAAATAGATTTTTAAGAAAACAAAAATATCATTTTGTTGAAATGAATATATATGAAAACAAAAATATCATTGTTGCTGTAATAGATTTGTATATAAATAAAAATATCTTTTTATTTGCCATGTAAACATTAGAATACATATTCATTTTAGTTAAAATTATCATGTTAGTTAAAATAAACATTTTCGTTAGACATTTTTATATTAGAATAAAAATACCCTTTAGTTAGAAATATTTATTTAGAATAAAATGCCATCTTTGTTAAGAAATATTTTGTTTAATTAAAAATGTCATTCATGTTAGTATTAAAAATGTCATTCATGTTAGTATTAAAAATGTCATTCATGTTAGTATTAAAAGATGTCATTCAGGTTAGTATTAAAAGTGTCATTTCATTTTTTTTAAAAAAAATGCCATACTAGAAAATGTCATTTATGAAAAATCTCATGTTATAATAAATAAATAACATTTTTGTTATAATGAGTCATGTCAGATAAAATAACATCTTTGTTAGATTATGTCATGTTAGGTAAATATATTTTTGTTATAATTTGTCATATGAGATGAAAACACATTTTTGGTTAGAATTTGTCATGATTAACTAAAAATTTAACGCATATGTATATAAGCAATGCATTATGTTTGTCCCATTATTTCATGCATTGTTGGGGCCCACAACATAAGTGAAACGTCTTATATAAATAAAAAATTAAAACGTTCATTTCCTACATTCATTCCTTTTCGGTTCCTCATGACATTTATTATCTATTTCCATGCATCATTTGAATTAATATCGCATCCACTCATTTCTTTCTGTTTATGCTCTCTTTCTCATCGTTAATTATTTTTGAAATTTGAATAAAAAAAAGAGAGATAAGTGTGGTCCCATCATAGTCAGCTGATTAAATTACTTTGTAACCTACTAGATGTGAACAGACGCATTAGGGAAAATGAAATTAAAGAAATTAAATGATATTAAAACATATATAAACAACACATAGGAAATTCCAAAAACTCTAATTCTAAAACCTATTCTATAGCCGTCGTCTCTTTCTTCTATGGCCGAAATAATTTGAATTTCTCTCTCTCTTTTCTCTCAATCCATCAAGAATTAGAAGATGATTTCTGCATGAAAAAGGTAGAGATTCACATACTCTACAAATTCATACGGTTAAGATCATGTTTTGGGTAGTATTTTTCACAAATCTCAGGCCTCAAGAGCCGCGGTTTGGCTGCGAATTCATAGCCATTGGGAAGCTTAAATTCAAAGCTATTCATGGTAAAGTTGGAGAAGAAGAAGGCTTAGCAAAGGTTAAGGGAAATCATTAAATTAATTATTTAAACTATTATTTTAATTTAAGAAATCAAATCTTCAAACAATCATATCTTTTGCAATCGAATTCAGAAAATTGCAAACTGTGATGCGTTGGGGTCACATCGTCGACCACTACGTGATGGAACGAATATGGACTGAAACAGAAACAAATTTGGCAAAGTGGAAAGCTATTGGTGAGAAATCTTAATTTATTTTTATTATTATTTATTTTAAATAATATGAATAAATCGTAAGTGTATTCTCCTCCATTCACTGTATACACCATGCTTTGTGATTTGATTTGAACTGTGATTAGTGTGTTATGTGGATCTGAAAAAAATTAACATGTTGGTTAATTAGAATTGTGTGTAACAAAAATGATCAGTTTGTCAATTAGTGAGAATTCTGATTTATTTTAATTAATTATAAATTAATGATCATTACGAAATCATGATTGTATATTATTGATTATGATCTGCGTTGTTGTGATATTGTATTGTTATTGAGATATGTTGTGATGTTATGATATAATCATGTTAGTGTAGATCTGTAAATTCTGATGAATCTCTATAAATTCTCATCTTTATTACCTTTATCATTATTTTTATTTTATTTCTATTTTCATTTTTATTTCTCTCTAAAAATCAAAAGAAAGTTGAATCTTGTTTTTGTAAAACAAACAAAAGAAAAGTTATAATTTTTTTTCACAAAATCAAATGAGAGTTGAAGTCTTTATTTTATTTCACAAAACAAATAAAAAGAAAAGTTTTGATTCACAAATAAGAACAAAAGTTGAATCTTTTATTTTGATTTTACATGATAAAAGAAAGTTGAATCTTTTATTTTTGATTTTACATAATAAAAGAGAGTTGAATCCTTTATTGTTGATTTAGATAATAAGAACAAGAGTTGAATCTTTTATGTTGATTCACAAAAGAAGATTGAATCTTTATTTTGTTTTTACAAAATAAAATCTTTAAATTTTGATTTACATAATGAAAAGAAAGTTAGTATCTTTTATTTTTGATTTACATAAAAGATAAATAAAGTTTTAATATTTTATTTTGATTCACAAAATAAAATAAAAATGAGGCCTTCACATTGATTCATGAGAATTTTACACCAAACCATATGTTGTTGATGTATGTGTGGACATGAAACTTGACATCAAATTATAAGTTGTCATCGTTATGTATAGTTTGTTGAAACGAATTAAAATTTCATCGTCATGTTATTATAGTTGAAATGAATCAAATATTGATATTAGAAACATGATATTAGAAATATGATATTAGAAAACTTGACATTTATTTTATCTACATTCCCTTGGAAATAAATGATAAAAGAAACGTAATCATGACACTATGTTTTATTTACATTTATTTGTAGATGAAATAAAAGAGACAAATTTGGTTTTAGGATTTTGTTCACATTCATTTGTGAAATAAAAGAAAAATACAAAACTAAATTACCATGTTAATTGAAATAATATAGTTGAAACAAAGTTGACATTTCTTTGTAAATTAGAGAAAGATAAAAAGAATATTTATTTATATTTAGTAAATAAATATGAAAAGAAATTAAAACATCTATTTACAAATAGTGTAAATTAATAATAAAAATTTAAAACATTTATTTATACTTAGGTAAATAAATATGAATTAGTATGCTTAACCCGAGGTTGGATTGAGTTGTGATTACTGGACAGTCGGGCGGGTCCAAGCAGGTTTACATCACAACTCAATCCAACCTCGGGTTAAGCATACTAATTCATATTTATTTACCTAAGTATAAATAAATGTTTTAAATTTTTCTTATTAATTTACACTATTTGTAAATAGGTGTTTTAATTTCTTTTCATATTTATTTACTAAATATAAATAAATATTCTTTTTCTCTTTCTCTAATTTACAAAGAAATGTCAACTTTGTTTCAACTATATTATTTCAATTAACATGGTAATTTAGTTTTGTATTTTTCTTTTATTTCACAAATGAATGTGAACAAAATCCTAAAACCAAATTTGTCTCTTTTATTTCATCTACAAATAAATGTAAATAAAACATATTGTCATGATTACGTTTCTTTTATCATTTATTTCCAAGGGAATGTAGATAAAATAAATGTCAAGTTTTCTAATATCATGTTTCTAATATCATGATTTTAATATCAATATTTGATTCATTTCAACTATAATAACATGACGATGAAATTTTAATTCGTTTCAACAAACTATACATAATGATGACAACTTATAATTTGATGTCAAGTTTTATGTCCACACATACATCAACAACATATGGTTTGGTGTAAAATTCTCATGAATCAATGTGAAGGCCTCATCTTTATTTTATTTTGTGAATCAAAATAAAATATTAAAACTTTATTTATCTTTTATGTAAATCAAAAATAAAAGATACTAACTTTCTTTTCATTATGTAAATCAAAATTTAAAGATTTTATTTTGTAAAAACAAAATAAAGATTCAATCTTCTTTTGTGAATCAACATAAAAGATTCAACTCTTGTTCTTATTATGTAAATCAACAATAAAGGATTCAACTCTCTTTTATTATGTAAAATCAAAAATAAAAGATTCAACTTTCTTTTATCATGTAAAATCAAAATAAAAGATTCAACTTTTGTTCTTATTTGTGAATCAAAACTTTTCTTTTTATTTGTTTTGTGAAATAAAATAAAGACTTCAACTCTCATTTGATTTTGTGAAAAAAAATTATAACTTTTCTTTTGTTTGTTTTACAAAAACAAGATTCAACTTTCTTTTGATTTTTAGAGAGAAATAAAAATGAAAATAGAAATAAAATAAAAATAATGATAAAGGTAATAAAGATGAGAATTTATAGAGATTCATTAGAATTTACAGATCTACACTAACATGATTATATCATAACATCACAACATATCTCAATAACATTACAATATCACAACAACGCAGATCATAATCAATAATATACAATCATGATTTCGTAATGATCATTAATTTATAATTAATTAAAATAAATCAGAATTCTCACTAATTGACAAACTGATCATTTTTGTTACACACAATTCTAATTAACCAACATGTTAATTTTTTTCAGATCCACATAACACACTAATCACAGTTCAAATCAAATCACAAAGCATGGCATATACAATGAATGGAGGAGAATACAGTTACGATTTATTCATATTATTTAAAATAAATAATAATAAAAATAAATTAAGATTTCTCACCAATAGCTTTCCACTTTGCCAAATTTGTTTCTGTTTCAGTCCATATTCGTTCCATCACGTAGTGGTCGACGATGTGACCCCAACGCATCACAGTTTGCAATTTTCTGAATTCGATTGCAAAAGATATGATTGTT
The DNA here is from genome assembly GCA_030737875.1 of Allium sativum. NCBI lineage: Eukaryota > Viridiplantae > Streptophyta > Magnoliopsida > Asparagales > Amaryllidaceae > Allium > Allium sativum. The sequence continues at coordinate 601,995,608 of CM060916.1, read as the reverse complement.
TGAAGATTTGATTTCTTAAATTAAAATAATAGTTTAAATAATTAATTTAATGATTTCCCTTAACCTTTGCTAAGCCTTCTTCTTCTCCAACTTTACCATGAATAGCTTTGAATTTAAGCTTCCCAATGGCCATGAATTCGCAGCCAAACCGCGGCTCTTGAAGCCTGAGATTTGCGAAAAATACTACCCAAAACATGATCTTAACCGTATGAATTTGTAGAGTATGTGAATCTCTACCTTTTTCATGCAGAAATCATCTTCTAATTCTTGATGGATTGAGAGAAAAGAGAGAAAGAAATTCAAATTATTTCAGCCATAGAAGAAAGAGACGGCGGCTATAGAATAGGTTTTAGAATTAGAGTTTTTGGAATTTCCTATGTGTTGTTTATATATGTTTTAATATTATTTAATTTCTTTAATTTCATTTTCCCTAATGCGTCTGTTCACAAATCACATCTAGTAGGTTACAAAGTAATTTAATCACGTGACTATGATCGGACCACACTTATCTCTTTTTTTTTATTCAAATTTCAAAAATAATTAACGATGAGAGAGAGAGAGCATAAACAGAAAGAAATGAATGGATGCGATATTAATTCAAATAATGCATGGAAATAGATAATAAATGTCATGAGGAACCGAAAAGGAATGAATGTAGGAAATGAACGTTTTAATTTTTTATTTATATAAGACGTTTCACTTATGTTGTGGGCCCCAACAATGCATGAAATAATGGGACAAACATAATGCATTGCTTATATACATATGCGTTAAATTTTTAGTTAATCATGACAAATTCTAACAAAAAATGTGTTTTCATCTCATATGACAAATTATAACAAAAATATATTTACCTAACATGACATAATCTAACAAAGATGTTATTTTATCTAACATGACTCATTATAACAAAAATGTTATTTAATTATTATAACATGAGATTTTTCATAAATGACATTTTCTAGTATGGCATTTTAAAAAATAATAATTGAAATGACACTTTTAATACTAACCTGAATGACATCTTTTAATACTAACATGAATGACATTTTTAATTCTAACATGAATGACATTTTTAACACTAACATGAATGACATTTTTAATTAAACAAAATATTTCTTAACAAAGATGGCATTTTATTCTAAATAAATATTTCTAACTAAAGGGTATTTTTATTCTAATATAAAAATGTCTAACGAAAATGTTTATTTTAACTAACATGATACTTTTAACTAAAATGAATATGTATTCTAATGTTTACATGGCAAATAAAATGATATTTTTATTTATATACAAATCTGTTACAGCAACAATGATATTTTTGTTTTGATATATATTCATTTCAACAAAATGATATTTTTGTTTTCTTAGAAATCTATTTTCTTTATATAACAAATGAAAATAATATTTTTTATGTGTTGACCAATCTGATTCCACATAACACCTAAAAATGGACATTATTATTTTATTTACAATTCTTATTTCAACCTCACAAATAAAAAATAAATATATTTATTTGTTTACAATTCTATTCTTACATTATATTTCATTCAATTAGCAGATCAATACAACCAAGATATCTCACTCAAATCACGTCCAATACACAAAAAATAGGAATCTTAACAACGAATAAATACTAATTTCCAACGCATAACAATTTATTTAAATTATAATTTTTAAAAAAAAAAAAGAAATCTCACCTAATATCCTAATATTATATATGTTCACTACTTATTTTCACATCAAAACATACAGGGAGAAAATGATTTTTTTCGTTATTGTTTAAATAAATTATTTTAAATAGCCAAAACTCATTAAAATAACTCAAAATAAAATTTTAAGTAGGCCCCAAAATTCAGGGTTGTTACAGTCTCCCCCACTTAAAATCTTTTCGTCCCCGAAAAGGAACGAAGCTAAAAGTTGTTTAATTAACTAACTAATTTATATATTTTTTCCATTGCTTTAAATAATTTTATTAGTTGAACTAATAATTATACTACACAATCATAAATAAATTAGTTGATTAGCTTTTAAAATATATATAACTTTTATATATTCAAAAATCATATTTTCTAAAATATATTATATATAATCAAAATACGTTAATTATTAACTGGGCACTCTCAACTCATTCTAGGGCATTACTAACCCCATCTCTAATGAGTTTTCTCATTCTAGGATACTGCTAATCCTATCTCTAATGAGTATTCTTATTGGATATTACTAATCCATTCTCTGATGAGTCTTTTGTTCAATTCTAACGAGTTTTACCCCAAAGATTTGAGCTAACCAAAGCTCTGATACCAACTGTGACGACCCAAATTCCCGGTAAAGGAAAGACTGGATTGTTTTGAGAACAATACACAACAGAACACAAACTGAAGAACATTTTATTGCTGATTATAACAATTACATCAGAGTACAAGAATATAACAGAGTATGAATGAATAAAATACATTAGAAATACAATAATATCAGAGATTTAAATTACAACAATACCTATCCAATGTGGGAGGTTAAAGCATATATAAACTATTTAGTGTAAATACAATAAAACATAGAAAAAGTAATACATTTATTTACATTAGATAAATAAAAGATTAAATAAAATTATACTTTTATGTAATTAAAGAACATGTTTTTACATTGTAAATAAAATTACATTTCTATGTAATTAAGATTATAAGACTAAACTTATGAATTAGAATTTATTTACATTTTCTTATGTAAAAAAAAAGAATAAAAAGAACCAAATTGTGGATGGTAATTATTTACATTTTTTTATGTAAATAAAAATAATAAAAAGAAGGGTTAGAAAAGAATTAACATAAGATATTCTTTTTATGTTAAAAAGAAATATTAGAAAAGAATTAAAGAAATACATTTATTTACATTTACTATGTAAATAGGATTGGCAAGGAAATTGAAACCATTTATTTACAAATAGCGTAAATAAATATGAATAAGAAATTAGATACATTTATTTACAATTAATGTAAATAAATATAGCAAAAGTAAAAGTAAAACATTTATTTACAAATAGTGTAAATAAATAAGATAAAAGAAAAGTAAAAACATTTATGTACAAATAGTGTAAGTAAATAAGAAAAAGTAGAAGTAGAAAAACCATTTATTTACATTTGGGTAAAGAAATAAGAAAAGGAAAATGAAAACATTTATTTATATCTAGGTAAATAAATAAATGGTAAGAAAGAATATTTATTTACATTTAGAGTAAATAAATCAAAAGATAGAAAAAGATTATTTAATTATTTATTTACATTTAGTGTAAATAAACCAAAGATAGAAAAAGAATGTAACAACCCGAAAATCTGGGCCAGTTTAAAATTTTTATTTTGGCAATTTTATCGAATTTTGATTATTTAAAATGAATTATTTTAAATAATATCGACGAGAAATTTATTTTGAATATAATTTGAACGTTTATATTATATACGTCGTCGTTAGAATATAAATATTTATATATAATTATAAATGGAATTGAAAATGGCGCGGTAGTTCGATAATTCGATTTCAAACTTCAATTGAATGTACCGGGTGCAAAACAATCCGAATTTTAGTGAAACCAAAAATAATGGAATCTAATAGTGAATATCTTTCCAATGAATCCGAAAAATCAAAAGTTCGTAGCGGGAATCAAAAGTTATGTCCAGTTGAAAATTCTGAATAGTCGCTATGGAATTCAGGCCCTTAAAAATGGACATTTTGCAAATGACCTCGGATTTCGACGAAACCAGTTTTGTTGGGTCCGTGATGTCGAATTATTGCTAGGTTTCAAATTTCATAATTTTCTGAATCAATATGTGAGCGTGGCAAAGGAAAACGTGTTTTGACCATTTCAGTTGATTTTAATCGACTGGAAATTGGCCATTTTTCCAACGGTCTCAGAATTCGACGAAACTAGTTTTGTTAGGACCGTATCGTCAATACGAAGTTAGAAAATATTTTTCTGGAATTTTTCTAGTTAGTATGTGGCCCCGGTAATTTGAAATGTACGTTTAAAATTCAATATAATGATTTAAATGTAAATTTTACGGAAACTGATTGTAACAATCAAATCAGCTTGCGGTACATATCCCATTGTGTTCGGAATGGGGGTGAAACGCTATGGACGACAGGCGGTGGGCCTCGTTTCGAGGTCGTATGTAAAAGTCAACCCTTTTGAAAAATTAAATAATAATAAAAAAAAAAAAAAAAAATATATTTCCTTTCTCCCCCTTATTTCCCTCTGGCCCCCCCCCGTTAAATCGACAGAAACATTTCAAAATAAAAAAAAAAAAAAAAAAAAAAAGGGGGGAAAAGGCGATCGCCCCCCCCCAGGGTTTCGCCGCCGTCAGGGAGACGCGCCCTCCTCCGACGAGAAGCTCCGACCCCCTCAGCCCCTCCTCCTCTTCGCTCGCCTCCATTCTCTCCCCCTTCTGAAACTCGAGCCCCCTCCCTCGCGCCAGCAACCGCCTGCATCGACCCACCCACCTCGACGCAGCCCAGCCAACCACCGCCACCCCCAACTGCGAGGCCCGAAACCCCCCCCCCCCGACCTCGACGGCGCTGCAAACCCCCCCCCCTGGTATGTTTTTATTTTTATTTAATTATTTTATTTTATTTTCATTTTCGTTAAAACATATATAAAAAATTTAGGGTTTGGTAATAAAAGTATTTTTAAACTGAATTTTAAAAAGTATTTTTAAAAACTGAATCTTTTAAAAGATAAAAACTGTTTTGTTTTATAAAGAGTTAAAACTAATTTTATATAAAGTAAAACTAATTTTATATAAAGTAAAAACTGATTATGTTAAAGAAATAAAAACTAAAAATCTTTAGATATAAAAACTGAAAATCTTTAGATATAAAAACTGAAAATCTTTAGATATAAAAACTGAAAATCTTTAGATGTAAAAACTGATATTTTTAAAAAGGTAATAAAAACTGATTTTGTTTTAGAAGTAAAAAATCAGATTTTTAGATATTGAAAGTCGAAATAAAAATTCGATTTTTATATATTGAACTTCGAACTAAAAATTCGATTTTCATATATTGAACTTTGAAATAAAAATTCGATTTTTATATATTGAACTTCGAAATAAAAATTCGATTTTTATATATTGAACTTTGAACTAAAAATTCGATTTTTATATATTGAACTTTGAACTAAAAATTCGATTTTTATATATTGAACTTTGAACTAAAAATTCGATTTTTATATATTGAACTTTGAACTAAAAATTCGATTTTTATATATTGAACTTTGAAATAAAAATTCGATTTTTATATATTGAACTTCGAACTAAAAATTCGATTTTCATATATTGAACTTTGAAATAAAAATTCGATTTTCATATATTGAACTTTGAAATAAAAATTCGATTTTTATATATTGAACTTTGAACTAAAAATTCGAATTTATATATTGAATAGCATAGTAAAAATTCGATTTTTACATATGTAGTGGCTACGGGCAACGAAGATGACGAAGATGCGATAGCGATGAAGATTTCTATCAATGAAGTGCCGTGGAGCTAGGATAGCTATAGGTGAGAATTTCTCACCTTTCTATTTCTTTTCTAGTTATATATATACTAGGATGCAGACGGTGCTTAGTAGCACCCGACACCCGTCCACAGACCATGGACTTGTTTGTTTGGCTGTTTGGTTATTGATTGTGATATTGGTTTGTGGTGTGGAAAATCGAATCGATAAATTGGTTAGGATTAGACGTGCGCCGTTATAAGGCGAAGGAGTAAGGCTAGGTTAGACACTTACTCCAAATTTTGTGGTTTGCATAATAAAATTGATATGATTGATGTGTGAATGGCGTGGGCCTTCACTAGTCCGGGGATAAGGCTAGGCCTTGTCCCGTTTCTAGTATCGTGCCGTTATGCCGCCGAAATTTTCTAAAATATATTAGAAAAAAAAAAATATCATTTTTATTGAATAATTGAATTGAATTGAAATATGAATTGAATAGAAATTCATATGTTGGAATAAAATGTTTTATCGTTAAAAATATAATTTTTAACGTGAATGTGAATAAATAAATATTCATTTACAAACCAGATGGTTTGTTTATGTACACCTATTTGAATGACATTGATTGGGACGATAAATTTTACACATCGCCCAACTGCACGAATAAAATAGTTGTTTGATTGTTTGAAACCCCACACGGGTGTTAGGATGAAATTTGAAGTTCACTCATCCTGATTGATTAAATATGTCGATCGATTGATTGACATGCTGTTATAAGCGTTAGATATCTTTATTTGATGCTTATACAGTGTAGTGCACTTTGGTTGATGGTTGATTATTTTTCAATGCTATTATATACATGTGTTGTATGAAAATCCATATAATTAATTTTATATGGTAATCGATTGGGCCTCATTCCAGTTTAGAAATAGAAATATTTGAAATAGAATATTTGAAAATAGAAATTTATGAAGCCGTATTGATTAGATTGACGCCATTTTGACGTGAACGATATTTATATCGATTTTAAAGCGATTTCGAAATGAATTGAATTGAAAACGTTTTCGAAATGAATTGAATTGAAAACGATTTCGAAATGAATTGAATTGAAAACGAATTCAAAATGAATTGAAAACGATTTCGAAATGAATTGAATTGAAAACGATTTCGAAATGAATTGAATTGAAAACGAATTCAAAATGAATTAAAAACGATTTCGAAATGAATTGAATTGAAAACGATTTCGAAATGAATTGAATTGAAAACGAATTCAAAATGAATTGAAAACGATTTCGAAATGAATTGAATTGAAAACGTTTTCGAAATGAATTGAATTGAAAACGATTTCGAAATGAATTGAATTGAAAACGAATTCAAAATGAATTGAAAACGATTTCGAAATGAATTGAATTGAAAACGATTTCGAAATGAATTGAATTGAAAACGAATTCAAAATGAATTGAAAACGATTTCGAAATGAATTGAATTGAAAACGATTTCGAAATGAATTGAATTGAAAACGAATTCAAAATGAATTGAAAACGATTTCGAAATGAATTGAATTGAAAACGAATTCGAAATGAATTGAATTGAAAACGAATTCAAATGGAATAGAAAGCGAATTGAAATGAATTCAAATTGAATTGAAATTCGAATTGAATAGAAATGAATTTTTAAACGAATTTATAAAGAAGAATTCAATTTTGCTTTGAATTGAAATAGAAGTTGAAATAGTTTTTGAAACGAATTCAAAACTATTTATATAATTCGTTTTAAATATAAATCGACGAAGTATATATTATATATATTATATATATAATATAATGGCCTGAATAGAACGCGCCGCGCCGCGGCAGTTCGTGAATTTCGACCATTTATTTCAAACGGACATTGCGGGAGATCCGACCGTCGGATCCTCCTAAAACCGGAACCGTTGGGTTCGTATCGAAAAGAGCTTTCTAACGAATATTAGAAATTTGAAATCTAACGGTTGGATTTGGAGATACGTCCAAATCAAATTCGAAAAAGGTCGCTGTAAGTGCAGTTCGATGGCCATTGATGGAAATCGACTGTACGGGCCTTGATAAAATTATTAAAAATAGTAATAATTTATGTAAAATCATAAGAAATGATTTGTGAAGATTTGGGATGAAAAACTCCATATTTGCAAAGATAAAAATAGATTTTTATCGAAATGAACTAGTTTTGAACTAGAAATATAATTCTATTTATTTTGAAATAAATAAATTGAATTTGAAAGGGGTTTTAAAGATAACCAAAATTTCCAATGATTGCATTGGAGTGGAATTGAATCGAAATTGTCTTCGGAATATTTCGATGTGGAAATTCGAGATTATACGGATGTTGTTATGGAAATTTGAAAGATATATATATATATCGTTATTTCCAATACGACATTTGTTAATCGTGGAATTTGGTATTGAATATAAGCCGATATATTTTCTATTCAGAGCCTTATATTGAATATCAAATGTGATTTGGGTTTGTCGTGAATGGTGTCTTCACTAACACTGTTCTTGAACCCAGTTGAGAAAAGATTAAATCTTTTTATTTAGATTTAATGAAGTGTACCAATTAAATAATATTTAATTGGAATTGAATCGATATTGATTTTTGGGTTTATCGTGGACAGTGTTTTAAATAACACTCGTTCTTTAACCCGACGATTAATGAATGTGATTTTGGGTTTATCGTGAACCGTGTTTTTAAATGACACTGATTCTTTAACCCAGTCAAAGATTAAAACTAAGTGGAGTTTTAATGAATCTTTAATTAGATTGAAATAATCGAAATGGAGTATCACCAGTTTTGCTCCAGGCGATAGTTAAATCTTTAATTAGATTTGAACGTGAAATGGTAATTGAATTTACCGATAACACCGTGGTGTTAGATATGAAGTAAAGCCAGCTTTACTTCATGGGATGAATAGGTTGGGATTGGGAAATTAAAACAAATGATTACTTCGGTAAGGTTCGCTAATCCCGACTAGTTTGAATTGATATTCAAAAATAGATTAAAGAATAAATTCAAGGAATTTATCTTTGATAAAATTAATGGGAATCTTTCCCTATGAATGTGAAATTTAGAAACTAACTGTCGGTTGGCCAAGCAGAATGGTTTACTGGATATTGATCTGATGTTGGTTTCGGCCTTCGGGGTTAATATTTGGGGAATTATTCTCTTGATTAATTTACGGTTAGTGACTAATGAATTGGAATGAGGCGTATGTTGTGTTTGTGTAACACTTATTTAAATATACGCGAGTTATTCGGAAAGACTGGGTTTATCCCATTCTGAATAACTGATACGACGATAAGTCGAAGATGAAGACGACGGTCGAAGACCGGAGGTCTTCACGTCGTTTGGGTGATAACTGATGATCTTGATTGGGCTGTACACCCAAGAAGATGGAAACAGTTAGTGATCGTCCAGACGTACTTGGAGATCGATGGATATGCGGGGTACTAGGTGCCTCCGGTTTCGTTCAGACCCAGAACGGACTTGTAAATGGACTGTGTGTCTGACATCGGATTTCATTCTGTGTGACTGATATCGGTTGCATAGGATGGTTTGCCTGTGTGGCATGCTAAGATGCAAATGATCAAGGCTTCTGTTGAAAAGCAAAGTCTTGTGGTTGATGATCGAAGCACGGCCTTTGTGGCGTAGCTTCGTGTAACGTTTGATTCGCGAGTTTCACACCCGGTATGAATCAAAAACGGGAGACGGACCTCAGGGAGGGCATGCGTTTCTTTCTAGTTAGAAGTGGCGTCAGTGGTTTTACACGCCCTGACGAGTTTGACTTATGTGGTTGTTGCTGTTGCGAGGCGCCTCGGTTATATCGGTTTCGGTCGATGCATTCTGGTCGGCTGACGGACCAGACTTACACCCCATAGGGTGGGGAAACGTAGTGTTCAGGCATTTTAATCCACATCGGTGGACCGGCCCTGTCGCTCCAAGGTCACTCGAGCTCTGACCTGTGGCTCGGGCTAGAGAGTCACGAATCGGTTGAGGACTATCTTTTGCCTCGGTTCATAGACGGAAATCCAATTTCCAAATACGTGACATTTGCGGTTTTATATGTAAACCTATATATGGCGACATAGTGGCATGGGACGCTCATGCCGCCTATGATTGATACTTATGATTTGAAGTTGTTTTATACACTATGCACTTATAATAGTATCAAATGATTTGTTTTAAAACGTATCAAGCATTCTTTGGCTGTTATAAGGGAAAACCCTATCCTCGGCTGCGTTACATTGTGTGATGGGACCTGGGTCTTATAACAGCTTCATTTTTCCTTATTTAGCATTGCGCTGTTTGTTTTATGCACTGGTATTCTTGGGAGGAAACCCGTTCCGTGTTATACGGCGTGGTCCCTTGATTTACCTAACTTTGAAATAAAGATTAACTGTTTTAGTTCTCACACCAGTCACATGACTGACCTGGAGTTTATTGTTTTAACCTAAACTCTGGGTGCCCTTATTTTGACACGGGCAGCTAGTAGTTTTGGTTTTGCAGATTTATATTCACAGGATCCTGGTTTACAGCTGGAACGATATCCGGAAAGCTTTGTCTCCGTATATCTCATTCTAGTTGTGTATTGTATTATTTTCCGCTGCTATGTATTTAAATGTAATTTAAATCTCTGATATTTCTGTGTAATATTCGTTTTTACTCTGTATATTCTTGTAATCTGATGCATTGTTGTAATAAGCAGTGAAATGTTCTTTTATATGCGTTCTGATTTGTCGTGTTCTCAAACGATAGGGCGTTTCGAACGGCCTGAATCGGTTTAGCGACTGGTTCGGACCGAGCGAAATTCCTTGCCGTCACAGTTGGTATCAGAGCTTTGGTTTACAAAGCAGAGAACAAGACACATTAGAACCATACGAAAGAATTCATCAGATAATTGGATTAGTAATATCCAATGGGATGACTCGTTAGAGATAGGATCAGTAGTATCCTAGAACGAGTGTGAAGAGTATATTTTTGAAAATGAAAACAAATTTTTGTTTTGAAAATTTAAATCACTTCTACGTATTTGATTATTTATTTATTTGAATATGGACAATTCAGTATATAAAGAATTTGCATATACGCCTTGCAAACGTATATTCAAAGTTTTAATATACTGGATAGATATGGAATCACATTCTAGTCGCCCGGAGATGATATTGATGATAGCGATCGCATCATCAACATTTATGTTCGAGTTTCGAAGGTGTGATTTTCTATATATTTCCATTAGGCTGGTGTGAGAACCAAAACTTATATATAGCTAGAATACATTGTTGTGATTTGGCATCAAAACATGATTTTTTTGTATATATATCAAAGTTATGAATTTGAGACTCTAATTCACAAATTGATTGATGTTTGTGTTGTTTGTTTATTTGTTTGCTAATTTTTAGCCATTTAGCCTAATTGAACCGAATATTGTGTTGTATTGAAATTTGGTTGCATTTGCTTGCATATACATATATATCATTGAACAGGTCATAGCAAGGAGGCTAGAGCCGAAGAATAAAATTTGTTTGCCCGACAAATAGGTACATGTTTACTACATAATTTCCTGTTTTGTTTGGGTGATGATGATTTTGTGAGCCTATTGGCTAGCCGCTTGGCTTTTTCTTTTTCTTTTTGAGATCTGAAGGACCGGGGAAGCTATTTGAAATTCCCCGATGCTCCCGGTGCAGGGGAGGTTATGGCGAAATTTTTCAAAAATTTAGGGTGTTAGCCAAATTTTTGAGATTTTAGAAAATTCTCAGAAACTAAAGAGTTGGAGAATAGAAGCCAGACCGAGCGTAGGGCTGAATAATCAAACCACTTTCGACTTTGTTCCTTTTCGGGGACGAAAAGTTTTAAGTGGGGGAGATTGTAACAACCCGAAAATCTGGGCCAGTTTAAAATTTTTATTTTGGCAATTTTATCGAATTTTGATTATTTAAAATGAATTGTTTTAAATAATATCGACGAGAAATTTATTTTGAATATAATTTGAACGTTTATATTATATACGTCGTCGTTAGAATATAAATATTTATATATAATTATAAATGGAATTGAAAATGGCGCGGTAGTTCGATAATTCGATTTCAAACTTCAATTGAATGTACCGGGTGCAAAACAATCCGAATTTTAGTGAAACCAAAAATAATGGAATCTAATAGTGAATATCTTTCCAATGAATCCGAAAAATCAAAAGTTCGTAGCGGGAATCAAAAGTTATGTCCAGTTGAAAATTCTGAATAGTCGCTATGGAATTCAGGCCCTTAAAAATGGACATTTTGCAAATGACCTCGGATTTCGACGAAACCAGTTTTGTTGGGTCCGTGATGTCGAATTATTGCTAGGTTTCAAATTTCATAATTTTCTGAATCAATATGTGAGCGTGGCAAAGGAAAACGTGTTTTGACCATTTCAGTTGATTTTAATCGACTGGAAATTGGCCATTTTTCCAACGGTCTCAGAATTCGACGAAACTAGTTTTGTTAGGACCGTATCGTCAATACGAAGTTAGAAAATATTTTTCTGGAATTTTTCTAGTTAGTATGTGGCCCCGGTAATTTGAAATGTACGTTTAAAATTCAATATAATGATTTAAATGTAAATTTTACGGAAACTGATTGTAACAATCAAATCAGCTTGCGGTACATATCCCATTGTGTTCGGAATGGGGGTGAAACGCTATGGACGACAGGCGGTGGGCCTCGTTTCGAGGTCGTATGTAAAAGTCAACCCTTTTGAAAAATTAAATAATAATAAAAAAAAAAAAAAAAAAAATATATTTCCTTTCTCCCCCTTATTTCCCTCTGCCCCCCCCCCGTTAAATCGACAGAAACATTTCAAAATAAAAAAAAAAAAAAAAAAGAAAAGGGGGGAAAAGGCGATCGCCCCCCCCCAGGGTTTCGCCGCCGTCAGGGAGACGCGCCCTCCTCCGACGAGAAGCTCCGACCCCCTCAGCCCCTCCTCCTCTTCGCTCGCCTCCATTCTCTCCCCCTTCTGAAACTCGAGCCCCCTCCCTCGCGCCAGCAACCGCCTGCATCGACCCACCCACCTCGACGCAGCCCAGCCAACCACCGCCACCCCCAACTGCGAGGGCCGAAACCCCCCCCCCCCCCCGACCTCGACGGCGCTGCAAACCCCCCCCCTGGTATGTTTTTATTTTTATTTAATTATTTTATTTTATTTTCATTTTCGTTAAAACATATATAAAAAATTTAGGGTTTGGTAATAAAAGTATTTTTAAACTGAATTTTAAAAAGTATTTTTAAAAACTGAATCTTTTAAAAGATAAAAACTGTTTTGTTTTATAAAGAGTTAAAACTAATTTTATATAAAGTAAAACTAATTTTATATAAAGTAAAAACTGATTATGTTAAAGAAATAAAAACTAAAAATCTTTAGATATAAAAACTGAAAATCTTTAGATATAAAAACTGAAAATCTTTAGATATAAAAACTGAAAATCTTTAGATGTAAAAACTGATATTTTTAAAAAGGTAATAAAAACTGATTTTGTTTTAGAAGTAAAAATCAGATTTTTAGATATTGAAAGTCGAAATAAAAATTCGATTTTTATATATTGAACTTCGAACTAAAAATTCGATTTTCATATATTGAACTTTGAAATAAAAATTCGATTTTTATATATTGAACTTCGAAATAAAAATTCGATTTTTATATATTGAACTTTGAACTAAAAATTCGATTTTTATATATTGAACTTTGAACTAAAAATTCGATTTTTATATATTGAACTTTGAACTAAAAATTCGATTTTTATATATTGAACTTTGAACTAAAAATTCGATTTTTATATATTGAACTTTGAAATAAAAATTCGATTTTTATATATTGAACTTCGAACTAAAAATTCGATTTTCATATATTGAACTTTGAAATAAAAATTCGATTTTCATATATTGAACTTTGAAATAAAAATTCGATTTTTATATATTGAACTTTGAACTAAAAATTCGAATTTATATATTGAATAGCATAGTAAAAATTCGATTTTTACATATGTAGTGGCTACGGGCAACGAAGATGACGAAGATGCGATAGCGATGAAGATTTCTATCAATGAAGTGCCGTGGAGCTAGGATAGCTATAGGTGAGAATTTCTCACCTTTCTATTTCTTTTCTAGTTATATATATACTAGGATGCAGACGGTGCTTAGTAGCACCCGACACCCGTCCACAGACCATGGACTTGTTTGTTTGGCTGTTTGGTTATTGATTGTGATATTGGTTTGTGGTGTGGAAAATCGAATCGATAAATTGGTTAGGATTAGACGTGCGCCGTTATAAGGCGAAGGAGTAAGGCTAGGTTAGACACTTACTCCAAATTTTGTGGTTTGCATAATAAAATTGATATGATTGATGTGTGAATGGCGTGGGCCTTCACTAGTCCGGGGATAAGGCTAGGCCTTGTCCCGTTTCTAGTATCGTGCCGTTATGCCGCCGAAATTTTCTAAAATATATTAGAAAAAAAAAATATCATTTTTATTGAATAATTGAATTGAATTGAAATATGAATTGAATAGAAATTCATATGTTGGAATAAAATGTTTTATCGTTAAAAATATAATTTTTAACGTGAATGTGAATAAATAAATATTCATTTACAAACCAGATGGTTTGTTTATGTACACCTATTTGAATGACATTGATTGGGACGATAAATTTTACACATCGCCCAACTGCACGAATAAAATAGTTGTTTGATTGTTTGAAACCCCACACGGGTGTTAGGATGAAATTTGAAGTTCACTCATCCTGATTGATTAAATATGTCGATCGATTGATTGACATGCTGTTATAAGCGTTAGATATCTTTATTTGATGCTTATACAGTGTAGTGCACTTTGGTTGATGGTTGATTATTTTTCAATGCTATTATATACATGTGTTGTATGAAAATCCATATAATTAATTTTATATGGTAATCGATTGGGCCTCATTCCAGTTTAGAAATAGAAATATTTGAAATAGAATATTTGAAAATAGAAATTTATGAAGCCGTATTGATTAGATTGACGCCATTTTGACGTGAACGATATTTATATCGATTTTAAAGCGATTTCGAAATGAATTGAATTGAAAACGTTTTCGAAATGAATTGAATTGAAAACGATTTCGAAATGAATTGAATTGAAAACGAATTCAAAATGAATTGAAAACGATTTCGAAATGAATTGAATTGAAAACGATTTCGAAATGAATTGAATTGAAAACGAATTCAAAATGAATTAAAAACGATTTCGAAATGAATTGAATTGAAAACGATTTCGAAATGAATTGAATTGAAAACGAATTCAAAATGAATTGAAAACGATTTCGAAATGAATTGAATTGAAAACGTTTTCGAAATGAATTGAATTGAAAACGATTTCGAAATGAATTGAATTGAAAACGAATTCAAAATGAATTGAAAACGATTTCGAAATGAATTGAATTGAAAACGATTTCGAAATGAATTGAATTGAAAACGAATTCAAAATGAATTGAAAACGATTTCGAAATGAATTGAATTGAAAACGATTTCGAAATGAATTGAATTGAAAACGAATTCAAAATGAATTGAAAACGATTTCGAAATGAATTGAATTGAAAACGAATTCGAAATGAATTGAATTGAAAACGAATTCAAATGGAATAGAAAGCGAATTGAAATGAATTCAAATTGAATTGAAATTCGAATTGAATAGAAATGAATTTTTAAACGAATTTATAAAGAAGAATTCAATTTTGCTTTGAATTGAAATAGAAGTTGAAATAGTTTTTGAAACGAATTCAAAACTATTTATATAATTCGTTTTAAATATAAATCGACGAAGTATATATTATATATATTATATATATAATATAATGGCCTGAATAGAACGCGCCGCGCCGCGGCAGTTCGTGAATTTCGACCATTTATTTCAAACGGACATTGCGGGAGATCCGACCGTCGGATCCTCCTAAAACCGGAACCGTTGGGTTCGTATCGAAAAGAGCTTTCTAACGAATATTAGAAATTTGAAATCTAACGGTTGGATTTGGAGATACGTCCAAATCAAATTCGAAAAAGGTCGCTGTAAGTGCAGTTCGATGGCCATTGATGGAAATCGACTGTACGGGCCTTGATAAAATTATTAAAAATAGTAATAATTTATGTAAAATCATAAGAAATGATTTGTGAAGATTTGGGATGAAAAACTCCATATTTGCAAAGATAAAAATAGATTTTTATCGAAATGAACTAGTTTTGAACTAGAAATATAATTCTATTTATTTTGAAATAAATAAATTGAATTTGAAAGGGGTTTTAAAGATAACCAAAATTTCCAATGATTGCATTGGAGTGGAATTGAATCGAAATTGTCTTCGGAATATTTCGATGTGGAAATTCGAGATTATACGGATGTTGTTATGGAAATTTGAAAGATATATATATATATCGTTATTTCCAATACGACATTTGTTAATCGTGGAATTTGATATTGAATATAAGCCGATATATTTTCTATTCAGAGCCTTATATTGAATATCAAATGTGATTTGGGTTTGTCGTGAATGGTGTCTTCACTAACACTGTTCTTGAACCCAGTTGAGAAAAGATTAAATCTTTTTATTTAGATTTAATGAAGTGTACCAATTAAATAATATTTAATTGGAATTGAATCGATATTGATTTTTGGGTTTATCGTGGACAGTGTTTTAAATAACACTCGTTCTTTAACCCGACGATTAATGAATGTGATTTTGGGTTTATCGTGAACCGTGTTTTTAAATGACACTGATTCTTTAACCCAGTCAAAGATTAAAACTAAGTGGAGTTTTAATGAATCTTTAATTAGATTGAAATAATCGAAATGGAGTATCACCAGTTTTGCTCCAGGCGATAGTTAAATCTTTAATTAGATTTGAACGTGAAATGGTAATTGAATTTACCGATAACACCGTGGTGTTAGATATGAAGTAAAGCCAGCTTTACTTCATGGGATGAATAGGTTGGGATTGGGAAATTAAAACAAATGATTACTTCGGTAAGGTTCGCTAATCCCGACTAGTTTGAATTGATATTCAAAAATAGATTAAAGAATAAATTCAAGGAATTTATCTTTGATAAAATTAATGGGAATCTTTCCCTATGAATGTGAAATTTAGAAACTAACTGTCGGTTGGCCAAGCAGAATGGTTTACTGGATATTGATCTGATGTTGGTTTCGGCCTTCGGGGTTAATATTTGGGGAATTATTCTCTTGATTAATTTACGGTTAGTGACTAATGAATTGGAATGAGGCGTATGTTGTGTTTGTGTAACACTTATTTAAATATACGCGAGTTATTCGGAAAGACCGGGTTTATCCCATTCTGAATAACTGATACGACGATAAGTCGAAGATGAAGACGACGGTCGAAGACCGGAGGTCTTCACGTCGTTTGGGTGATAACTGATGATCTTGATTGGGCTGTACACCCAAGAAGATGGAAACAGTTAGTGATCGTCCAGACGTACTTGGAGATCGATGGATATGCGGGGTACTAGGTGCCTCCGGTTTCGTTCAGACCCAGAACGGACTTGTAAATGGACTGTGTGTCTGACATCGGATTTCATTCTGTGTGACTGATATCGGTTGCATAGGATGGTTTGCCTGTGTGGCATGCTAAGATGCAAATGATCAAGGCTTCTGTTGAAAAGCAAAGTCTTGTGGTTGATGATCGAAGCACGGCCTTTGTGGCGTAGCTTCGTGTAACGTTTGATTCGCGAGTTTCACACCCGGTATGAATCAAAAACGGGAGACGGACCTCAGGGAGGGCATGCGTTTCTTTCTAGTTAGAAGTGGCGTCAGTGGTTTTACACGCCCTGACGAGTTTGACTTATGTGGTTGTTGCTGTTGCGAGGCGCCTCGGTTATATCGGTTTCGGTCGATGCATTCTGGTCGGCTGACGGACCAGACTTACACCCCATAGGGTGGGGAAACGTAGTGTTCAGGCATTTTAATCCACATCGGTGGACCGGCCCTGTCGCTCCAAGGTCACTCGAGCTCTGACCTGTGGCTCGGGCTAGAGAGTCACGAATCGGTTGAGGACTATCTTTTGCCTCGGTTCATAGACGGAAATCCAATTTCCAAATACGTGACATTTGCGGTTTTATATGTAAACCTATATATGGCGACATAGTGGCATGGGACGCTCATGCCGCCTATGATTGATACTTATGATTTGAAGTTGTTTTATACACTATGCACTTATAATAGTATCAAATGATTTGTTTTAAAACGTATCAAGCATTCTTTGGCTGTTATAAGGGAAAACCCTATCCTCGGCTGCGTTACATTGTGTGATGGGACCTGGGTCTTATAACAGCTTCATTTTTCCTTATTTAGCATTGCGCTGTTTGTTTTATGCACTGGTATTCTTGGGAGGAAACCCGTTCCGTGTTATACGGCGTGGTCCCTTGATTTACCTAACTTTGAAATAAAGATTAACTGTTTTAGTTCTCACACCAGTCACATGACTGACCTGGAGTTTATTGTTTTAACCTAAACTCTGGGTGCCCTTATTTTGACACGGGCAGCTAGTAGTTTTGGTTTTGCAGATTTATATTCACAGGATCCTGGTTTACAGCTGGAACGATATCCGGAAAGCTTTGTCTCCGTATATCTCATTCTAGTTGTGTATTGTATTATTTTCCGCTGCTATGTATTTAAATGTAATTTAAATCTCTGATATTTCTGTGTAATATTCGTTTTTACTCTGTATATTCTTGTAATCTGATGCATTGTTGTAATAAGCAGTGAAATGTTCTTTTATATGCGTTCTGATTTGTCGTGTTCTCAAACGATAGGGCGTTTCGAACGGCCTGAATCGGTTTAGCGACTGGTTCGGACCGAGCGAAATTCCTTGCCGTCACAAAGAACATCTATTTATATTTGGTGTAAATAAAGCATGAATTAAAGTGAATTTAAAAAGCACATTTTATTTACATTTTAAATGTAAATAAAAACAGAGTAAAATAAAAATGATATTTTTATCGTCATTTTAAATGCGATAAACGAATAGACGTTAATAGTTGAAATCGCCAAACGATTTATATATATATATATATATATAAATAAATAAATATAAATTATAAATTAAACGGAACGCGCACGGCAGTTCGCGTATCGGCAATCGTAACTTTAAACGGTTATACCGAGAGATCCGACCGCCGAATTTTCCCAAAACTGGAGCCGTTAGGACTGCTTTGGGAAGATCTTTTCAACGACATAAATTTCGTCAAAATCCAACGGTTAGATTTCAAGTTATGTGTAAATCAAATTTGGTTGAAAACAGCGCCAGGGTCGCCCATTGACCCGAAGCGTCGTTAAATTAATTTAGGCTATTTTTATATAAATAAAAATAGCGATAGGTCGTTCTCAAATATTAATAACGATAGGAAATGTTTTCAAATTATTATATATATATATGCGAGAATCATTTGAAAAGACCGAGTTCAATCTCATTTCAAATGATTATACGACGTTCTAAGTCAAAGATTTAAAGACGGTGATTGAAGACCGGCGATCTTCACGTCGAATGGATGTGTTGCTACTGAGACCCATGAGAGGAGTAGCTACCTTTAAAGGGCTTCAGTGGTGGCCGTTCGGACGAAGTGTTGATTTGTACGGATTTGACTTTCGCTCAGACCCAGAGCATAAGTTTATAAATGGAATGTATGTCTGACGTTGTAGTCCTTTATACTACATTCGTTGATCTCTCTTAATATATATCTGTTTGGTGGTTAACACCCTTCTCTGAGACGTACGAGCTTAGGGGTTATATATTGGTAGAAATCAATGGTATAGTATGGACTGACAATGTGGCATACTAAGATGCATTGATCAAGGCTTTTGTTGAAAAGCAGGCCTTGTGGTTGATGATCAAAGCACGACCTGTTTAGGCGTAGCTTTGTGTATAGCGTGACTTCGCGAGCCTCACACCCCGGTATGAGTCAAAAACGGGATACGGACTGCAGGGAGTGCACACGTTTCTTTCTAGCTAGAGTGATGTCAGGGACCTACCAGCGCTGACATTTTACTTATGTGGATGATGGATTTTGAGGCGCCTCGTGTTTTATAGGCCGTTGGTGGTCATATTATAGGTCCAAAGGGGCCGGGAAGCGTGTGTTCAGGCATAACTAATCCACTGCCCATAGGCGGGGACCGACCCTGAAGATCCAAGGGTTCACTGCGGGGGATCCTGAGGCATTTGCTAGAGTGTCTCGAATCGGAGAGGAGCTTGCCCCTAGCCTCGACTCATGATGGAAATCCAATTTCCAATACAACCTTGCGATTTTGATTGTAGAACTAGTATTGGCGACATGATATATGGTACCCATGCCGTCTAGGATTGATACTTATGATTGAAATGTTTTTATTTAAAACATATACACACTAGTAGTAATCCGTTTTACGTATTTAGCATCTTTTGACCATTATAAGGTAAAACCCTATCCTCTGGTGTGCGTTGCATTGTGTGATGGGACCTGGGTCGTATAATGGTTTCATTTTTCCAAAAGGCATTGCGCTGTTTGACGATTTCCTTTATTATTATGCACGGCAATCCATTGGAGTAAACCCGTTCCACGTTAGCGGCGTGGTCCTTGGATTTGCCTTATTACTACCAGTACGTTAGGCACGTCCGTTGGACGTGTGCGAAGATACCCGAGAGTAAATTTATGGATTGTGAAATTATGGTCGTACGCATAGATAATGCTTGATTGAAATATAAATTCATTAGTTATTGAAATGTTGTTGGTCTTTGAACAATAATTTTGTCATTATTACAATGGATCTCTGATGTCTCACGAATGAACCTTTTTAACTATAGAATTTACTGTGAGTGGAAGGCGGTAGCACGTTTTTGTAAATATATTGTGTCATAATGAAATTTCGACCACAATTTTAGTTTGTGTTGATAGTGGATCGACTTATCATCTGTTCTTTGTAGTCAAATGGTCTTAAATAGTTACTGAGATTGGAATAATTAGACCAATGGAAAAAAATTCTAATTATATCGAACAACAATGGTTTAAATTCAAGAAATGTATTTGCAATATATGATGTTAAATCCTTAGTGTTTGATCGTCCTAAAAGCATTATTTATTGTTTAATACTTATTTAGTTGTGCATGAGTGTCAAGTTTAGCCCTAAAAGTAAGAAAGCTACTATTACTTGATATATTGGAAGCAAGAAAGAAGGCATGCATTTAAAATAGGCCATGTAAAAAAGAAATACTATACACTATATTAATATACGACATCCCTTCTTCTATATGGAAGTGCATATTTCAAGCACATTTAAACATATAGCAATAAAATTCTAAATGACATTTTAAATATTTTATTTATAAAGCAATAAAATTCCAGATGATTTGAATCGTTGGTTGCAGCGTGTGTGTACATATATATTAGGGAGGTTACCAATTTTCCAGCATGAGACAATATGACCAATCCCCCAACCGAACTTATAATCTCTTTTTTTTTGTACATACATACCCTCATTTGATATATAAAAAAAAATAGATTTCTACCATTTGCATCAACTATACAACATTTTAAAACGCATATCGACTACCAAGCCCATCCAAAAACAGATCAGTGTACAAACCTTTCTCCTTCGCTTCAGATATAAAAATATGTTCATCATCTTCGCAAGAGCTAAATTCATTACGTCTCTGTTTAATCCATTGCCCTTCTTTTCAATTTCAGAACCCAAAGCAGAAACCAACCACCCACTCAGTGCATCTTCACCCGATGCATTATGCTCCAATATCATCATATTTGTATGAATGTCCTTACCACATAAGTGAAACTTTTCTTGTGGGAAAATTTATCTCAGCTTCTTCAATTTTGAAGGGGTTTTCACGACTTTGCGTAGGGGGTTTGCCAACTTTAACGCTTCGAGCTTCCTCTATCATATGGCCAGGGAAAATGAGGTCTTCCCTGTATCTTAAATCGGCTTGGCTGAATACTTTGCCAATCTTTAAGAAATCTGCTACTATCGTTGTTGCTCTTTGTGGATTTAATATATTGATAGGGGCTGCTCGCATTTCTTATGACACACTGTAAATATATATACTGCCGTAAAAAGCAAAGTAAAAAAAACCAACTTCTTGCAAAAAATCATCTAGCAAAATCAGAAGTATGACTTAATTAGAAGTAAAATAGGGACCGAGAAAAACAAATCAGTTAACAATTCAAGGTTAGATTCATAATGAAAAAAAATGGAAACAACATCTATATTTAAAACGCATGCCTGAGCCCGGATAATGGTTATCATATGTAAGCTGCTAAATTTATGTACTTCTGAATAACAAATCGAAAGGGAAAATGCTGTAGCTGGGGTTCTTGATGGCTCTGTCGGCTCTGTCACAGTGCCGGCTCAGTCACCCGATGCTACAAATGCTGGTTCCAGTTCCTGCTTGATTTTCATTTAAATCAAATTTGGCGACATCCGATGACGGAGCCGGCACTGTGACAGCTGGGGTTCCTGTAAACAGTGTCTAGGTCACGAAGGGTGCAACATCCCCTGGATTACATGTTCCATTGTAGAAATTCTAATAACAAATAACATAACTCAATATGTGCCTAGGAAATAAAGTGTTTGGTTATTGACTCACTAAAAATTATAACTGGAAACAACCTCTATATTTAAAACGCATACCTGAGCCTAGATAATGGTTATCATATGTAAGCAGCTAAATTTGTTTAAGTCTGAATAACAAATCCAAAGGGTATTTTTTGTTTCGCCATACTGGTTAACACCCCCACTCACTTTGCTTTCAAAAAAAAAAAATCTTAATCATTCATTTACAGAATTAAAAAATATGTATATATCAAAATATTTTAACATTAGAACATTTTTTCAAATGCGCTGCAAAAAATACCTGCTTGATTTTCATTTATATCAAATTTTGCTACATCCGATGACTGAGCCAGCACCGTGACAGCTAGGGTTCCTGTAAACAGTATCACAGCGACGAAGGATGCAACTTCTCCAGGACTACATGTTCTATTGTAGAAATCCAAATAACAAATAGTATTAGTCAATATTTGCATAGGAAAAAAAGTGTTTGGTTATTGACTCACTAAAAATAATAAATAGATAGTGCTCTTTTCAGACAATCAAGTTGAATACATGATACAATGAATTTTCCTAGGCTTCTTTTGTTCCACTGTACAGCCTAGAAAACATAGATTAAATTTAAATTTCAAATTTCTATAAAGAATCAAGCAATACAAAACAGTGAAGCACAATTAAGTTTGTTAAAAAAATAAATAACTTTCTAACCAAAATAATCCAACAAAAATATATATTTTTGGATTCAATTCAAATTTCATAAACTTATATGTGATCAATGCAATTCAGAAAAATTAAGAATCAAGCATCAAAAGAAATGCAACCACCATAACGAATGCTCAACTAACAAATATATAACAAAGTAGAACCAACATATCCAGTTTTTAAGTTGGGTTTCAGTTGCTGAATATGGCAGCAAGGAGGGCTAGTGATGTTTGAATAAGCCTTTGGCATGACTACCTATGACTCCATCATATTTGTATATCAAGATAGAAGCTATTAGAGCTGGTTTCAACTAAAGTACTTAGATTATGGTGAATAGTTTGAAATACGCAACAACACAAATCATCATCAACAAAAATACGCATTGCTATTCATCTTAGATACAATTTTTTTATCAATATAGTACAATTGTTTTCATATAAAAGAGGAAGAAAGTTAAAGGAATTTACCTTCCTTTCCATCCTGCAAACTGACATATTCATCTTTCATCCTCGAGCATTAGCGCATACAAAGCCTTGCCAAAAAGTCAGTAGTAAACATAAAATTCAAATCGTCCTATCATTCAACATACTTATAAGTTTTGCAAAAGTTGAGATAGATCAATGAATCTGGCAAACATATTTTAACTTAAATACAAATTTTTTAATATATAGCTAAAACATAGAGCAAAGAAACACTAATGACAGGGTATTTTGTTTCACAAATATCTACAACGTATAGGAATAGAAAACGTGTGGTTAGCAATGTAAAACCACCTGATAATGCCATGAAGTCAACCACGTTATATTTTTGTGGACAAAAATTAAGGCTGGAGGCTAAAATAAAACGAAGTAGATATTAAATTATGGAATAAATTACCTATTACAAATAATTGATGTTGCTCAACTAACAGATTATGTTCAGCAAGTTCAACATTTATAGCAAAGATGAGTCAAAATCTCAGGAACACCGTTCAAACAATAAAATCTCTAATTCCTGCCAACTTCAATTCAAATAAATTGTCAATATACACTCAAATCTGTAAAAACTGACTAAATTTACATACGACAACCAAAATCGTACTTTGGAATCAAATGAAGCAGATGCAAGACAAATGGATAATCTTAATCGCTGTAGAAAAAAATTAAACTGTAGGATACACGAATTAGTAATTCGTGCAAAACTAAATTAAAACGGAAGTACATATTAATTTATCGAACAAAATATCTTTTACAAATACTTGACGGCTCGGAGGTTTTGCTTTATTTATCTTCATCGACCTGCAGCAAAAGTAAAGCAATTGGGAATTTGAGGATAAATAAATTAAAAAGAAAGCTGATAGTAAATTTTCGAACTCGGAGTTTTGCTTTCTTCGAGCTTTATCGCTTCAGCTAAAAGAAATGAATGAAGGGAGGTTGCAGATCTGGGTAGAGAAGAAAATGGTGATTTCAATATTGGAGTTCGTGGATAAAGTGGAGGCGTGGCACAGCAAAGGAGTTAAGAAATGACAAAAGTGCCCCAGTAACACAATATAAACTTAAAAGGGTGTTTCGGGCATTTCAAAAGCTTCATTTCAAAGTATTCTCATTATAATATAGATTAGTTAAACTAGTTAAGAATTCTCACACCAGTCCCATGACTGACCCGTAGTTTGTTTTCACCTTGCGAACTCGGGTGCCCTCTTTCCACACGGGCAGTCGAGTAGCTTTTTGCAGATATCTTTATCTCTTTAGCAGGATCTTGGATCGAAGGTTAAAGGTGTGTCCTGAGCATTGAAGTCTTCCGCTGTGTATTGTATTAATTTCTTGTAATATAATCTTCCGCTGTAATATATTTATTCAATGTACTCTGATATTCTGTACTCTGATGTAACGTTATTATAATGTTATAAAAGTCTTTTGTTATTTGTTCTGATGTTGTAGTATGCCCAGAGTTAATGCATTCGAGAATTTCTAACTTTTGGGTCAGACCTGTGTGGTTTATGGTCGATCCAACGGGTGGGAATTTTCGGGTCATTACAGGCATGTATATGAATATAACCATTTAGGCATAAAGATTCTTGCATAAAGTATATACATGAGGTTCTAATCCCAAATAACCTATATAATCACATAAACATGAACTATACAACTTGCTTATGATGTTGTTGTCATTCTAAAAGTACAATAGGATCAACATCAATCGTAATTATACCACAAACATCCCAATTTCATTTGCAACACAATCACTTCAATACATAGATATGAATTAACATCGTCGTTACAAAATAGCACAATTCCACTTCCAATTTACATCAAATCAAGTCTTAGTTTTATTCTCATCGGAAAAATCACTATACTTACAATGAACAACAAACTTGGATTCTGGATTCTGAATTCTGAATTTGATATGCTTTCCTTTGGGTAGACTAACGTTGTTTTGATTCGTGTTTTACTTTGATATTGGCTTGTCTCTAAGCTTTCTAACTAACGGCCACTCCTAGTTTCTTTCCAGCTGCATGAAGACTTTAGTATTATATTATTTTTGTGTGTTTAGGGTTAGAATTGAGTTGTATTTATAGAATTTTAATCTGATTAGAGCCCTCGATGAAGCTAGAGTGAATCCAGACCATCCATCTCAAGAGAAGCCAATCAGAAAGCGACATGTAAGCCCTAGTGACTCAGCCAAGTCTCAGAATTCGACCAGACCTTGACCAGGCTAGCCAAGGCCTGACCAACAGGTCTTTCTGACCTGGGCGCACTTGGCAGGTGCGCCAGTGCTAAAATTGTACTAGCGCACTTCCCAAGTGCGCCAGTTCAATTTTGTTCTAGCGCACTTCCCAAGTGCGCCAGTGCATTCTGACCCATTTCTGGTTTTTCTGCCCAACTTCGTTCGTCCATATCTTCTTCATACGGTATCCGTTCTACGCAAACTTGGACTCTATCTCAAGCAGAATTTCGAGACGAACGCAATGGCATAACCCATTTCCCTTGATTTCATCATTTAGAATTAATTATATTTTAATTTGTTAAGTTACAGTTAACAGAAAATTTGGGGTGTTACATTCTCCCCTCCTTAAAGGATTTCGTCCTCGAAATCTTCAAGTCTAGGAGAACGTAAGTCCTAACATCCAATCGTCCATCTACTCAACCAACAAGCATAGGCGTCCATTGTCCTTAAAAGACTTCTAATGCTTTATGATTATATGCACAGTGTGTGTATATGTCCTTAACTAATGCAAAATCAGGCGGCCTACTGATCCAGTTGACCTCCTTAATGCAAATCATGTAAGTGTCATGAATCCATTATGAATACAAATTTGTCCTTACTCATAATTCTACATGAGTGCGCAACCATCAATACAAATGCGACATCCATATGACAACATATCAAGTTTCAACCACATACAAATATGAATACATATATGCATATGCAGTATGAAGTGATTGAGCCGATCTAAAACCTAGGTTGTGTGTATATGCATCCACGAGCAACCACTAGCAACCAGTTGCAGCCATCAACCATAACATGTTTCAAATACATGTTTACATCCAAAGGGATTTCTACCTAAGGATAAAGGATAATATCGAGGAGATATACCTAAAAAGATAGATACAAGCACAACTTAAGGAAAAAGAGAGGTCAAAGATGTACCCTCAAAAAGAAAAGGGTAGGCTGCTCGTATTCTATCCTCATTTTCCCAAGTCGCGTCTTCCTTGGCGTCGCTTCACTGAACCTTGACGTGCTTCACTTCGCGGTTGCGTAGCTTTTTGATTTCAGTTCCTACGACTCGAGTTGGAACTCTCCTCACATTTGCTTCGTGTTCCACCTCGGTTTCTTCTAGAATGCTTGGCTCCACCACTTCCGCTGATTCATGTAGACATTTCCGGAGATGAGAAACGTGAAAGACGTTGTGAATTCCAGCCAATCTTTCAGGCAGATCTACTCTATAAGCCATTTTCCCAATCTTCTCGATGATAGGGAACGGTCCTACAAGTCTTGGTGCTAGCTTTCCTGCGGATCCAAAGCGAACGACATTCCTTAAAGGGGATACCTTAAGGAAAACCCTGTCCCCAACCTCAAACTCAAGGTCGATCCTTCTTTTGTCGGCGTAGGATTTCTGTCTGTCTTGGACAGTCTTCATTCTCCTTCGTATCAAGTCCACTTTTTCTAAAGTCTCTCTAATCATGTCTGGCCCAAGTATAATCTTGTCAGTGGACTCCCACCAACAAGTTGGTGATCGGCAAGGTCTTCCATACAAAGCTTCGAAGGGCGCCATACCGATGGTGGCTTGGTAACTGTTATTATAGGCGAATTCCACTAAAGGAAGGTGATCCTCCCAAGTCCCTCCGAAGTCAAGAACGCACAGTCTTAGAAGATCTTCTAGTACTCTATTCACCCTTTCTGTCTGACCATCAGTTTGGGGTGATAGGCCGTGCTCAAGCATAACTGTGTGCCGACAGCTTCTTGCAGACTTCGCCAAAATTCGCTCATGAAGATGGGGTCTCGGTCACTTACTATGCTGGAGGGTATTCCATGGAGTTGAACTATTTCCTTGAGATAAAGAGAGGCTAGTGACGAAGCAGTTCTTCTACTCTTAATAGGTATAAAGTGGGCGCTTTTAGTAAGACTGTCCACTATTACCCAAATGCTAGTATTGCCTCTTCTTGATCTAGGCAACCTGTCAATGAAGTCCATTGAAATGCTATCCCACTTCCATTGCGGGACTTCTAGAGGATGAAGCAGTCCTCCAGGTTTCTTTTGTTCTGCCTTGACCTGTTGGCATGTCACGCACTTAGAAACGAAATCTGCTACGTCCTTCTGCATGCCGCTCCAATAGAAAGCTCTCTTTACGTCCTTGTACATCTTGTCTCCACCTGGGTGTATTGTCATCTTGGAATGATGTGCCTCCTCGAGAACCTTCTTCACAAAATCCCTAGCTTGTGGGATGCATAGTCTTCTATCCCGTCTCATCCAACCCTTATCATCGATGGAGTATCTATTGAGGTGACTGGAAGTTTCACCCCTAATTAGTTTATCAATCACATCCACAAGCTGAGGGTGTTCTCATTGTGCAGCCCCTATCGAGTCTAAAAGAGTGGGCCGTACTTCTAGGGATGCCAATAAACCAGGTATAAAATCTAAGGAGGGCCTAAAGTCAAAACCGGCTATATACTCCAAGCCTTGCCTTTCCACAAAGAGAGGGCTTAAGGTCAGTTTCTTTCGGCTCAACGCGTCTGTTACTACGTTGCCTTTGCCGGGAGTATAGGAAATTTCAAAATCATACGAGGCAAGGAACTCCATCCACCTTTGCTGCCTCAAGTTAAGATCCTTCTGCGAGAAGAGATATTTCAACGATTTATGGTTAGTATATAATTCGAACTTCTCACCTAGGAGATAATGGCGCCAAGACTTAAGCGCAAAGACGATGGAGGCAAACTCAAGATCGTGGGTTGGGTAGTTCTTTTCATGCACTTTCAATTGTCTTCCACCATAAGCTACTACCCTCTCTTCTTGCATCAGAACAGCGCCTAGCCCCGTACCGCAAGCATCCGTATATACTGTGAACATTTTGTTTCCATCTGGCAAAATTAGAACTGGGGCTGTTGTGAGAGCCCTTTTTAATCGTTGGAAAGCAAACTCGCAATCCAAATCCCAAGTGAATGCCAGATTCTTCTTTGTTAGCCTTGTGAGTGGAGCTGAGATTTTCGCGAAATCCCTAATGAATTTTCGGTAAAAACCGGCTAGCCTAAGAAAGCTTCGAACTTCGATTGCATTTCTTGGTGTCTTCCAATCTTGCACTGCCACCACTTTCGCGGGGTTCATAGCCAACCCCTCTTTGGACACTATATGCCCCAGAAATCTTACTTCCTTTCTTCAAAAGTGGCACTTGGAGAATTTGGCTCTTAGCTGATGTGCATGGAGAGTATCCATGATCTCTTTCAGATGCTGAGCATGTTCTTCCTCATTCTTTGAGAAGATCAAAATATCGTCTACGAAGACCACCACGAACTTATTGAGGAATTCTCTGAACGCCCTGCTCATTAGGTCTACGAAATAAGCGGGTGCGTTTGTCAAACCGAAAGGCATGACAAGCCACTCGAAGAAACCGTCTGGGGTTCTAAACGCTGTTTTATCAATGCTATCTTCAGATACCCTTAGCTGATGGAACCCAGTAGCCAGATCAAGTTGGGAGAAGACCGAGGCACCTACAAGCTTATCAAACAAATTGTCTGTTCGGGGAAGCGAGTGTCTATTCTTTTTAGTCAGCTTGTTTAGCTCCCTATAGCACAAAGACGTAGTGAACCATCTGCTTTGGTGGCGAACACCATTGGAGCACCCTATTCCAAGATACTCCTTCTTATAAACCCCTTCTCGAGAAGCTCCTTAACTTGCTTACTGAGCTCCTTTCTCTCCTTTGGAGCCATGTGTCTAACAGGCAGAGCTACGGGCTTTGCATTATCAACAAGATATATGCGGAAGTCTATTTCCCGCTTCGGAGGTAAGCCTTTCACCTCTTCAAAGACATCTACATATTCCCGGACTACTCTAACCGACAGCAAATTCTCAACAGAAGCGTCAAGCGACTCTAGATAACTAAGCATAACAGCATTCAAGGGACTACAAGAAATTTCTAGAGTGTTACCGAGCCGAGTCAAGAGCTTAACCACTCTTTTCTCACAATCAAGAATGGACCATTACTGGATAACCAGTCCATGCCTAAGATCAGTCCATATCCTGAGAAGTCCAAAACAAAGGCACTACATCTAAATTCAACACTTAGAATAGAAATTTTCAAATCCAAGCAAACCATCGACAAGTAAGCCGAGCCCCCAATTGGATTTGAAACAACCAAGGGATCTTCTACCATACTAGTGTCTAAGTGCAGAGATTCTACTAAAGCAGATGAAATAAAGAAGTGTGATGCACCAGAATCAAAGAGAGTGCGAACTGGATGATCATACAGATAAACTAAGCTTTCTACAGAAATATTTCTACCTCATTCCTGTGGAGGTGCCACCAACGCGTGAACTTGTCGGCCTGAGGTGGATCCAGTCCTTTGTCCCTGCCCCCGCTTCTTTGGGCAGTCCTTAGCCAACTGTTTAGTCTTGCCACAACTGAAGCAACCACCATTCATCTTTGCCTTCTTTTTTCTGCAGTCTTTTGCTATATGTCCAATATCGCCACACTGAAAGCATGCCCCCATCTTCATCTTCTTCTTTCTACAATCCTGGACTAAATTCGCAACAATGCCATAGAAATAACATTTCCTTTTCTCACGTGTCTTGTTATTATTGTTGTGGTCCTTTCCCCCTTGACTATTATTATCCGTCTTCTTGTTCTGCGATTCTTCTGCTTGTTGTTTCACGTAGAGGAGGAAGAGTAAAAGCGTATGTAGCTGGGGAGTAAGGTCCCTAGACATGCTAAAACGAAAAGGAAAGATTCAAGACAAAAGGATAGAGAGATAGTGCGTATGGCTTTGGGGGACTTATGCCTTTTAAAAACAACGCTTTTTCTTGAAAAATATGCTTCTTTAAACTTCTTTTTGAAAATAGCTTCAAATTTTTTTATCTAGTCTGGTAAATCTATGCTCTGATACCAAGTGAAACACCCTACCCTCCATTAAGGTCACTCACAAGGGACTGCCTTTACTTTGGTGGAGGTTTGTAAGTAAAAGTCACAGATAAAACACAAGACAGATATAAACATATATTTTTAAGTAACGAAAAACATCAAACTTTTATTTCATAAAATATTTGTTCATACAGCACATTTCCATAATTGTATCATAACAACTTCCAAAACATTACAACATCATTTTTGTCTTGGTTTTTAAATAAAGAAGCATAAAACGTGATTAAAACTGCATAAATCCCCATAGAGTGTGACCAACGGCCATAGCCAAGGAAAGAGACTCCAAACCGTACATCAACTATCTTGAAGCTTTTAAAGAATCTGACTAAGCTGAGTTATTTCCTCCCTACGGACCGGGGAGGGGGGGGGGGGGGAGGGACGGAAGAAAAGAAGATGAAAGAAAATAGGGTCAGACATAAAGCCTGGTAAGTCGAGTGACTCTTCAGTATGAAAATAAGAATAAGGGCATGATAGGTATAAACTGGAACAGGAAAGTATCATAAACTAAGATAAAGTAGTTTTGAATCGAATATACTATCGCACCCCACACTATATCTCTGCACCTACTTGTATTATCTTAATTGTCACCCCATGCTGAGGGTGAAGTGATCCCGTTTCTAAAGATGCACCCTATGCTGAGGGTAAAGTGATCCCGTTTCTAATGATGCACCCTATGCTGAAAGTAAGTGATCCCCTTATTTTAAAGACCGGCTCCTACTCGCATAATCATCTATGTCTTACGGCCCCCAGAGATTGTAGATACCTATGCTGGCCCCACCATGGGGTGTATCAAGTGCCATGGTGGCGACCCGACACAAACCTTAGAATGCATAGGTTATACTACTGGTGCCCCCAGTGCCCTGTTTGTCTGCTCCGACGTGCGTGCACGCCCGCGCCCCGTTAGAACCCACACTGTTGCACCCACTGCCATTGCTTTGACCGCTTACAATCAGCCCAGTAATCGTGCCGCACCCTGCCTAGTTTCAGGGTACCATGATACCTAATTGGGTTACTACTGAAATAGGTCCCCGTTACTAGGGTTTTCTAGTCAAACACGCTAAGTGGTTAAGTGTATGTATTTACCTAACCCCACCCATCAATTTCATCAACATGTTGAATTGGTTAAGTGTTTTAGTTAACTTAACCCTACCATCTGTCCTTAGCCTTTTAAAGCACCGACCACTCACATTAGACATATATTATTACGGTTACTGGATGTGCCGGTCGGTTCCGGGCAAATTTACACCGTAACTCAGTCTAACCTCGGGTCCTTATTGGGCTTCATGCTTAACCACCCACATTGGATAGGTATTGTTGTGACTACTGGACAGCCGAGCGGGTCCGGGTAGATTTACATCACAACTCAATCCAACCTCGTGTTAAGCATATTCGTATTTACATATTTGTCTTTATCACTTAATATATGTAAATTTGTCAACAATTAAATGTTGTAGCCCACTTTCCAAGTTTAACCTTTTTGGTGTAAAGAATTTATACCGTTTAAATGCCACCCATCTTGGCATGTGACAAACATGCCAATTTCATATATTTTTATGACAAGTTTTCTAATATTCCCAACGTTACCCCATTTAAACATTAGGCTAACAATCTTAGCCTAATTTTCGTTCGCATAGTTTTTAACATATGATATTAGGCTAAAAACTTAGCCTAATTTAGCGCACACAAATAGGCATAAGGGAATTCATAAACATAAACATAACATAGGTGTAAACTTGGCATTTTTGGCATAGTCAATATGAACATCATAGGTGTGAACTTGCAAAATAGCCAACATGAATGTCATAGATGTGAACTTGCAAAATAGTCAATATACATATATGTGAATTTGCAACATAGCCTAAATCGATTTTACATGTATGTGAATTTGCATTGAAATAAGGGTCTAACCAAGTAGATGTCACATGAAATAGCATATGATTTAGACAACATAGGTCTAAACTTGTTTTTGGATCTAGGCATAACATCGAACATCACTAGCACATGACAAGAATATGACTTTTTCATAAATATGTATAACTTTATGATAAGGGTGTGAACTAGATCCAATCGCATATCCAATTACAACATGAAACATGTACTAAAGTGGATCTTGACATGGATCCAGTTAGGAACTTGCAACTTTTACATAAACATAGGGGCATGTATATGAACATAACCATTTAGGCATAAAGATTCTTGCATAAAGTATATACATGAGGTTCTAATCTTAAACAACCTGTATAATCACATAAACATGAACTATACAACTTGCTTATGATGTTGTTGTCATTCTAAAAGTACAATAGGATCAACATCAATCGTAATTATACCACAAACATCCCAATTTCATTCGCAACACAATCACTTCAATACATAGATATGAATTAACATCGTCGTTACAAAATAGCACAATTCCACTTCCAATTTCCATCAAATCAAGTCTTAGTTTTATTCCCATCGGAAAAATCACTATACTTACAACGAACGACGAACTTGGATTCTGGATTCTGAATTCTGAATTTGATATGCTTTCCTTTGGGTAGACTAACGTTGTTTTGATTCATGTTTTACTTTAGTATTGGCTTGTCTCTAAGCTTTCTAACTGACGGCCACTCCTAGTTTCTTTCCAGCAGCATGACGACTTTAGTATTATATTATTTGTGTTTGTTTAGGGTTAGACCTGAGTTGTATTTATAGAATTTTAATCTGATTAGAGTCATCGATGAAGCTAGAGTGAATCCAGACCATCCATCTCAAGAGAAGCCAATCAGAAAGCGACATGTAAGCCATAGTGACTCAGCCAAGTCTCAGAATTCGACCAGACCCTGACCAGGCCAGCCAGGGCCTGACCAACATGTCTTTCTGACCTGGGCGCACTTGGCAGGTGCGCCAGTGCTAAAATTGTACTGGCGCACTTCCCAAGTGCGCCAGTTCAATTTTGTTCTGGCGCTTTTCCCAAGTGCGCCAGTGCATTCTGACCCGTTTCTGGTTTTTCTGCCCAAATTCGTTCGTCCATATCTTCTTCATACGGTATCCATTTTACGCAAACTTGGACTCTATCTCAAGCAGAATTTTGAGACGAACGCAATGATGTAACCCATTTCCCTTGATTTCATCATTTAGAATTAATTATACTTTAACTTTTTTAAGTTACAGTTAACAGAAAATTCAGGGTGTTACAGGGCTTGAATGAAAATAGGACCTTAAATCAAGGAGAAATGAGGATATTATTTGAGAAAAAAAACAATGAATAAGAATGCTAATATATTATTTCATACCATATAAAAATACATTAGGTTAAATAATGAGCTTGAGCATAGCAAGAGACTGCTATTGAAGTTTCCCAAGCATGTTTCAACCATTAAAATTTGTAATTTGGTGCTTTAGAAATTTAGAAAAAGGTAAACATAAACATTTACGTGAAAATTATAATTCTATACCAAAGAGAATTACGGATACGAGTTAAGAATGAATGAGGAAGAATTTTAGTTAACTAAATTTTTAATATTCTAAACAATCAAATATTTGATATTAAAAAAAAAAATCCATTAAGATGGAACTAAATCTATATATGGTACAAATTTTGAATTGCCTTTGTGACATGGAATAAATGCAAATGAATGTCCTTGATTGTTTTTAAAAATATTTATTACTGTAAAAATATCAATAAAAATAATTAAGTATAACAAATGTATAAGGACATGCATATTTTGGTAGATATACATCTAGTTAACATTTCCAATTCTGTAAGAAAGTGTAATTGAAGGGACTTTAATTATTAATGTCATCTTAAAATAATATATATATATATATATATATAACGTATATATATAAACTATCAAGTCTAATGTTACACTTAGTTATGAAAGATAAAACATGGACAACCAATCTAACATTTAACTAATTGAGTATAAAGTTCAAATAAATCTTCAAGACAAATATTAATCCATTAACATGAATTAATATATTTCATTAATGAAAAAAAAACTAAATTCAATAATTTAAATAATAATAAAAAAAATGGAATTTTTAAATTCTGACGCATTTTCTAACAAAAATTCCTTAAAATAAAATTTTAAAATTGGGTACAATTTTCCAGGTTATTATAATCTCCCCCACTTAAGAACTTCTCGTCCTCGAAAAGGAACGAATGCTAAAAGTTGTTTAATTAACCTATTCATTTTTCCTTCTTTTATTGGTTTTAATAATTTTATTAGTTGAACTAAAAATCACACAACACCATTATCAATCAATTGGTTGATTAGCTTCTAAAATATATATATATAACTTTCATATACTGAAAAATCATATTTTATAAAGTCGGATATAATTAATAATACGTTAATTATAAACTTGTCACTCCAACTCATTCTAGGGCATTACTAACCCCATCTCTGATGAGTTTTCTCATTCTAGGATACTGCTGATCCCATCTCTAATGAGTATTCTTTTTATAGGATATTACTAATCCTACCTCTGATGAGTCTTTTGTTCTGTTCTAATGAGTTGTGCCCCAAAGATTTGAGCTAACCAAAGCTCTGATACCAACTGTAACGGCACGGATTTTGCCCGGACCTAATCGATCGCAAAATCAACTAAGACTGTTCAAAACCCGAATAAGTTAACTCTTGGAATACAACAACATCAGAACAACAACAGCAAACTTTTATAAACATCATAATAATGTTACATCAGAGTACAGAATATCAGAGTACATTGAATAAAATACAGCGGAAGATTTACATTACAACAAATACAATATAGTGCAGCGGAAATAAAATAACTAAGGCAGTGGAAGACAACTATGCTCTGGACACAGCTTTAGGCTTCGATCCAGAATCCTGCTCAAGAGATAAATATCTGCAAAAACTACTCGACTGCCCATGTGGAAAAGAGGACACCCGAGTTTGCAAAGTGAAACAAACTACGAGTCAGTCAGGGGACTGGTGTGAGAATTCTTAACTAATTTAACTAATAGTAATAAGGCAAATCCAAAGACCACGCCGTTGACGTGGAACGGGTTTATTCCAATGGATTGCTATGCATAAATTAAGGTGACTGAACATATAAATAAATAAATCGTAAAACAACGCAATGCTTTTGAAAAAATGGAATCATCATAAGACTTAAGTCCCATCACACAATGCAACGAAAACCAGAGGATAGAGTTTTACCTTATGATGATTAAACATGCTTGGTACGATAAAAACGAATTTGATATTATTATTAATGTATATAAAAACATTTCAAAATAAATGTATCAATCCTAGGAAGCATAGCTACCATATACTATGCATGCATACTAGTAATACAATCAAGTCCGTAGGGTCGTATTGGGAATTTGGTTTTCCATCATGAGTCAAGGCTAGGAACGATCTCCTTACCGATTCGAGACACTTTAGCTAATGTCTCAGGATCCCCCGCAGTGAACCCTTGGAAAGCTGCAGGGTCGGTCCACACATACGATTTTGCGCATTGGCAATTCTTGAACACACGTTTCCCGGTCCTATAGGACCTAATATCCGAGGCGCCTCATTCCATCATCCACATAAGTAAAATGTCGGGCGGTATAAAACCCAAACACCACTTCTAGCTAGAAAGAAACATGCTGCTCTCCCTGCGTTTCTTTGCTCCGTTTTAGACTCAACCGGGTTGTAAGGCTCGTGAAGCTACGTAATACACAAAGCTATGCTTATTCAAGCTGTGATTTAATCGTCGCCACAAGGCTCTGCTTTTCAACAAGAAACCTTGATCATTGCATCTTGGTATGACACACTGTCACTCCATATCACACTATCAATACTTTGCCAAAATATACAAAAGGGTGTTAAGCAAGAGAATAAATTCTCCGCCACCAATCGTTCATACATTCGGCAGAAAATCAATAAATACAATATAAAGGAGTACAATGTCGGACACACATTCCATTTATAAGCCCGTTCTGGGTCTGAACGAAACTGGAGATACTCTTGTCCCGTATGTCCAGTACGGAAAGAAGGTACCCGCATATCCGTGCAATCAACATGTTCGTTTGGACAATTACCATGACCCTTGAATTGGGAGCAAGTCAACTCAGGGCCTCGATCGTTGTCCATTCGATGGGAAGATTGGCGGTCTTCAATCGCCGTCTTCAAACTTCGATTTTTAAACGTCGTTTGATTATTTGGAATGAGTTTAAACTCGGAATTTCCAAATAATCCTCGCATATATAATTTGAAAAACCATTTTACATCGTTATATTATTTTATAACGATTAATTCCTATTTTTAATTATTTTAAATAATTAAATTTTTATTTAACGACGCTTTTGGTCAATGGGCGACCTGGCGCTGTTTTCAACCAATTTTGATTTACACATTTCTCAAAATCTAACTGTTGGATTTTAACGAAGTTTATATCGTTGGAAAGATCTTCCCAAAACGGTCCTAACGGTTTCAGTTTTGGGAAAATTCGACAGTCGGATCTTTTGGTATAGTCGTTTAAACGTACGATTCCAAAACACGAACTACCGCGCTCGATTCGTTTAATTTTAATTATATTTATATATAAATATATAAACATAAACATTTAACCATAATAATGACATCAATTCAACAACAAGATAAACAATTACCGATACCCATTCATTTTTAATTTATTTAAAAATGAAGACAATATTTCAACATTTAAATACATTCTTTTATTCCTTTATTTACATTAAAAATGTAAATTATAATTCAATGTCCAATTTACTTCTTTTATCCTTTTATTCCTTTATTCTTTTATTTACCTTAAAAATGCAAATTATAATTCAATGTTGAATTCCATTCTTTAATTCTTTTATTTACATTAAAAATGTAAATTATAATTTCAATGTTGAATTCTGTTCTTTTATTCTTTTATTTACATTAAAAATGTAAATTATAATTTAAATGTTGAATTCTATTCTTTTATTTACATTAAAATGTAAATTCCATTTCAATGTTGAATTTCATTCTTTTATTCTTTTATTTACATTACAATGTAAATTCCATTTCAATGTTGAGTTCCATTCTTTTATTCTTTTATTTACATTATAATGTAAATTCCATCTCAATGTTGAATTCCATTCTTTTATTCTTTTATTTACATTAAAATGTAAATTCCATTTCAATGTTGAATTCTATTCTTTTATTTACAATTTAAAATCTCCTTTTTAATTACAATGTAAATTGTAACTAACATTATAATGTAGAATTTCTATCTTTTAATTACAATGTAAAATCTCCTTTTTAATTACAATGTAAAATTCTTATCTATTTAATTACATTAAAAATGTAATTAATATTACATGTCAAATTTTGTCCTTTAATTTACAATGTTAAATCCTACTTTTTAATTACATTAAAAATGTGATTAACATAACGGTGAAAAATTCTATCTTTTTAAATTACATTAGCATGTAATTTTGATTACATGGCAAAATCATATCTTTTTAATTACATAAAAATATAATTAACATTACGGTGAAAAATTCCATCTTTCTAAATTACATTAAAAAAGTAATCTTGATTACATGGCAAAATCATATCTTTTTAATTATATAAAAATATAATTAACATTACGGTGAAAAATTCCATCTTTCTAAATTACATTAAAAATGTAATTTTGATTACATGGCAAAATCATATCTTTTTAATTACATAAAAATATAATTAACATTACGGTGAAAAATTCCATCTTTCTAAAATTACATTAAAAATGTAATTTTGATTACATGGCAAAATCTTATCTTTTTAATTACATAAAAATATAATTAACATTACGGTGAAAAGTTCCATCTTTCTAAATTACATTAAAAATACAATTTTCATTACATGGCAAAATAATATCTTTTTAATTACATAAAAATATAATTAACATTACGGTGAAAAATTCCATCTTTCTAAATTACATTAAAAATGTAATTTTAATTACATGGCAAAATCATATCTTTTTAATTACATAAAAATATAATTAACATTACTGTGAAAAATTTCATCTTTCTAAATTACATTAAAAATGTAATTTTGATTACATGGCAAAATCATATCTTTTTAATTACATAAAAATATATTTAACATTTCAGGTTTTCCATTAACGCTAAAAATAAAACTACGTTTCATGTTTCCTATTAATGCTAGAAATATAACTACATTTCATGTTTTCCATTAACGCTAAAAATATAACTGCATTTCAATTGTGAAGTAAACCAAGTTTCGTTTCAACTAACATGACAAATCTCATATTTAAATACATGAAATAATCTAAGTTTTGGTTTTAACTAACATGACAATTTCATATTTCAATACTTGAAATAATCTAAGTTTTAGTTTCAACTAACATGACAAATTTCATATTTCAATACATGAAATAATCTAAGTTTAGGTTTCAACTAACATGAAAAATTTCATATTTCAATACATGAAATAATCTAAGTTTTGGTTTCAACTAACATGACAAATTTCATATTTCAATACATGAAATAATCTAAGTTTTGGTTTCATCTAACATGAAAAATTTCATATTTCAATACATGAAATAATCTAAGTTTTGGTTTCATCTAACATGACAAATTTCATATTTCAATACATGAAATAATCTAAATTTAGGTTTCAACTGACATGATAAATTTCATATTTCAACACATGAAATAATCTAAGTTTTGGTTTCAACTGACATGACAAATTTCATATTTCAATACATGAAATAATCTAAGTTTAGGTTTCAACTAACATGACAAATTTCATATTTCAATACATGAAATAATCTAAGTTTAGGTTTCAACTAACATGACAAATTTCATATTTCAATACATGAAATAATCTAAGTTTAGGTTTCAACTAACATGAAATAATCTAAGTTTTGGTTTCAACTAACATGACAAATTTCATATTTCAATACATGAAATAATATAAGTTTAGGTTTCAACTAACATGGAAAATTTCATATTTCGATACATGAAATAATCTAAGTTTAGGTTTCAACTAACACGACAAATTTCATATTTCAGTACATGAAATAATCTAAATTTAGGTTTCAACTAACATGACAAATTTCATATTTCATAAATCAACAATATGGTCTAAATTTTATTCTACCTCCAAATCTAACCAAATCAACGAACCCATGTTTCAATAATTTTAATTGTAGATTTAGATCTAACAAATATGCATATCACAATCACCAAAATTCACAAAAACAGCAAATTTCTATCATGAACATCACAACTCGATTTATAATCATTCATTCATGAATTTTTAATTAGCGATAAATAATTAAATGATAAAAAAATCTCATCTAAACATGCTTATCCAAATGACCCTTGTACGAATCTCTAAATTAATATAAATATCCTCCAATTTGTGCTTATAAAAATCTAAGTCTCAGGACTCCATTTTTATTTAGAGGAAGAAGTTTGGCATAGTGGAGGCAGGAAAAAAAATGCTTAGAAAAAGTAGCAGGAAGAAGAAGATAAATAAGGGAGAAAGAAAAATTATATAGAAAAGTAACGTATGGGAAATGAATTAAAATATAAATGGGTAACGCATGCATTGAATAAAGGAACAAATGAATGCATGCATGTAAGCATTGAAGTTATAAAAGAGAATTTGAAATGAATGGACAAGGCATGCAATTTGATAATTTGTGACCAAATGTTTCTTTCATTTTTTTTTTTAACTTACCTGCATTAGAAATAATGAAGAGAAGATAGTGGAACACGCATGAATGAAAGGAATGAAAAATTGGAAGGTTAGTAAAGGCAACATGCATACATCAAAATTGCTTTTGTACTGTTAAAAAATATTCTAAATTAAATTGATTGTTTAGTTCTTATTTTGAAACCATTTTAATCTCTAAAATATATCAAGCTTTCATGAAAATACATTTCACAATATCATTCGAAATACCCTTGATATAAGATTTCCATCAACTTCATATAAGATAATTTTTTTCAAGAGATTCATAAAGTCGTATAACTTTCCATATATTATTACATTCTTTTCCTATTTTGACATGCGTTTTAAATTCCAAATTCAAACGCGCAATTAATATGTGCGTACACTTTGAATTTTTTTATAAATTTTATGGAGGGGGCAGATGAATTTTGACCTTAATATAATGAGAGAGGAATATTTTGAATAAGAGTGAATGAGAGATTAACAGAGTGAGAATCTGAAGAATTCACATTCATAAACCCAATTTAATAACCATTAATCATATTTACTAATATGAAATGAATCCTTGAAATAGAAGCTTGAAATGTGTCAAATGCAAAATTAAACCTCAAATTGCTTTAGGAGCTTAATTCGGTCAATGTAGAAAGAAAAGCTAAAATGTTCATTATTAAATTTCATTATTAATAAATAAATAAATATAACTAAGGGAAACTGCCTTTGTTTGACAAACTTCATATATTTAACAACCATAAATAAATAGAATTGATTGAGAATTTGAATAGACCACTTCCATGCCAGCGGCTGTATTTAACAACCATTAATTGTATTTCTAATATGAAATTAAATTTTGAAAGTGAGATTACAAAATGGTTCGGTGGCAAAATTGTATCTTAAATTGTTGTGGAAGGTTAATTTGATGTGGGAATAAATGTAAAGAGGGAATTAGAAAGTCCAATAGTCAATTTTATGTATAATAAAATAGATAGATATTACATATGTGTATGTGTGTTATTAAATGAAATATTAACTTAAGCTGAACAATGGACTACAAAACCTGTGACGATCCCAAAATCCGAGGGGCGGTATTAAGGATAATCATTAGGAAATAACACATTAATCATCATAGCAGAGTACAGATAATAGCAGAAACAATAAATAAAATAATTTTACATGGATATGACAGCGGAATCACAACATGTAGGAGTATCAGAATAGCATAACGTGGGATATACTTAGTAAAAAGAAAGGGAAGTGATCAGTCATCATCGCCAGAGGCGGAATACATACATGTAGTGACATAATAAGAGTATCAGTCTACATCGCCGAAGGCGGAATACATATACATATAGTGAGAAATACGGAAAGTAAATCAGTCTGCATCGCCAGTGGCGGAATCATAACATAAATACAGGAATGGCGGAAAATATCTAAGTCATCTCTATGAAGTTAGCCTCGCCATGAGCCAAAAGTGCATGCTATGCAGCAGTGCAGAACCAAAAACCACCTGTCACCTGTGTACTAGGCTGCCCGTGTGAAAATGAGGGCACCCGCGTTTGCAAAGTGAAACAAACAATGAGTCAGTCATGGGGACTGGTATGAGGAATCTATTTAACAGTTAAACAATAGTAATAGCAAATCATAGGACCACGCCACTTTCGCGGAACGGGTT
Organism: Allium sativum; assembly: GCA_030737875.1. Lineage (NCBI taxonomy): Eukaryota > Viridiplantae > Streptophyta > Magnoliopsida > Asparagales > Amaryllidaceae > Allium > Allium sativum. Next base: position 601,953,819 of record CM060916.1, on the reverse strand, counting down.
TACTCCACTGATTGCTAGTGCATTTAAAACAAAGTAAATTCTTTTTAAGACAATGCAATGCTTTTAGAAAGAATGAAGCCATTATAAGACTCAGGTCCCATCACACAATGCAACGCAACCCGGAGGATAGAGTTTTACCTTATAATAGCCAAATATGCTTGATACGTATAAAGAGAAATCATTTGATATTATTACTAGTGCATATATGTTTCAAAAACGAATAGCATCATAAATATCAATCATAGACGACATGAGCGTCCCATGCCACTATGTCGCCATATATATAAGTTACAATCGAAGCCGTTATCTCGTATTGGAAATTGGATTTCCGTCATGAGTCGAGGCAAGGGGCAAGCTCCTCTCCGCTTCGAGACACTCTAGCAAATGCCTCAGGATTACGCACACTGGGTAACCCCTGGATGCTTCAGGGCCGGTCCTCACTTACGTTAGAGGATTGGCAATTCCTGAACACACGTTTCCCGGTCCTTACAGACCTATAATTGAGGCGCCTCGCATTCCAACAACCACAAAGGTGAAAAGTAGATATATATGTCAGGGCTGGTAAGTCACTGACACCACCATAGCTAGAAAGAAACGTCGCGCTCTCCCTGCAGTCCGTATCCCGTTTTTAGCTCATACCGGGGTGTGAGGCTCGCGAATCTACGAAATACACAAAGCTAGGCCACGTAAGCCTTGCTTTGATCATCATCCACAAGACTTTGCTTTGCAACAGAAGCCTTGATCACAGCATCTTAGCATGCCACATAGGCAGTCCACTCCATGCGATTTATTTCCATCGATATATAACCTCTAAGCTCGTACGTCTCAGAGAAGGGCGTTAAGCAAGAGAATAAATTCTCCGCCGCCAAACAGATATATATTTAACAGAGATCAATCAGTATAGAACAAAATCCAATGTCAGACACACAGTCCATTTACAAGTCCGTCCTGGGTCTGAACGAAACCGGAGGCGTCAAATTCCTCGTATATCCGTCCAATCAACATATACGTTCAGACGGCTACTACTTCCGTCCCTTTCCGGTAGCTACTCCGGTTAGGAACCTCAGTAGCGCCCATCCAACCGATACGAAGATCGTCGGTCTTGAATCGTCTTTGCATTTTCCAATTCGAATCGCTCGATGAATTATTTGAAATGAGGGTTAGCTCGGCCTTTTCAAATAATTCACGTCATTAGAATTTAAATCGATTCTTTATATGGTTATATTATTCGACATCCATCTTTCAGTTATTTAATGTTATTTTCATGTCATACACATACAACCATCAAATATCAAACAATTCAAGCCCACTTGGTTTATTTACAACCTATGTTGCTTATAATATTTTATAACGATTTTTCGCCATTTTTATTTATTTAAAAATGGCCATATTTAATTAAACGACGTTTCAGGTCGTTTCGTGTCACTGGCGCTGTTTGTCCCTTAATTTGTTTTACACATATCAGAAAATCTAACCGTTGGATCTTCACAAATTTTACATCATTAGGAAGGTCTTTTCAAAACGAATCCAACGATTCCAGTTTCGGGGAAATCCGACGGTCGGATCTTCCACACTAACCATTTGAAGTTACGATTTCAATTCACGAACTGCAGCGTCGTTATTCGATTAAATTTAATTATATTTATATATATAAATATAATCGTTTCTGGCGCTGTTTTTCCTTAATTTTGAATTAAACATTCCAGACAATCCAACCGTTGGATTTTTACAAGGTTGGTGCCGTTGGAAAGATTATTCCAAGGCGAACCCGACGGTTGAGGTTTCGGGAAAATCCAATGGTCGGATCTTCCGCACTAGTCGTTTGAAATCACGGTTTCAAAATACGAACTGCACGGCCACGTTTCGTTTTAATTCTATTTATATTTATATATTTATATAAATATAGTTCATTTAATGATTTCTATATCGTTTTCACTTCAAATAATTTTCTAACACCCTAAAATTTTGGAAAATTTCGCCATAACCTCCCCTGCACCAGGAGCATCGGGAAATCGCAAATAGCGTTCCCGGTCCTTCTAATCTCAAAAAGAAAAAGAAAAAGCCAAGCGGCTAGCCAACAGGCTCATAAAATCATCACCCAAACAAAGCAGTAAATGTGTACCTATTTGTCGGGCACAAATTTTATTCCTCTTCTCTAGCCCCTTTGCTATAACCTGTTCAATAAATATGCAGGTACATATATATACAGTTCTTATCATTTATCATCTTCTATTCAACTTCGTATTTGATTTCTGTTTGGTTTAAAAACACCATTCATTCTAATGTTACATAAATAGGTGCAAATCATTTCATTGGCTAATTAATGAATATTTCAACTCATATATGTTTATTTTGAACAAGTGGCTATTTTTAACACTTCACATTTCAACTATTTATGCATACAATAAAAATGTGATTTTTATTGTAAAACAATTCATTTCAAAACACTATTTTTCTATATAATTCAAGTTGGTGATAAAAATGGGATTTTTATCATAAGACAATTTCCTTTAAGACGAGATTATTTTACACAGTTCATATAGTCGATAAAAGGTGATTTTTATTATCAAACAATTTATTTCAAAATATGAATACCATTCAACACATGAATTTCTAATCAACGAATGAATATCAATTCAACACATGAATGTTTTCTATAGTTTCTATATATAGATAAAAATGTGATTTTTATTATCGAACAATTTATTTCAAAATATGAATACCATTCAACACATGAATTTCTAATCAACGAATGAATATCTATTCAACACATGAATGTTTTCTATAGTTTCTATATATAGATAAAAATGTGATTTTTATTATCGAAATATTTATTTCAAAATATGAATACCATTCAACACATGAATTTCTAATCAACGAATGAATATCAATTCAACACATGAATGTTTTCTATAGTTTCTATATATAGATAAAAATGTGATTTTTATTATCGAACAATTTATTTCAAAATATGAATACCATTCAACACATGAATTTCTAATCAACGAATGAATATCAATTCAACACATGAATGTTTTCTATAGTTTCTATATATAGATAAAAATGTGATTTTTATTATCGAACAATTTATTTCAAAATATGAATACCATTCAACACATGAATTTCTAATCAACGAATGAATATCAATTCAACACATGAATGTTTTCTATTCAATGAATAAATATAGTTTAAGCATATGAAAATAATTCAAACACAAGAATATTATTCAAAATTTCGGCAGCATAACGGCAGGGTAATTACACCGGCACCGTCCCTAGTACGGCTCCTCGCTCTACCTTAAAACCTCGCGGTTTTTGACAATGGGGATCATGCATCTAATTCGCACGCAGGCGGCATGTTTATATTTATTTCATTTCCACAAACTAATCCTATGTGGTTTCAACCAAATATTTTTCAACCACAAACGGGTATTTTTCAACCGCAATCAACCAATATCAATCACAAACAATCCCAAACTATCAATCAATTTTCACAACAATTTCAACCAATAAATATCGTCCATGGTTTGTGGACGAGGGGCGTATATATATATATATATATATATATATATATAAATATTTATATATAGCAATTCACTTTCATTTTCAACACATATAATATTTATATAAAAAGAAATTGAAGAGTGAGAAATCCTCACCAATAGCTATCCAATCACACGATTTTTCCTTAATAGAAACCTTCGCCTATTTCGCCTTCTTGTTGCTTTCGTTGCCTGTATTCTCTACATAGGTAAAAATCGAATTTTTACTATGTTATTCAATATATAAAGATTGCATTTTGACTTCGCTATTAAATATAAAGATTATATTTTTTTATTATTCTTATGATGTAACAATTATATTTTTATTACTTAAAAAATACAAAAATCATGTCTGCTCCTTCTACCTAATAAAAATCCCATCTTTTCTCTTTTAAAAAATATGATCTTTATTTTTGCAAGTTCAAATCTTTTTCTATTAAAAGATTAAACCTTTTTCTATTTCAAAGTTTAAACTTTTTTTCTCCTATTTTAAACCTTAAAATAAAATCAGTTTTTAATTTCTTTTCAAATCAGTTTTTATATTCTATATAAAAAAAAATCAGTTTTTATATTCTCATTATAAATCAGTTTTTAAATTTTCATTATAAATCAGTTTTTAAAATCTTTTAAAAATCCAGTTTTTATATCATTTAAAAATCCAGTTTTTAAATTTTTAAAAATCCAGTTTTTAAATTTTTAAATCAGTTTTTAAATCATTATCAAATCAGTTTTTAAAACTTAATATAAAAAAAAATAGTTTTTAAAATTCCAAAAAATCAGTTTTTAAAATCTTTAAAAAATTCAGTAATTAGTTTACTGTAAAACAAAAATAAAAACAAAAATAAAATAACTAAAAGCTCACCGTAGATTTCGAAGTGGAGGAGGGAAAAAGAGGGCGTCGGCGGTGGCTCAACGGTGTCGGCGTCGAAGTAAGGGGGCGCTGCTTCGATTCGATGTCGCGACTTCGAGACGAGGCGGTAGGGTGTTCGAGGGTTTCGAGGTGAAGGCGGGGTCGGACGGAGGGGGGCGTCGAAGTCTTCGTCGGCGGTGGCTTCAAGGGTAAGGCGGCGGCGCGATTTGATTAGGTTTTTTTTTATTTCTTTTCTGTATAATGAAACGGGGGGCCAATGAAGAAGAAAAAGGGGGGGGAAAGAAATTAAAATAATATATTTTTTTCTCCTTTTATTATTTAATTATTGTAAAAAGGTCGACTTTTACATATGACCTCGAAACGAGGCCTACCACCTGTCGTCCATAGCGTTTTACCCCCATTCCGAACACAATGGGATATTTATCGTAAGCTGATTTGATTGTTACAATCAGTTTCCGTTGAATTCACATTTAAATCCTTATATTGAATTTTAAACGTACATTTCAAATTACCGGGGTCACATATTAACTAGAAAAATTCCAGAAAAATATTTTCTAGTTTCGTATGGACGATACGGTCCTAACAAAACTAGTTTCGTCGAATTCTGAGACCGTTTGCAAAATGGCCAATTTCCAGTCGATTAAATTCAACAGAAACTGGTCAAACGCGTTTTCTTTTGCCACGCTCACATATTGATTCGAAAAATTATGAAATTTGAAACCTAGCAAAAGTTTGACATCCCGGACCCAACAAAAGTGGTTTCGTCGAATTCCGAGGCCATATGCAAAATATCAATTTTCCAGGCTTATATATTCTATATACCGACTCTTCTGAAAATTCATTCGGCCATAACTTTTGATTCTCGTTATGAAACTTCGATTTTTCAGATTCGTTAGAAAGGTATTGACTAACAGATTTAAATATTTTTGGTCTCACTAAAATCCGTTATCTTTTCCATCCTGCACAGTCAGACTTAGTTTGTAATCAAAATTTCAAACGGCCATATTATACACAATTCTATATTTTATGGAAATAGGCTATTTTAATCATTCAAATTTCTTGTTAATAACCTAATTTAAAAATTTTAAACTGGTTCACATTTTCCGGGTTATTACAAAACCACCACATATTTCATTCGTTAAATTTGGTAGTTTAATGCTATTGTCTTCGTAGAAAAGTACAAGGGAATATAGGGGCTTTAATAAAAATAGGACCTTAAATCAAGGAGAAATGAGGACATGAGTTGAGAAAAAAAACAATGAATAAGAATGCTAATATATTATTTCATACCATATAAAAATACATTAGGTTAAATAATGAGCTTGTGCATAGCAAGAGACTACTATTGAAGTTTCCCAAGCATGTTTCAACCATTAAAATTTGTAATTTGGTGCTTTAGAATTTTAGAAAAAGGTAAACATAAACATTTACATGAAAATTATAATTCTATACCAAAGAGAATTATTGATACGAGTTAAGAATGAATGAGGATGAATTTTAGTTAACTAAAATTTTATTATTCTAAACAATCAAAGACTTGATATAAAAAAAAAGCAAAATCCATTAAGATGGAACTAAATCTATATGTGATACAAATTTTGAATTGCCTTTGTGACATGGAATAAATGCAAATGAATGTCCTTGATTGTTTTTAAAAACTATTTATGACCGTAAAAATATCAATAAAAATAATTAAGTATAGCAAATGTATAAGGACATGCATATTTAGGCAGATATATATCTAGCTAACGTTTCCAATTTTGTAAGAAAGTGTGATTGAAGGGACTCTAATTATTAATGTCATCTCAAAATAATATACATATACATACATACATATATATATATATATATATATATATATATAACGTATATATATAAACTATCAAGTCTAATGTTACACTTAGTTATGAAAGATAAAACATGGACAACCAATCTAACATTTAACTAATTGAGTATAAAGTTCAAATAAATCTTTAAGATAAATATTAATCCATTAACATGAATTAATAAATTTCATTAATGAAAAAAAATTAAATTCAATAATTTAAATAATAATAAAAAAAATGGAATTTTTGAATTCTGATGCGTTTTCTAACAAAATTTCCTTAAAATAAAATTTTAAAATTGGGTACAATTTTCCGAGTTATTACAAGCCGCATGCGAGTTGGACGTGGTGGGGGCCCCCAGTGCACGCCGCTTCCCTCTCCGGCGTGGTGATCTCCGATTGTCGTGAAGCTCTGTGATTTGGTCGAAAACTCCAATCCTAGGATCGAAAAAGTTGGGTTTATATGTCGGCCTGTACCTGTTGATTGAGGAAGAAGGGTTTATTCCATTTTATTTATTTAATTATATATTTTAAAATGTTATTTACGCAAATAAAATCATAACTAATGCATACGAACTCGGAATTGAATAATTTCATATCCGTAACGATCGTGAGTCCGAGATCTACACTTCTGGACTGATTAAAATTGATTCGGAGCAGATCAAATTTTGAACAAAATTCGATTCTGAATTATTCAGAATTAAAACACGACTGTGAGATTTCTATATTTTTTTATTAAATTTTTTCTCGTTATTCGGAATACATATAGTCATGTTAACAAAATCAGATCTGTGATGCTTGGGATTGGAATATGTTGATTGTTGATTGTGATGCTCATGGTTGTTATATTTTGATCTACAATAGAAATTCTTTCTTTTATTTGAATCTATAATTTACTGTTAGATCTCGATTTGAAATAAAAGATTTTATTTCTATTTCAGATCTATGAATATGGATTTGATTTTATAATATAAGTTTCATTTTTTATTTGGAAATATGAAACGTGGTTTGTTTAGATTTAGATTAACAATAAAATATTCATTTTTATTGTTAACATGAAACATAGTTTTGTTTAAGTTTAGATTTACAATAAATATTCATTTTTATTGTTAACATGAAACATATTTTGTCAAACTTAGATTTACAATAAAACCTCATTTTTATTGTTAACATGAAACATGTTTTGTCAAACTTAGATTTACAATAAAAATTTAATTTTTGTTGTTAACATGAAACATGTTTTGTCAAACTTAGATTTACAATAAAAATCTCATTTTTACTGTTAACATGAAACATGTTTTGTCAAACTTAGATTTACAATAAAATCCCATTTTTATTGTTAATATGAAACATGTTTTGTCAAACTTAGATTTACAATAAAAATCTCATTTTTTATAGTTTACATGAAACATGGTTTTTTCAAATTTAGATTTATAATAAAATGTTCATTTTTATTGTTAACATGTAACATGGTTTTTGTCAAAAATTTGTTTTCATTATAATAAAAAGGTTATTATAAAAAGATCATGATTAAAAGATTATGATTAAAAGATTATAATAAAAAGATTAAGACAAAAAGATTCCAATTTTATTGTCCTTTTTGTTTAATAGTTTAGTTTAAACAAAATTATCACCTTTGTTCCGTAGTTTAGTTTAAACAAAATTATCACCTTTGTTCCATAGTTTAGTTTAAACAAAATTATCGCCTTTGTTTCATAGTTTAGTTTAAACAAAAAAAAAAATCATTACTTTTGTTTATTGGTCTAGTTGAAACAAAAATGAAAAAAAATCATTTTTATCATTTTGTTGAATTAGAATTTTCAACAAAAATGAAAAGAACCATTTTTATCATTTTCAACAAAAATGAAAAGAACCATTTTTATCATTTTGTTGAATCAGAATTTTCAACAAAAATGAAAAGAACCATTTTTATCATTTTGTTGAATCAGAATTTTCAACAAAAATGAAAATAACCATTTTTTATCATTTTGTTGAATTAGGATTTTCAACAAAAATGAAAAGAACCATTTTTTATCATTTTGTTGAATTAGAATTTCCAACAAAAATGAAAAGAAACATTTTTATCATTTTGATGAATTGAAATAAGAAAGTAGGAAAATGTTCATGTTTTAAAATAAAATATGCCTACATTAAAATTTCACATTTTTAATGTAATGTAAGGAAATAGAGAAATGTTCATGTTTTTAAAAGTGAAAACATGTATACATTGAAAATTCACATTTTTAATGTAATGTAGGAAACTAGGAAAAAAGGAATTTTCAACAAAAAGTTAAAATAACATTTTTGTTGATGATGCATATATTAGAATTTATATGAAAAGTTAAAATAACATTTTATTGATGATGCATATATTAGAATTTATAAGCAAAGTTAAAATAACATTTTTATTAACGACGCATATATTAGAATTTATATGCAAAGTTAAAATAACATTTTATTGACGATGCATATAATAGAATTTATACGCAAAGTTAAAATAACATTTTATTGACGATGCATATAATAGAATTTATACGCAAAGTTAAAATAACATTTTATTGACGATGCAAATATTAGAATTTATATGCAAAGTTAAAATAATATTTTATTGACGATGCATATATTAGAATCTATATGTGTAACGACCCAGAAAATCCAAACCAATTTAAAAAATTTATTTTAAATAATTTGGTGGAAAAATGTGCCAGAATTTAAAATTTTCATTTTTAAATAATATTAAAGCCAGTGAAAATAGTCAATTTTCAAACGATCTCTGTTTTCGACGAAACTACTTTTGTTAGAACCGGAATGTCAGTTTATTGTTAGTTTTCAATTTTTAGAATTTTTCATGTTAGTATGTGAGCGTGGCGAAAGAAACTGTGTTTTATTCAATTCAGTTAAATTTAAACGACTGAAAAATAGCCATTTTTCAAACGGTCTTCAAATTCGACGAAATTAATTTTTTTAGGACCGTATCGTCATAACAAAGCCAAATATATTTTTTCTGGAATTTTCTGAGTCCGTGTGCGGCCCTGGTGTACTTATTAGTACGATAGAATAAATCTAATAAAGAAATTAAATATTAAAATAAATAATACAGGCCAAAGACAGCCATTTGGGCTGACGGGACCTAGCTCGTTAGATCCAGAATATGGGCTATTGGCTAGGGACACCTTCTGCTGGATGGAATCGAAGCGGTTAAGAAGATTTGGATTTTTTTGTAAAAGTTACATTAGAACATATAAATAATGGAAGAAATTAAACCCTAAGACACAAATCACTATTCACGTCATCTTCTACAGCCGCCACTACCAAACATCCATGGCCGAAAACGTCCCTCTTTCTTCCACTAAATTCTCCCTCTCCTCTAAGAATTAGACTCCATACTTTACATCATTTTGAAGCTCTTGTTCTCCTCTACGATTCCATACCACTTGATGATTCTCTGGTGCCACCATCACCAAGCCTCACGCACCCAAATTCGCCGCCAAAACCACCGTTGGCCCTCCCCTTTAGGCGTGCGAGTTGCCCCCCACCACCATGGGTGCTCCACTTGTAGGCGGTCAGAGTGCCACCTTCTAATCGTCCATCCCTTAATCCATCCGATCGAAATTGTCAGCCCTAGCTTAGAACCCAATTGGGTTTAACGTGGCCGATCTTTGTGTTGAGGAAGAAGGGTATTAAACCTTGTTTAATATTAATTAAATAATTTAAATTGTTTCTAATCTTATTTAGACGATAATTAATGCATATGACGACGAAAATTTACAATTTTAGAAGCGTTGTGATCGTATTGACAAGATCTTCGACTTTGAACTGAAATGGGACAATTCTGGACTATTGGAATTTTGGACTAAATCGCGAACGACTGTGAGATTTCTTACCTTTAAAATAATTAAATAATTTAATTATTGTTCGTGATGGTTTGAATCATATAGATCTGCGATGAGATGATATGGTTAAATATTCATATGTTGATGAGTGATGCTTTATCTGTTTGTTTATTATTCTATTAACTGAGATCTGTATGTTAATGATAGATCAGTTGTTGAACCACACATTTTGATGTAATCTTCATATAAGTTCTCGTCTTTATTTTCTTTTTATTTTATTCCTTTATGAAAGTTTGAATCTTTTGTTTGATTTATAAAACAAAAGAAAGTTTGAATCTTTTGTTTTGTTTTACAGAACAAATGAAAGTTTGAATCTTTTGTTTGATTTATAAAACAAAAGGAAGTTTGAATCTTTTGTTTTGTTTTACAAAACAAATGAAAGTTTTAATCTTTTTTTTGATTTATAAAACAAAAGTAAGTTTGAATCTTTTTGATTTATCAAAATAAAAGAAAGCTTAGATCTTTTATTTTGATTTACAAGATAAATGAAGTTTAGATATTTTATTTTGATTCACAAAATAAAATAAAGATGAGACCTTTTATGTTGATTCATGAAAGTTATACCCCAAATCATATGTTGTTGTTGTATGTGTTGATATGAAACTTGACTCCAAATTATATGTTGCTGTCGTTTGTGTTGACATGAGAACTTCACACCAAATGACATATTGATTTCATATATCGTGATATTATGTGTTGCTATCGTTAAAATAACATTTTTATCGACGATGCATATATTAGAATCTATATGCAAAGTTAAAATAACATTTTTATTGACGACACATATATTAGAATCTAAATGCAAAGTTAAAATAACATTTTTATTGACGACACATATATTAGAATCTATATGCAAAGTTAAAATAACATTTTTATTGACGATGGATATATTAGAATTTATATGCAAAGTTAAAATGACATTTTATTGACGATGCATACATTAGAATTTATATGCAAAGTTAAATTAACATTTTATTAACGATACATATATTAGAATTTATATGCAAAATGTAAAATAACATTTTATTAACGATGCATATATTATAATTTATATGCAAAGTTAAAATATCATTTTTATTGACAATACATACATTAGAATTTGTATGAATTATTTTTATTGTAAAAACATACACCGAAAACTTTATACAAATAAAGTATTCCTTTTTATTTGTTAAAGTTAAATATAGAAATACAAATAAAAATTATTATTTTTATTTGTCATTGGCTCAATTGTCATGTAAATAAAATATATTTTGTTTGACATTATGAATTTGTAGATATGATATGCCAATAAAAATATTCTTTTATTTGGCATGATAAATGCGTTAGTGGAATCGTCGATCTATATATAATTACATATAAATATAAATTAAAATTAAACGAATTGCGCGCGGTAGTTCACGTTTCGGAATCGTAACTTTAAACGATTATACCGAAAGATCCGACTATCGGATTTTCCCAGAACTGGAACTGTTAAGACCGCTTTGGGAAGATCTTTCCAACGACATAAATTTTGTTAATATCCAACGGTTAGATTTCGAGAAAAGTATAAATCAAATTTTGATTAAAACAGTGCCAGGGCCGCCTACAGACCCGAAGCATTGTTGAATTAAATTGAGCTATTTTTATATAAATAAAAATAGTGATAAATCGTTATTAAGTAATATTAACGATATGAAATGGTTTTAAATTATATATATGCGAGAATTATTTGAAAAGACCGAGTTCAATCTCATTTCAAAAAGTTATACGACAATTTAAATCGAAGATATTGAAGACGGTGATTGAAGACCGACGATCTTCACATCAAATGGATAAATACTGATGCCCAGTATTGGTTAGCTCCCAGTAAAGGGTTAAAGTGGTAGTTGTCCGGACGTACTTGTTGATTGTCCGGACAAGCGAGCACCTCTCTTCCGTATTGGACATACGGAACGAGGAATAAGGTGTCTCCGATTTCGTTCAGACCCAGAACGGACTTGTAAATGGATGAGTGTCTGACATTGGATTTCATTCCATGTAGATTGGTTTCTATTTAATATATATCTGATTAGTGGCGGAGAATTTATTCTCTTACTTAACACCCTTCTCTGAGACGCACGAGTGTTCGACGATGAATATTCTATGAATTAGGACACCGTCGTGAAGTGTAATAAACCGCAAGCGCACGGCGTACACTTGTAGTGCGTTAGCGAATACGAGTCGATCCACAGGGAAAGAAGCAATTCTAATTTTATTCAATCGAATTAAACCAAATTTGAGTAAATATTTAACTAATAAAAGCTAATGAAAACTATAAACTAAGTTGAGAGCTAAATATGAAATGAAAACAATTCAAAGGCAACTCAACTCTCACATTTATGTTAGTTATCAAAAATACGATTTATGATCTCCATTAAGTGATATAAATGCAATATTTAAACCCCTTTTGACTCTCATGAAAATTGAACGAAAGCAAAACTATTCTAAGTATGGCCTATGAATTATTAACTAAAGTTATAGACCATCAAATTTTGTTCTTACTTTTATTTCAACATCAATAATCACTTAGCAAATATTGATGTAATTTGTGTTTACATTTGCTAAGCATACTTTATTTTGTTGTCAAAAAAATGTTGACTATCAAAACCATTTGTATAAACTTACATCAACATTCACTAACATGAAGCACAAATTGAAGATCACAAATCATAAAAATGTTGAACTTACATAAAGCTAGAGAGCTTCATTACCCCTAAATCAAGGGATTAGCCACTCTTATGTATTATCACATCAACACATGTAAGTTTCAACATTAGAAAATAAAGTAAAATTAAATAAAAACTAAGTAGAACAAGAATAGAACTAAACTAAGAACATAAAGTAAATCTAAGCTATGAACATGAATGTAAATCTAAATTATGAACATAAAAGTAAAAAGCACAGAAATTAAATTGTATTAAAATAAAGAAATTACATAAAGAAGATGTCTAAGTAGCCATGGAAATACAAGAGCAACTAAACTAAAGAAGGGGATAAAAGAGAGGAGATAAGCGATGAGAGATGCTATTTACATCACATAAAGGGGTATATATACATGTTTCTAACCCTAAAAACCCTAATCACTTATAATGGGAAATCCCCAAAATGCCCACTTCATGAAGCTTTTAATCCTCTTTTAGCCATTAATGATGCATGAGACCTTTTGGCTTATTCAATTCATCTTTAATAAGAGGCTTAAGAAAAAAGGGTAATTTGAGAGGTGGGGTCCTCCATGATCATGTATGAGAATTATTTCCTTGATTCCTTCCATGCAAGCATTTGTGTTCCAAATCTTCATGTGTATGCATTGACTGTGCTCCAGTCTTCCTATAAGAGACAAATACAAAGAACAAGTAAATGCAACCAAAACATGCACAAGTTACCATTTTTTTTCCAAAATGAGTGATTATCATGAAAATATTTAAAATATGGTTAAATCGTATAAAATACCCAAAAATGTTCATTTATTTAATTAAACAAGAATAAATATGTAAATATAAATGTGCATTTTTACATGCATATCAAATACCCCCATACTTATCTTTTTATTCGTCCTCGAATAAAGAAAAAAACTAAGATAAATCCATTTTCGTAGGGAGTGCGATTGCATTGAGCGCATGCAACGAGCCGTTAAACCTCTGGGTGTCCCCAGTAGGACGAGTGTTGTCTCGTGAGGGTTTTCAGCGAATACTAACCACAAAATCCAAAAGTTGATCGCAAAAAATATTTACAAAATGCAGATTAGAAAATATTTACAAGACGAATGCAAGCTTTTAAAGGAATATTTACAAATGGATAATTTACTTTAAATATTGCACGAATGAGTTAACACAAATTTGGGTCGTCACTGTGAAATTTGAGTCCGTTACTAATCAAAACTTCAAACAAAAGTCATGTTATCATCACAAACTCCTCCATCTTGGCCAGTTGTTTTGGTAGAAACATAGTGCAAATATGAAATGAATTCTATAATCGGTATCAACATTAGTAAAATGACATCTCAACTTCCTTTTTGTTAACAAGTTAGGTCGAATAAGTGAAGAGTGTGCTTGAATTTCAAGCTCTTACTCTCTCTTTATTACAAAATATTTACATTATTACTATTTACAAACACCTAACCGAAAAGACCAAGGTATACCACCCGTGAGAGTTTTGGGACAGAGCTTGGCGGATTGTGCAGACCGACGCTGACTTTGTCAAAAAGATGTCGGTAATCCTTAGGTGTCCAACTCATAAAATGAGACCAAGATATACCAATGCTGACATTGTCAACAAGGTGTTGGAAAGGGCTTGGCGGGTTTGCACACCAACGCGAGATGTACTAGTAACGTTGGATACCCTTGGATTATTGTTATATACATACATTCTTTTTTTTTATAGTAGAGAGAGTTAAGCGAGGATATCTTAGTATAACTTCACTTAAAAGATCTAAAATGTTATCGCATGTAGTCTAAATCAATCATTCATTTAATCGGATTACAATTTAGTAAACATTTCATACTCATTACCTACGAGTTTCCATATATACCGGTTACACCAAATTTGCTTATAATTCAAACTTTCCTTTCGTTGTCTACAAAGAGAAGTAAATCTCCACATTTTTATCGAACGCCCAGAATTGTATGCTAACTCCATCATGTCTTATTTAAAATAAATAGAAGTGCGAATTATTATTTTTTTTAAAAGAAGAAGGAAGAAATGCAAAAAGAAAAAGGAAAAAAATGCAAATTAAAACTATGCAAAACAGAGTGAAAATGAGACTCCCCCCACACTTGATTTCGACTGTGTCTCCACAGTCAAGTGAAAGGAGAAAAAGAAAAGAAAATTTTGAAAATATGCCCTTGTCTCTTTAAGTATGAGAGACGGGGCTTAAGCACAGAAAATATATTGACAAGAAGTAAATGAAACGGTCTTCTAAAGGCCGATTCACTTGTCTCTTCAAGTATGAGAGACACGGCTTAAGCACAGAAAACCAAATCAAAAAAAAAAATTAAATCACGTTTCAGATTTGGAAAAACAAATTTTGTTTCTTCAGAAGTTTGAGTTGCTAACTTTAAAATTTTGAGCTTACAATTGATCCTTAAATCAAACTGAAATTCTGTAGCAACTAAAGAGATGTCACTTAGTCGGGGTTCAGTAAAAGTTTCAAAAACAAAGTTTGATTTATTCGGATGATGTATAAATTGAGAAAGATGTGCATCATTCTCACCCCCACACTTGTTTTGAGAAATATTGTTCGGTTTTCCTTTGATATTTGAAATTTTGGTAACTAAAGGTTCATTTGTAAACCTAAAGTCAAAACCAAACAAATGAATTTTCAGTAAATTTCGAAATCGTGTTTTCTCAAAAACAGTGTTATTCCAGAAAGAGTTCATATACTGTATAAGTTTTTCATTGAAAAACAAGTGATCATAGTGAGGTTCAGTTGAAACGATCAAGTCGAAAGGAGTTTCAACAGCTTCAGAAAAATCGTTATTGTGCTTAAGATCACATTCAACAGTTTTGTTGTTTTCAACCTCAAGACTTTCAAAATTTTCAAAATTTTCATTTTCAATTTCCGACCCCGTAACATTATCGTCAATTAGTTCAAGCAGTTTTCGCTTATCAAAGTCGTCCTCACATAAACAGTTGTTAATAACTTCATCATTTTTGTCATGTTGACAATCTAAAGTTGTTAAATTTTCTAAATTTTCAGAATCTGAGAGAGGAAGATCAAATTGAAGATTGGCGTTTTTGTTTTCAAGAGAATTTGAATTCATATCTATTATAGAGCTTTCAGCAACTTCATTAAGATTTTCATCAATTTCCAGAGTTGTTAGTTGAAAATCATCATTTGTGGGCAAAGGGGGATTATTATTCGAATCATCACAAGTTTGGATTCGATTTTGTTTCTCACAAAGCTTCAAGTAATTGTCAAGTATGTTTGTTTGCTCAGCAAAATCAAATTTATAATCATTGACATGAGAATTTTAAATTTGAAATTGTTGAGAACAAAGATCGTTAATCGCACCATCATTAAAATTATTCCCATTGCCAAAACCATTTGAAAAGTTATTCACATTCCCATTTTGAATTTTTAATTCATTTTGGAGTTCGAGATTTAATTGACAAGGGTTATAATAGAAATCATTTAAATTTGGAAGTGAATTCAAATTTTGATTATTTCAAAAACTCTGACTTGAATTGTTGCACATTAATTCAATTAATTTTTGGCTTGATTCATTAAACCTTTGACTTTCTTCACGTAGAGCTTGATCACTTATTTCAAGACTTGAGGGTTGGTCATCAGTTTAAAAATTTGGTGGTGTACAATTAGGATTATTTTGAAAATTTTGAGAAGTTGGTGGTGAAAAATCCAAATTGTTCGTATAATAGTTGTTATTAAAATATCCATATGAATTTGGTGTAAAATTATATGGATTATGTTCATTTTCACAACTATCGTAAAATTCACGAGGATAAGGAAATTGGGACATTTTCAAATTTTTGTTTTTAAGGTTTTGGATTTTTTTTCTTTGTTTTTTTTATATATGAATAATCATAATGCAACTATATGAATGCAGACTAATTATTTACAGATTTTCTAAAATTATATAATGACAGTTTGATTAATTTCAACAAAAGATTTCTCAGCCAGTTAACGGATAGGAGTTATCGGTACACCAGGAATCACCCTAGCAATGCAGCCAAAGGTTTAAGTACCTTCAAAGGAACAACCGATATAATATTTACGAATCACCGTAATATTTACAAATGGTTATTACTCTACCGTAGTCTAGACACCGAGAAATAATCCATTAGAAATAAACCAATTTGTCATTATATAATAATGTCCTTGAAAAAAACTAAATGAATGCAAAACAGAAATTAAATGTGAATTAACGATGCAACTACGAATGATTTTTTTTTTTTGGATTTTTTTATATGCAAATGCAAGCAAACAAAGATGCGATTAAATAAAAACGAAGTTGAGAGCAATAGCAGAGGGTCTGAATTTATTAGCAAAATTTTTTTAGCGGCAAATTTTTTAGCAAGCAAGCAAAGCGGCACAATTTTTTGAGCAAAGCAATTCCAAGCGAGTTCAAGCAAGCTATTCCTTTCTTGATTTCCTACAAGCTGAAATGAGATTTTGTACAAAGCAAAATAGAAGGTGATTTTTTTTTAACAAAAAAAGAAAACTGAAGCAAAAATTTACCCCCCTTTTTTGGAAGCACAAATAAAAGGTAAAACCAAAATTTTATTTTCTAAGAGAAAGTAAAAAAAAATATAAGAAACTAAAAACCAAACGAAACAATTAACACAAGTGTGGCTTAACCCATGAAATTGCATCCAAACCCGCCCCAATTAAATGAAACCAAAACCCTTTTCTCAAACATTAACCGAAAATGAGTTAGTGAAGATTAAAAACGATGTCAAATTAAAACCCACTTCCTCTTATTAAACGCGATTTAAAAAAAAACTCTGATAAAATTCTATTCGATGCCTCTATTCTTAATCAGAACACGGTGATCACTTTCTATTTTTCGGTTCTGGGAATTGGATCTGCAACTCGACTAGTTGGTTTAGGTGTTTGATTGCTATTGTGTGATGTGAAATGAAGATGAAGGTGATTTTTGAGGAGTTCGTGGTTCGAATTGGGTTTGAGAAATTGTTGGTGTTCAGAAGTTCGGAAATTGCGGATTTGTGGGAGTTTTGTTGGAGGCCGCAAATGAGTTTGGTTTATGGTTGATGTAGAATACGCAGTTAGTTGATGAAGTGGGTAGCTTGCTGTGATGTTTGGTTGACGATGGATGATCGGTGTTGTTGAGCAGCGACTTCAGTTGCCTGGATTGTTGATGAATAGAGGGTTTGTCTAGAGTCGGCAGGAGGATGAGTGTGTAGATGATGTTGGCTGGGGTGGTGCATGCAGAAGGTGATCAGTTCTGGAAATTGTATTTTTTTTCTTTTCTTTTCTGATTTTCGGTGGTTATGGCAGTGAGCAGCAGTGTGATAGAAGTTGACGTTTCCCGTTGGTGTATGAGTGGCGAGAATTGCTAGCTGAATGGTGATAGGAAATGCTGAATAACACCGTGGAAGAGGAGAGTTTTTTTTGGTGCAGGAGGGGTTATTGGTGGTTCGATTTCTGGTGATGAATAAGTGGCTTGTTGGACGTGGGTGTAGGGAGTTTTGGGTTGTTCGGTTTGTTGCACGTGTACTGAGGTTATGAAGTTGGGCCAAGGTAAACTGTCGGCAGTGGTAAAGGGCTAACGAACTGGTGACATAGTGTAAACTGAAATGGTGGAGTAAGGGAAGTATGTAGGTAGGAGGGTATTGCTGTAAGAACTAAGAAGTGGGATAGTAGGTGGTCCAAAGTTTGTGACGTGTAGGATGTAGTGGCAGAAGATGTGAGTTTGGGTGAGGACTATGAGTTGGTTGACTTGCAGGTTGCTGAAGTGGGATCAGTTGTTGCCGGGGTAGCCGCTTATGGTTTTAGAATGGTGTTTCGATGGGTTTGTGAAGGGTGTGGTGAAGTGGGAATTTGATTGAAGCGTGGGTCAGTTGCCTGCAGGTTTGAAATGGAGTTTGTATGAGATTGGTTATTGTTTAAATGATGGAAAAAATGATTGGTAATGAAGGCGGTGAGGCCTTTGTTGAAGGAAGAGGGTGAAGTGCAGTATGGAGGAAGATAGAGGCACGGTAGTTATTGATGAACGCAGGTGGTGTTTTGGAAGGTGGAACAGCTGTTTGTATGTGGTTAAATGGGGACAATTCAGGTTATTTTGCATAAGAAACTGAATTCCTGAAGTTGTGTGAGCAATATAGACGCGACAACAATTATACACTTAGAAAGAAACCAAACTTTACTAACCCATAGAAAGAAAACAACTTTCTAAAATTGTCCTGACATTGATACAACTCACTCCCAAAAATCAACTCAAACAAACGTAATATGACAGAAAGTTCTAACCTTCTCACGCCCAATTCCCAAACCAACAATTCGACATTTTTTAAATCCCCTTTTTTTATGTTTACTGCCAAAAAGAAATGAAGACTTCAAAATCAATTTCAAGAAGATCCGAAATCAAAATTATTGAGCTTGGAATCCACCGGTTTGTGGCCCGAAAATCCAAATCAGATTCGGTCTTGGTGATGAGGTTTGGGAGTCTGTAGAAGTTTGTTTTTATTATGGACAGACATAAATGCGATTTTATGGAGTGGTCGAGATGAAGTATTGGGTTTGATTTGGTAAGGAAACAATGGACTTGTAACAGTGGGGTTGCGTGAAGCACTTCTGAGAGGTGATGAAGGGGGAAGATTATGTAGTGAGTTTTGTGATTGTTTTGTGGCAGATGGAAGGATTTGCACTATTTTGAAATGAAGTATTGCTAGCATAGGTTGGCGGAGGATGATTTTGCGAAGGGAGTGGCTTGTGTATGCAAGGGGATGGGAAGACAGAGAAGAGGTTGAGAGGTTAACAGTATGATGGTTTGGTGTATTTGATGATAATTTTGTCAGAAGTATGGGTGTGAAAGGTGGGTGCTATTTTGTTTGGTAGTGAAGGGTTTATATAAGGTGAAGGAGAAGTGGTACCTGAACTTTTGTGGTGAAATCTGGTTGTGAAGAAGCTGATAGGAGTGGTGATGCACTTTTCTTGAATGTATGTTGTATATAGTTGGTGGTCTGGTAGTTCCAGGCAGGTTCGACAGAAGGCAATGCAGGTTGAATATTGAGTTTCAGGAGTGACAATATGATAGAGGTTGTGGAGGAGAACTGTGTGTAGCTGCGGAGGAGAGATTGGACTAGAAACAGTGATCGAAAAGAGATTTTTAAAATGAGAGAAGATGTAGAGAAGAAGGATGGTAGGAGGCATATGAAATTTGGATTAGAAATAAGACAGAGAAGTTATGGGTGAAGAAGCACAAGAGTGGAAAGATATGAACAGAAGGAAAGCAATAATTTTTTTTTTATAAGAATTGTAGACAGGGGAAAAAAATGAAAGAAAGGAAAGAAGTAATGAAAGAAAGGGAAGGAAAGAAATAAATGAGAGAAAGAGAAAGGGAAAGCGAAAGAAATAAAGGAGGAAAAGGAAAGCAATAAAAAACATTTATTTTATTTTAAAAAAAGAAAAGAAAATCACAAAGGGAACACCAAAAACAAATGATACACAAAACACATATAAATAATTTTTTTTAATAATAATAAAAAACTATGAGAACAAAGAACACAAACAACAAACACACAAATGTAAGTAAACAAAAAGAAGCTAACAAACTACACAATGAAATAACATTTTTTTTAGGAAATAGGAACAACAAACAAGAAAATTAATTCAAAGAATAAAATCAAAATTAAATTGCATTTGCTAAGCATAATCTATTTTGTTGTCAACAAACATAGACTATCTAAACCATTTGTATAAACTTACATCAACATTCACTAACATGAAGCACAAATTAGAGATCACAAATCATATAAATGTTGAACTTACATAAAGTTAGAGAGCATCATTACCCCTAAATCAAGGAATTAGCCACTCTTATGTATTATCATATCAACACATGTAAGTTTCAACATTAGAAAATAAAGCAAAATCAAAGAAAAACTAAGTAGAACAAGAATAGAACTAAAATAAGAACATAAAGTAAATCTAAGCTACGAACATGAATGTAAATCTAAACTATGAACATAAAAGTAAAAAGCATAGAAATTAAATTGCATTAAAATAAAGAAATTACATAAAGAAGATGGCTAAGTAGCCATGGAAATACAAGAGAAACTAAATTAAAGAAGGGGATAAAAGAGAGGAGACGAGAGATGCTGTTTACATCACATATAGGGGTATATATGCATGTTTCTAATCCTAAAAACCCTAATTACTTATAATGGGAAATCCCCAAAATGCCCACTTCATGAAGCTTTTAATCCTCTCTTAGCCATTAATGATGCATGATACCTTTTGTCTTATTCAATTAGTCTTTAATAAGCGGCTTAAGAAAAAAGGGTAATTTGAGAGGTGGGGTCCTCCATGATCATGTATGAGAATTATTTCCTTCTTTCCTTTGCATGCAAGCATTTGTGCTCCAAATCTTCATGTGTATGCATTAATTGTGCTCCAGTATTCCTATAAGAGACAAATACAAAAAACAAGTAAATGCCATCAAAACATGCACAAGTTATCATTTTTTTCCAAAATGAGTGATTATCTTGAAAATATTTAAAATATGGTTAGATCGTATAATATACCCAAAAATGTTCATTTATTTAATTAAACAAGAATAAATATGTGAATATAAATGTGAATTTTTATGTGCACATCAATGAGCTCAGAGGTTATATATTGGTAGTTATCGATCACATGGCGTGGATTGTTAATGTGGCATGCTAAGATGCAGATGATCAAGGTTATTGTTGAAAAGCAGAGCCTTGGGTTAATGATCAAAGCATAGCCTATTTCGGCATAGCTTTGTGTATAGCATTACTTCGCGAGCCTCACACCCCGATAAGAGTCAGAAACGGGACAAGGGACCCAAGGAGTGCATGCGTTTCTTTCTAGCTAGAAGTGGTATCAGGGTTTTGTAAGCCCTGACATTTTACTTATGTGGATAATGGAATGAGGTGCCTCAGTTATATTGGTCGATAGTGACCAAATTATAGGTTCAATAGGACCAGGAAACGTGTGTTCAGGCATAACTAATCCACTAAAGTATTTGTGGACCGGCCTTGGAGGATCCAAGGGTTTCCCGTAGGTGTGATCCTGAGATATTGCTAAAGTGTTTCGAATCGGTAAGGAGATCGTCCTTAGCCTTGACTCATGACGGAAACCCAATTTCCAATACGACATTTCGATTTTGATTGTAAACCTATATATGGCGACATAGTATATGGTAGCTATGCCGTCTAGGATTGATACATTTACTCTGAAGTATTTTAAAATTGATTAGACACTAATAATAATATTAAAATATTATTTTCTACGTATCACGCATTTTTGATCATTATAAGGTAAAACTCTATCATCCGGTTTGCGTTGCATTGTGTGATGGGACTTGAGTCTTATAATGATTTCATTTTTCTAAAAAGTATTGCGTTGTTTTTTAATAAAAATTTATTTAATTTATGCACTGGCAATCCAATGGAGTAAACCCGTTCCGCGTTAGCGGCGCGGTCCTATGATTAGCCATATTGTTAGATAAGTTAGGAAAGAATTCTCATACCAGTCCCATGACTGACCCATAGTTTGTTTCACTTTGCAAACTCGGGTGCCCTCTTTTCCACACGGGCAGTCGAGTAGCTTATTTTGCAGATATATTGAGCAAGATTCTGGATCGAAGCTTAAAGCTGTGTCCAAAGCATTGATAGACTTCCCTGTATCAGATTATTGGTTCCGCTGCATTGTATTAAATTCATTATAAATTATTTTCCGCTGTTATTATATTCGATGTACTCTGATATTTTGTACTCTAATGTAACATTATTGTGAGGTCTATAAAAGTCTTTTATTATTTGTTCTGATGTGTTGTATGCCCAGAGTTAATGCATTCGAGGATTTCCAACTTTTGGATCAGGCCTGTGTGGTTTATGGTCGATTCAAAGGGCGGAGATTTTCGGGTCATTACACTGGTATTCTTGGGGATAAACCCGTTTCGTGTTATACGGCGTGGTCCCTTTAGTTACCTTACTTTAAAATCAAATTAATAACTGTTTTGAGTTCTCATACCAGTCCCATGACTAACCTGGAGTTTATTGTTCCTTCCTAAACTCTGGGTGCCTATATTTTCCACATGTGCAGTCAGTAGTTTTGGTTTTGCGGATTTCTATTTAATAGGATCTTGGATTCACCTGGAGCTGTATTTGGAAAGCTTGTCCGCTATGCATTATACTTATGTCTTATTTTCTTCTGCTATATAATTTTTAAATCTCTGATATTATTTTCTGTTGTATAATTAATCATACTCTGAAGTATTCTTGTACTCTAATGTAAATTGTTGTAATAAGCAATGAAATGTTTTTCTGTTTGTGTTCTGATTTGTCGTGTTCTCAACACAATCCGGGCTTTCCCGAAAGGGGAAGTTTAGGTCGTTTCATTTGGTATCATAACTTTGGTTTACAGAGCACGAGAACAAGACACATTAGAACTGAACAAAAGAATTCATCAGAGATTGGATTAGTAATATCTAATAAGAATAACTCATTAGAGATAGGATCTGTATTATCCTAGAACGAGTGTGAAGAGTATTAATTTTTAAAATAAAAATGAAAATAAATTTAGTTTTGAAAATTTTATCTTAAAATACGTATTTGATATATTATTATATTTTAATTTGGACAATCAAGTATATGAAGATTTTGAATATACGCGTAATTAACGTGTATTCGAATCCTCAAATACTAGATAGATATAGAATCACACTCTAGTCGCCTGGAGATGATTCTGATGATGAGGCATCATCATCAGTGTTTATATACGAGTTTCGAAGTGAGATATCTATATATTTCCAATCAACTGGTGTGAGAACCAAAACATAGTTAGGATTTATTGTTGTGATTTGGCACTAAAAATATGATTTTTGACTATATATAAAAGTTATATATAATCAAAAAGTTAATCACCTAATTGATTGTTGGTTGTGATGTTTGATGATTTGTATAACTAATTAAAATATTAAAATGATAATTAATTTAACCAATATGAGAAAGAATAATAAATTTAGCTAAATCAAATTTAATATTGAACTGAATTAAAAATTGATTAGAAATGAAAGTTGAGTTGGTTAGTTAAACAACTTTTAGCTCCGTTCCTTTTCGAGGACGAAAAGATTTTAAGTGGGGGAGTTGTAACAACCTGGATTTTCAGAACAAATTTAAAAATTTTATTTTAACAATTTTATTGGATTTTTAATATATAAAATGATTTATTTTAAATAATAATGATTAAAAATTTATTTAAATCGACGTTAGAACGAATTTATTTATTTTAATTATAAAAGAAGTTAGAAATAACGCGGTAGTTTGAAATTTTGAATTTGAACTTTGACTGAATGTACATGATGCAAAATAAATCGGATTTTAGTGAAACAAAAAATATTTAAATCTGTTTAAGAATATCTTTATAACTAATCTGAAAAATTCAAATTTCATAGCGGGAATCAAAAGTTATGGCCTGTTGAATATTCAGAATAGTCGCTATGGAATTTAATATAATATATATAGCCCGTATAAATAGCCACTTTGCGAATGACCTCCATTTTCGACGAAACCACCCCAATTGGATCCGGAATGTCAAATTTTTGCAAGATTCCAATTTTCATAATTTTTGGAATTAATATATGAGCGTGGCAAAAGAAAATGTGTTTTGTCAATTTCAATCAATTTGGATCGACTAGAAAATGGCCATTTTTCAAACGGTCTCCAAATTCGATGAAATTAATTTTGTTAGGACCGTATCGTTAAAACATAGCTAGATTTATTTTTCGAGAATTTTTGGAGTTAGTATGTGGCCCCGATAAATTAAAATGTACGTTTAAATTCAATATATATTGATTTTATATTTTAATTTAAAGAAAAACTGTTCGAAACAATCGAATTGGCTTACGAAATATATCCCATTGTGTTTGGAATGGGGGTAATTAGCTAGGAACGATAGTCATTGGTTTGATTTGGAGTCTGGAATGATACAGGAGTTATATTGAAATTAAATGGGATTAAATAAAAAAATAGAAATAAAAATATTCGTATAAATACATGGTATCTCCCCGAAACTCTATTCCCAAATGCAGTCGCCTTATCGTAATTCAATGGCCCGT
The DNA here is from genome assembly GCA_030737875.1 of Allium sativum. NCBI lineage: Eukaryota > Viridiplantae > Streptophyta > Magnoliopsida > Asparagales > Amaryllidaceae > Allium > Allium sativum. The sequence continues at coordinate 601,928,885 of CM060916.1, read as the reverse complement.
TTCTTCCGAGAATGATTCATTAAAATCTTTAGATCCACAAACTAAATTCCAAGACTCCTTAAACAAATAATGGAGAGCGAACTCAGATCTTCAAAACCGTACACGTGAGATCGTATTTAGTTTTGCCTAGAGGGAGAAATTAGAGCAGGAAGCGGCTGGTTTAGAGGTGGATTTTGTGGCGATGGGGGAGGGGGCCGTGACTTACGTCGCCGCTGGCAATGGTGGAGCTCGCTGGAATTTCTGACGTGGACACCTCCGATTGAAGACCGGCGGCGTGTAGGAGGAACGAACGTGAGCCCTAGGTTGTGAACAAGGGGTTGAATGATGTCGGCTAGCAACTGAAAGAAGGAAGAAATAGTTTGGTGCCTTGGATCAGTTTTACACGGCTGGATTTAAGATTTGGTTAATATATAATACTCAAAACAGAAATTATTTATGTAATGAGTGTGTAATCTTTAAAATATCATATCTTATTCAGATCTTATCAAATCGAATGATTTTCGAAGCGTTGGAAACCTCTTGATGAACACTACATCGTGGAGCAGACCAGATCTGAAATAGAGACCATTTGGATTTTTGATAAAATTAAACACCGGTTTAATTTTATTAAAATAATCATTGTTCAACGATTTCAAAACCGACCACAGTGAAAACTCCTTTCACTTTAATTTGTTTTACAGTTAAATTTATACTAGGATGTAGAATGTGCTTAGCAGCACCCGACACCATTTATTGTACAAACCATGACTGTCTGTTTGGATTGTGATTTGGATTGTTATTGTTTGATATTGTTTTATATAAAAATCGTTTATATAATATATATATTATCATGAAATGAAAATAAAATGTTTAAAACAATAAAGGTTTACATTTTTATTATATATAAGAAATAAGGAAAAATATTCGTTTCTAGGAATTAAATGATTGAACAATAAGAACTACATTTTTACGGTATGTTTAATTCTTTAAAAATATTCAAGGTTTGAATAAAAATGTGTTAACATATAAAAATTACGTTTTTTATGTAAGAAGAATCATTAAAAATATTCAAGTTTGAATAAAAATGTGTTAACATATAAAATCACATTTTTAAGGTATGAAAGATTCAAATTTGATAAAATTGTGTTTACATTAAAAAGTACATTTTAATGTAAGATGAATCATATAAAAAGATTCAAATAGGGTAAAATTCTGTTTACATTAAAAATTACATTTTAATGTAAGATGAATCATATAAAAAGATTCAAATACGGCAAAATTGTGTTTACATTAAAAAGTACATTTTAATGTAAGATGAATCATATAAAAAGATTCAAATATGGTAAAATAATGTATATATTAAAAAGTACATTTTAATGTAAGATGAATCATATAAAAAGACTCAAGAATAATAAAATTGTGTTTACATAAAAAATTACATTTTAATGTAAGTATGAATATTAAAAAGATTTAAGTTTGAAAATAAAATGTTTAAATAATAAAAATTACATTTTATTTTGTGAATGAGTCATTAAAAAGATTCAATTTTAAAATAAAATGTTTTGACAATAGAAATCATATCTTTATTGTATGTATGGACCAATAAAAGAAATATTTGTTAATATACGTTTTGTTGATAAAAATGTCATCTTTATCATGTTAGTAAAGAAAATAAAATAAAACATTTGTGTTTAAAAGATAAGTATTTTTACAATAAAGATCACACCTTTATTGCATGTTTTAAATCATTAAAAACATTCATTGTTTGAACTAATAACAATAAAATATACATTTTTATTGTGTATGTAGATTAGATTAAAACATAGTCATGTTAGCAACATTAATAATAAAATATTCATGTTTAATAAAATATATTTATACAATAAAAATCATATTTTTATTGTATATGTGAATCAATAAAATATTCATTTACAAATCAGACTATCTGCTTATGTACACCCATTTATCTGTTAGGGATTGGGACGATAAATTTCACACACGGTCCAACTGCACAAATGAAACGACCCGAACTTCCATACCCTTTGAGTCGACTAATCATACCACACGTCCAACCCAAACTGCACAGAAATACGAATCATTTAGAAAGAAGTTAGAGGATGAGAAATAGAAAGAAAGAAATATTAGAATAGAAGAAAAAACGAAGATCACAAACTCATAGCGGAACGAATAAAATATATTATATAACATAATTTTTGAAATACAAATCAGTAACTGTATATACATACCATCATCAGAGCATAACGGTTATCTCTGGAACAGTTATAAACACCTGTTTCCAGATACAACACTATACACAGCGGAAAACATGATAGTTTATAGCTGACTGGTGAAGCCTCCTTCTTCGAGCTTCTCCAAGTGAATCTGTAAAATCCCGACTACTTGACTGCCCGTACAAATTTGGGCACCCAAGAGTTTAGGGAAAACAAAACAAAATAAACTCTGGGTCAGTCATGGGACTGGTGTGAGTAAACTCCAACCACTTGTTTAACTTTCAAAAATCCTTTCGAAAGAAATGATAATCGTAAGACCGATCCACACATAAACACGAATGGTTTTTACCTTACGGTAACCAAAATATTTTAATATCAAAATCTGGTGATATTATAATAGTGTCTAAATCAAATAAATAGAATTTAGTGGAACGCTTGCATCTCACGCTCCATATATAATATTAAATCAAAAACCGCAGGGCGCTTATTGGAGATTGGATTTCCAACATGACAAGGTATGGGACCACTTGTCGATAGTGCATCTCTAGAGGCGAATACACTGGGTTCAACAAGAACATCTTGCAATCCGGCCCACACATGATCGACCACTCATTTCACTTGAGTGTATCGAATGTATATCACCAACAGTTGGGATCAGCAACCGTTTCCCGAAAGGGACAGCATCGATAGATTAAAGAACAAATGGAATTTCTCTAGATAGGTGATTATACATCCTAATGGGTGCAACCCACATAGCCATGCTGCCTGCCCGATTTTTTTCAACTCCGGGCTGTGAGGCTTGAGGTTCGAATTATCTTCCGGAACATCTGGCCACAATTCACTTTGAATGCCACATCATTAGATCCATCGGAAATCACTAATTGATTCCCACAAAATACTCGGATTGTTAGGCTAAAGAAGTTTCCCTTCTGTGCCACCAACTTCGTACATTTGAAGGAATCAATGTACGTAATCCCTTTGGGAATACTCTGTCAGACACTCATCCATAAAAGTTGTCCTGGGTCTGGACAAACCGAAGGCACCGTTATATTAATCCATCTTGGGGAATTTCTACCTAGGGTTAAAAGAACAACCCTTGTACATTACTCTGTCTTCAATTATCTCTTCAACATAAGTTGAGTTGTAACGCTTATGCCAATACAGAGTGGTTTTCAGATATTAAATCTGATCTCGGTCTCTCCCTATTGACAACGGAGGTATAAAATAAATCAAAACTTTGATAGTCGTTGATTTAACTATCAAAGGAACATCCCTTCAACCAACGACCCTATTTTTCAATGGAAATTCCTATCGATCCACCATCAAACAATATTGGGCTCTTTTAAATTAATTTCTTATTAAATTTATCATTTCCCATATATTTCCAGATATTTCTCAAAACCCGTTTAGCCTCTCACGATTTCTGGGAAAACATTTCCAGTTATTTAAACTCTTATTTTTTCATATTTCAGAAGATATACATTTTTAACGTCGAAAAATATTTCCAACTCTTCACATTTCTTATTTTCTATATTTAGAAAATATACATTATTAATATTGGAAAATATTTCCACCTTCTATTTCTAACTTCCCATTAATTAAATCATTTCAGTTTCTATACTTAGAAAATACTTCTGCTTTATATTTGGAAAATGTTTCCAAAAATCCTTTTTACTCGATTAAACCGATGTTAGATAAAACACCGTTATTATAACTCAACACATTCATTAATCGAACGTATCACTAATCAACCCTTATCATCGAACCTTAACCATTTCTCAGTCAATCATGACGACAATCAAGTTGGGGTATAATTACCTCTCAGACCTTAACTGAACGACATTCTTACTTTGAGATAGTTAAAGCTCACAACTTTAAACCAAACATCGCTTACACGACCTTCAGATCCAATCTAAAAACATACCTCTTCCATGGAAAAACTCTGATTATAACGATAGTGTTATAATCGTTGTTTCCAAATATTTGAATTATAAAACATTACTTTTAACAACAGCGTTACAGATGCAGTTTAGAATTATAGAACCCTTATTATAAAAATAGCGTTAAGATCGCTACAAAACAGTTATTATAATGGCAGCGTTAAAAATTTTCTATTTAGATTTACCAAAACATTTATTATAACGGCAGCATTTAAAATCGCTATTTAGATTTACCAAAACAGTACCAAAATCCTTTATAACCATTCCACTTTACAAAACATAATTCATTCTATATTTCCTCCTTTTTGGAGTAAAACTAGTCGTTTCCCTTTTAAACGTTCATCCATTTCCCTTTTTTAATCAAATTCCAAATTGAAAACATATTTCAGATCTAAATTACCTTTATAGATATTTCATTTGCAAAATACTTGGTTTTAGCCATTATTCACTTTAATCGTGAATATATTTCCTTTATATACCATTTGATTCATAATTATAAAAATATCTTAAATCCAACTTTTATTTATAACTTCTATTCGAAATTACTTATATAAGTCTTATTTCCTTTATTTTTCAATCACTTAGAATCTCATTTTAAATTTCCTTAATAATTGCTAAGTTTAATCTTATTCCAAATATTGGTTTCAAAAAAATCCTTTTCCACTTTTTCATTTTAATTCAAATTTGAATTTACATTTCAATTTAGCTAATGATAATTAATCCACTTAATTTATATTCTCGTTTAAAATCAACTTCTTGTTTTTAATAAAACAAGTTTCTACCTTTTAACTATATTCGAAATAACACATCAATTTTTTTCTTTTAAAATCTCAAATTTCATTTTCTACTCGATAATATTTTACAGTATTTAAATACCAAAATTCTAGGCTCAGGGTAGCTCAAACACAACAAAGTTAATCACTGGCTATATATATCACACCCACATAAAAATCAAGAAAAAACAATAATATAACTATTGAGGAACCAAGTTAGGTCCCTCCAACCTGTTTCCCTGCATCCACAGATGTTAATCAACATCAATAATATTATTTCACATCAATATGAAATATCAGAACTAATAATTGATCAACGATGTAATCATATCAACCAATTTTATCAACTATTCAACCATGCAACCGTCACATAGTATAAAATTACTGTAAATAAATTTAAAACTCATTTATATAAAAATATAAACGAGGCAGAGTTAGTGAGTTTACTCACCTTGTTTGCTGTTGACAAATTCTGATTTTGTTTTCATTTTAAAATCAAATAGGCTTTTGATTTTATCGTGAAATTCCAGTAGCTTTGCTTCAGCCACATCAGTGCCATAATGTAGATTCCATCATTACGGCCTCCTCGTCTTTCGTTTCATTCGGTTTTGTTAACAAAAGCCCGAGTTACCCAGTATGAATTTACGATTTAATTTAAAATAAATAACTTTATTACTCAAGGATTAATTAACATTTTAATTGCTTTACTTAGTGGATTAATCGACCAATGACTCCTCCATTCTCCTGCTTCGCGACATTTCCTCATGGCCCATTGTTTTCTGTACAAGTTAAAACTGTTCAGTATATATATTATTATATTAGAGTTAATTAGCCTTGATTACGCTTTTAGCAAGCCTGACCATGTTTCGATAATGACTTCCTCAATTCCTTTGAATACTTTGTTCAACTATTGTTGCTCCTCCCTTCAATACAACAACTTCAACTCCAGTAACTATAACTCATGTCAGCTCTCCTCCAAGCCCTTTATTCACTTCACCGTTCCTCAGACCAAAAGCATGCATTGTTATCAACTTTCCCACCCAACTGAAATGTTAACTTCAATATTTCTTTAATCCAAAATGTGTATCAACGTATTCCATCACAAAATAAATCCTCTGTTCATTCTCCATTAGCACATTTCCCTGTGCCCTCCGTCTTCACTTCTTACTCTCAAGCAAACAATGCCCCCATTTAAATCTTTATGTTAACAGTCTTAAGTCTCCCTAAAACTAACAAAAACATTAAGCATCTGCTCCACAGATCGCAAAGTATCCCATTCGTTCACTTCACGTTAGCTACAACCACCCAAAACTACCACACTCTAATGAACTTAGATACTAAAGCCACCAAATTTCATCTCCAGGCCATCATCATAATGCGTCCCCATCCTTGTTCATAGTTATAGGAAACATACGACCAATCTTCCCATTTTCCCAATGAGTCCCGCACAATATTGAACCCATTTTCATAGATTACTAACCTCCCCATCCTTCTGATATTTCCTTCTCTCCTCTCTCCCTACTGTTTGAAACTATACATGGTCAAACATCCCAACAGCGTACCCTTCTCTTGACTTCACGAAATCCACTTCCGAATTCAAAAATATAATCCTCTTCGAAACCATCTCCATGATCGATGGTCAATTCTATTCTGATCACCTACAGAATCGCCACATCAAAGAAAACGAGATAACCCATTTCTTAACCTTAGTTTATTTGTTGAAAACACACTTCACCTGTAGTAGAAAACCCACATGAAGCCTTCAACGTTCGAAATTTACCTACAGGCATTGAATATCTTTTTTCATTTTTATTTTTCCTTTTCGTTCGAGCGTGATATTTGAAGAAGTAGAAGGAATTATGAGGCTTTGGTTTGTTTCGGAAGCTCACGAATTTGTTTGAACTGATTTGCTCACGGTTTGGTTAAATCCTATAGTTGGAGGAAGGGAAGAATCAGACTGTTGTATATAGGACTAAATAATTTGGCAACCACGTATTATAGAATAATAGGGTAGGTTTGATTTTTCTATGTATGTTTTACTTTGTCGGTAAGGAGTTTGACGTGGTCGGCACGCTTCTGTATCTCATTAAATTTTGATGTAGACTCAAAAGAAAAGGACAGTGTCAGTGTTATAGGTTCACAGGAAATACAGTTCATGAAAGAAATCATAGCTACTAACCGTGAATACTGGGATAGTTAATAACCATTGATCCTTTTAATATTATAACACTGTTATTATGTTGAACGGCTTCATTAGTTAGATGCACGAAGATGTAACATTTTCAACCCGAACTGGTCGAGAAGCACAAATGTAATTGATATTATAATATATGTATGTTTTATCGTCTGGTTGTTGTTATATATATCGAGAGAGGGATATATATATATATATGTATGTGTTTTAACTTGTATTATTTGCATACCTCGTTACGTAAAACTCCATTCATGTACGGACCGTTACAGTCAAAAATAAAAGTACGGTCGTATTGAGCGAGGTGTCATGGTTCCGAAAATATAATAATATCGGTAGGTTAACTCAAATTGTGAAACCCCAAAGTATTTATATAGGGTGCAAAATACTCCAAATAAAAAGTTGTGTAATTAATTAATTAAAAATTACAGTAAAATTCCAAAATTAAATTATAACTACGCCTCAAAAGAATCTTGTCCAAATTCAAGACCGATATTTAAATATATTTAAATAACTGTTATGGCCTATATACGATTCCTGTGACGACCTCATTCCCCGTACTGACGGTAGCAAGGGTAATCTTTGGAATATAACACAGAAACAGATAACAGTAGAACAGAATTAAATAAATACACTAGATAATGAATAAATAATACACTGGATAAACGAATTTATCAGAGTTACACAGTATACAGGATCATACTTTTTTTGAGCAAACGGATATGTAGCACGAGACTACACAGCCGATTATATAATAGATAGTAGTAATTTTCCAACTGACATACCCAGTTGGTGGTCCAAAAAATACATCCAGTCTAACCCCTTGGGCAATACAACATCATACAGCATCAAACATATACGACATAGTTACTTGGCATGTTTAATTATACATAGATAATATCCAATACTAAAGATACACCATAAACCATCACACAAGTTCTCTGCTGGAAGCTGGGTCATTGCTATCAACCGAGTCAGATGGAGAGGAGGCCTGAGGCAAAGCTAATCTGAAAGCTGCAGCATGAATGCCACCAGAACCTGCCCATGTAGTAAAAATATGGATAATGCGATGACATATATTTGTAGTCGAGCTAACATTATTTCTAAAAATCCTTGCATTTCTTTCTTTCCACACACACCAACTATAAACAACAAGGAAAGCATCTACAAGCGTGTTAGGAGGTGAGAATTCCCAGTGATCGAAAAAGGAGGAGATGTCAGGGATGAAACCAAGTAGGAAAGAACTTGAAGCAGCCCAAATAGGGTAGGTACATTCGCAGGCAAAAAAAGGTGGAGGATGGATTCTGCATGCATATTACAGTAAGCACAGTTGGGATCAGATGCAATGTTACATCTGAACAGCTTCTCTCTAGTATTGATCTTCTCGTGAATCAAACACCATTGAAAGAAGAGGATTCTTGGAGCCAGTTTGCATTTCCACAATCTTTTGAACTTGAACATTCTTCCAGAGAAATTCAGAAAATTGTAGCAAGAGGAAACAGAGAAACCTCTAGATGGGGATAATGACCAAACAAAGTGATCAATCCTCTCATTGAGCTGAGTTTTGCGCAGGATTACAAAGATATTCAGCAATTATGAGAGAGTATTCCAATCAAATAGTGAACCTGGAACTAAACTTGCATGACCATTGTTAAATGCATCAACTACAGTAAGCATAGAATGAGTTTGAAGAGAAAAGAGGGAAGAAAAAGAAGAAGATAGAGGTACCTGACCATGCCAAATGTCGTGCCAAAAAAGACAGGATGAACCACCCCCCAAGGAGACATGAAACAAAGATTTGATACGAGGGAGACAAGAAAGAACACCATGTAGAAAGGGAGAAATTCTCATGGAAGGACGATGATGAAGGACAAGGTGAGCGTTTGAGGAAAAATGATATGCTAAAATCCAGTTTTTCCAAATGAAATCGCCTGGACAAAGAAGCCTCCAGATCCATTTAGCAAGTAAAGCAGTATTAAAATGATGTAGGTCTAGAACACCAAGACCCCCCTGATCAGTTTGTAGGCAAACAGTCTTCCAATTGATCAACTTCTTTACTTTATGGCCATTCCAGAGAAAGGAGCTTCTAATTGAATCAATCTTGCTAATTACCCATTTAGGGAGTTTGTGGAAAGACATCCAGTAAGTGGGGATAGAAGAAAGTACAGATTTGACTAAGATTACACGCCCCATGGATGATAAAGAGTTTACCTTCCATGCTGCTAGCCTTGATTCAAGCTTGTTAATGAGAGGAAACCAATCATTTTTGCGGAGTTTAGAGGGTCTAAGAGGTAAACCAAGGTAGGTCATTGGGAAATTAGCAACTTTGCAGTTAAGAGTAGAAGAAATCATGACTCCAAGGTGATCAGAGTTGCCAAGCATATAGATGACACTTTTGTTGAAATTAATGGAGAGGCCGGAAACAAGTTCAAAGACATACAACAAGATTTTGAGGCATTGAATATGGAGAGGTTCAGGAGAAGAGAAGATTATAGTGTCATCAGCAAATTGTAAGTTGTTAATGCATATGGAAGAGTTTGGGAGAGAAATGCCAGCAATAAAGCCATTATCAGAAGCTTTTTTAACCATTTGGTTAAAAACATCAGCAACAAGTACAAAGATCAAGGGGGAGAGAGGATCCCCTTGTCTTAGGCCTCGTTTGGATTTGAAGAGATTACCCGAGACACCATTTACATAAACAGATGAACAACTTGAGCCAAGAATATTTTCAATCCATGAGCACCATCTTTCAGAAAATCCTCTATGTTTTAAAACCTCCATAATGAATGACCAATTAACCGAATCGAATGCTTTAGAAAAATCCAATTTGAGTAAGACACCAGGAGTAGAAGTGTAATGACAAAAAGAGATTACTTCCTGTGTAGCAGCGATGCAGTCTTGGATGTTTCTCCCCAGTATGAAAGCAGATTGTTCAAATCCAACAAGAGAGGCGATGACAGATAGAAGACGATTAGCCAGAACCTTTGTGATAATTTTAAAAGTGGTGTTGAGGAGACTAATGGGTCTGAAGGATGACAACGTGTTAGCTCCCGAAGTTTTTGGAATGAGGATGATATTAGCATAATTGATTCTGGCGATAGAATGGGGATCATTGTAAAATTCGTTGCACATATCAATAATGTCAGATTTGACCAGGGCCCAAAAGTGTTTAAACAAAACTGGGCCAAAGCCATCAGGCCCAGGGGCTTTGTCATCCGCCATGTCTTTTAGCGCAGCCCAAATCTCAGATTCAGAGAATGGATGATCAATGTGAATAGGCGAAGGATTGGGATATAAGTGATTCCAATCGATATCAGGAGGTGCAGTGTGGGATTGACCAAGAATGGATCGAAAATAGTTAGAAAAAAGGATAAGAATGTCCTTTTAATCACTGTATGAGTGATCACCATCCACAATTTCAGATATGAAAGTAGATCTACGTCTTCCGTTAGCCATCCTATGAAAATAAGAAGTGTTTTTGTCACCTTCCTCCAAACATACATACGCATCATTTCAATTCATTAGTCACTAACCGTCAATCAGTAAGAAAACGATTTCCCAAATATTAACCCCGAAGGCCGAAACCAACGTCAGATCAACATCCAGGAAAACATTCGACTAAGCCAACCTTCAATTAGTTTCTAAATTTCACATCCATATCGTTTACAATATTTTATAATGATTTATCGCTATTTTTATTTACTTTAAAATAGCCAATTTATTCAAAACGACGCTTCGGGCCATAACGCGGCCGTGGCGCTGTTTTTCTTCAAATTTGATTTACACATATCTGAAAATCTAACCGTTGGATCTTCACAAAATTTACATCTTTAGAAAGATCTTTTCAAAATGAATCCAACGGTTCTAGTTTCAGGAAAATCCGACGGTCGAATCTCCCGGCATAATCGTTTGAAGTTTCGATTTCAAAATACGAACTGCAGCTTTGTTATTCGATTTAATATAATTATATATATATATATGTATATATATAAATATAATCGATTCTGGCGCTGTTTTTCTTCAGATTTGAATTAATCATTCCAGACAATCCAACCGTTGGGTTTTTACAAAGTTGGTGCCGTTGGAAAGATATTTCCAAAGATAACCCAACAGTTGCGGTTTCGGGAAAATCCGATGGTCGGATCTCCCGCACTAATCGTTTGAAATTACGGTTTCAAAATACAAACTGCAGCTTCGTTATTCGATATATTTCAATTCTATATATATATATATATATATATATATATATCGATTCTTCGATTTCAAAACTATATGATTTTCATACATTTGGTAAAAATGATATTTTTATCTAACTATTTTCTATTTCAACACTTCCCTGTTTTTAACAATTCATGTATATAATAAAAATGTGATTTTTAATGTAAAACAATTTATTTCAAAACTCGACTATTTTATATAGTTAATATAGGTGATAAAAATAGGATTTTTATTATAAAACAATTTATTTCAAAACAAGATTATTTTATATAGTTCATATAGGTGATAAAAATAGGATTTTTATTATAAAACAATTTATTTCAAAATATGAATACCATTCAACACATGAATTTCAATTCAACGAATGAATTTCGATTCAACACATGAAGGTTTTCTACAGTTTATATATATATAGATAAAAAGGTGATTTTTATATTTAAAACACGAATACCATTCAACACATGAATTTCTATCCAACAAATGAATATCGATTCAACACATGAAGGTTTTCTATAGTTTATATATATAGATAAAAAAGGTGATTTTTATATTTAAAACACGAATACCATTCAACACATGAATTTCTATCCAACGAATGAATATCGATTCAACACATGAAGGTTTTCTATTCAACGAATAAATATAGTTTCAACCAATGAAAATAATTCTAACACATGAATATTATTCAAAATTTCGGCAGCATAACGGCAGGGTAGTTAAAACCGGGACCGTCCCTAGTACGGCTCCTCGCTCTACCTTAAAGTCTCGCTGCTTTTGACAATGGGCAATCATGCATCTAGTTCGCACGCAGGCGGCATGTATATTTTTTTCATTTCCACAAACTAATCCTATGTGGTTTCAACCAAATATTTCTCAACCACAAATGGGTATTTTTCAACCACAATCAATCAATTTAAACCACAAACAATTTCAATAAACCATTCGCTATCAATCAATTTTCACACCAATCACAACCAATAAATATCGTCCATGGTTTGTGGACGAGGGGCGTGTGTATATATATATATATTTATATATAGCATTTCACTTCTATTTCAACACATATATAATTTTTACTACGCATATATAACTTATACATCGAACGTACAACTTATACAATGCTTATACAAGAGGTGTACAACGCTTATATAACTCATACATCGACTATATAATTTATACATCGTCGTTTTCCATATCGTTTATAATTTAGAAATCTCACATTGGGTCCCACTCCACCAAAAATAGCAGAAGGCTCAGAAAAATATGGGTCTCTTCTAGAATGTAAAAGACGTCCACATGGTCACGATGTTATCTTGTTTCATCGATTTTCGTCAACACATGAGAAAGATACGATTTTTCAAAGTTTGCAATGGTTTAAAGGTGTTAAAACAGTTGAAAATTAACTCAGCCATATACCTTATTTGAATCTTCAAAACTAGGTTTCAGATTTTCACTCAAACCATAGCACGATGTCCCGATCATACAGCACCACCTCGGAGCGCTTGGAGAGGCGCGCTGGCGCCTGTAGCGGGGAGGAGCTCGATGCAGCAGGGGCGGAGACTTGAAGACCGCGACTTTGGAGAGGTCAAACTCGAGAAATACACAATGGTTTGAGGTGGGGTTTGTTTTGATTTGAAGAGGGCGTCGAGTTCTTCAAAAAGTTCAACTGTGGCCGGGTCTATCGAGGCGTGGTTTCACCGAAAGTGGACGGGAAGAAAAGAGGCGGTTTCCGCCTTTGATTTGCTCACGTCGGGGAGAGAGAACGGGGAATGGGCCAATAGGATTTTTTTTATTTTATTTTATAATTTTTAAAATCTCCAAAATACCCCTTGCCACACACGAACACCAATTCAAACCAAACTACTGTCGTCCCTGGCATTTTACCCCCATTCCGAACACAATGGGATATGTTTCGTAGGCCCATTTGACTGTTTTAGTCAGTTTTCATTCAGATTAAAATATAAAACATTTAATATTTGATTTTGAATGTACATTTCAATTTGCCAGGGCTACAAACTGATTCGGAAAATTCCAAAAAAATAAATCCATCTATGTTTTGACAATACGGTCCCAACAAAACTAGTTTCGTCGAATTCTGAGACCGTTTGAAAAATGGCCCATTTCTGGTCGATCCAATTTAACTGTAATTGACCAAAACACGTTTTCCTTTGCCACGCTCACATAATAGCTTCAAAAATTATGAAATTTGAAACCTAGCAATAACTTCACATCCCGGATCCAACAAAAGTAGTTTCGTCGAATTCTAAGGTCATTTGCAAAATGGCCATTTTCACGGGCTATATAAATTCCATAGCGACATTTCTGAAAATTCATTTAGCCATAACTTTTGCTTCCCGCTATGAAACTTCGATTTTTTAGATTCGTTAGAAAGGTATTCACTAACAGATTTAAATATTTTTGGTTTCACTCAAATCCGTTTTGTTTTGCACTCGGTACAGTCAGTCGAAGTTTGAATTCAAATTTTGAAACTACCGCGCCATTTCAGGCCTTGTTTATGATTCAAAGTAATTATATTTATTTTCAAACGTCGATTCAAACTCACTTTTCCTTGCTATTATTTTAAATATTTAAAATCCACTATTTTAGCTAATTTAATTTTTTTTAAATTGTATCAGATTTTCCGGGTCGTTACAATCTCCCCCACTTAAAACTTTTCGTCCCCGAAAAGGAACAAAGTCGAAAGTGGTTTGATTAATCAACTCTACATTCAATCTGGCTTCCATTCTCCAACTTTTCAGTTTATGAGAATTTTCAAATTCTTTAAAAATTTGGCTAACACCTGGAATTTTCGAAAAATTTCGCCATAACCTCCTTTGTACGGGGAGAGGTTTGGAAATTTAGTGGACCGTATTAGGTACCCAATAAATCCTAGTAAGCATACACATATTTATAGTGATATATTCTGGTGTTTATAGGGGAGCACGTATAGATAATAACTCCAGAGAATAAATCCTCGTCACCTCGTCCCGTGTGGGAAATAAATAGTCCATGTGCCGTATCTAATGACTAGAGAGACGTGATTATTGTCAACTCCAGACCCGTGTGGGGTTTTTATTAATCTGGCAATTTTATCGTTACATTTTAAATAGTCCATATCAGTCATCAGTTCAACCTGTAAAATGTAGTCATCGCCATACAAGCCTCTCGCTCGTATGGTAAATCTTCCACCTCGTCACACAAGCTCCAAATGCTTATGTGGTATATAATGAAGTATGCCTTTCTTCAGAAGTATGCCATGCAGTGTAGTTCAAAATTAATTGTTACTATCCTATGGCGATGTTTATTATTTCACACAGAACAACCAACACTCCGCATCCAATGGCATTCACAGGAGTTGATATAATAATATTTCGCATCCAACTCATTAAGGTTTACCTGTTTGTCGGGCACACAAATAATTTCTTTACTTAACAGCTATCCATTTACCTGTTCAAACATATATATTGCACATGTATATATATTTCTATCTATTTTCTAATCAATTCGATGTGTGATATAATCGAATAAATTCTACCATTCATTCTATTATTGATTAAATTAACTATCGTTTCAATAATTTTAATTAATCAAATCTACTATCACACAACACAAACATCAATCAACTTATTTTTAACTTTTCAAAATCATACAAATTAATTCATACACTCTTTTTAAATTAAGCAGACTATAGAATTAAAAGTGCACATCCATGGAAAGAAAATAACAACAAAGTAGAGAACTAATTGGTAATGCAAAGTATGGTAAATGTACCTTGCACCGGAGTCAATCAGAGATATCCACTCGGCATCTAGGATAGGCTTTCTGAATGCTCTCCTCAGTTTCCCAAGTACAATCTCGCGGATCTCCACTCCATTGCACTTTGACTAAGTGAACTTTCTTGTTCCTCAGCTCTTTGGTTTCTTTGCCGATGATCTTTAGCGGCTCTCTTCTCACAGCCAATTCTGGGGTAATTTCAATATCCTGTTGGGCTGCTTCTTCCACGATCAAGTCTGGATCATGAACGTGCTTTCGAAGTTGAGATATGTAAAATACATCATGCACTCCCGGAAACCAATTAGGCAATTTAACCCTATAAGCGAGCTTTCCGATCTGTTCTAGAATAGGAAACAAACCAATGAATTTGGGTGCCAACTTCCCAGTTTTACCGAACCGGATAACTCCTCTCATCAGCGATACTTTCAAATATACATAGTCGCCAACAGCAAATGATATATCTCTTCTTCTCCTATCGGCATAACTCCTTTGTTGGCTTTGAGCGGCAAGTAATCGTTTCTTAATAAAATCGACTTTGTCGGCAGCTTCTCGGATCATATCAGGCCCTAACACAAGTCTATTTCTAGGTTTAACCCAACAAGCAGGGGATTGGCACGGTCTACCATACAATGCTTCGAATGGTGACATTGTCAGGCTCGCCTGGTAGCTGTTGTTATATGAGAATTCAACCAAATGCAGATGGTCTTCCCATGATCCACCGAATCTAGAACACAAGCCCGCAATAGATCTTCTAGTATACGATTCACCCTCTCAGTCTGACCATCTGTCTGAGGATGATAAGCGGTGCTTAAGTTCAACTTCGTTCCCAGTTCGACTTGAAATGCCTCCCAGAATTTGCTAGTAAATATTGGATATCTATCACTGACTATACTGAGCGGCACTCCATGTAGCCTCACAATTTCCTTGAAATAGATCTGCGCCAGACTCTGAGCAGTTCTGTTTGATCTGACAGGTATGAAATGGGCGGTCTTCGTGAAGCGATCTACGATTACCCAAATACGGTCATTCCCTTTTCTGGTTCTGGGCAAACCATCAATGAAGTCCGTGGAAATATGTTCCCACTTCTAGCCTGGAACGTCTAGCGGTTGTAATAATCCAGCCAGTTTCTGTTGGTCGCTTTTGACTAGCTGGCAAGTAGGGCATCGATTAACGTATATCGAGATGTCTCTTTTTAACGACTTCCACCAGAATGTTCGCTTGATATCGTTATACATTTTACTCACACCCGGATGGATACTGAGCTTAGATTTGTGGCATTCATCAAGCAATCTCTTCTGAGTTCAGGAATTTCTGGAACACAAATTCGTCCTTGTAACCTTAGAATCCTTTCGCTGTCGAGCTGGAAATCCGAAGCATTGCCTTCACGAATTCGCTGACTCATTCCTTTAATAAATTGGTCGTCTTTTTGGAGAGCCGATATCTTGTCAGTCAAAGAAGTCGCAATGATAAAACTAGCGATCATAACATTCTTTCTACTTAACGCATCGGCCATGACATTGGCTTTCCCTGGAGTGTACAGAATTTCAAAATCGTATGCTGCGAGGAACTCTAACCAACGTTGCTGCCTCAGATTCAAGTCTTTCTGAGTGAACAGATACTTTAACGACTGATGGTCTGTAAACAGTTCGAATTTCTCACCCAGAAGATAGTGTCTCCAGATTTTCAAAGTAAATACGATTGCCAACAACTCAAGATCATGAGTGACGTAGTTTTTCTCGTGTGGCTTCAATTGACGGCTAGCCTAAGCAATCACTTGACCTCTTTGCATTAACAATGTGCCAAGGCCTTCTCTAGAAGCATCTGTCCAGACTTTTAAATCTTAATTGCCGTCAATAATGGTTAACACTGGAGTAGTCGTTAGTCTTAACTTTAGCTCTTCAAAAGCCTCCTCACATTCTGGAGTCCATTTGAACTTTGAGTTCTTCTTTGTAAGCTTCGTTAAGTGACCAGATATCTTCGAAAAGTTTTTAACGAACTTCCGGTAATAACTAGCCAATCCGAGAAAACCGCGGACTTTTGTAGGAGTATTGGGCTGTTTCCAATTTTGAATACCTGTGATTTTACTTGGATCCATAGCAATTCCTTCTTTCGGTACGACGTGGCCCAGAAATTTCACTTCATCTTGCATGAATATGCATTTGGATAGTTTGGCTTCCAATACATTCCATCTCAGAATTTCTAGAACCTGTTCCAGATGCTCTTCATGTTCGGCCTTTGATTTAGAGAAGATTAGAATATCGTCAATAAAAACCAGAACAAATTTATTCAGGACTCCTCTGAACACTCTATTCATCAAATCGACGAAGTATGCTGGAGCATTACATAAGACGAACGGCATTACTAACCACTTATAGAATAAGTCTGGACCTCTGAATGTTGTCACAGGAACAAACTCTTCAGCAATTCGAAGCTGATGGAAGCCTGTAGCTAGGTCCATCTTTGAAAATACTTGTGCTCCATTCAGGCGATCCAATAAATCATCGATTCGCGATAATGGATATTTATTCTTTATGGTCTGCTTGTTCAAATCACGATAATCCACACATAGCCGTAGAGTACCGTCAGATTTTGGGACAAATACCACTGCTGGTCCCCAATCAGAGAAACTAGGCCTTATCAGACCCTTCCATACGAGCTGTCGTGTTTGATTGTCTAATTCCTCTTTCTCTTTCAAGGACATTCTTCGAATAGCGTGAACTACCGGGCTTGCATTCGAAATTAAAGCAATTTTGAAATCAATTTCTCTCTGCGGAGGTAAGCGAACAACTTCTTCGAACACATCCGCATAGTTCTTGACAACAGAAATGTCTTTTACTAGTGTGACTTCAGGGATATTTTC
This sequence comes from Allium sativum, assembly GCA_030737875.1. Classification (NCBI taxonomy): domain Eukaryota; kingdom Viridiplantae; phylum Streptophyta; class Magnoliopsida; order Asparagales; family Amaryllidaceae; genus Allium; species Allium sativum. The sequence continues at coordinate 601,910,919 of CM060916.1, read as the reverse complement.
TATTTGAGCAGGAGAAACATCTAAAGCTACCCAGAATTCCTTTCTATTAGAATTCTGACCTTCACAGGGAATGGTTATATAATCACCTGATTTAATCTTCGCCTTAACGACTCTGTCGGCGCATTTAACCTCAGCTTCATATTTAGTCAACCAGTCTAACCCCAAGATAAGATCAAACTCTGTAAAATTCATGACGACCGCGATGGTAGGGAACCGATAACGAGAAAAAGAAACCGGCACTCCACAAACCCAACTGAGATCGATGGAACCCCCGACCGGATTTTGGACAGTCATTGGTTCTTTGAGTTTCTTCAAATTCAAATCCAGTTTCTTAAACGCATTCTTTGCAATGAAGCTTCGTGACGCGCCTGTATCAAACAGTACTTTAACAGGAATATCTTTAACAGCAAGTGTGCCTTCTAACATATCTGGCCTTTCCTGAGCAGACGAAGATGCATGCACTTCTACCACTTCATTTACATGTACTGCTTCAGATTTCTGAGATAGCGGGCAGGCCTTGGAAAGATGATCGGCCTGATGGCATTGACTGCACTTTCTATTCTCTTGAAATCCCTTCTTGGATTGAAGCCCACCTTTTAATCGCTTCTTTAAGGGTCCGCAGTTTATCGCCAAATGCCCTGGCTTCTAACAGTTACTGCATACGGCAGTCGTTACTTGTCCTTTCTCAGATTCAGCCCTTTTCCGATTTACTTTGGGCTTCTTGCTGACCTCAGGACTATTAATCACAGACTCCGCTTTGTTACTAGAACTGGCTTCCTCTTCGTCCCGCAACATACCTTTCTTATGGAGATCTTCATACTGATAAGCCATGTATATCATTCTGAAAAAGGAAGCTTCACATTCCTCATCACACTATTCTGATATCTCCTTTGCAGGCCAGGAATAAATCTCAGATTCTTCCTCTTTGGATCTTGAATCAGATGAGGAGCAAAGTGAGAAAGTTCGTTGAATTTCTTATGATATTCTGGAATAGTCATATCTCCTTGTATCAAATAAGAGAATTCATCACATAATCGCTCAGTCACTTCAGGAGGAGTAAATCTTTCTAAGAAAATCTCTTTGAATCTATCCCAGGTGATATCACCTTCTGGATTATCCTTGATGATTGTTTCCCACCAGATTAAAGCTTCTTCTTTGAGCGCCCAAGATGCCACTAACCTTTTCTGGCCATCTCTCAGCTGGAAACGCTCAAATATTCTTTCTGCAGAGCTCACCCAAACTTGAGTTTGAATAATAGATTCATTGCCTGAAAATTGTGCTCCACCCAGATTTCGATATCTCTTAAATAGAGCCTCTAGATCTGGTTCTGCATTTCTTCTGTTTCTGACACTCATTTTCTAGTGCTTCTGCAAACAGCAGATCAAGTGTCAGGTCACAGAAAAGATATTTCAAAACATAGAAACATATACTTCAAATGTAAATGTGTCTAGTAGGGTGTATTTCATTCTGCTTTACTCATACTAGGATATTACTGATCCTATCTGTAATGAGTTACCCGTCCTAGAACTCTACTAGTTCTATTTCTGACGAGTTCGTTATTATGTTATATTCCAGCACTAAGCTTAACCAAAGCTCTGATACCACGTTGTGATGACCCCATTCCCCGTACTGACAGTGGCAAGGGTAATCTTTGGAATATAACACAGAAACAGATAACAACAGAACAGAATTAAATAAATACACCAGATAATGAACAAATAATACACTGGATAAACGTAATCATCAGAGTTACACAGTATACAGGATCATACTTAGTACAAATACATTTCAGCTATACATAAATGTCTACAGCGGAAAACAAACATAATATGTACAATAGGAGCTGAACAGCACAAAAAGAGATAAATAATAGAATCCATCTTCAACTCCAGCTATCCGGATAAAGCCAGCTAAACCTGAATACAAGCCTGCACATGTAGAAAAAGGGGCACCTGAGTTTGAAAGTGAAACAAACTACGAGTCAATCATGGGACTGGTATGAGAAATCTACTCAACACATTTAAAATATGGACAATCACAGGACCACGCCACTTTCGTGGAACGGGTTTACTCCATCGGATCGCCAGTGCTTTAAAACAAATCATTCTTTGAAACATCGCAATGCTTTTTATAAAAAAATGAAGCCACTATAAGACTCAGTTCCCATCACACAATGCAACGCAAACCGAAGGATAGAGTTTTACCTTATAATGGCCAAAATATGCTTGATACGAATAAAACAAAAGCATTTGATATTATTACTAGTGTTTATATGTTTCAAAAACAATTTCAAATCATAATTATCAATCATAGACGACATGAGCGTCTCATGCCACTATGTCGCCAAATATAGGTATACAATCAAAAACGCACAGTCACGTATTTGGAAATTGGATTTCCGTCATGAACCAAGGCAAAAGATAGTCCTTACCGAATTCGAGACGCTCTAGCCCGTGTCTCAGGATCAGAGCTCGAGTGAACCTAGAATCGTCAGGGCTGGTCCGCCGATGTGGATTAAAATTCCTGAACACTGTGTTTTCCCGCCCTATGGGGGCGTCAATGAGCCAACGAATGACTCCATCGGTCCCAGATCGACCGATATAACCGAGGTGCCTCGCAATCCATCATCCACATAAGTAAAATGTCAGGCCGTGTAAAACACCGACACAACTCCTAGCTAGAAGGAAACGCATGCCCTCCCTGAGGTCCTTCTCCCGTTTCTAGTTCATACCGGGGTGTGAGGCTCGCGAATTTACGGTATACACAAAGCTTCGACACACAGGCGGTGCTTTGATCATCACCACAAGACTTTGCTTTTCAACAGAAGCCCTGATCACTGCATCTTAGCATGCCACACCGGCAATTCACACCATGCAACTGATGGTTATCAATCGCACAGAATGAATTCCAATGTCAGACACACAGTCCATTTGCAAGTCCGTTCTGGGTCTGAACAAAACTGGAGGCACTAAATACCTCACATATCCATCGATCTACACGTATGTCTGGACGATCACCACTCATTATCCATATTCTGGGATGCCCCCCAATTAGGACATCAGTTACCATCTAAACGAGGTGAAGATCGGTCTTCTAACCCCGTCTTCATCTTCGACTTCTTATCGTCGATTCAGTTATTCAGAATGGGATATACCCGGTCTTTCTGAGCAACTCGCGTATATAATAAACAAGTGCAACACAAACATACATACGCATCATTTCAATTCGTTAGTCACTAACCGTCAATCAATAAGAGAACGATTTCCCAAATATTAACCCCGAAGGCCGAAACCAACATCAGATGAACATCCAGGAAAACATTCGACTTAGCCAACCTTCAGTTAGTTTCTAAATTTCATATCCATATCATTTACAATATTTTATAACGATTTATCCATATTTTTATTTATTTTAAAATAGCCAATTTATTCAAAACGGCGCTTCGGGCCATAACGCGGCCGTGGCGCTATTTTTCTTCAGATTTGATTTACACATATCTGAAAATCTAACCGTTGGATCTTCACAAAATTTACATCTTTAGAAAGATCTTTTCAAAACGAATCCAACGGTTCCAGTTTCGGGAAAATCCGACGGTTGGATCTCCCGGTATAATCGTTTGAAGTTTCGATTTCAAAATACGAACTGCAGCGTCGTTATTCGATTTAATATAATTATATATATATATATAATTGATTCTGGCGCTGTTTTTCTTCAGACTTGAATTAAACATGCCAGGCAATCCAACCGTTGGATTTTTACAAAGTTGGTGCCGTTGGAAAGATATTTCCAAAGCGAACCCAACGGTTGCGGTTTCGGGAAAATCCGATGGTCGGATCTCCCGCACTAATCATTTGAAATTACGGTTTCAAAATACGAACTGCAGCTTCATTATTCGATATATTTCAATTCTATTTTATATATATATATATATATCGATTATTCGATTTCAAAACTATATGATTTTCATACATTTGATAAAAATGATATTTTTATCTAACTGTTTTCTACTTCAACACTTCCCTATTTTGAACAATTCATGTATATAATAAAAATGTGATTTTTAATGTAAAACAATTTATTTCAAAACTCGACTATTTTATATAGTTAATATAGGTGATAAAAATAGGATTTTTATTATAAAACAATTTATTTCAAAACAAGATTATTTTATATAGCTCATATAGGTGATAAAAATAGGATTTTTATTATAAAACAATTTATTTCCAAATATGAATACCATTCAACACGTGAATTTCAATTCAACGAATGAATTTCGATTCAACACATGAAGGTTTTCTATAGTTTATATATATAGATAAAAAGGTGATTTTTATATTTAAAACACGAATACCATTCAACACATGAATTCCTATCCAACGAATGAATATCGATTCAACACATGAAGGTTTTCTATAGTTTATGTATATAGGTAAAAAAAGGTGATTTTTATATTTAAAACACGAATACCATTCAACACATGAATTTCTATCCAACGAATGAATATCGATTCAACACATGAAGGTTTTCTATTCAACGAATAAATATAGTTCCAACCAATGAAAATAATTCTAACACATGAATATTATTCAAAATTTCGGCAGCATAATGGCAGGGTAGTTAAAACCGGGACCGTCCCTAGTACGGCTCCTCGCTCTACCTTAAAGCCTCGCAGCTTTTGACAATGGGGAATCATACGTCTAGTTCGCACGCAGACGGCATGTATATTTTTTTCATTTCCAAAAACTAATCCTATGTGGTTTCAACAAAATATTTCTCAACCACAAATGGGTATTTTTCAACTACAATCAATCAATTTCAACCACAAACAATTTAAATCAACCATTCGCTATCAATCAATTTTCACACCAATCACAACCAATAAATATCATCCATGGTTTATGGACGAGGGGCGTGTGTGTATATATATATATATATATAGCATTTCACTTCTATTTCAACACATATATAATTTTTACAACGCATATATAACTTATACATCGAACGTACAACTTATACAACACTTATACAAGAGGTGTACAACGCTTATATAACTCATACATCGACTATATAAATTATACATCGTCGTTTTCCATATCGTTTATAATTTAGAAATCTCACATTGGGTTCCACTCCACCAAAAATAGCAGAAGGCTCAGAAAAATATGCGGTCTCTTCTAGAATGTAGAAGACGTCCACACGGTCACGATGTTTCCTGTTTCATCGATTTTCGTCAAAACATGAGAAAGATACGATTTTTCAAAGTTTGCAATGGTTTAAAGGTGTTAAAACAGTTGAAAATTAACTTAGTCGTATACCTTATTTGAATCTTCCAAACTAGGTTTTAGATTTTCACTCAAACCGTAGCACGATGTCCCGATCAGACAGCACCACCTCGAAGCGCTTGGAGAGGCGGGCTGGCGCCTGAAGCAGGGAGGAGCTCGACGCAGCAGGGGCGGCGACTTGAAGACCGCGATTTTGGAGAGGTCAAACTCGAGAAATACATAATGGTTTGAGGTTGGGTTTATTTTGATTTGAAGAGGGCGTCGAGTTCTTCGAAAAGTTCAACTGTGGCCGGGTCTATCGAGGTGTGGTTTCTCCGGAAAGTGGACGGGAAGAAAAGAGGCGGTTTCCGCCTTTGATTTGCTCACTCGGGGAGAGAGAATGGGGAATGGGCCAATAGGATTTATTTTATTTTATTTTATAATTTTTAAAATCTCCAAAATACCCCTTGCCACACACGAACACCAATTCAAACCCAACGACTATCGTCCCTAGCGTTTTACCCCCATTTCGAACACAATGGGATATGTTTCGTAGGCCCATTCGACTGTTTCAGTCAGTTTTCATTCAGATTAAAATATAAAACATTTAATATTTGATTTGAACGTACATTTCAATTTGCCAGGGCCACAAACTGATTCGGAAAATTCTAGAAAAATAAACCCAGCTATGTTTTGACGATACGGTCCCAACAAAACTAGTTTCGTCGAATTCTGAGACCGTTTGAAAAATGGCCCATTTCTGGTCGATCCAATTTAACTATAATTGACCAAAACACGTTTTCCTTTGTCACACTCACATACTAGCTTCAGAAATTATGAAATTTGAAACCTAGCAATAACTTCATATCCCGGATCCAACAAAAGTAGTTTCGTCGAATTCCGAGGTCGTTTGCAAAATGGCCATTTTCACGGGTTATATAAATTCCATAGCGACCTTTCTGAAAATTCATTTAGCCATAACTTTTGCTTCCCGCTATGAAACTTCGATTTTTCAGATTCATTAGAAAGGTATTCACTAACAGATTTATATATTTTTGGTTTCACTCAAATCTGTTTTGTTTTGCACCCGGTACAGTCAGTCGAAGTTTGAATTCAAATTTTGAAACTACCGCGCCATTTCAGGCCTTGTTTATAATTCAAAGTAATTATATTTATTTTCAAACGTCGATTCAAACTCACTTTTCATTGCTATTATTTAAAATATTTATTTTAAGTATTTAAAATCCACTATTTTAGCCAATTTAAAAAAATTTAGATTGGTTCAGATTTTCTGGGTCGTTACAATTCCACAGCGACTTTCTGAAAATTTGATTTGGATGTAATTCAAAAAATATAAAACAAAATCTTGGTTTTTCACTTCCATTTGAAAGATACAGTTAAATAGAATTGAACGTTTCTTGTTTCAAAGAAATCCGACTTATTTTGAATCATGTATATCTAATCAAAGTTCAAAACGTTAAATTACAAACTATCGCTACTTTACGAGCTCATTTCAAATTATATTATAAATTATACGTTTAAATATCGTTTTATTAAATAAATTCCTATATATAATTCAAATAAAATATTTAAAACAAATTTAAATATTCAGAATTCAATGGCTAAAAATCCGGGTCGTTACATTCCTTCCCCCTTAAAATAATTTCGTCCTCGAAATTGCTAAGGTAGGAAAAATACCACAACCCTATTATAATTCGTTTAAATCTTTCGTATTACTCATTATATTTAGTTTAATTGAATCAATTTAATTTCAATTCAAATATAAATTTATTCTTAGTGCCGAAAATTTTCAAAAATTTCTGAAAATTTTCTAACACTTTAAATTCTGAAAAATTTCGATAATATCTCCTCTGCACGGCTCAACCGGTACAGCCACAACTCGCCTTTCTAGGCCTTCTCCAATCCAAAAGAAAATAAAAAGCCAAGAGGCTTGACCCATAGGCTCATAAAACCATTAAACCCAAGTAATATTGTAAACATGTACCTTTTTGTTGGGCAGAAATTCTATCTCTTGCATTCGCTTCCATTCAATATCTGCTCAGCCTACATATATCCATTTCCACTTGGTTTGAAATCAATCCAACTTCCAGTTTTTAATTCTCCAATTAACTTATGATTAGTTCACTTCTATTCATTAATCCAAACTGAGTTCTATCTCCCAAAATCAAAACTCTTATTCTGCTTGAGTTCAATTCCATCACGGTTTAATTCCAAACAACACATCCAATATTTATCCAACTTGCTTATTCATGAGTCGAATTTTTATTAATATTTCGAATCTCAACATTTCTTTATTTAAATTTTATTTGAATTATTTATAATTCAATACAACTTTATTTAACTTCAATTAAATTTCAATATATTTGATCCATTTTACCATTTCAATATATTCAACTTATACAAGTTAAATTTTAAATTCCAGAATTTAAATTCCCGAGTTTTATTTCAAACTAGTTTGAAATTGTTAGACCAAAAAGTGGTTCTAACACCCAAATTGATTAAAAGCAAAATGAAATGAGATCAAAAATAAAAATGAACACACAGAATTTATAGTGGTTCGGCGAAGAAATGCCTACGTCCACTTGTCTATCACTATTTTCAATGATGTAGTTGCAAATTACAATGAAATATTCACTGAACTTCTCTCACAACTCACTTGTATTCACTCAATTGTCTAAAAACAAATAACGAAAGAAGATTTGGATTTTCCGGGAGTGCTGAAATTCGGGTTATGAAGGTGGTTGAACTCTCGAAGTGCCAGAAAAAAGATCATTTTCTTTGTCTCCAGACGGAGTATTTATAGGTGAGAATTTGCCCAGAACCCGATCCGGATCGGAGCCACGTGTCATCCATCCCATCAGCCTCGGGTTCAGATGGATTTCTATGTTGACAACGCATCAGAGCAGTGGACGTTGTGGGTAGGAACTGGTCATAGCCGCTCCGAATAACCAGGCGCTCATGTAGGGGAGTGATGTGGAAAATGGGTTCGGATCGGAAGAGTGTGCACAAGGGGTTCGGATCGGCGTCTCCGATCCGACCCGGATTAACTTAGGACCAATTCTCTCTTCTTTTTACTCTGCTCCGCTCCGATCTATCTCTGTAGCAATTGGGTGGCTTTCCGATCCAACTGGAAGTAGATTGCTCTCCGATCCGAACAGCTGTGCTCTCTGATTCCAACAGCAATAGTTCATCGATCCAAACAGAAGACTTTATCCGATCCGAACCGATACGCTGCTCCAATCCGACCTGCTTCAGTCTTCCCAAGTTTTTTCAATGTTTCACATCTTGGCTTTGTGTTGCCCAGTTCACAAAGTGGGCTTAAATTTTGCCCCCTCAAAGGATGCTTCTGTTGGAGACGGAGCATGCTTTGACCATCATTGCACAACGCTCGTCGAGGTGTTTTTTCTTTTGATTTTCCTTGTGTTTTCATCTTTTTCTTCAAATTTCAATTTAATTCGTTGTTGAGCTAAAGAACTCGGTTCGGTTCGGATTCCGATCCGAACAGACGCCTTCTCCTATCTATTTTTCACTGGACTATTGGGCCAAGCTTTGCTTTTGGACTGTCTATCCGATCCGAATGGGGGGTTCTTCTACTGGGTTGCCGATCCGAATGGGGAGACGAATAGACACTCTTCTCCTCTATATAAACACTGCCTTCTTCCTTCTTTCATTTTTACTGTTTTACTCCCCAAGTTCTGCAAAACGAGAGAGAAAAAAAAACTAATTCGTGAAGCATCTAAATTCCTTTTAATTCTTGAAGTAATTACATCGGTAGGTTATAAAACTTTAGATAATCCCTTTTCTAATTGATTTCGATTCGGATTCGTAGGCGATTAGGATGATTTGAGTATGAAAATTGGACAACCTTGTCACCGTGACCCCCCCCCCTCATCATCGTCGCCAGTATACTCGTCACCATCTCGAGGTTGGAACAGAGGGGATTAGAATTCATTGTTGAGTGCACCAGCATATAATTGCTTGGTTTTGATTTGAGTGACTGGCACGAAATTGGCCTTGGCGTCGGTTAGGGAAGAACGAGTGTGAAGGAGAAGATGAAGATAATAGGGAATCGGTTCGGTTCGGAGGGATATGGAAGGTGAACAAATAAGGGAAGAAAGAAGGAAATTCAGGAGGTCGGACCGGGTCGGGGCAAGTAAAGAAAGAAAAATCAAAAGAAATCCAGGAGATCGGATCGGGTCGGAGCAAGTATTTAAGAAAGGGGGAAAGGGAGCTAGCCTAACCGGATCGGGTTGGACCATAAGATAAAAGGAGGAGAAGTATGACTATGTGATCCGATCCGAACCGTTAGAGGACTCTACCTCCGAACCGATCCGATTTTGATTTCTGAATTCCACAGTTTATCCAAGCCCAAGTCGAGGCTGCACCCCCGATCCGATCCCCATAAGCGCGCCCGAACTGAACCGAAAAGCAGTTCACCTTAATGCATAAGAACTTGTTTAACTGGCCCAATCAACTTTCTGCATAATCTTTAATCTAATGGACAGTTAGGATAGTGCCTTGCAAACGTAACTGGACATCAAGAACTACTTCAACTCTTTATATTTTGCCAGACTTTTTCGTTGCACTTTTAAACATTTACTTTGCACTTTCCGTATACACTGTTTACACTTTAGTTTGCACACATGCACGGGGGGATACGGGCTAATTTGCTCTAATTTGTGCTATTGCTTCTTCAATAGTTTTATGACCATGAGACCCAGACGCTCTTCCATACTAGCTGAGAGGAAAGAAGCCCCGGAAACCTCTAACAAAATTACTCTTGAGGACATATCTTCTCCGTCGGATCTAGAATGGGATAATGAGGGTTCAGACTACGAAGTCGGAAATCGTAAAAGTGACGAGGTGTCTTCAGAGAATGAAGTTTCTCTAGGTTTTGAGGAGGAAGGAGGGATTGGTGACGACCGAGCTCCTGATGAGTTTGAATCGGCTGTCATATTGGAATCGCCCCAAGATTCCGTTGAATCAACTATCGATAACGACCGACTTTCTCGAATTTGTTTGAAATACGGGATAATGAAAAGGGACACTCTAGTGCCTTCAAGATCTGACCGTCCTCACAACCCTCCAGAAGGATATATGGCGGTCACTCGGTTGATGTGTATGGTCGGTGCTATCCCTCCATTTTCTCCCTTCATCATTGATTTTCTAAGACAAATGCGGATTGCCCCATGCAGCTGCATCCCAATTCTTATGCCTACTTGTACAAAGTACATAGCATACCGTGAGATCTTAGGCATAGAGCTCACTTTCGATGACGTTCATTTCTTCTATAACTTCAAGCATCGGACTCGAGAGACTCCATCTTTCTGCTATTTTGAGTCAGTTCCTAAGAGGAAGATAATCTCGGCGCCATTCAGCAGTAAAGCTGGAGATTCCAGACTGGAATGGTTCTATGTGAAGCGACAGCCTAGATGTGCCAGGAGGTGGACGAAATCAAGTAAAGCACTGATTTTCTAAATTCGGGCTCTATACACTCGACTCATCGCCTTAACTTGTTTTTTTTTTTTGCTTGCAGTCGACAACCCAAAACAAATATCAGATCAGGTGTTCTTTGACCGGATGCACCAGCTTCTTAATGGCGACCAGAAATTCCTGACTATTGATGAAGTCCTTAAGGACGAATATCTTCACTTTCATGGGCTGTTATCCGTTTTTCGTAGTATCGGTCATGGGACGACTCCGTACGTATATATTCCTCCCGTGGATGTAGTACCAGAGATAGGAGAAGGTTCTGGTGTTCCTGCAGTGCCTCTTCAAACTTCACCTTCTCCATCTTCTACTCAAGATGACGAATTGGCTAACCTGGCCGAAAAGCATCGTGAAGGATACACTGCCCCCGAGGAGGCTACTTCCCTGGAAAAGTCAACATCCTCCAAAGAGTCGCCACTTAATGCTTCCGAGGGAGATGTCCCTAGTACTGATGATCCTTTATTTCAGGGTTTGGGGGATCTCCCCTTACCTGAAACTATATACACTTCAGAGGATTTTAGGAAGGATCCTTTAGTGTTCACCTCTTCTGAAGAGACCACTCCTGCTAAGGCCAAAGAGCCTGCCCGTACTAGTCTAGCTTCGTACTCGGGTTGGTTGGGGGGAAACACATCACTTAGGACACACTTTACACAATAGCATTAGCATTCATTGCACCTCTCTCTCTGTGAAACTATTGATTCTGAATTTCGTTTGTCTTATTGTGCAGGCACGATGTCTCGATCTTACTACGATATCAGGAAGCTTCGCCGCAGCATGTCTAATCCACCTCAGGATATCGAGTATGATCGCCGCGATGATCACGGTAGGGAGGAGAGAAGGCCTTATGATTCCTATCGCTCTCGACCCTCACGTTCTCGCTCTCCCGTTCGGTCGGATCAAGAGAAATACAAAGGTTATCAAAGTCGTAGGGAAGAGGACAGGCCACAATCGAAAGACTCCACCTCTTCCCACGAAAAGCGTAGCAGAGAGAGAAGTCCTCCAAAAGATACTGAGTCTCGAAGTAAACGCAAGGTCCCTGCCACTAAACGACCTAGGACAGACAAAGAAACTATTGAATCCTCCACATACAGGGACACTGAATTAACGATCCCCGCTCCTCCACCACTAGATGCGGAGGCTGCAATCAAGCCGGCGTATTTGGAGGAGCAATTTCCTGAACATTACTTCGAGACTTTGACTTTTTTACCTGCCCTCGAACCTATTTCTTCCAGGTGGGCAGACGAGGCCAAAGCAAAGATAGACGCAGTTGAAAAACAGTATTCTGAGATGTTTAAATATTCACGCAACCTTTCCAGAATTATCCGTACTCTAATCACGAATGCTGATTCAATGCAAAAAACCGCGGAAGAAGATGCAAAGGCCTTAAAGAACCTAGGTAAAGATCTGGAGGACACACAGGCCCGGCTTTCTATTGCTCAGAGGGACGCTACCAACTTCAAACAACAATTTGAGGATATGCAAAATCGTTATCATGACTTGCTTGAATCTCACACTCAAGAGCGTTCTGGGTTAAAAAAGCAAGCTGATGATGCTAAGTCAGAAGCTGCTAAGACGCGCCTTGCTTACACTGACCTTGAACAGAAAAATGCCGAGTTAGCAAAGAGGAATGCTGAGTTAGAAAAGAAAAATGCTGACTTGGCTTCAAAGCTACTGGGGGCAGAGAACAGAGCTGCCCTGGCGGAGGGCAACGTTGAGTGTGCTATCAAATCTGCGGAGGAGGCCCGCCAACAATTGTCAGAGGCGGAGGCAGAAATTCAGGGTTTCGGCGAATTAATGATTGAATTCTTCGCACATATCATCCGTCGCCGAAACATTTCTTGGATCGAGGATTACCCATCCACTCTTGTTCAAGTATGGAATCAGATCGTCGAGTGGGAAAAAGAGGAGCTCAAGGTCGATTCCATCGATGAAGATAAGCTAATGGGAAAATACTTGAGGGATGATGAGCCAGAACGCCTAGCTGAAGGGCGCCGCCTCATTGCTGAGGCTATGGAAGAAGAGAGGCGGAGAACTAAACAGAAAAACATTCCTGAGACTGGTTCCTCTTCTGCTGCCCCCGCAACTCCTGAAGTAGAGGGATATGATCCTGAACACCCGGGACTCCCTCGAACAACTCTGCTATCCCCAATCCCTGAAATGGCATCAGAGACAGCGGTTACCCCCGCTGAGAAGTCTTCGGAAGGTATCCCTACCTTTTCTCCTCAATTTGTCAAGGCTATTTCTACCTTTCGCCACGTGATTGAGCAATCGATGAAAAACCCATTATTTTCACCTGAGTTGATAACTGTTGCTTCTCACTCTGTAGGTATTGAGCCATCCGAAAAGACTGACGTGACTCAAGGAGCCGCCTCTGGGGCAGAGCCTACGGAAAAGGCAAAAGGAGGGAAGGACAAAGCTGCTCCTATAGACTTGGGAGAAGGAAGCGAGCTATCTAAGGCTGACATTCCCCATGATGAAGAAATGATAGCAGCTTTAAAGGATGATGGCGGTGACGGAGGACATGAGGAAGATCCAGAGGTAGCAATAGTCGGGGAGTCAAAAAATGTTGATGATGTTACTTTGGCTGCAATGAAAGCTGATCAAGATAAACGCTTGCAATTAAAAGCCGAAGAACTAGACCCTGAAGCCCTCAAGCCTCTCGCAGTTGTGGATGCGGGATCAAGGTTAGTTGTTAAGCTCTCAACTAGATCTATTACAGAGGAACTCGCTAAAAAATCTTCTCTTGATTCCAGCGCTCCGCCCTCCGGGAAGAAGTCAACCGGTTCCAGCACCGCATCTTCAGGAAAGAAGAAATCAAAACGAATCTTGATAGAGGCCAAGAAAGAGGAAAAGGATGCGGAGAAAGCCGCCAAGAAGTCCAAGGCTCACTCGAAATCTAAATAGTGGGTTGCCTTGTGTCGCTTTAGCATTTAGTGAACCAACAATCGCTGCTACAAGAGTGGCTCTTGCACCTTCTTTTTTAGCTATTTTCCTGTACAAATTCATTCATTCGTACATAAATAAAAAATAATTCATTCTCTGCAATGTCTGTTTGTCAGTAGTTCTGCACTTATGTAAAAATGCATGTCTTACTATAGTTATGAAATGAAGCTACGGAGGGAGAAAATATGTGTATACATATATGCCCCCAGTCAATTCTCACAAATTATTTAAGGCTTAATCAAGCAATCTGAATGCTCCCGATTTTCTAACCGGATAGCATTTTCTGTGTCGTCAATGCCTGTCGTTTTTTCTGGCATTTCTTTTATACTCTCCTGTCTCTCTGGAAAGTTAGAGTTCGAGTTCAGCAATCTATTCATTCCCCGGTCTTTCAGCGGGAAAGGATCTCTTTCTCAGCGCTCAGTCGGAGACGCTTTTATACTCTATCTCTCTGGAGAGTTAGAGTTCGAGCTCAACAATCTATTCATTCCCCTGTCTTTCAGCGGGGAAGGATCTCTTTCTCAGCGCTCAGTCGGAGACGCTTTTATACTCTCTCTCTCTCTGGAGAGTTAGAGTTAAGAATGTCGTTTTCTCATTCTTTTATGTCTTGTCGCACAAATAGTCGCTGTGCTTTTTCTTATGTTTAAACTGTTTTCAACCTTTCAGGTTTTGAATCATTTTATATTCCATAATCACATCAGAATAGTCGATGAATGTATATATATAATGCATAAAATTAAATAACACACGATATTTTTATAGTGGTTCGGCTAAGTCGTAGCCTACATCCACTTTATAGTCCTTTATTCATATCATCAGATTTTCCCAAGGCAAGTCGTGCCTTATTACAGAGTTCATAAGAAAAACAACAAAGAGTACAACATTCCTAATCCAAATATTGCATCAAGTGTTGGGCATTCCATGCTCTAGGGACTTCTTTGCCATCTACGGTCGTTAACTTGAAGGTTCCTTTTTCAAGTTTCCGTTGGATGACAAAGGGTCCTTCCCACTTTGGACCGAGGTGAGGAAGGGATGGAAAGACTCTCTTTAGCACCAAATCTCCTGGTTCAAAAGTCTTAAGGCGAACTTTTTTGTCGTAATAGTGTGCCATCTGACGTCGATGTCTTGCCGCACGCAAATCTGCTTCGTCCCTTTTTTCTTCGACTTCATCTAGAGACTCAAGTAAGAGTGCCCGATTCGTCATCGGGTCATAATACGTCACCCTGTGGGAAGGAACTTCCAGCTCAACTGGAATTACTGCTTCTGAGCCAAAGGAGAGAGAGAAAGGGGTGTGACCAGTAGCCGTCTTAAATGTTGTCCGATATGCCCACAAAGCTAGAGGCAATTCGTCAACCCATTTTGCCTTTGCGCGCTCTAATCGTTTCTTGAGGATGGATTTTATTACTTTGTTTATTGCCTCAACTTGCCCATTCGACTGCGGATAAGCAACCGCAGTGTATCGCTTGTCGATTTTATACTTCTGGCAGAAATTTCTGAATTCAGTACCATCAAACTTGGTTCCGTTGTCAGTTATAATGGTCCTTGGGATCCCGAACCGGCATATAATATTTCTAACCACGAAACTTATCACCTTTCTTGCTGTGATTTTGGTCAGGGGCTCAGCTTCCACCCACTTCGTAAAATAGTCCACAGCGACTATTGCATATTTCGCTCCTCCTTTAGCAATTGGTAGAACTCCAATGATATCAATTCCCCACGTGGCAAATGGCCAAGGACTCACCATTGATTTGAGTTGGGTCGACGGTGCTCTGGGGATTTTGGCGAATCTCTGGCACTTATCGCAGCATCGTGAATAATCAGTTGCATCTTTATTAATTGTGGGCCAGAAGTATCCATATCGCAATATCTTTTTCGCTAAAGTCCGACCTCCTGTATGATCTCCACACTCACCTTCGTGCACTTCTCTTAGTACACGTTTGATGTCGTCGTGTGCAATACATCGTAACAGGGGCATAGAAAATCCTTGCCTATAAAGAATATCATCTTGTATGACATATCTGGTAGCCTTGCGAACTATAGCCCTCTTCTCACTCTTCTTTGACGGGAGTGTCCCATTCTTAAGGAAGTTCTTAATTGGGGTCATCCATGACTCCTTCTCCAGTTCCGCTTAGAAAGCGAACTCAATTTCCATCGACTCAAAGCTTGGCGATTCCAATGTTTCAATTGGAATCACTTCAGTTTCTTCTGGATTGTCGGAACTAGCTAGCTTTGCCAACCTGTCTGCCTTCTGGTTTTCGGCCCTTGGGATATGTGTTATATTGTACCGCTCCAAGTTGCTCAATAGCTCTCTCACTTTCCCGAGGTAGGCGATAAGTCGAGGTCCCTGAGCCGCAAATTCCTCTTGCACTTGGCAAACAACGATTTTAGAGTCACAGAATATGTCCAACATTTTTACTCCGAGGTCTTTAGCAAGCTTCAGCCCAGCAATTAGGGCTTCGTATTCAGAGTCATTGTTAGTCGCCGAGAATTATAATCGCAGAGCGTAATATAACGACTATCCTTCAGGAGTGACTAAGACGATTCCAGCTCCGGACCTTTGGTCGTTCTTAGCTCCATCTGTGTATAGTTTCCATGGATCTATCTTCAACTCATCCTCGGACTTAACCACTGTCATCGATTACTTCCTCCTCTGGGATGGTGAATTCCGCTATAAAGTCTGCTAGAGCTTGCCCCCTGATCGACCTTCGTGGTTGAAAATTTAAATCAAACTGACTTAATTCTATATTCCATTTGATCAACCTTCCCGATGCTTCGGGTCTCTGCAACACCTGCCTCAGGGGCTGGTCAGTGTATATGGTTATGGGATGAGCTTGGAAATAGTGACGAAGTTTTCGGGACGCGATTAGGAGGCTGTAAGCGAGCTTTTCAATCTTTGGGTAGTTGCGCTCTGCCACTGCTAATTTCTTGCTTACATAATACACTGGCCTTTGTACCTTGTCTTCTTCTCGAACCAGGGCTGTGCTAACGGCGTGAGCCGAGACTGCCAAGTAAACAAACAATTCTTCATGATCCACTGGCTTTGACAAAATCGGCGGTTTCTCTAGCAGTTCCAATAAATTTCGAAAGGCCTCAACACAGTCCGGAGTCCACTCGAAGTTCTTCTTTCCCTTTTTAATCAAATCAAAAAATGGGACGCATTTATCTGTGGCTTTAGAGATAAATCTACTCAGCGCAGCTACTTTCCCTGCAAGACTTTGGACGTCTTTAATTCTCCTCGGCTCTTCAATGTTTCTAATCGCTGCTATTTGGCTAGGATTGATTTCAATTCCTCGGGAGCTCACAATTAAGCCTAGGAACTTTCCCGATGCCACTCCAAATGAGCATTTCAAAGGATTCAACTTCATCCGACACTTTCGTAGGATACCAAACATTTCCGCCAAATCTTGCGTATGGCTGGAGGACTGTTTCGATTTGACAAGCATATCATTCATGTAAACTTCCATAGTCTTCCCTATTTGATTATAAAATATTCTGTTCACCAAGCGCTGATAAGTGGCTCCGGCGTTTTTCAATCCGAATGGCATTACAACATAACAATATAACCCCAAATTTGTAATGAAGCTCGTATGTTCTTGATCTGGCACATGCATAGGAATTTGATTGTATCCGGAATATGCGTCCATGAAAGAGAGAAGTTCATGACCTGCTGTCGAATCTACAAGTTGGTCAATTCTGGGAAGTGGGAAACTATCTTATGGGCAAGCTTTGTTCAAGTCTGAAAAATCAATGCAAGTCCGCCACTTTCCATTCGGTTTTTTTACCAATACGGGATTCGATATCCAGTCGGGATATGTCGAATCTCGAATAAACCCGTTCTGCTTCTGCTTCTCCACTTCCTCCTTGAGAGCAGCAGACCTCTCTGGGCCCAGCATACGTCTCTTTTGCTTCATAGGCGGATGTTTCGGGTTTACATTTAGTGTGTGTCTTATGATGGATGGCGATATCCCACACATGTCAGCGTGGGTCCAGGCAAACACGTCCAAGTTCGCCTTCAAGAAGTTCGTTAGTTCTTTGGCCCGACGTGGATCCAATTGAGACCCAATCTTCAAAACTCTTGTTGGATCAGCTTCATCAATGGGAATTTCCACTGTCGCTTCATTAGGAGATCAATACCCAGGAAGCCATTCAACTTAACTACTCTCTAGTCAGCTTCTAATTTTCTTAACTCCATTGGGTTTAAGAATGGTATTATTAAAGATACCATTAACGACAAACCCAAAATCTAATTCGATATTAAATACAAGGCCCTGAATAGAAAATATATCGGATTATATTCAATGTCGAATTCTGAAACAAACAAATATCGTATTGGAATAATGATATATATATATATCTTCCAAATTCCTCCATAATATCTGTATATTCACGAAACCCAATATCGAAATATTTCAAAGGTAATTTCGATTCCGATCCATTCCAATTCATATATCGGAAGTTCTGGTTATTTTAAAACCGTTTCAAATCCAATTTATTTATTTCTAAAAATAAATAAATTATTTTTCTAGTTCATAACTAGTTCATTTCGATAAAAATATATTTTTATCTTTTTAAATATGGAATTTTTCATCCTAATTCTTTCCAAATCATTTATTATGATTTTACACAAATTATTAATACTTTTAATAATTTTATCAAGGCCCGTACAGTCGATTTCCATTAACGGCCATCGAACTACACTTACAGCGACCTTTTCCAAATTTGATTTGGACATAATTCCAAATCCAATTGTTAGATTTTAAATCTCTAATACTTGTTAGAAAGCTCTCTTCGATACGAACGCAATGGTTCCTGTCTTAGGAAAATCCGATGGTCGGATCTCCCGTAATGTCCGTTCGAAGTCAATGGTCGAAATTCACGAACTACCGCAGCGCGACGCATTCTATTCAGGCTATTATATATAATATATATATATTATATATATTTCGCTGATTTCCTTTTAAAATGTATTTTATAAATCGTTTTAAATTCGTTTTCAAAACGATTTCAACTTCATATTCAATTTCTAATCAAAATTGAATATTCCATATCATCGATATATAAATGACAGTATTTTTAAAACATTAGATTTTGAAATCAATTCCTTTTCGATATTCGTTATAAAAATGAATAAAATCGATATAAATATCGTTCATGTCAAAATGGCGTTAATCTAATCGAAACGGCTTTATGTATTTAAGTATTTTCGTGTCCATTCCAAATCGGACATCAAAATCAAATTTTGATCTTTTACTAGAATATTATTTTAAAATATTCATTATTTTAAAATGTTCGTTATTTTAAAATATTCATTCCTTTATGAACTGGAATCAGACACAGTCAATTACCACATAATGCGATTATATGAATTTCATACACACATGTATACAACAACAATCAAACATAGTTAACCATCATCCAAAGTGCATTCTACACTGCATAAGCATCAAATATAAATATTTAACGCTTATAACAGCCCGTCAATCAATCGATCGACATACAGCTAATTATTGGGATTAGTGTATGTCATATATCATCCCAATACCCGTGTGGGGTTTCCAAACAACAAATATTAAATTTTATTTGCACAGTTGGGCGATGTGTAAAATTTATCGTCCTAATCAATATCAGTCAAATGTGTGTACATAAACAAATCGTCCGATTTGTTTATAAATATTTATTTTATTCCTATACACGTCAAAAATTATATTTTTAACTATAAAATATTTATTTCTGTTCCACATCACACAATCAAATTTCACAACACAATCAATCAAACAAACAAGTCGTCAATGGTCTGTAGACGAAGGGTGTCGGGTGCTGCTAAGCACCGTCTGCATCCTAGTATATATTTTAATAAGAAAATGAAATGAAAGTGAGGAGTTCTCACCTTTGGGAACCACTCCGCCATTCTTTCCTTCTGAACGGTATGGATTCCGTTTTGGTTACCGTTGATACCATCGCTATCTTTTCCCGCAGTTCGTAGTAAAAATCACATTTTTATTTCAAATCTAGAAATTATATTTTTACTTCGCTAAAAATTATATTTCTACTTCGCTAAAAATTATATTTCATTTCATTTTCATGATTATAAAAGTCATATTTTTATTATCGTGTTGTCTAAATAAAAATCATATTTTTATTCTGCCACTATATAAATAAAAATCATATTTTTATATTTCAGTTTTATATATAAAAATCACAACTTTATATGAATAAAGACCAAAGCTTTTCAAAAATAAAAATCAAAGCTTTTCAACTTTAAAAATCTAATCTATTTATGAATTAAAAATCACATCCTATCATTTGTAAATTATTTGTAAACAAAACTAATATTCAATTCTGTGTATTTATTAAAAAACTGATTTTATTAAAATTTTATAAGTAAAACAAAATAAAATAAAAAGAATAAAGAAAAACAAAACCTTTCGCGGTTAACAAAGTCTGGAACCCCAAAACCGTGCTCGACTTGAAATTGTCGCCGTCTTACCCACGTGGGCCCACCGGGCCCTCATCCATCGCGTCCCCCCGCTTGGCGTCACTTGCTCCTCCTGCGCTTGAAGCGGCGTGAAGTCCGACGCCCTTAATCGACAAGAAATCAAACTCGACCAGCGACTTTTTGTGGCCAAAATCTAAGCGCAATCCTCCACCAGAGATGATCACTCATATACCAATCGAAAGACCTCCTCTTGCTCTCTGAATTTCGCGTTGGAAGATTGGAAATTTATTGCATGGATTTGGAGAATCGAGGGCATGAATTTGGTGGTTTCTGAATCATTGAAATCTCACTGGGGCGGTTCGCTGAAATAGATTTAGGGTTCTGGAAAAATTTTGATTGGCCCAAAAGTATTTATATAAATTTTAATATTTATTTAATTCTAAAAATAGTTGTTTAACCTTACGAACTCAAAGCAAATCCAACGACTGTCGCCCCTAGCTAATTACCCTCATTCCTTACACAATGGGATATGCCTGGTAAGCCAATTCGACTATTTAGATTAGTTTTCGTCAAAATTAAAATATAAACCGTTATATTGAATTTTAAATGTACATTTCAATTTACTGGGGTCACATTAGGACTCCAAAAATTCCCGAAAAATAAATCTAGCTATGTTTTGACGATATGGTCCTAACAAAACTAATTTCGTCAAATTTGGAGACCATTTGAAAAATGGCCATTTTCTGGTCGATCCAAATTGACTAAAATTGACAAAACACGTTTTCTTTTGCCACACTCACATATTGATCCCAAAAATTATGAAAATTGGAATCTAGCAATAATTTGATATCCCGGATCCAATAAAGTTGGTTTCATCAAAAACGGAGGTCGTTTGAAAATGGCTATTTTTAAGGGCCAAAATTCCATAGCGACTATTCTGAATTTTCAACTGGGCATAACTTTTTATTCCCGCTTTGAAATTTCAATTTTTCGGATTTGTTGGAAAGATATCTTCAAATAGATTCTAATATTTTTGGTTTCACTAAAATCCGGTTTATTTTGAATCTTGTACATTCATTTGAAATTTGAAATCGAATTTTCAAACTACTGCGCCATTTTCAATTCCTTTTATATTTAGAAATAAATATTTATATTCTAATGACGATTCTAATAAATATATACATTCTAATTCTATTCAAAATAAATTTCTTGTCATTATTATTTAAAATAAATCATTTTAAATATTCAAAATTCATTAAAATTGCCAAAATAAAAAATTTAAATTGGTTCTGATTTTCCAGGTTGTTACAATCTCCCCCACTTAAAATCTTTTTGTCCTCGAAAAGGAAAGGAGTTGAAAGTTGTTTTACAAACCAACTCAACTTTCATTATTTTCATTATGGCTTTCATTATTCAACTTTTCAATTTCTAAGATCTTCCAATTCTTCAAAAATTTGGCTAACACCCTAAATTTTCGAAAAATTTCACCATAACGTCCCCTGTAGGGAGCACCGGGAAAATCCCCAAACCGCCACACAAGCCTCTCCAATCAAAAAGAAAAAGAAACACCCAAGAGGCTAACCAATCAGCTCATAAAATCATCAAAACCCCAAGAAATACAATAAACATTTACCTATTTGTCGGGCAAACAATTTTATTCCTCTTCTCTAGCCTCCTTGCTATGACCTGTTCACACATATATATGTACATGCATGCATTTCCAGACAATTTTCAGTTCAGTTCAAAATTTGATTCAGTTTGGCCTAATTCACCTTTCATTCACATGTTGGTTTAAATGAATAATCATACAACATAAACATCAATCAATTAGTGGATTAACGTTTCAAATTCATAATTTTTAGATATATATATATATATATATATATATATATATATATACAGAAAATCATTTTTTAATGCCAATTCACAATAATAGACCCTATCTAATTTTGGTTCTCACACCAGTCAATTGGAATCATATAGAAATCCCACTTTCGTCACTCGAACATAAATTCTGATGATGATTACTCAACCATCAGAATCATCTTCGGGCTACTAGAGTATGATTCTATATCTATCCAGTATATTAAAACTTCGAATATACGTTTGCAAGGCGTATATGCAAAATCTTAATATATTGGATTGTCCAAATTCAATACAAATAAATATTCAAATACGTTGAATAAGGTATAAATTTTCAAAACAATAATGGTTTTCATTTTTAAAATTATACTCTTCACACTCGTTCTAGGATACTACTGATCCCATCTCTAACGAGTCATTCTCATTAGATATTACTAATCCAATCTCTGATGAATTCTTTCATATGGTTCTAATGTGCCTTGTTCTCGAGCTCTGTAAACCAAAGCTCTGATACCAAATGTAAGGACCCGAAACTTCCCAGGTAAAGGAAATCCCGGATTGCCTTGAGGACAAGAAGAATTAGAACACAAACAGAAGAACATTTCATTCCTAATTATAACAATTTACATCAGAGTACAAGAACATACGGAGTATGAATAAATAAAATACATTCGATAAATATCAGAGATTACAATACATTACATAACAGCGGAATACAAAACAAAACTGAAAGAGATAAACGGATACAGAGCTTTCTGAATATCATTCCAGCTGTAAACCAGGATCCTATGAATATAAATCTGCAAAATCAAAACTACTAGCTGCCCATGTGAAAAATAAGGGCACCATGAGTTTAGGTTAAAACAATAAACTCCAGGTCAGTCATGTGACTGGTGTGAGAACTAGAACAGTTATTTAAAACTTTACCTTAAAAGAGATAATTCAAGGGACCACGCCATATAACACGGAACGGTTTCCTCCCAAGAATACCAGTGCACATAACAAAACAACGCAATGTTTTTTGGAAAAATGAAGCTATTATAGGACCCAGGACCTATCACACAATGCAACGCAAGCCGGGGGATAGGGTTCTCCCTTATAATAGCCAAATATGCTTGGTACATTAAATCAAATCATTTGATACTATTATAAGTGCATAGTGTATAAAACAACTTTAAATATAAATGTATCAATCCTAGATGGCATGGGTACCATATATCATGTCGCCAATACTAGGCTCTACAATCAAAACCACAAAGTCACGTATTGGAAGTCGGATTTCCATCATGAACCAAGGCAAGGCGCAATCCTACCGTTTCGAGACTCTCTAGCCTAAGCCTCAGGACTCAGCCACAACTGTACCTAGGAAACATGTAGGGTCGGTCCACACTAAATGCAATGGTGAATTAATAATTCCTAAGCATGCGTTTCCCCGCTCTATGGGGCGTAAATGAGCCAAATGACTATATCGGCCCCGGATTGACCGATATAACTGAGGCACCTCGCTATCCATCAAGTAATAAGGAACATATGCAAAATCCACATGAGTAAAATGTCAGGGCTAGTAAAACGCTGATAACACTCCTATCTAGAAGGAAATGCAATGCCCTCCTTGTCGTCCCCTCCCGTTTCTGGTTCATACCGGGGTGTGAGGCTCGCGAATTAACGCTACACAAAGCTATGCTATATTAAAGCCGTGCTTTGATCATCAACCATAAGACTTTGCTTTTCAACAGAAGCCTTGATCATTTGCATCTCAGTATGCCATATAGGTAATTCACGCCATGCAACTGATGTCTTTCGATATATAACCTCTGAGCTAGTACGTCCCAGAGAAGGGCGTTAAGCAAGAGAATAAATTCTCCGCCGCCAAACAGATATATATTTAATAGAAATCAATCACACAGAATAAAATCCAATGTTAGACACACATCCATTTAAAAGTTCATTCTGGGTCTGAACGAAACCGAAGGCACCTTATTCCTCCCCCATATGTCCAATACAGGGGATAGGCCCTCGCATATCCTTCGATCTCCAAGTACGTCTGGATGATCCCCACTTATTACCTCGTCTTGGGTGTATGGCCCATCAAGACATCAGTAATCATCCAAACGATGTGAAGACCTCTGGTCTTCCACCACCGTCTTCATCTTCGACATATAGTCGAATCAGTTATTCAAAATGGGATAAACCCAGTCTTTCTGAATAACTCATGTATATAATAAACAAGTGTTATAAAAATACAACATACGCCTCATTCCAATCCAGAATATTCTTTTGTTTAAATATTCATATTCTTTGGGAAAGGTTCCCATTAATTTTATCAAAGATAAAATCTTTAAATTTATTCTTTAATCTTCCTTTGGATTTAAATTTCAACCATGTTATGGTTTTCCAAACTAGCCGGGATTAGCGCACCTTACCAAAGTAATCATTTATTTAATTCCCCAATCCCAACCTATTCATTTCATGGAACAAAACTGGTATTACACCATAACTAACACTACGGTGTTGTTGGTAAATTTAATTACCATTTCACGTTCAAATATAGTTAAATATTTAACTATCGCCAGGAGAAAAACTAGCAATACTCCATTCTCGATCATTTCAATCTAATTAAAGATTCATTAAAACTCCATTTGGTTTTAATCTTCCCAAAAATCAATATCAGTGATTATTTAACTTGGGAAACCATATCCTGTCTTTAACTGGGTTAAAGAACCAATGTCATTTAAATCACGGTTCACGATAAACCCAAAATCACATTCCATTCCATCAGCCTCTAACCGTAAATTAGCAAGTGAACATCCCCTAAGTATTAACCCCGAAGGCCGAAACCAACATCAGATCAATACCCAGGAAACCATTCAACTTAACTAATCTCCAGTTAGTTTCTGATTTCCTTAACTCCATTGGGTCTAAGAACAGTATTATTAATGATACCATTCACGACAACCTGAAATCTCGTCCTATTGTTAATCAGGTTAAAGAACAAATGTTATTTAAAACACCGTTCATGATAAACCCAAAGATCAATTTCAATTCAATTCCAATTAAATATTAATTAATTGGTATACTTCATTAAATTTAAACAAAAAGATTTAATCTTTTCTCAACCGGGTTTAAGGACAGTGTTAATGAAGACACCATTCACGAAAAACCCAAATCACATTCCATTAATTATGGAATCTTCACGGAAAAACAAATCAATATATAATCGATATCAATTTCCATATCTGACTAATAATATAAATGGAATAACAGCAAAGCCTTTTAAATCCCATATGTATTAACAGTCTTCCCCCACAGAATTTCATTTCGATTATTATCAATCGAATTCCATTCAATTCCAATTTAATTTATTAAACTGGAAAATGTTACTTTGGAAAATTCTTGTTAAATCTAAATAAAAAGATTTATAAATTCCAAATCACATTTCACTGTAAATCAGGTTAAAGAATGAATGTCGTTAAAAACACAGTTCACAATAAACCCAATTCACATTCCATCGGTCTCTAACCGTAAATTAGCAAGTGAATAACCCCCTAAGTATTAACCCTGAAGGCCGAAACCAACATCAGATCAATACCCCGGAAGCCATTCAACTTAAATAATCTCCAGTCAGTTACTAATTTTCTTAAATCCATTAGTTTTAAGAACAATATTATTAATGATACCTTTCACGAAAAACCCAAAATCCAATTCGATATTAAATACAAGGCCCTGAATAGAAAATATTTCAGCTTATATTCAATGTCGAATTCTGAAACCAACAAATATCATATTGGAACGATATATATATATATATATATATATATATATATCTTCCAAATTCCTCCACAATATCCGTGTAATCACGAAACCCAATATCGAAATGTTCTGAAGGTAATTTCGATTCCGATCCATTCAAATTCATATATCGGAAGTTCTGGTTATTCTAAAACCATTTCAAATCCAATTTATGTATTTCTAAAAATAAATAAATTATTTTCTAGTTCATGACTAGTTCATTTCGATAAAAATATATTTTTATCTTTTTAAATACGGAATTTTTCATTCCAATTCTTTCCAAATCATTTGTTATGATTTTACACAAATTATTGATATTTTTAATAATTTTATCAAGGCCCGTACAGTCGATTTCCATAAACGGCCATCGAACTGCACTTAAAGCGACCTTTTCCAAATTTGATTTGGACATAATTCCAAATCCAGCCGCTAGATTTCAAATCTCTAATATTCGTTAGAAAGCTCTCTTCGATACGAACCCAGCACTTCTAGTTTTAGGGGAATCCGACAGTCGGATGTCCCGTAATGTCCGTTCGAAGTCAATGGTCGAAATTCACGAACTACCACAGCGCGGCGTGTTCTATTCAGGCCATTATATATATATATATAATATTATATATATTTCGTCGATTTCCTTTTAAACGTAGTTTATAAATCGTTTTAAATTCATTTTCAAAATCATTTCAATTTCATATTCAATTTCTAATCAAAATTGAATATTCTGTATCATCAATATATAAATGACAGTATTTTCAAAACATTAGATTTTGAAATTAATTCTTTTCGATATTCATTATAAAAATGAATAAAATAGATATAAATATCGTTCACGGCAAAATGGCGTTAATCTAATCGAAACGGCTTTATATATTTAAGTATTTTCATGTCCATCCCAAATCGGACGTCAAAATCAGATTTTTGATCTTTTACTGAATATTATTTTAAAATATTCATTATTTTAAAATGTTCGTTATTTTTAAATATTCATTCCTTTCTGAACTGGAATCAAACACAATCAATTACCATATAATACGATTATATGGATTTCATACACACATGTATACAATAACAATCAAACACGGTCAACCATCATCCAAATGCATTCTATACCGCACAAGCATCAAATATAAATATTTAACGCTTATAACAGCCTGTCAATCAATCGATCGACATACAACTAATTATTGGGATTAGTCTATGTCATATATCATCCCTATACCCGTGTGGGTTTCTAAACAACAAATAATTATTTTATTTGTGTAGTTGGGCGATGTGTAAAATTTATCGTCTCAATCAATATCAGTCAAATGTGTGTACATAAACAAATCATCCGATTTATTTATAAATATTTATTTTATTCCTATACACGTCAAAAATTATATTTTTAACTATAAAATATTTATTTCCATTCCACATTACGCAATCAAATTTCACAACACAATCAAACGAACAAACAAGTCATCCATGGTCTGTGGACGACGGATGTCGGGTGCTGTTAAGCACCGTCTGCATCCTAGTATATATTTTAACTAGAAAATGAAATGAAAGTGAGGAGTTCTCACCTTTGGGATCCACTCCGCCATTCTTTCCTTTTGAACGGTATGGATTCCATTTTGATTAACGTTGATACCATCGCTATCTTTTCCCGCTGTTCATAGTAAAAATCACATTCTTATTTCAAATCTAGAAATTATATTTTTACTTCGCTGAAAATTATATTTCTACTTCGCTAAAAATTATATTTCATTTCATTTTCATGATAATAAAAATCATATTTTTATTATCGTATTGTCTAAATAAAAATCATATTTTTATTCTACCACTATATAAATAAAAATCATATTTATTTAGTTCAGTTTTATACATAAAAATCATAACTTTATATGATTAAAGACCAAAGCTTTTCGAAAATAAAAATCAAAACTTTTCAACTTTAAAAATCTAATCTATTTATGAATTAAAAACCACATCCTATCATTTGTACATTATTTATAAACAAAACTGATTTTCAATTCTATGTATTTATAAAAAAAACTGACTTTTATTAAAATTGTATAAGTAAAACAAAATAAAATAAAAAGAATAAAGAAAAACAAAACCTTTCATAGTTAACAAAGTCTGGAACCCCAAAACTGTGCTCGACTCGCCGTCTCAGCCATGTGGGGCCACCGGACCCTCATCCACCACGTCCCCCTTGCTCGCCGTCACCTGCTCCTCCTGCGCCTGAAGCGGCGTGAAGTCCGACGCCCCCAATCGACGGGAAATCAAATTCGACCGTTTATGGCCAAAATCCGAGCGCAATCCTCCACCAGAGATGATCACTCGTATACCAATCGAAAGACCTCTCCTTGCTCTCTAAATTTCGTGTTGGAAGATTGGAAATTTATTGCGTGGATTTGGAGAATCGAGGGCATGAATTTTGGAATTCTGAATCGTTGAAATCGCACTGGGGCGGCTCACTGAAATAGATTTAGGGTTTTGGAAAAATTTGATTGGCCCAAGAGTATTTTTATAAATTTTAATATTTATTTAATTCTAAAATAGTTGTTTAACCTTCCAAGATCCAAATCAAACCCAACGACTGTCACCCCTAGCTAATTACCCTCATTCCGAACACAATGGGATATGCCCGGTAAGCCAATTTGATTATTTCGATTAGTTTTCATCAAAATTAAAATATAAACCGTTATATTGAATTTTAAACGTACATTTCAATTTACTGCGGATTTCCTCAAATTTGGAGACCATTTGAAAAATGGCCATTTTCTGGTCGATCCAAATTGACTGAAATTAACAAAACACGTTTTCTTTTGCCACGCTCACATGTTGATCCCAAAAATTATGAAAATTGGAATCTACCAATAATTTGACATCCCGGATCTAACAAAATTGGTTTCGTAAAAAATGGAGGTCGTTTGCAAAATGGCTATTTTTGAGAGCCAAAATTCCATAGCGATTATTCTGAATTTTCAACTAGGAATAACTTTATATTCCCGCTATGAAATTTCATTTTTTTGGATTCGTTGGAAAGATATCTTCAAATAGATTCTAATATTTTTGGTTTCACTAAAATCCGGTTTATTTTGAATCCTATACATTCATTTGAAATTTGAAATCGAATTTTCAAACTACCGCGCCATTTTCAATTCCTTTTATAATTAAAAATAAATATTTATATTCTAATGACGATTCAAATAAATATACGTTCTAATTCTATTCAAAATAAATTTCTCATCATTATTATTTAAAATAAATC
Source organism: Allium sativum (assembly GCA_030737875.1). NCBI lineage: Eukaryota > Viridiplantae > Streptophyta > Magnoliopsida > Asparagales > Amaryllidaceae > Allium > Allium sativum. The sequence continues at coordinate 601,881,863 of CM060916.1, read as the reverse complement.
AATTTGAATATTCAAAATTCATTAAAATTGCTAAAATAAAAATTTTAAATTGGTTCTGATTTTCCGGGTTGTTACATTGCTACTGATGCCCACGATTGGAGTAGCTACCTTGAAGGGGGTACAACGGTAGTCGTCCGGGCGTACTTGTTCTTTGTTCGGATATGCGAGGGCCTCTCTCCCGTATTGGACATATGGGATGAGGAATAAGTGCCTCAGGTTTCGTTCAGACCCAAAACGGACTTGTAAATGGATGGTATGTCTGATGTTGTATTCCTTTTATGCTGTATTTGTTGATCTCTGCTAATATATATTTGCTTAGTGGCGTAGAATTTATTCTCTTGCTTAACACCCTTCTCTGAGACGTATGAACTTAGAGGATATATATTGGCAGAAATCATTGGTATGGTATGGATTGACAATGTGGCATGCTAAGATGCATGGATCAAGGCTTTTTTTGTAAAGCAGAGCCTAGTGGATGATGATCAAAGCATAGCTTTAATTGGCATAACATTGTGTAGCATGACTTCGCGAGCCTCACACCCCATTATGATGGTGAAGTGATGGTCAGATCAGTATGCTTTCTATATTAGTATGGATTCGGTCGACCGAGTTGAGAGATAGGGCATTTACCTCGATTCCCATATAGGGATAGAGTAAGCAGTGTTTTCTCTCGTCAGGACGTAAGCCGTAGTGATACTTGATTTCCCAAAAGTGCGGATGTGCATTACGGTGTTTTCGCATTCCTGCGACGTAAGCCGTGGAGTATTGCACTACGTGATAGATCTTTCGAATAAGGAGCTATCATGAAGGAAACCAAACTTTCCAATACGAGCTTTGCGGTTTTAATTGTAAACCTATATATGGCGACATAGTGGGATGGGGCACTCATGCCGTCTATGATTGATATATTTACTTTCAAAATTGATTTCTACACTATGCACTAGTAATACTAAAAGAGAAATTTCACGTACCAAGCATCTTTGGCTTTTATAAGGTAAAACTCTGTCCTCCTGCGTGCGTTGCATTGTGTGATGGGACCTAAGTCTTATAATAGCTTCATTTTTCTTAAATAGCATTGCGTTGTTTATTCATGCACTGGTATTCTTGGGGATAAACCCGTTCCGTGTTATACGGCGTGGTCCCTTGAATTACCTAACTTTAAAATCAAATTAATAACTGTTTTGAGTTCTCATACCAGTCCCATAACTTGCCTAGAGTTTACTATTCCTTCCTAAACTCTAGGTGCCCATATTTTCCACACGGGAAGTCAGTAGTTTTGGTTTTGCAGATTTCTATTTAACAGAATCCTGGATTACAGCTGGAGCTATATTCGGAAAGCTTGTCCACTACGCATTGTACTTATGTCTTATTTTCCGCTACTACGTAATTTTTAAATTTCTGTTATTATTTTCTATTGTATAATTAATCATACTCTGAAATATTCTTATACTCTGATGTAAATTGTTGTAATAAGCAATGAAATTTTCTTCTGTTTGTCTTCTGATTTGTCGTGTTCTCAACACAATCCGAGCTTTCCCGCAATGGGAAGTTTGGGTTGTTTCACCAAACTCGCGAGAGGAAGTGAAAGTAGAGAAGGAAGCAATGATTGGATGAGTTCCGACTTGTATACTTGGATCGAAGGTTAAGAAATTGTGCAACAAAGAAGTGAAGCTAGTAAGAGTGTAATGGGGAAAGGACCGCAAGAACGCTACTTGGGAGGCTTAAGACAAGAGTCATGCTTTATATCTTTTCCTTCTCGAGAATATGTTCTTAACTTCTTTTCCCAAGCTACGAATTAATACTTGTATTTATCGTTTGAATATCTCCTATCGATCGAGTATTTAGATAGAAAACTAATGAACGTAAACATGTGTTTGAGACATGTTATGTTTAATTGATGCAAGTATTTTCTAGTGGTTGCTCGTGGATGCATATACACACACAATAGGCACTAGATCGGCTCAGTAACTTACATATTGCATATTGATGTGTGTACATTTTGAATTTTTATGGATGAAAATGGGCGTATCGTTACATTGATGTTGTATTTATATGGATGATTTTGCATACATATAAAACTTACCTATATTAGGATAATTTGCATACATTTTGGTTACATGGCACAAAAATACATTGCATTAAGGAGGTCAATTGAATCAGTAGACTGCCTGATCTTTTGCATTAGTTTACGGACATATACACACACTATTGCATATGTTCATAAAAGCATTATAAATTCCGTAAGGACAATGGATGCCTATGATTGCTCGATGGATGTATGATTGTTGGATGTAAGGATATACGTTCTTCTTAACTTAGAGAATTCAGGGACGAAATCCTTTGAGTAAGGGAGAATGTAATACCCGAAATTTTAACGGCACTAAAGATGATGAATTAAAGAATAATTAGTGTGAAATACACTGTTAACAAAGAATTAAGGAAAACTTAATTAAATATTCAGAATTAAGTAAAATGAATCACGCCATTGCGTCCGTCTTGGAGTTCTGGTCAAGATAGACACCTGGTTTGTGTAAATTTGACACTGTATGAAGAAGTCATTAAGATTTTAAGTTTGTATGCATATAAGAAAGATATATATACATATAAAATTCAAAAATATTCAAAAATCAGCAAAACCAGAAATCCGGCGCGCAAATCAAGGAAGGGCCGACCGTTTATGGTTGACCCAAGAAACGGCTGGGTCGACCCAGGCTCATGGGGGTCAACCTAGGGGTCAACCCACCTAAAGGGGGGTTGTAACGAACCAGAAAATCTGAAACAATTTAAAATTTTTAAATTGGCAAAAATAATGGATTTTAAATATTTAAAATAAATATTTTAAATAATGGCGATGAAAACCGAGTTTGAATCGACAATTGAAAACGAATATAATTAATTATAATTATAAACAAGGCCTGAAATGGCGTGGCAGTTTCAAAAATTGAATTCAAACTTTGTCGGACTATACCGGATGCAAAACAATCCGGATTTTAGTGAAACCAAAAATATTTAAATCTGTTAGTGAATACCTTTCTAACGAATCTGAAAAATCGAAATTTGATAGCGGAAATCAAAAGATATGTCCAGTTGAAAATTCTGAATAGTCGCTTTGGAATTCAGGCCCTTAAAAATGGACATTTTGCAAACGACCTCGGATTTCAACGAAACCACTTTTGTTGGGTCCGGGACTCGAATTATTGCTAAGTTTAAATTTTCATAATTTTCTGAATCAATATGTGAGCGTGGCAAAAGAAAACGCGTTTGACCAGTTTCAGTTGATTTTAATCGACTGGAAAATGGTCATTTTTCTAACGATGTCAGAATTCGACGAAACTAGTTTTGTTAAGACCGTATCGTCAATACGAAGCTAGAAAATATTTTTTCTAGAATTTTTAGAGTTAGTATATGACCCCGGTAATTTGAAATGTACGTTTAAAATTCAATATAATGATTTAAATGTAAATTCAACGGAAACTGATTGTAACGATCAAATCAGCTTGCGATACATATCCCATTGTGTTCGGAATGGGGGTAAAACGCTATGGACGACAGGCGGTGGGCCTCGCTTAGGGGTCGAATAAAAAAGTCAACTTTTTGAAATTAAAAATAATAAATATTTATATAAATCCTTTACTCTCTCTCTCTCTCCTCTCTTTCTACCGTTCGAAAAAAAAAGGAAAACCTAAGCCCTAAATCGAGATCGACGGAACCCCTCACGTCGTCGCCCCCACGTCGCTCGCCGCCTCCTCCTCCGTGCGCCACCGAGCAGGCAAGCGCCCCTCCGACCTCGCTTCAGCCCACGCCCCTTCCCCTGTTTGAACCCGAACCCAAACCCTACGCCCACCTCGAGATCCGCGAGCCCTAGCCACTGCGGCGACTCCAGTGCCACCTGCGCCTGGCTGCAGAACCGACACCCCTCCCCTCAGCGTCGAAGTCACCTGAAGCCGCTCCTTGCTCCACTCCCAGCAAGCTTCAGCCCCTCCAAACGTGAAAGGGTGAGTTTTTGTTGTTGTTTAATTGGTTTAAATTAAAAACGTATGTCATTAGGTTTAAGATTCAATTTTTATACGATGAAAGATTGAATTTTTATGTACATCAAGGGTAGGTTTTATCAACATAAAGTTCATGTTTATATATAGACAAAGTTTAGATTTTTAACATGTAAAAGGAGAGATTTTTAACATGATCAAAGTAGAGATTTTTGTTCATGAAAATTCGATTTTTATATATTGAATAGCAAAGTAAAAATTCGATTTTTATATATTGAATAGCAAAGTAAAAATTCGATTTTTATATATTGAATAACAAAGTAAAAATTCGATTTTTATATATGGAATAACAAAGTAAAAATTCGATTTTTATATATGGAATAACAAAGTAAAAATTCGATTTTTATATATTGAAAAGCAAAGTAAAAATTCGATTTTTAAATATTGAATTGCGAAGTAAAAATTTGATCTTTACATATGTAGTGAATACGGGCAACGAAAGCGACAAAATGCGATAACGGTGAAGATTTCCTGCATTGGAAGTGCCGCGAAGTTGGATAGCTATTGGTGAGAATTTCTCACTCTTCAATTTCTTTTTCTAGCCATATATATATGTGTGGAAATAAAAGTGAATTGTTATATATATATATATATATATATATACGCCCCTCGTCCACAAACCATGGACGATATTTATTGATTGAAATTGTTGTGAAAATTGATTGATAGCGAATGATTGTTTGGGATTGTTTGTGGTTAATATTGGTTGATTGTGGTTGAAAAATACCCATTGGTGATTGAGAAATATTTGATTGAAACCACATAGGATTAGTTTGTGGAAATGAAATAAATATATACATGCCGCCTGCGTGCGAACTAGATGCATGATCCCCATTGTCAAAAACCGCGAGGTTTTAAGGTAGAGCGAGGAGCCGTACTAGGGACAGTCCCGGTTTTAACTACCCTGCCGTTATGCTGCCGAAATTTTGAATAATATTCATGTGTTTGAATTATTTTCATTTGCTTAAACTATATTTATTCATTGAATAGAAAACCTTCATGTGTTGAATTGATATTCATTCGTTGATTAGAAATTCATGTGTTGAATGGTATTCGCGTTTTAAAATAAAAAATCACATTTCTATCTATATATAGAAACTATAGAAAACCTTCATGTGTTGAATCGATATTCATTCGCTGAATTGAAATTCATGTGTTGAATGGTATTCATATTTTGAAATAAATTGTTTGATAATAAAAAATCACCTTTTATCGACTATATGAACTGTGTAAAATAATCTCATTTTAAAAGAAATTGTTTTATGATAAAAATCCTATTTTTATCACCAATATGAAATATATCAAAATAATAGTGTTTTGAAATGAGTTGTTTTACAATAAAAAAATCACATTTTTATTGTATGCATGAATCGTTGAAATGTGAAGTGTTAAAAATAGCCACTCATTCAAATAAACATATATGAGTTGAAATATTCATTAATTAGCTAATGATATGATTTTTGCCTATACATGTAACATTAGAATGAATGGTGTTTTTAAACCAAATAGAAATCAAATATGAAGTTGAATAGAAAATGATAAATGGTAAGAACTGTATATATATGTACATTCATATTCATTGAACAGGTTATAGCAAAGGGGCTAGAGAAGAGGAATAAAATTTTGTGCCCGACAAATAGGTACACATTTACTGTTTTGTTTGGGTGATGATTTTATGAGCCTGTTGGCTAGCCGCTTGGCTAGCCGCTTGGCTTTTTCTTTTTCTCTTTGAGATTAGAAGGACCGGGAAAGCTATTTGCGATTTCCCGATGCTCCCGGTGCAGGGGAGGTTATGGCGAAATTTTCCAAAATTTTAAGGCGTTAGTGAAATATTTGAAGTGAAAACGATATTGAAATCATTGAATGAACTATATTTATATAAATATATAAATATAAATAAAATTAAAACGAAACGTAGTCGTGCAGTTCGTGTTTTGAAACCGTGTTTTCAAACAACTAGAATGGGAAATCCGACCATTTGATTTTCCCGAAACCTCAACCGTCGGGTTCGCCTTGGAAATATCTTCCCAACGGCACCAACCTTGTAAAAATCCAACGGTTGGATTGTCTGGAATGTTTAATTCAAATCTGAAGAAAAACAGCGCTAGAAGCGATTATATTTATATATATATATATAAATATAATTATATATTTAATCGTATAACGACGCTGCAGTTCGTATTTTGAAATCGAAACTTCAAACGATTGTATCGGGAGATCCGACCGTCGGATTTTCCCGAAACTGGAACCGTTGGATTCGTTTTGAAAAGACCTTTCTAATGATGTAAATTTCATGAAGATCCAACGGTTAGATTTTCAGATATGTGTAAATCAAATCTGAAGAAAAACAGCGCCACGGCCGCGTTATGGCCCGAAGCGTCGTTTTGAATATATGGGCTATTTTAAAATAAATAAAAATAGCGATAAATCGTTATAAAATATCATAAACGATATGGAATGGAAATAAACTGAATTTGCTCGATTTATGTGGTATTTGATGGTTGAATGTGTTTAGTGTGAAAATTACATTAAAGAACAAAGTTGGTGTTGTCAAACAATTTAACCAATGAAGTAAATTGATTTGAAATTCTAAGTATGCGTGAATTATTTGAGAAGGCCGAGTTAATTCTCATTTCAAATGATTGACCGACGATTGAAATTCGAAGATGAAGACGATGGTCAAAGACCGGAGATCTTCACCTCGTTTGGATGGTAACCGAGGTCCTGATTGGGAGGCATCCCGAAATATGGATAATGAGTGGTGATCGTCCAGACGTACGTGGTGATCGATGGGTTTGCGAGGTATTTAGTGCCTCCGGTTTCGTTCAGACCCAGAACGGACTTGTAAATGGACTGTGTGTCTGACATTGGAGTTTATTCTGTGTTGATTGATTTCTGTTAAATATACATCATGTTTGGCGGCGGAGAATTTATTCTTTTGCTTAACGCCCCTCTCTGAGACGCACGAGCTCAGAGGTTGTATATCGATGGACATCAGTCGCATGGCATGAATTGCCTGTGTGGCATGCTAAGATGCAGTGATCAGGGCTTCTGTTGAAAAGCAAAGTCTTGTGGTGATGATCAAAGCACCGCCTGTGTGGCGTAGCTTTGTGTATAACATGAATTCGCGAGCCTCACATCCCGGTATGAACCTAAAACGGGAGAAGGACCTCAGGGAGGGCATGCGTTTCTTTCTAGCTAGGGTGGTGTCAGTGACCTACCAGCCCTGATATTTATATACTTTTCACCTATGTGGTTGTTGCTATTGCGAGGCGCCTCGGTTAGATCGGACGATCCGGGTCCGATGGAGTCATTCGTTGGCTCACTTACGCCCCAAGGGGCGGAGAGACGTATTGTTCAGGCATAATAATCCACATCGGTGGACCGGCCCTGACGATCCAAGGCTTGCATGCGCGCTTTCCTGAGACATGGGCTAGATTGTCTCGAATTCGGTAAGGACTATCTTTTTCCTTGGTTCATGACGGAAATCCAATTTCCAAATACGTGACTGTGTGGTTTTGATTGTATACCTATATATATGGAGACATAGTGGTGTGGGGCATTAATGCCGTCTATGATTGATAGTTATGATTTGAAACAGTTTTCAAAACATATAAACACTAGCAATAATATCAAATGCCTTTGTTTTATTCGTATCAAGCATATTTTGGCCGTTATAAGGTAAAAACTCTATCCTCCGGTTTGCGTTGCATTGTGTGATGGGAACTGAGTCTTATAACGGTTTCATTTTTATAAAAGCATAACGATGTTTAAAAGAAAGATTTGTTTTAAAGCACTGGCAATCCAATGGAGTAAACCCGTTCCACGAAAGTGGCGTGGTCCTGTGATTAGCCATTTTATATATGTGTTGAGTAGATTTCTCATACCAGTCCCATGACTGACTCGTAGTTTGTTTCACTCTCAAACTCGGGTGCCCCTTTTTCTACACGGGCAGCCTTGTATTCAGGTTTAGCTGGTTCTTTCTGGATAGCTGGAGCTGAAGATGGATTCTATCATTTATCTCTTTTTATGCTGTTCAGCTCCTATTGTACATATTTTGTTTGTTTTCCGCTGTAGACATTTATGTATAGCTGAAGTGTATTTGTACTAAGTAAGATCCTGTATACTGTGTAACTCTGATGATTACTTTTATCCAGTATATTCTATTGTTCATTATCTGGTGTATTTATTTAATTTTGTTCTGCTATTATCTGTTTCTGTGTTATATTCCAAAGATAACCCTTGTCTCCGTCTGAACGGGATTTGGGGTCGTCTCAACGTTGTATCAGAGCTTTGGTTAAGCTTAGTTCTGGAATATAACATTTGAACGAACTCGTCAGAAATAGAACCAGTAGTGTTCTAGGACGGGTAACTCTATACAGATAGGATCAGCAATATCCTAGTATGAGTAAAGCAGAATGAAATTACACCTCGATAGACACATTTACATTGAAGTATATGTTTCTATATTTTAAATTATCTTTTCTATGACCTGACACTTGTTCTGCTAATTGCAGAAGTACTAGAAAAATGAGTGCCAGAAACAGAAGGAATACAGAGCCCGATCTAGAGGCTCTATTAAAGAAATATCGAAATCTGAACGGAGCACAGTTCTCGGGCAATGAATCTATAATTCAAACTCAAGCTTGGATGAGTTCTGTCGAAAGAATATTTGAGCGTATCCAGCTGAGGGATGACCAGAAACGGTTAGTAGCATCTTGGGCGCTCAAAGAAGAAGCTTTAATCTGGTGGGAAACAATCATCAAAGATAATCCAGAAGGTGATATCACCTGGGACAGATTCAAAGTGATTTTTCTGGAAAGATTTACTCCTCCCGAAGCAACCGAGAGATTATGTGATGAATTTTCTTATCTAATACAAGGTGATATGACCATCCCAGAATATAATAAGAAATTCAACGAACTTGCTCACTTTGCTCCTCACCTGATTCAAGATCCAAAGAGGAAAAATCTGAGATTTATTCATGGTCTGCAAAGGAGATATCAGAATAGTGTAATGAGGAATGTGAAGCTTCCTTTTTCTGAAATGATATACATGGCTTATCAGTATGAAGATCTCCATAAGAAAGGAATGTTGCGCGACGAAGAAGAAGTTTGTTGTAGTGACAAAGAAGAGTTGGAAACTGATATTCCTGAAGCCAGTACAAGATCTGAGGTCAGTGAAGAGCCTAAAGTAAATCGGAAAAGGGCTAGATCTGAAAAAGAACCTGTCACGACTGCCATATGCAACAACTGCCATAAGCCAGGGCATTTCCAGGGGAATTGCAAACCCTCGAGAAAGAGAAGGAGGAATGAATCTAAATCCAAGAACAGGTCTCCTATGACTCGAGAGTGCATTCTTTGTCATCAGTCTGGTCATATAAAGCGAGATTGCTGGCTGATAAAAAGAGCCAAAGAGGCTCAGGTAAATGAAATAGCAGAAACTTCTGAGCCCTTAGCTAATCAAGAAAGGGCCGATGTTTTAGAAGGCACGCTAACTGTCAAAAACATTCCAGTCAAAGTACTGTTTGACACAGGCGCGTCACGAAGCTTCATTTCCAAAGATGCAGCTAAGAAACTGGATTTGAATTTGAAGAAGCTCAAAGAACCAATGACTGTCCAGAATCCAATTGGGGGTTCCATTGATCTAAGTTGGGTTTGCGGAGTGCCGGTTTCCTTTTCTCAGTATCGGTTCCCTACCATCGCAGCCGTCATGAATTTTAAAGAGTTTGATCTTATTTTGGGGTTAGACTGGTTGACCAAATATGAAGCTGAAGTCAAATGCGCCGACAGAGTCGTAAAGGCGAAGATTAAATCAGGCGATTATATAACCATTCCCTGTGAAGGTCAAATACTAATAGAAAAGACTTCTGGGCAGCTTTGAATGTTTCTCCATCCCAAATAGAGAATGTCCCTGAAATCATGGAGAATATTCCTGACCTCATCAAAGACATTCCTGTCGTCAAGAACTATGCCGATGTGTTCGAAGAAGTTGTTCGCTTACCTCCGCAGAGAGAAATAGATTTCAAGATTGCTTTGATTCCCAATGCAAGGCCGGTAGTTCACGCTATTCGAAGAATGTCCTTGAAGGAGAAAGAGGAATTAGACAATCAAACACGACAGCTAGTATGGAAGGGTCTGATCAGGCCTAGTTTCTCTGATTGGGGAGCAGCATTGGTGTTTGTCCCAAAATCTGGCGGTACTCTACGTCTATGTGTGGATTATCGTGATCTGAACAAACAGACAATAAAGAACAAATATCCATTGCCGCGAATAGATGATTTGTTGGATCGATTAAACGGCGCACAAGTATTTTCACGAATTGACCTAGCTACAGGTTTCCATCAACTTCGAATTGCCGAAGAATGTGTTCCAATGACAGCGTTCAGAGGTCCCGATTTATTCTACGAGTGGTTAGTAATGCCGTTCGGCTTATGTAACGCTCCAGCTTACTTCGTCGATCTAATGAACAGAGTATTCAGAGGAGTATTGAATAAATTTGTTCTGGTTTTCATTGACGATATTCTAATCTTCTCTAAATCAAAGGCCGAACATGAAAAGCATCTGGAACAGGTTCTAGAAATTCTGAGACGGAATGTATTAAAAGCCAAGTTTTCCAAATGTATATTCTGGCAAGATGAAGTGAAATTTCTGGGCCACGTAGTATCGAAAGAAGGAATCGCTATAGATCCAAGCAAAATCACGGCCATTCAGAATTGGAAACAGCCCAGTACTCCCACTGAAGTCCGCAGTTTTCTCGGATTGGCTAGCTATTACCGGAAGTTCGTTAAAAACTTTTCGAAGATATCTGGTCACTTAACGAAGCTTACAAAGAAGCATTCGAAATTCAAATGGACTCCAGAAAGTGAGGAGGCTTTCGAAGAGCTGAAGTTGAGATTAACGACAGCTCCAGTGTTAACCATCATCGATGGCAACCAGGATTTAAAAGTATGGACTGATGCTTCTAGAGAAGGCCTTGGCGCAGTGTTAATGCAAAGAGGTCAAGTGATTGCTTATGCTAGCCGTCAACTGAAGCCGCACGAGAAAAACTATGTAACTCATGATCTTGAGTTATTGGCTATCATATTCTCTTTGAAAATCTGGAGACAATATCTTCTGGGCGAGAGATTTGAACTGTTTACAGATCACCAGTCGTTAAAGTATCTGTTCACTCAGAAGGACTTGAACTTGAGGCAGCAACGTTGGCTGGAGTTTCTTGCCGCATATGACTTTGAAATTATATACACTCCAGGAAAAGCCAATGTCGTGGCTGATGCGCTGAGCCGGAAGAATGTAATGATCGCCAGCTTTATTATCACGACATCCTTGATTGACAAAATATCTATTCTTCAGAAGGAGGATAACTTTATTAAAGATATGATCAAAAGGATTCAGAAAGGCGAACCCTCGTGTTTTCAAATAGATAACGACGAGACCTTGAGGTTGAAAGGAAGGATTTGTGTTCCTGACATCCCAGAGTTAAAAAGGGAAGTGTTAGACGAGTGTCACAAGTCCAAGCTGAGTATCCATCCTGGCGTGGCCAAAATGTATAACGATCTCAAAAGAACATTCTGGTGGAAGGCTATGAAGAGAGACGTTTCAATATATGTCAGCCGATGCCCTACTTGCCAGCTAGTCAAGAGTGACCAACATAAATTGGCTGGATTATTACAACCACTAGAAGTTCCTGGTTGGAAGTGGGAACATATTTCTATGGATTTCATTGATGGTCTGCCCAGAACCAGAAAAGGGAATGACAGTATTTGGGTGATCGTAGATCGCTTCATGAAGACCGCCCATTTTATACCTGTCAAATCAAATAGAACCGCTCAGAGTCTGGCGCAGATATACTTCAGGGAAATAGTTAGACTGCATGGAGTGCCGCTCAGTATAGTAAGTGATAGAGATACGATATTCACTAGCAAATTCTGGGAAGCATTTCAAGTCGAGCTGGGAATGAAGTTAAACTTGAGCACCGCTTATCATCCTCAGACAGACGGTCAGACTGAGAGGGTGAATCGCATTTTAGAAGATCTATTGCGGGCTTGTGTTCTAGTGGATCATGGGAAGACCACTGCATTTGGCTGAATTCTCTTATAACAACAACTACCAGGCGAGTCTGACAATGTCGCCATTCGAAGCATTGTACGGTAGACCGTGCCGATCTCCTGCTTGTTGGGTCGAGCCTGGAAATAGACTTGTGTTGGGTCCCGATATGATTCGAGAAGCTGCCGACAAAGTAGATTTTATTAAGAAGCGATTACTTGCCGCTCAAAGCCGACAAAAGAGCTATGCCGATAGAAGAAGAAGAGATATATCCTTTGAAGTTGGCGACTATGTATATTTGAAGGTATCGCCGATGAGAGGAGTTATCCGGTTCGGTAAAACTGAAAAGTTAGCGCCCAAATTCATAGGTCCGTTTCCTATTCTGGAACGGATCGGAACTCTTGCTTATAGGGTCAAACTGCCTAATTGGTTGCCTGAAATTCATGATGTATTTCACATATCTCAACTTCGAAAGCACATTCATGATCCACACTTGATCGTGGAAGAAGCAGCTCAACATGACATTGAAATAACCCCAGAATTAGCTGTGAGAAGAGAGCCGCTAAAGATAATAGGCAAAGAAATCAAAGAGCTGAGGAACAAGAAGGTTCGCTTAGTCAAAGTGCAATGGAGTGGAGATCCGCGAGATTGTACTTGGGAAACGGAGGAGAGCATTCAGAAAGCTTATCCTAGATGCCGAGTAGATATCTCTGATTGACTCCGGTGCAAGGTACATTTACCCTACTTTGCACTACCATTCAATTCTCTACTCTATTGTTATTTTCTTTTCATGGATGTGCACTTTTAATTATATAGTCTGAATGATTTTTAAAGGGTATAGGATTTGATTAGTATATTTTTGAAGGTTAGAAACAATTGGATTGATTGTTGTGTTGTGTGATTGTAGATTTATCAAACCACTTTCGACTTTGTTCCTTTTCGGGGACGAAAAGTTTTAAGTGGGGGAGATTGTAACGACCCAGAAAATCTGAACCAATTTAAAAATTTTAAATTGGCAAAAATAATGGATTTTAAATATTTAAAATAAATATTTTAAATAATGGCGATGAAAACTGAGTTTGAATCGACAATTGAAAACAAATATAATTAATTATAATTATAAACAAGGCCTGAAATGGCGTGGCAGTTTCAAAAATTGAATTCAAACTTTGTCGGACTGTACCGGGTGCAAAACAATCCGGATTTTAGTGAAACCAAAAATATTTAAATCTGTTAGTGAATACCTTTCTAACGAATCTGAAAAATCGAAATTTGATAGCGGGAATCAAAAGATACGTCCAGTTGAAAATTCTGAACAGTCGCTATGGAATTCAGGCCCTTAAAAATGGACATTTTGCAAACGACCTCGGATTTCGACGAAACCACTTTTGTTGGGTCCGGGACGTCGAATTATTGCTAAGTTTAAATTTTCATAATTTTCTGAATAAATATGTGAGCGTGGCAAAAGAAAACGCATTTGACCAGTTTCAGTTGATTTTAATCGACTGGAAAATGGCCATTTTTCTAATGATGTCAGAATTCGACGAAACTTGTTTTGTTAAGACCGTATCGTCAATACGAAGCTAGAAAATATTTTTCTGGAATTTTTAGAGTTAGTATGTGACCCCGGTAATTTGAAATGTACGTTTAAAATTCAATATAATGATTTAAATGTAAATTCAATAAAATTCAATATAATTCAACGGAAACTGATTGTAACGATCAAATCAGCTTGCGATACATATCCCATTGTGTTCGGAATGGGGGTAAAACGCTATGGACGACAGGCGGTGGGCCTCGCTTAGGGGTCGAATAAAAAAGTCAACTTTTTGAAATTAAAAATAATAAATATTTATATAAATCCTTTACTCTCTCTCTCTCTCCTCTCTTTCTACCGTTCGAAAAAAAAGGAAAACCTAAGCCCTAAATCGAGATCGACGGAATCCCTCACGTCGTCGCCCCCACGTCGCTCGCCGCCTCCTCCTCCGTGTGCCACCGAGCAAGCAAGCGCCCCTCCGACCTAGCGTCAGCCCGCGCCCCTTCCCCTGTTCGAACCCGAACCCAAACCCTACGCCCACCTCGAGATCCGCGAGCCCTAGCCACTGCGGCGACTCCAGTGCCACCTGCGCCTGGCTGCAGACCCGACACCCCTCCCCTCAGCGTCGAAGTCACCTGAAGCCGCTCCTTGCTCCACTCCCAGCAAGCTTCAGCCCCTCCGAACGTGAAAGGGTGAGTTTTTGTTGTTGTTTAATTGGTTTAAATTAAATACGTATGTCATTAAGTTTAAGATTCAATTTTTATACGATGAAATATTGAATTTTTATGTACATCAAGGGTAGGTTTTATCAACATAAAGTTCATGTTTTTATATAGACAAAGTTTAGATTTTTGACATGTAAAAGGAGAGATTTTTAACATGATCAAAGTAGAGATTTTTGTTCATGAAAATTCGATTTTTATATATTTGATAGCAAAGTAAAAATTCGATTTTTATATATTGAATAGCAAAGTAAAAATTCGATTTTTATATATTGAATAACAAAGTAAAAATTCGATTTTTATATATGGAATAACAAAGTAAAAATTCGATTTTTATATATGGAATAACAAAGTAAAAATTCGATTTTTATATATTGAAAAGCAAAGTAAAAATTCGATTTTTAAATATTGAATAGCGAAGTAAAAATTTGATCTTTACATATGTAGTGAATACGGGCAACGAAAGCGACAAAATGCGATAACGGTGAAGATTTCCTGCATTGGAAGTGCCGCGAAGTTGGATAGCTATTGGTGAGAATTTCTCACTCTTCAATTTCTTTTTCTACCCTTATATATATGTGTGGAAATAAAAGTGAATTGTTATATATATATATATATATATATATATATATATATATATATATATATATATATATACGCCCCTCGTCCACAAACCATGGACGATATTTATTGATTGAAATTGTTGTGAAAATTGATTGATTGCGAATGATTGTTTGGGATTGTTTGTGGTTAATATTGGTTGATTGTGGTTGAAAAATACCCATTGGTGATTGAGAAATATTTGATTGAAACCACATAGGATTAGTTTGTGGAAATGAAATAAATATATACATGCCGCCTGCGTGCGAACTAGATGCATGATCCCCATTGTCAAAAACCGCGAGGTCTTAAGGTAGAGCGAGGAGCCGTACTAGGGACGGTCCCGGTTTTAACTACCCTGCCGTTATGCTGCCGAAATTTTGAATAATATTCATGTGTTTGAATTAATTTCATTTGCTTAAACTATATTTATTCATTTAATAGAAAACCTTCATGTGTTGAATTGATATTCATTCGTTGATTAGAAATTCATGTGTTGAATGGTATTCGCGTTTTAAAATAAAAAATCACATTTCTATCTATATATAGAAACTATAGAAAACCTTCATGTGTTGAATCGATATTCATTCGTTGAATTGAAATTCATGTGTTGAATGGTATTCATATTTTGAAATAAATTGTTTGATAATAAAAAATCACCTTTTATCGACTATATGAACTGTGTAAAATAATCTCGTTTTAAAAGAAATTGTTTTATGATAAAAATCCTATTTTTATCACCAATATGAAATATATCAAAATAATAGTGTTTTGAAATGAGTTGTTTTACAATAAAAAAAATCACATTTTTATTGTATGCATGAATCGTTGAAATGTGAAGTGTTAAAAATAGCCACTCGTTCAAATAAACATATATGAGTTGAAATATTCATTAATTAGCTAATGATATGATTTTTGCCTATACATGTAACATTAGAATGAATGGTGTTTTTAAACCAAATAGAAATCAAATATGAAGTTGAATAGAAAATGATAAATGGTAAGAACTGTATATATATGTACATTCATATTCATTGAACAGGTTATAGCAAAGGGGCTAGAGAAGAGGAATAAAATTTTGTGCCCGACAAATAGGTACACATTTACTGTTTTGTTTGGGTGATGATTTTATGAGCCTGTTGGCTAGCCGCTTGGCTTTTTCTTTTTCTCTTTGAGATTAGAAGGACCGGGAAAGCTATTTGCGATTTCCCGATGCTCCCGGTGCAGGGGAGGTTATGGCGAAATTTTCCAAAATTTTAAGGCGTTAGTGAAATATTTGAAGTGAAAACGATATTGAAATCATTGAATGAACTATATTTATATAAATATATAAATATAAATAAAATTAAAACGAAACGTAGTCGTGCAGTTCGTGTTTTGAAACCGTGTTTTCAAACAACTAGAACGGGAAATCCGACCATTGGATTTTCTCGAAACCTCAACCGTCGGGTTCGCCTTGGAAATATCTTCCCAACGGCAACAACCTTGTAAAAATCCAACGGTTGGATTGTCTGGAATGTTTAATTTAAATCTAAAGAAAAACAGCGCCAGAAGCGATTATATTTATATATATATATATATAAATATAATTATATATTTAATCGAATAACGACGCTGCAGTTCGTATTTTGAAAACTAAACTTCAAACGATTGTACCGGGAGATCCGACCGTCGTATTTTCCCGAAACTGGAACCGTTGGATTCGTTTTGAAAAGACCTTTCTAATGATGTAAATTTCGTGAAGATCCAACGGTTAGATTTTCAGATATGTGTAAATCAAATCTGAAGAAAAACAGCGCCACGGCCGCGTTATGGCCCGAAGCGTCGTTTTGAATATATGGGCTATTTTAAAATAAATAAAAATAGCGATAAATCGTTATAAAATATCATAAACGATATGGAATGGAAATAAACTGAATTTGCTCGATTTATGTGGTATTTGATGGTTGAATGTGTTTGGTGTAAAAATTACATTAAAGAACAAAGTTGGTGTTGTCAAACAATTCAACCATTGAAGTAAATTGATTTGAAATTCTAAGTATGTGTGAATTATTTGAGATAGTCGAGTTAATTCTCATTTCAAATGATTGACAGACGATTGAAATTCGAAGATGAAGACGATGGTCGAAGACCGGAGATCTTCACCTCGTTTGGATGGTAACCGAGGTCCTGATTGGGAGGCATCCCGAAATATGGATAATGAGTGGTGATCGTCCAGATGTACGTGGTGATCGATGAGTTTGCGAGGTATTTAGTGCCTCCGGTTTCGTTCAGACCCAGAACGGACTTGTAAATGGACTGTGTGTCTGACATTGGAGTTTATTCTGTGTTGATTGATTTCTGTTAAATATACATCATGTTTGGCGGCGGAGAATTTATTCTTTTGCTTAACGCCCCTCTCTGAGACGCACGAGCTCAGAGGTTGTATATCGATGGACATCAGTCGCATGGCATGAATTGCCTGTGTGGCATGCTAAGATGCAGTGATCAGGGCTTCTGTTGAAAAGCAAAAACTTGTGGTGATGATCAAAGCACCGCCTGTGTGGCGTAGCTTTGTGTATAACGTGAATTCGCGAGCCTCACACCTCGGTATGAACCTAAAACGGGAGAAGGACCTCAGGGAGGGCATGCATTTCTTTCTTGCTAGGGTGGTGTCAGTGACCTACCAGCCCTGACATTTATATACTTTTCACCTATGTGGTTGTTGCTGTTGCGAGGCGCCTCGGTTAGATCGGACGATCCGGGTCCGATGGAGTCATTCGTTGGCTCACTTACGCCCCAAAGGGCGGAGAGACGTATTGATCAGGCATAATAATCCACATCGGTGGACCGGCCCTGACGATCCAAGGCTTGCCTGCGCGCTTGCCTGAGACATGGGCTAGATTGTCTCGAATTCGGTAAGGACTATCTTTTGCCTTGGTTCATGACGGAAATCCAATTTCCAAATACGTGACTGTGCGGTTTTGATTGTATACCTATATATATGGCGACATAGTGGTATGGGGCATTAATGCCGTCTATGATTGATAGTTATGATTTGAAACAGTTTTCAAAACATATAAACACTAGCAATAATATCAAATGCCTTTGTTTTATTCGTATCAAGCATATTTTGGCCGTTATAAGGTAAAAACTCTATCCTCCGGTTTGCGTTGCATTGTGTGATGGGAAATGAGTCTTATAACGGTTTCATTTTTATAAAAGCATAGCGATGTTTAAAAGAAAGATTTGTTTTAAAGCACTGGCAATCCAATGGAGTAAACCCGTTCCACGAAAGTGGCGTGGTCCTGTGATTAGCCATTTTATATATGTGTTGAGTAGATTTCTCATACCAGTCCCATGATTGACTCGTAGTTTGTTTCACTCTCAAACTCGGGTGCCCCTTTTTCTACACGGGCAGCCTTGTATTCAGGTTTAGCTGGTTCTTTTTGGATAGCTGGAGCTGAAGATGGATTCTATCATTTATCTCTTTTTATGCTGTTCAGCTCCTATTGTACATATTTATATGGTTTCCGCTGTGGACATTTATGTATAGCTGAACTGTATTTGTACTAAGTAAGATCCTGTATACTGTGTAACTCTGATGATTACTTTTATCCAGTATATTCTATTGTTCATTATCTGGTGTATTTATTTAATTTTGTTCTGCTATTATCTGTTTCTGTGTTATATTCCAAAGATAACCCTTGTCTCCGTCTGAACGGGATTTGGGGTCGTCTCAGGGGTCGACCCACCCATGGATCTGGAAACTTCTTTTCTGAAGCTGGACGATTTTGGAGCTAAATTCATGAACCCGAGGCTATATAAAGGACCCTAGACCTAGGTTTTATTCATCTAAAAAAATGACGGCGATGGCGGAGCTCTGCTGCAACGTAGATTGAATGGCCTAATCTTCTCCCAATCCAATTCAGCAAACATTATACAAATTCAGCGATTGCTACAACAATAAATTCAACGTGTTCTTCGCAGTAATTAGGATCCATTTTCTTAAATCTATTCACTGTGAGTTCATGTTAGTTTTAGATCTAAATATTTAAATAGTAATCGTGATATGTATATAAAAATTGGATCCTGAATCGGTGCCTAATCAGTTCTATTATGACATATTTCTCTGATCTACCCTTATATGTTTATATCGTCACCGAGTCTAATCTTGTCATAACATGTCCATTCAGTTTTTATGCTTATTTCTACCGTTATGTTATTGATTTGTTATTATGCCTGTTCTGAATCTCTTCTCTCCCTCTTTTCCTTTTTTATTTTTATATAGCCTGGCTACATTCGAGCCTAGGCCTAACGCTGAAAAATGCGAACGTGAGAAATTGGGAACGATTGGGAAATACATAAATTGGGGCATAATTAGTATTGGAAATTATGAATGTAAATTTGGGTATAAATTGGAAAATATATGAATATGGATTTGGGGGCATATTTTATATTGGATAATATGAACATGAAGTTAGGCATATATTGGAAAATAGGTGAACATGAATTTTTGTAAAATTTGTATTGGAATGTGTAAATATTGAATTGGGGTATAAATTGGAACATATGTAATTATGAAATTGGGCATAGATTGTAACATATGTAAATGTCAATTTGGGGCAAAAACTGGAACACATGTGAATATTGATTTAGGGCATGGAAAACTATAATTGAAATATGATAATTGTAAATATGAATTGAAAGGGAGCATGAAAGTCTATATTTGGAATAGGGAAATTTAATTGAATATGCCTAAAATAATGGTTCCCTAGTAACGCTTGGACTGGAGGTTAAGTTGCATTAGTGGTGGAAGTCTGCCCAGACCCGACTGGCATATCCAGCAGCCACTGATGTTGAACCTAATGTAAGAGGTCTAAGTGCGCAAATATGAGACGAGCTATGAAACGAGATTAGACCCAACTTGTGGAGGAAGTCTACCCAAACCTGACCAGCATATCTAGCATCCACAAGTTATAGACCTAATGTTGGAGGTCTAGTATATCATAGACCATAAATGGACATCATAGTGAACTGGACAGCTAAACCTAAATTAATTCATAGGGATTGTGTGACAACCCCAATTTCGATAGACCGAATTTTTTTCAAAATTCCAATCTATAGAAACTCAGATTGGTTTTCTCTGGTGTCTGATAGAAAAGACAGAGACATAAAACATGTTAGAGCTCAGAAAAATATCTGACAGCGGAAAGGATAATATATAGTATAATCAAAACATAGCCTTACCGTATTATTAATACTACCTAACTAGTATTCAAAGCTAACATGTCTCTGACACAATCTAACCTGCGAGTGTGTTTTGTGGAGGGGGTCAGAACATAAGTTCTGGTTACTGGATTTAAATTATACACTTTGGATAATCTTACATATAATGTTCAATCATATTTTCTTATTGATTAGGTTACTTGGGTTAACAGCACTCAAGGCTTACACACATGTCGTACCTATTTACTTCCCAGTGAATTATCCTAATACAGTATATGTAGCTATCTCTCAATATTGAGATTCACCCCATGGTACCCCACTCGCATGGTCTCCATCGTATCATCGCAGTAATATAGCAGTCCCTAATCCTATACCCAAATGTTGTACAGATTTCTGTATATATGTCAATGCTGCCTCTGCAAAGAACTACTACTTCTATATTACGTAAGCGTTCGGACTTCCATCTTTGAACCATTCGATCGAATTAGGTTCTGTAATGACCCGCATTGGCAGAGGTATTATAATTAATTTAATTATATAAATGGTGATTTGATTAATAAAATGGTCGTAGAATTAAATAATGATGAATATTTAATTAAAATAATAAAATAAATAATATATTTAATTCTGAAATAATCAGAATTGGCTGAAATGGCGATATGGTGTGAACTGGATCATCTGTGATATTTAATTCAGTTTAGAATTGAATTAGAATAACGAATATATTATTTGAACGACAATTTGAACGTATAATTATATTATAATTAAAATCGAGCTCGAAATGGCACTGCAGTTCACTATTTGGTGATTTGAACTTCAACTGAATGTATAGGGTTCGTTTTAAATCGGATTTCAGTGAAACAAGAAACATGTGGAGTTGGTGGAGTATATCTTTCTAGTGGAAGAGAAAAATCAGGATTTTGTCGTGTAGATTTTGAGATATGTTCAAATCAAATTTTAGAAAAGTCGTTGTGGAATTCCTTTATAATTTATAAAGGAATTATTTATATTTTTAAAAGGAATTTCAAAATAAATCGAATATCGGGTTGACCCAGAAGTGAATATCGAGTTAGAAATTCATATAGGAATATTCTAGAGCTGTATGGTATTCCACTGTGAATATAGACGATAATATAAATTTATTTATATTTAATTTAATTATATTTATATATTTAAATGGGTCATCCAGAGCTTTAAAAATAGCCACTTTTGCAAACGAAGTCGGGATTCGACGAAACTAATTTTGTTGGATCCACAACATCGAATAGTTGTTAGATTTCCAGTTTCGTGATTTTTAGAGTCACTGTGTGGTCGTATGGGTTTTTAGAGTGAGAAACGGCCAGTATTTCGACGGTTAAAAATACGCTGTGTGAGCCAACGGAGTCGGAATTCGACGGAACCAGTTTCTTTGGGACCGTAATGTCAGACTGTAGCTGCATGTCCAGTTTCATAATTTTTGGGTATCGTATGTGATCACAAGAATTTTAGAGGGTGAATACAAGTAGCAATGGCTTATAATTTAATATAATAATCAAATATTAAAATGTTAAAAAAAATCCTATATAATCCCTCAAACTTTCTAAACCCTAAATTAATTTTCACCGGTCAAAATTTGTGAGCCGCCGGTGTTTATTTTCCTGTAAACAATTTCCTCTTTCAAAAAATTCATAACAATGAAAATAAAAATCTATAAATCATAAATTATACATAGATGGATTCATGGGATCGTCCCCTTCAAGTTCAGATAGGCCGCGCGCAACTCGCACTGTGTTCGCGAGCTACAGAAATGTCTATTCGAACCTAGGGTTCCACGCTTGGCGAGATGTAAGCATCAAACAAAGAATTGAGTTGTATTTTGGGATTCAGGAGGAAGAATCGAAGGGTTTGTGTTTCTTTTTGGCAATTTCCGTGATAGAAACTGTCGCCAGTTTTCACGGTGGACTGGAAGTCGCACTTCCCTTTTGTGCGTGCGAGTTCGAGAGTTTGGAGTCTGAGGTGAAGAGATTTTCAAGAGGAACATTGTGGTGTAGTCGGTTTTCGAATTCAGGGAAGTATGAGATTTCGGTGGGAGTTCGAGGAATCGAAAATGGTTAGAGGAAAGGAGCAGGTCACGATGAATATTTGGGGAAGATGGGTTTAATCGGTCTAGGTATTAAGAAGGTAAGTGGGCCGGGAAAGGAAAATTAAGCCCAATAGAAAAATAAACTATGTTATTTCTAATTGAAATATGTATTAACTTCTAAATGGCGTAACTTTATCATACATTATCAGAATCACGAACCGTCAGTCAGTTGGGATCGTATGGACGGGAGCAACACAATGACACTGACCGGGAGTGGATCGGAGACAGTTACAATTTATGGCGAAATAAATTGTCATACTGAATCAAATAACGCAAATCGTTTTTTAACGGTTAACGCGTAATGTGAGTAAATCTCACTAACTCTGAACAGTTATAATTTCATGTTGTATTTTTAGAACTGTTAAATGTTGGCTGATTGACTGTGTGTTGACTGTTTGATTGAACTACTAGTCAGTTAATTGAATTTCTATATTGATTCTGTTTAACAGAATATATCATATGGAACTGAAAGTGATGTTGATTTTATATTGTATAACATCTGTGATGCAGGGAATCAGGTTGGAGGAACCCAGCTGGGTTCCTCAACATTTATCTTACTGTTTTTCATATATTGTGATATATGATGTGATATATAATCTGTTGTCGATTATATGTGTTTGGACGATACTGATCATCGTGATTTGATATGTTGAATACCATAACATACCGAAATGTTGATAAGGGAATATTTTCAAAGTGATATTTGAAAATAAAATATTTATAAATGGAACATTTATAAATAAGAAATATTTATAAATTGGAATATTTATAAATAGGAGATATTTAGAAAAAGGGAAAACGTTATAAAAAGGAAACTGTTATAAGAAGGAAATCATTTTAAAGTGGAGAACCGTTACTAAAAGTAAATCTTTAAAACAAATAAATGTTGTTAAAAAGGAAATCTTTATAAAGCGAATAAAGGAGTTAAATCAAATATGGTATTCGAAAGGAGTTAAATCGAATATGATAATTGAAAGTAGTAAATCGAATATGGTATTCGAAAGGAGTTAAATCGAATATGGTATTCGAAAGTAGTAAATCAAATATAGTATTCGAAAGGAGTTAAATCGAATATGGTATTCGAAAGTAGTAAATCGAATTAGTTATTTGAAAGGGGTTAGTCGGGTCGAGTCAGTTGAATAGAGTAATCGAATATTTGTTATTCAAATTAGAGTTAACCAGTTAGAGTTAAACCAGTTGGAGTTAATCGATTAGAGTTAAAGCAAAAAGGAGTTAATCGAATATATAGTTTATTCGAACAGAATAAAGGAGTTAATCAAATATAGTTTATTCGAATAGAATAAAGGAGTTAATCGAATATATAGTTTATTCAAATAGAATAAAGGAGTTAATCGAATATAGTTTATTCGAATAGAATAAAGGAGTTAATCGAATATATAGTTTATTCAAATAGAATAAAGGAGTTAATCAAATATAGTTTATTCGAATAGAATAAAGGAGTTAATTGAATATATAGTTTATTAAAATAGAATAAAGGAGTTAATCGGATATAGTTTATTCAAATAGAGTAAAAGGAGTTAATCGAATATATAGTTTATTCAAATAGAATTAAAAGAGTTATCGAATATAGTTTATTCGATAGGAGTTAAGTGAGTAGAGTTAGAGTTAAATCAAAAGAGTTAAGCAAATAGAATAAATTGAATAGAGTTATCGAATATACCTTATCGAAGGAAAGAATTATCGAATAGAAAAGATTTGAAAGAGAGTTACGTAAGGAAGTTTGTTAAGGAATTAGAAGGGTGAACTTTGTCTATTTCAAGGTTAGAAATGTTGTTCAGTTAAGGTCTGAGAGGTAGTATTACCCCAACTTGATTGACTTCATTTTTAACTAAGGAATGGTTAAGGTTGTATAGTAAAGGATGGTTAAGTGAATTTAGTAATTAAAGGAAATGGTTTGAGTTGGCATCGCGATGGTTTGTTTAAACATCTGTCTAAGTCCAATGAAGAAGCTTTGGAAATGTTTTCCAAATAAGAAACTAGAAATGTTTTCTAATAAAGAAAACAAGAAATGGAAATGTTTTCCATTGTTAATAACGTGTATTTTCCAAATTTAGAAAATAAGAATTATTAAATATAGGGAAACAGGAGATAAGTAAATTAATGAAATAAAGAGACAAATGTTGAATGATGTTTGATCGATATAAATTTCCATTTGGAAATAATATCGTTGTTTGCACACCTGTTTTTCTTCGATAGTTAAATCACAGACTATCGAAGTTTTGACCATTTAACGTTGTTAATATGGAGAGACCAGTTGGATTATTATCCAGAGAACCACTCTGTATTGGCATAAGCGTTGCGAATCATATATGCCAAAGGAAATCGAAGACGGAGTTATGCAAGGGCTATCCTATTTACAGAATAGTGCCTTCGGTTCATCCTGTTCCTGGATGACTTGTATAGACGGATGTCTGACAGAGTATTTCCAGATGATCACGTATATTTATTTCTCCAACCATACCAAGAGTGGAAGCGGAGAAGGAAACTTCTTTTAGCTAACACATAATGTATGGTTGAGGACGTCAACTCGGTGATTTGATGGATTTGATGATGTGGCATTCAAAGTGAATCTGGTGTGATGATAAAGCGTAGCTTCTAGCCTCACATCCGGTAAATGACAGAAATCGGGCAGGCAGCATGGCTAAGTCGGTCGCACCGAAGTAGGGTGTATAATCACCTGATCTAGAGTTTCATTTACTTCTAAAAATCTATTGTTGATGCTGTCCCATTCGGGAAACGGTTGTTGATCCCAACCGTTGGTGATATACATTCGATACACTCAAGCGAAATGAGTGGTCGGTCATGTGTGGCCAGGTTGCAAGATGTTCTTGTTGAACCCAGTGTATTCCTTTCTAGAGGTACACTAGCGAAAGGTGGTTCCATACCTTGTCATAGTTGGAAATCCATTACCCAATACATGCTTGCGGTTTTGATTGTATACCATATATATAGAACATGAGATGAAAGCGTTTTTGCTAGATGATTATTATATTGTGGTTGATAGACATTATTATAATATCAAAAGGTTTTTGATATAAAGATATTTTGGATTCTCATAAGGGGAAAACCCGTTCCGTTATACGGCGTGGTCTTATGAGATATCGTTTACTTGTTCAAACTGTTTTAAATTGTTTTACTCATACCAGTCCCATGACTGACCCGGAGTTTATTTTTGTTTTCCCTAAACTCTTAGGTGCCTAAATTTGTACGGGCAGTCAAGTAGTCGGGATTTACAGATATACTGGAAGAGCTTGGAGCAGGAGGCTTCAGGATTATATAGCTATAGTTATTTCCGCTGTGTTGTAAGTGTTGTACTTTGATAATGATGTATACTCAAGTACAAATGTATATTTCAAGTTATGTTATATATATATTATATGTTATTCGTTCCGCTGTGAGGTTCGTGTTACTCTGATGTTGTGTTCTTCTTCTTCTTCTATTCTAATTTTCTATCTTATCTTTCCTCACCCTCTGTTTTCTTTCTATTAATTTCCCGATTTTCAGTTTAATTTGGGGTTGGACTTGTGTTTTTGGTCAGCTCAAATTGGACCGGATTTTCGGGTCATTACAGGTTCCATCGTCGGATAATGCCCTCTAGTCTTATGATACACCACCCAGAGCGACATGAGTGTACGTAGACTTTCCTACGTACGTATCGTCAGTCGTTCTTGATGTCTATTGCACATGTTCTCTATATATGCGCCCGAGTCCCATGGCAGGGCTAATCAAGAAACACGAAACTCGGTCGGGAGCTTTCAGATATCTACCGATTGCATGCTAAGGTCTACTTTTATAGTGGCTATGGTCCCACTAGACCCCTCTCTCAAGAAATGAAAGGCACCCAAGAATATCAAGAATGAGAACTTAACCCTGGCCCCCTATGTCCTTCAAACCTATTGGCCAACCTCACCCATAACTAGATAGCAAAGTATATGGTCTTTAGGAGTTCTCCGCCTTTCCTCTTTACGTACTGACTGAAGATGGTAGGTAGACGACTAGTTGCTATCACAGGGCACTAACTGGTCTCGTCAAATCACGCTGGTCCATCTTAGTCTTTTGATTGCCCCTTATTATTGAAATCAAGGCATACTCATTGGTTCACCCACGCAGACCTAACCTCTGTGAGCACAGGCGGATCATCTGCCACTCACAGAGGAATACCAAGAGTACCCTACGTCCCCGGAAGCCGCGTGCTTCTTAACCCAGTCAGTTGGAGCCTACAATAATATCTAGATGGAGATGCGCTCACTCTTTGTGTCTTTTGACATCCTGATGATCTACCCCTTTGGGTTATTCATCCTCTAACATATGGACTGGTCCAAGCGCCTCAGTTTTATATGTCATTAGACCGTACGTCTAACCATTAATTACGCGCTTGCGCCACATCGTGAGTTTTCTCAATTAACTTGGTTATTCTCCTTCAAATTGACTTCCTTTTCAAGTTTACCAAGTTACCCTTGCTTATTAATTCAATTTATAACTTAACCCATTTAAGTTTATTAATAAGCTTACAACAAGTTATTCTCTAGACTGTGGCCCAAGGTCTGTGATCCACAATCCCTTTTATATTCTTGTTTGATTTTAATAACATGTCTTACTTAATATGTAATTAAGTATATCCAGTTCACATGTTTCCAATTAACATGTCACTTACCATTTATGATTAAATATAAATTATTTCATTTCATAAGTTTTCCTCATCCTTTCTCATTTAATCACAATCCCACTTTTCGTCGTCAATACGACTTACCGTCGTTTACTTATTAACTTAGTTCTATTAACTAAGGCCCATTAATAAGTTTCTTTACCCATTTATTATAACCTATGTTATAATTTCCCCTTGTCCCTAGGACAAGTCTAAACATGTGATTCTTACCAACGGGTTTCAGACTCCTAGACTACTTAATTAATAATTAAGTACAATATATTTTTCCCCCTTTTCTTAACTGGTTTCAGGTTTTCCCCTTTTCTGATTACTTAATTTACAATTAAGTGTCACTTAACTTAATTCACTAGTTATCCCATTACCTTACTAGTTTATTATAACCTAAGTTAAAATATTCACTTGTCCTTAGGACAAGTCTATTTATTATCCCATATTTTCATTAATGTTATTTATTTAATATAGGTCATTATCATTCCCGTTTTAAACCATTTACTGTTGTAAACCACTATTCTTCATTCACTGTAATATATGTTCCTTATTATATTAAGGAAAACACTCCATGCACCTTATCAGTTTGATAAAAGGAATCAATGATTTATTTTCGTAACGTTTTCCCATCTAAATCCGTGGTAGCAAGTAATCTCTTTACTTTTCTTTATTTATCGTGGCTTACTTGCAACAACGTTTTCAGAAATAAGTCATTTAGGGAAATACATCACTTTTCCCTCTTATCACACTAACTCGGTTCATTACATCCCTTCCTTTCTTATTTTCTGAGTTAGACATTTAATTACCATCCTTTCCATTTATTAATATCTTGTTATATACATATATTTATTTATATATATAAGCACTAGACCTCTCACATTAAGCCTACACTTATGATCGCTGGATTTGCCGGCCGGTCTGGGCAAACTTCTACCATAAGATGACTTAACCTCATGTCTTAGCACATGTTGTTAATTCTTGCACTTAGGCCTCTCACATTAGGTTCAACATTAATGGCTGCTGGATATGCCGGTCGGATCCGGGCAGACTTCCGCCACTAATACAACCTAACCTCGTGCCATAAGTGTATTTACAATTTCTAATTGTAATCCTAGGCATATTCATTTTCATTCAATCTCTTATGCTCATATCAAATTTCGCTTTCAAATTAAAAACTCAAAACATAATATACGTTATGTTCATTACATGAAAATTTTAGACATATTATCCTTTTTACTATAATATAGTTTACAGTAATCTAATTTACATGTCATCTAATTTTTGCCTATATTTTGTCGCATGTCATTTTCAACATATGTTTAATTCTACTAGGACATGTAAACATTCAATCGGGTAATTATTTTAACATGTCGTTCAATCAATAATATGTCCGAAATAAAGCATGTAATTACAATCACTGAATTGGCTATTCATATCCTAACAAGTTTATTTTCTCCAACATGTAAACATTCAATAACTTAGCCAATTCAACATAGTAATTTCCTAACATATTCATATCAACATTTCAATTCGTTACAACAACAATTTATAATTAAATTGGCCATTTCAAAATTTATTAAAAAAGGGAGTGCTAAACGATAGTCATAACATTATCTAAAGGCTAAAGCTTAAACCCACTCACCTTTAAGCCTTCCCCAAATTTTGGATCTGATTCATTCTATCATCCATGGTTTTCCTTTTCCCTTTAATTTGATTCACGACCTAATGACCGTGGATTTATTATTTCATGAAAAGAGAAGGGAAAGAGAAATAATTTAAATAGATTGGTTCTTAGAGGTTTACCTTGCTTTCAAGATTCAATAATCTTTTTATCAACGTTGATTCCCTCTACCAGATCTGAATTCATAATCCTCCTAGGCTAACATTTTATTTTCAAAATAGGTTTGAGAAGAAAGAGAGAGGGAGCCATGGCAGAGCTCCAACGCAACCGCTGCATTATGATGTTTAGGGTTAGGTCTCGGGTCTTATTTATAGGTGCTCAAGACATTATCGTACACACAGTGCTGAGTCAGCATTGAACCTTTAGTTAAGAAAATAGTCCAGGTTCGCAAATGAATCTAACCAAATCTTATCATACGTAGTGCTGTATCAGCATTGGGTCACGCAAGCTGTTTTGGCGCAGAAATTTGAATTTCGAATATTTGAATTGTTTTGGCGCAGAAATTTGATTTATGAACTTTTGAATTTATTTAACTGTTTTATTCACATGAAATATTCTTATATGTATACAATTCCTTTACCGACCATTTTATGCGTATATATATACGCACAATTTTCGTTTTATATTCAAAATTCAAATGATGTTGCACCGTTATTTGATCCTTGCAATATTTCATTGACTGTAGCCTTATCTTGAATTTTATCTTTTGTATACATATATTTATGCATATATATATATATATTCTCATGTATATATACATGTATTTTCTTTATTTCCTTATATGTACGTTCTTATCCTTTCAAAATTTTAATTTGTATACGTACATATATTTGCATGTTCAGTTGGCCCTCTCTAAAACAAAGATAAAAATTATCCACTGCCGGGGTTCGAACCCCCGACCTCTATGTTACAAATCCAATACCTTAACCAACTGAGATATGAAGTCTTTTGTTAATAAGTCTTAGAACAATGATAATTATTGTTCTCTCCTTACTTCTCTTTTTCATGTTAGTTACAATACTTAAAATAAACCATTGCATAAATCTTTTTATTTTAATGTTAATGCATTATGCTTGAAATCAGTTTATGCAACATATTTACATTGCATGCAACCGACCCTTTCTTTCTTTCAATGCATGCATTACATTTTTTTCAGCGCATGTATTTATTACATGCAATCCTTATTTTATTCTTTATTTTACATTTTAATTTGCTTGCACACACACACACACACACACACATATATATATATATATATATTTCTCTTATGCGTATAAAACTTCTAGGCTTAATAACTTCTTCATATGATGTCCGTTTTATGCAAACAAGTTGTCTATCTTGACCAAATTTCCAAGATGGACGCAATGGCACAGTCCGTTTTACTTAATTCTCATTATTTAATTAAGTTATTCTTATTTTATTGTCTTATAAATATGGGGTGTTACAGATTGTATGAATATGAACTAAAGTTGGGGTTAAGTAAAATTGGTTGGACAGTGGGTGGGCTAAGCAAATCTGAGGGGGCAGGTAATATATACATTTAGTCCCATAAACTTAACCTGATAAGGTTATGTAATTAAATACACCTAGTGGTATATGTAACCGGTAGAAATGATAAATTTATGTAAGTAAAGACACCGTTTAGGGTAAGCATAACTTGTAAGGAAATGAGACAACTTGTGTAATAAGATAAGAGGTACTTAATTATAAATTAAGTAATCTAGAAGTCTGGAACCCCTTGATAAGAATAGCATGTTTAGACTTGTCTTAGAGACAAGAGGAAATTATAACATAGGTTATAATTAATGGGTTGAGAAACTTGTTTATGGGCCTTAGTTAATAGAACTAAGTTAACAAGTAAACAACAATAAGTTGTTTTGGCAATGTAAAATGGAATTATGATTAAATGAGAAAGAATAAGGAAAACTTATAAGATAAGTTATATTTAATCATAAATAATGATGGACATGTTAAAAAGGAAACATGTAAAATTAGGCGTACTTAATTACACATTAAGTAATAACATGTTATTGTAACTATGGAATCATACGATAAAAATATAAAGGGATTGTGTGTTATAGACCTTGGCCCCACATTCTAGAGAATGACACATTGCAGGCTTAATAATGAACTTAAAAGGGTTAAGTTATATAACCAAAATTAATAAGCAACAGGAACTTGGTAACTTGATTAAGAATTCAATATGAATGAGGATAACCAAGTTAAAAAGAAACCTGAGGAGAAAAAGCAAGCGTGTAATAGAATGATTAGACATAGGGTCTAATAACATATTAAAGTGAGGGGCTTGGGTCAGTCCGCACGTTTGAGGGTGAATAACCCAACGAGGTAAATCATCAAGGTGTTATGAGGCACGAGGGGAGCGCACATTCATCTGATTATTCTAACGGCTCCAAAGGACTAGAAGGGAAAGCACGCGGCTTCCTAAGGTATGTAAGGTGCTCCTTGTAGTCCTCTTTGCGGTGACAGATGTCTTAGGCTGTGCTCGTAGAGGTTGGGTCTGCACGTAACTACTAGGTGGGTGGGCCTTGACTGCAGATGTAGCTATGCAATCAGAATGCTGTGACGAGGTGACCCCAGGGTGGCTCGGCAGTTGCCTCACGAGGAGGCAAATGGTCACGACCAACAAGGATAGTAGAACATCGAATACCCGTCATCGGCAGCCAGTGGGATGCGAAAAGACTAGAGCTAAACCCAAGATACCATTTCACCTTTCACTATTGAGGTACGGGGTTGAGGGTAGACACCACATGGATGTTTAGATTGGTTGTTATTATGGGCGGTCGCTTAGCTCTTGTAGTCTTTACTAGTTAAGGGAGGGGCCGAGGTGGGGCCATAGCCACCATGAAAAATAGACCCTAGGAATATCTGTATTTGGAGGCTCTTAAAGTCAGGCCTGTACATGTATGGAAAAGCTCCCGGCCGAGTTCCGTGTTTCTTGTTTAGCCCTGCCATGGAACTCGGTGCACATTAGAGGATGTTCGATTGATGCATCGAGCTACAATTACAGTACATACGTGGGACAGTCTAGATACATGCATACCTGCTCTGGTTTGTGTATCACAGAATAGAGGGCATTATTCCAATAAGGAATCTGATTCGATCGATGGTGGCAGTTCGTACGCTTACATAGCATAGTAATGACATATATATGTGGAATGTAACATTGTTATATAGAGATCCGTACGTCACTCCGATGTAGGATGAGGGACTGCGTTCATTACGATGGAGATCGTGCGAGGGGGGGTACCATGGGGTGTATATTAATATTGAGAGATAAATACATATATTGTACTAGGTGAATCCATGTTAAAGTAAATGGTTACATTGCGCGGATAAGGCTTGAGTTTTATTAACCCAAGTAACTTAATAATCAAGAAAATGTAATGGAACGGTATTGGTAGGGATCACTCTATTTCTGATATACTAGTATCGGTGCGGTGCAGAGAAATGTATTTAGGAAGTGCAATATATCCCGTTCATCTTATCTTACTCAGTTCACACTTGTTATTGTTATCTTGTTCTTCCAGTTTTATATACCTACCATGATACTTTTATTTATTTATATTTAAAATAACTGGACACACCCGACTTTATGTCTGACCCTTTTTGTTTCCTCATCTCTCTCTTCCGTCCCCCCACCCCCCAAGGTTCTAAGTGTGGAAGTGCATAGAGTTGATTTGGATTCTTTCAGCTTAGCTTGGATTATGGATATAGATGTACCACTTTGACTTTGGTCAACTCTCTTATGGCTTCACATGGGAAATATTGTTTTATACTTTTGTACTATGATATTTTTGACAAGACGGATTATTAATGTAATTGGTTACTTCAAACTTATGATGTAAACTCAGTATTTGGGACTATGATGCTTTGATTTAAATGAAGTTTTTAATTCCGCTGCTATTTTACTTATCTGTCTTGTGATATTATATCTTATTTACCAATAACGCTTCAAGAAACTTAATGCGTTCTTTATAGAGTGACATTAACGGACATGGGGTGTCACAGAACCTTTTCAAAATTTTCTCAATGTAATGAAACTGGGTAATTGATAACCCATCTTTTGTTTTCATGATTCTTATTCCAAGAATCATTTCAGCTACTCCCATATTTTTCATGTCAAAACATGAAGATAGATATCTTTTAGTTTCTTCAATACTCGAAGTATTCATTCCAAATATAAGCATATCATCCACATAAAGGCATATAATTACACCTTTATGTGAATGAAAATTGCTATAGACACATTTATCAGATTCAAAGATCCTAAAATCATTAGATACAACAGTTTTATCAAACTTTTCATTCCATTGCTTTAGTGCTTGTTTAAGACCATAAAGTGATTTGACAAGTTTATATACTTTATGCTCTTGTTCAGGCATTACAAAACCTTCTGGTTGAGACATATACATCTCTTCTTTAGGTTCTCCATTTAGAAATGTAGTCTTGACGTCCATTTGATGAATTCAAAATTGTATATAGAAGCTAATGCAATTAAAGTCCTAATAGTTGAAATTTTTACTACGGGGCATATGTATCGAAATAATATATTCCTTCTTTCTATGTTAATACTTTGGCAACTAATCATGCTTTAAATTTCTCGATTCTTCCATCAGCTTTTATCTTTTTCTTGAATATCCATTTATACCCTATTGGTTTAGAATCAGGAGGTAAATCTACTAGTTTCCATGTTTTATTTCCCATAATAGAATCCATTTCATCATTTATGGCTTCCTACCAGAATGATGAATCTTGAGATTTCATTGCCTCATTATATGTTAAAGGATCAGATTCTATATTTGTAGATACTATTAACTGATGCTCTATATTATTTCTAGATCCTTCAACCAAATATACGACGAAGTCCGGTCCAAAATATTTTTCTATCCTTCTTCGTTTGCTTCTCCTAAGAGAATCACCATTTTCGTTGATATTTCCATTAGTGTTTTCTACAGGTTCAATAGTTGGTTCATTAACCTCCACGATTTCATAAATAGGTGTATTGACCTCCACCGTTTCATGAATCGGTTTATCATGAATAGATGTGAATCTATTCTCATAAAACACTGCGTCCCTTGATTCTATTACTATATTCACTTCAATAGAGCTATTAGGTTCTGTTACTAGAAACCTTGTGATGACCCCAAACTTCCGTAGTTTGAAAGCAAGGACAATCATAGGAGTATAACATAAGTACAACAATAGTAGATCCCAGATAATAGCATAACACATAAATCATTGCAGCGGAAATTAGAATGTCATCAACATCATAACATCAGAGACATCAGAGTATGCAGTTACAGGATACACTTAGCAAATAAAAGTCTCAACAAAAAGAGAAATAAGTCTCAACTCCATCAAATACATCAAAGATCAAGAATGTCTAAATTCTCAAGTAGCAATAAAAAGATAAAAGGAAAATGTTCTTCATCTTCTTCCTTAAGCAAGCTCCAATTCAGAATGTATCCATACCTAAACCTGTCACTTGGCTGCCCATGTGAAAAGAGGGCACCTGAGTTTGCAATGTGAAACAAACTACGAGTCAGTCATGGGACTGGTATGAGAAATCTTTCTTAACTAACAATATGGCTAATCACAGGACCACGCCGCCAATGCGGAACAGGTTTACTCCATTGGATTGCCAGTGCATAAGTTTAACAAATTTTTATTCAAAAACAACGCAATGCTATTTAGAAAAATGAAATCATTACAAGACTCAAGTCCCATCACACAATGCAATGCAAACAAGAGGATAGAGTTTTACCTTATAATGATCAGACATGCTTGAGATACAGAAAATAATATTTTAATATTATTGTTAGTGTCGAATCAGTTTTAAAAATACTTCAAAGTAAATGTATCAATCCTAGGCGGCATAGCTACCATATACTATTTCGCCATATATAGGTTTACAATCAAAACCGTAATGTCGTATTGGAGATTGGGTTTCCATCATGAGTCAAGGTTAGGGACGATCTCCTACCGATTTGAGCACTCTAGCAATGTCTCAGGACACGGATGCTGGCGAGCCCTTGGATCCTGTAGGGCCGATCCACAAATACTTTAGTGGATTAGTTATGCCTGAACACACGTTTCCCGATCCTGTTGGACCTATAAAATGGTCACTATCGACCAATAAATCTGAGGCGCCTCATTCCATCAACCACATAAGTAAAATGTCAGGGCTTGCAAAACCCTGATACCACTTCTAGCTAGAAAGAAATGTGTACACTCCCTGCGTTCCCCTGTCCCGTTTTTGACTCTTATCGGGGTGTGAGGCGTGCGAGATAATGTTATACACAAAGCTATGCTGAAATAGGCTATGCTTTGATCATCGTCCACAAGGCTCTGCTTTTCAACAAAAACCTCGATTAATTGCATCTTGGCAAGTCACATTGACAATTCGCGCCATGCGATTGGTAACTACCAATATATAACCTCTGAGCTCATGCGTCTCAGAGAAGGATGTTAAGTAAGAGAATAAATCACCAATAGATATATTAAATAGAAATCAATTTACAGGGAATGAAATCCAATGTCAGACACACATCCACTTAAAGTTTGTTCTGCGTCTAAATGAAACCGGAGTCACCTTATTCCTCGTCCCGTATGTCCAATACGGAAGAGAGGTGCTCGCATATCCGGACAATCAACAAGTATGCCAGGACAACTACCACTTTAACCCTTTAATGGGAGCTAACGAATGTCGGGCATCAGTAGTTATCCATTTGATGTGAATATTGCCGGTCTTCAATCGTTGTCTTCAATATCTTCTATTTAAATAGTCATATGATCATTTGAAATGAGATTGAACTCGGTCTTTTCGAATGATTCTCGTATATATATAGTTTAAAACCATTTCATATCATTAATAATATTTAATAACGATTTATCGCTATATATATACATATAAAAGAGCTAAATTAATTTGACGACACTTCAGGTTAATAGGCGGACTTGGCGCTGTTTTTGTCAAGATTTGATTTACACTTATCTGAAAATCTATCCGTTGGATTTTAGCAAAATTTATATCATTGGAAAGATCTTCCCAAAGCGGTCCTAACGATTCCAGTTTTGGGAAAATACGATGGTTGGATCTTTCAGTATAATCGTTTAAAGTTACGATTCTGAAACGCGAACTACCGTGCGCGATTCGTTTAATTTTAATTTATATTTATTTATATATAATTATATAAATATAAACCATTCGGCGATTCCACTAACGTGTTTAACATGCCAAATAAAAGAATGTTTTTATTAGAATATCATGTCCACATATTCACAATGTCAAAAAAAAAATGTTTCCTTTACATGATAATTGAACCAATGACAAATAAAAGGCTACTTTTTATTTGTATTTCAATTTTAAATTTAACAAATAAAAAAAAGAAATGTTTTATTTGTATAAAGTTTTCAGTGAATGTTTTTACAATAAAAATAATTCTTACAGATTCTAATGTACGTATTGTAAATAAAATGATATTTCAACTATGCATATAAATTCTAATATATGCATTGCAAATAAAAATGTAATTTTACTATGCATATAAATTCTAATATATGCAATGTAAATATAAATGTAATTTTACCATGGATAATAAAGAATGTAATTTTACTATGCATATAAATTCTAATATATGCAATGTAAATATAAATGTTATTTTAACAATGCATATAAATTCTAATATATGCAATGCAAATATAAATGTAATTTTAACAATGCATATAAATTATAATATATGCAATATAAATAGAAATGTAATTTTAGCATTACATATAAATTCTAATATATGCAATGTAAATATAAATATAATTTTAACAATGCATATAAATTCTAATATATGCAATGTAAATATAAATGCTAACAATTCTATTTTTAAACAAAATGTATGAAAGCGATGTTTACATTAAAAAAAATGTGATTTTAATGTTTCAACACTTTTATTCGAATATGAACAATTTCATATGAATCATTATTTTAGTGTAACGACCCACATTTTTGGTCGATTTATTTTAAATATTTAATATGATTTTAAATATTGAATTTATAATATAAATGGTATTTTATGGGGTTATCGATTAAATAATCGAAATACGATTTATTTTGATTTTATATAATCCTCGTAATACGAGAATCTAAAATAATTCAATTCGAAGTTAGAATTAAATCAAAACAATTCAGATGATCAGTATTAGTCGTATTTGAATATAGGTGATAATAAAAATATTTTTTTATCAGAGAATTTACTTGCTTTTGAATTTAAATTATATTGTATTAATTTATTTTGGTTATTTATATTTACGTTCAAATTAAATATCAAAATATATTCAGAATAGTGTTACACTGCTGAAACAGTAGTGGTTATGTTAAAACAGCGGTTCGTGGTTTAAATTAATGGACCCCGAGATATTTGATTGTGGATAGGTTTGAAATAAAATCGATATCGTTTTAAAAAGAATAAAAATCTCTTTAAGTCAAATCAAATTAAATTAAATTATATTTAATATCAGAATCAAATCTTTTTAAACATATTTGCTATGTACTTAACCCAACCACTATTTAATACCGTGTACTTCCTGTTTCCTTTCTTCTTCTATAAAATCGCAACATCCTCTGTAAATTTCCATTTCCATTCTTCTGAAATCAAAACCGCACCTTTCATTTTAGATTTCCTTTTCTAGTATAAAATTGATCGGAGGAAATCAAGAGCAACTCGTGCCTTTTTCATTCCATTTCCTAAAATTCGAAAACCGCTCAGCAAAAAAGAAGAAGAAGGTGGAAATCACGATTCCAACAGAAGGATTGAAGCTCAACTTTTCAATCGAGGTAGTTGCGAGATTTGGGAAAACGTTCGAAGCAGTAAGGGAAATCGAAGTCGTGAGTGAGGATTGGCATTGGTTCATCGTTGCCAGAGGAGGGCGATGTTGGTGCGCGATCTAGGACAGCGAAGGGTAAATCGCGAATCGCGATGAGGACTGTTCGAGCTGGGTATCGTGATGTCCATTGGAAAGTGGGTGCGATGGTTTATGCGATGGGTATTAAGGGTTCATCAAAAGGGGGTTTCGATGTCAAGGAAGTGTGCGATGGATCTGGTGAACGAAGTGCAGTTTTGATGGAGGTGCAAGTGAGTTGTTAGGGTTCAAGGTTGGTGCGAGATACTGATGAGGATTCGATGATGTTAGTAGTGGAGTTTAGGATTGCGGAGCGTGATTGAAGGAGGAGCTCGTGAAGATTGTATCGAGTTCGACAATTTGATGGAGTAACTAGGTGATATCGAGTTGGGATTAGCAACAGAAATAGAAAAGAGTGTAAACAGAAGCAAGATGCTTGTTGGATTTTGGCGGAGACGGGATAAAAGTTGTAGTCTAAGGTTGTGGAGGTATTCTGATTTGGGGGGATGAGTGGTGACTGGAATTCGAAGGAGATGCATTAGGGGCTTCGAGTGTGGTGATTGGAAAATGGTTATGGTGGGGTGCCGTTGAAGAAGAATGTAAACAAATTTTAGTTGATTAAAATTAATTTGTTTATAACCATATAATTAGCTAATGACCCTTTCCGGTTATAAAATCTGTGAAATGAAAACTTGAAAAGGGAATTAAATGTGTTGTTTATTTATTTAAGTAAACATTTAAAAATATAAGTGGCTTAGTGTAAAATATATATATATACATGTATATATATTAGTTTAAATTTATAACCATTTAAAAAGAAGAAGAAAAATTCTAGGAAAAGTAATTTTTTCGTCTAATAGTTAATTTAAATAAATAAAATGTCTAATCAGTAAATTTAAATAAAATTATCGTAGGTGCAAATTCATTCAAGAAGATTCGTAGCCAATGATTTGGAAATAAACAGGATATTCGACAACTGCAATTTCGGTGAGTAAATCTCACTCACCTGTTAATTAGAATTACTTTTATCCGTTAAAAATAATTGTTGTTGCTTATTTGTATTTTTTCTGGTTGCTTTAAATATATTAGTTATTTAGGGTTGACTATTATATATATATTGGGTTGATGATTGGTCGGATTCCCGCAGTCTCATTAGCGGATGCCCGCAGTTTCATAGCGGATGATTTCCCTATGCGCCCCACAAATATATATTAGTGGATGACCTGCATAAAGCGATATCCCGCCTCGAAGCAGGATGGGTATTATTAAGTTGACTAACGTCTGTAGATGTAGCAAAACAGGTTGGAGGAATCCGACTGGATTCCTCAAAAATATATTATCTGTTTGTTCATTTGTTTGCATATATACTATCATATATGATGTGTTAGAAAAACTTAAATAAATAATTGGTTGTGTGGTGTTTAAAAATCACTGGGCTTAAATGTTGATATTTTAAAAATATCGGAAAGGGAAATTTCCAGAGTTAAAAGGGGAAATTATATATTTCTAAAATAGAATTTGAAATTTGAATGGAATAAAAATATTAATTTTTTTTAAAGGAATAAAACAAGAAGTTCATTTATAAACGAAGTTTTAAATGAAGGGAAGAGAATTTTCATTGGATAATTCAGAAATAAAATATAAGGGAGAACTATTTTTCCAAAGTTGAAATATCTATTCCAAAGGAAATGGAAATCGGGACTCGTTTAAATATATAACAAGTAAAACAAATAGGGTTTGTAAATAAAAAGAGAAAAATTATCATTTGGATGAATTTGAATATTTAAATTCAAATGTGAGTTTAAAAATAGAAATGGGGAAAACGTTTAAAGAAATAAACGATGGAATCTGATGTCAGAATATAAATTGAACTAAATAAATACCGTGAGGATTTATGATTTTGAATTCGATTAATTCGAATTTATTTAAAATAGAATTTGAATTAGGAAAATTCAAATAGATATAAAATAGAATTTGAATTAGGAAAATTCAAATAGAGTTAAAATAGAATTTGAATTAGGAAGATTCAAATAGAAGTGAAATAAGATTTGAATATATAGAATTCAAATAGAGTTGACATGGAATTTGGATATAGAATTTAGAATTGAAATGGAATTTGGATATAGAATTCAAATATAATTGAAATGGAATTTGAATATAGGAAATTCAAATAGAATTGAATCGGAATTTGAATATAGAAGATCAAAAATATATTTAAAACGAACTCGCCATAGCGCTGCAGTTCGTAAATTGGCGTTTCGAACTTCAATTGAGTATACAGAACTCAATTGAAGTCGGAATTCATTGAAACAAGAAACATCAGGACCGATCTGATAATAGTTTTCTAATGGAGGAGAAAAATCTGGATTTCGTCGAATAGATTTTGAGTTATATCAAAATCAAATTTTCAGAAAAACAGCGCCATAACCATTTAAAAACCATAACGGTTTATTAAATTTTATAAAAGGATTTTAAGCGAATAAAATTCGAAATTCTATTTAGAAAATTTCAGATTTGAGTTATAGATTATATGTGAACTCAGGTGGAGTAATGAATTATTTTTTTGAAATAGAAATCAAATTTTTGATTATTGAATAGAATTAACTAATTTGAATAGTAATTAGTTAATGAGATTTTGAATTGATATTGGGCTTTGAATAAGTGAATTCAATTTAAAAATTTATATTTGAAATCAAAAAGAAAACTAGAATTGAAATTGAAATTCAATTTGGTTATGAGCAAGTTAAATATTTTGTTTGAACATGTTATGTTCAAACAAAGAAGTGAAATAGGCAAAATAGTTAATTGAAGAATAAATGGGCGAAACTGAATTCAAACGATTAGATTGAGTTGAATTGAATTGAAAACAGGTGAACATGTGTTAGACAGGTACGGGATGAAGTATATGAAGATTTTAATTTATGTTCCCGACAAAAAGGTACACGTTTAAATTCCATATGAGGTTTTATGCGCCGAATCGGCAAGCCACTTGGCTTTTGAATTTCTTTTTAAATGGAAAGGTCCATAGGAGGCTATTTGAAATATCCCGATGCTCCCAATACAAAGGAGGTTATGGCGAATTTTTCCGGGAATTTAAGGAGTTAGAATATTTTTAAGATAATTTGATAGTTAGTAATCAATGTATCGATATATATAGAATTCAATAAGGATACGAAATAAAAAAAATAGAATATTGTAAACAAAAAGGGAAATCTATAAATTAGAAATAGAAAGCGAACCACATACATGTTTTAAAAATGAATAATTGGGTTTTATAGTGTGTTTATTCGAGGTAAGTGGTTTTGCCGTTTTGAAGTTGAGGATGTTTTCAGTCAAGGTCTGAGAGGTAATTTTACCCCAACTTGATTGATTTCATTTTTAGTTGATAAATAGCAGGATCCAGTCTCAAAGAGAAGTGTTTGAAAAAGAGTTAGCTGAATAAAATATTTTGGGTTGTGGTAACGATGTTTTATACAGCATTCGTTTTAACGCAAGTGATGGAATTTTGGAAATATAAAAGCAAGTATTTCCTGAGTATAATTAAAGTAGTCAGGAAAGAGATAAGTGATTGAAATTTGTTTCAATTGCAAATAGAATATATTTTCTAAGTATAGAAAATAAAAGAAGGTGATATAGGGAAATGTTTTTCCAACCAGCGTAAGAGATCAATAAGATTACTGAAAATATTTAGTTAACAAATATTTGATTGGGAAATGAAGAAGTGAATTAATTAATGAAATATTAATTAACAGGCCCAGTGATTGTTTGATGTTTTTGAATGGATGGTTGTTTATTTTTCTTCAATAGTTAAAGAACAGACTATCGAAGTGTTTTCCAATATCGTTGTCAATATGGAGAGACCGGTTGGATTATTATCCGAGAACCACTCCGTATTGGCAGTAGCGTTGTGAATTAGATTTTATGAAGATAATCGAAGACGGAGTAAAATGCAAGGGCTTTTTCTATTACTAGGAATTGTGCCTTCGGTTTCGTTCAGATCCCAGAACGAACGTAAATGGGCGAGTGTTTGACAAAGTATTTCCAATGATCTAATATGTTGGTATGCATAAATATATATATGGTGGCAACAGATTTATTCCCTTAGCGTAACATCCGGAATACATTTGTGCAAATCAACTAGTGTTTAACGGATCTGACGATGTGACATTCAAAGTGATTGTGCTATCAATGAATAGGAAGTAGTCGTAGCCTCATGCCTCAACAATTGGGAAATGACAAAAATCGGGCAGGTAGCATGGCTATGTGGGTCGCCCCCATTAGGGTGTATTATCACCTATCTAGAGATTCATTTAATTCCTTATTCTATTCGATGTTGTCCCAATCGGGAAACGGTTGCTGATCCTGACCGTTGGTGATATACATTCGATACACTCAAGCGAAATGAGTGGTCGGTCATGTGTGGGCCGGGTTGCAAGACGTTCTTGTTGAACCCAGTGTATTCCCCTCTAGAGATACACTATC
Organism: Allium sativum; assembly: GCA_030737875.1. NCBI lineage: Eukaryota > Viridiplantae > Streptophyta > Magnoliopsida > Asparagales > Amaryllidaceae > Allium > Allium sativum. The sequence goes on along the minus strand of CM060916.1, from coordinate 601,839,829 downwards.
GGAAGGTGGTTCCATACCTGGTCATGTTGGAAATCCAGTCTCCAATAAGCGCCCTGCAGTTTTTGATTTTTATACTATGTATGTGGAGCGTGAGATGCAAGCGTTTCACTAGATTCTATTTATTTGATTTAGACATTATTATAATATCACTGGATTTTTGTATCATTGTGTTTTGGGTTATAGTAAGGTAAAAACCGTCCATGTTTATGGGTAGCTGGTCTTACTATTATCATTTCTTTAGAAAGCTTTTTTAAAGTTAAACAAATGGTTGGAGTTTACTCACACCAGTCCCATAACTGACCCAGAGTTTATTTTGTTTGTTTTCCCTAAACTCTTGGGGGCCCAAATTTGTTCGGGATTTTAAAGATTCATTTGGAAAAGCTGGTAGCAGGAGGCTTCACCAGTTATCTATAGACTATCATAGTTCCGCTGTGTACTATGTTGTGTCTGGAAACATGTGTTTATAACTGTTCCAGGAATAACTGTTGTGCTCTGATAATGGTATGTATATACAGTTACTGATTTGTATTTCAAAAAGTTATGTTATATAATATATTTATTCGCCCGCTGTGAGATCTGTCTTCTTTGTTTTCTTCTATTCTAACATTTCTTTCTTTCTATTTCTCATACTCTAATTTCTTTCTAATAATGATTCGTACTTCTGTGCAAATTTGGGTTGGACGTGGGTGTTATTAGTCGACTCATATAGTACGGATTTACGAGCCGTTACATTTATAAAGAATGATATTTTTAATGTCAACATACCTTCGTTTTAAAAATGAACATTTTCTAATGATTCATTTATTTCATTGAAAACAAAATTTTTAATGTAAACATGTTTTATCTTAAAATAGGCATATTTATCTAACTTCTATTATTACATTAAAAAGTGAGTTTTTTAATGTAAAACATGTTTTCATTTTAAAACATGAATCTTTGTCTAACCTCTATTATTTCATTAAAATTGAATTTTTAGTGTAAAACATGTTTCCATTTAAAAACATGAATCTTTTTCTACATTTCTATTATTGCATTAAAAGTGATTTTTTAATGTAAAACATGTTTTACTTTAAAACATTTACATTTTCTATGTTGTAACATTACATTAAAAATGTGAACTTTTTAATGTAATCGTGTTCTTATTTTAAAAACATGAATATTTCTATTTTTATATAAATTCCATAAAATGATAGAAATTTATATTTAATTACTGTTGAAAGTTCTAATTCAATCAAAATGGAAAAAGTGATATTTCACTTTGATTGAAAATTCTAATTCAATCAAAATGACAAAAATGTATGATTCAATTTTTTTAAAAATTTTGATTCAACAAAATGAATAAAAGGTGATATTTCATTTTTGGTGAATCTTCTTATTCAACACAATGGTAAATTCGATACCTCATTTTTTTTGTTGAAAACTCTTAGTTCAACAAAATGACAAAAATTGATGTTTTCTATTTGTTGAAAATTCTAATTCAACAAATAGACAAAATTTGATGTTCCTTATTTGTTGAAAATTCTAATTCAACAAATAGCCAAAACTTGATGTTTTCATACTCGTTGAAAATTCTAATTCAACAAATATCCAAAATCGATGTTTTCATATTTGTTGAAAATTCTAATTCAACAAATAGACCCAAAATTGGTGTTTTCATATTTATTGAAAATTCTAATTCAACAATAGATAAAATTTGGTTTAAACAAATTGTTCATTTTTGTTTTGACCAATTTAATTCAAACAAAATGACAATTCCAATGCAACTAGTTTAACTTTGACAAAAATGATAAATTTTGTCCAATGGTTCCAATTTGACAGACAAGTTTTGTCCAATTATTCCAAATAACAAAGTGATAATTATTTTAATCGACTATTCTAATAAACCCAAAAAGGATAATTCTTAGTTTAAATGATAAATCTTGTCCAATGATTCTAATTTGATAATTTTAACTTATCAAAAACTATATATTTTTGTTTTCCTCAATTTATTACTACAAATTGATCTATATGTTTCTAACACCTTTATCACTACATATCAATATGTTTTAATAATTATATCACCACACAATATCACCAAACAACCAAATCTACATACTACATCCATCACAGAACAAATCATGAATCATAACAAACATGAATTAACTGTAGATTGGTGATAATAAAATTAGAATTATTTCTAATTATTAAAAAAAAGAAATAAATAGATTTCTCACAGTCATTTAAATCTGAATGATTTAGATCTAAAATTCGGTCCAAATTTTGATCTGCTCAGAATTGGTTCTATTCAGTCTAGAAACGCAGATCCGGGCTCAGGATCGCAACGCTTCGAAAATCGTTCAATTCTGATTCAATATGAGCGAGTTACGATTTAATTTTTGATGATAATAATTTAAATTTAAATAAAAAAATAATCCAATTACATCAATACCCTTCTTCCTCTAACAGATAACAAGACCGAGTATCCTCCTTTCAGTTCAATTCTAGGTTTATCGTCAATAGGGGTGTAAATCGGTAGGACCGGACTGGACGGAGGTGTGTCCAGTTTCTGTCCTAAAAAAAATCGGACCGAACACGGACCAGACCAAAAAATTTCTCGGACAAATTTCGTTGTCCTAATTCGTGTCCTAAATAAAATCGGTCGGACACGGACATGATCGGACAGATCGGACTCGGTCGGACACGGCTATTTATATCACATTTTGTACATTTTACTAGATTTTCTTTCGACTATATGTCGAATTGCAAGTAATTCGGACGTATTCGGACGAGTCCTGACCGGACAAGATTTTTTCTTGTACAAATTTGGTGGTCCTAACTCGTGTCCTAAATGAAAATCGGACGGACGTATTTCGGTCACGGACACAAACGGACGTCGGACATTCGGACAAAATTTACATCCCTAATCGTCAAATCTGTTGCGCTAGAAGGCAATCAAGTAGTGTTTTCCCAAAGAGTGAAGAGTGGCGCGCACGGGGGTCCTACTGGTGGTGAACTCAATCGTGATCAGAGGGCTGTGCGGCAGTTCAAATGCCAAGACTTCGGGGTGTTGGTTCTTCGCAGATACTTGATGGTAGAGGCCGAACTTGGTATGGATGCGTAGAGGGGGAAGAGGACTTCGATAAAGTCAAAAGGAGTGAAGGTTTTCGAGATGTGGATCGACGGGTTTTAATGGTGGAAGGTTGGAGCGTTATCGGCCATGGAAATTATACGATGGCGGCTGTGTATTCTGCAATAGGGTTTAGAGTATTCCACCATATTTTATACAGTATATTTTATATTAATTAATTAATTAATAAAAGAATAACCCGTTAATCTATACAGACTCCAAACCCAGCCCAACAAAAGTTACTTCAACCTAGTTGCCCCTGTTCCAGAACCAATGGCTAGGTCCCGTCTGCCCAAACGACTGGTTTTGGCCAGATTTCTTTAATTTAAAATTTAAATCCTTTATTTAATTAATTCGAACGTACATTTAAATACACCGAAGCCACATACGGACTCCGAAAATTCCCGAAAAATAAATCTAGCTATGTTTTGATGATACGGTCCTAACAAAATTATTTTTGTCGAATTTGAAGACCATTTGAAAAATGACCTTTTTAACGGTCGATTAAATTCAACAGAAATTATCGAATCATAGTTTAATTTACTACGCTCACAAATTAATTCCAAAAATTCTGGAAAATTAAACTTAGTAATAATTTGACATTCCGGATCTGACAAAAGTGGTTTCGTCAAAAACGGAGGTCGTTTGTATAATGGCCTTTTATACGGGCTATAAATTATACTATATTCCGTAGCGACTATTCTGAATATTCAACTGGCCATAACTTTTTATTCCCGTTATGAAATTTCGATTTTTCGGATCCTTTGGAAAGATATTCTTAAACAGATTTAGATATTTTTGTTTCACTAAGATCTGTTTTATTTTGAATCTTGTCCATCCAGTCGAAGTTCAGATTCAACTTTTCAAACTACCGTACTATTTCTAATTCCTTTAAAAATTAAAATAAATATATTCGTTCAAACTTGATTTAAATAAATTTTTAATCATTATTATTTAAAATAAATTATTTTAACTATTCAAAATTCATTGAAATAGCCAAAGTAAAAATTTTAAAATTGGTTTTGATTTTCCGGGTTGTTATAATCTCCCCCATTTAAAAGCTTTTCGTCCCCAAAAAGGAAACAATAGTAAAGTAGGAAACAAAATGGAAAATGCAAGGTATTGTAAATGTACCTCAACATAAGAGTTACTAGGAGATGTCCACTCTGCACTTGGGATTGGCCTGTTTGATGCTATCCTCAGTCTCCCATGTACAGTCTCTAGGATCCAAGCTCCACTGCACTTTGACTAAGTGGATCCTCTGTTTCCTCAGAACTCGGGTCTCTTTGCCAACTATTTTCACTTGTTCCCTTCTCACTGCTAAGCTCGGGGTAATCTCCAAATCTTGTTGTGCTGCTTCCTCCACATCTAAGTCTGGATCATGAACATGCTTCCGGAGTTGAGATACATAGAATACATCGTGAACCCTTGCCAACCAGTCAGGCAACTATACCGTATAAGCGAGAGTTCCAATCCTTTCAAGAATAGGGAATGGACCAATGAATCTCGGCGCCAATTTCCCAGTATTCCCAAATCGAATTACACCTCTCAGTGGGGAAACCCTCAAGTACACAAGATCACCAATAGAGAATTCTAAATCCCTTCTTCGTGTGTCAGCATAGTTCTTTTGTCGGCTCTGAGCTGCCAGTAGTCGCTTCTTAATAAAATCAACTTTATCTGATGCTTCACGAATCATGTCGGGACCCAATACTAATCGATTGCCAGGTTCAACCCAACATGCGGGGGATCTGCATGGCCTGCCATATAATGCTTCAAATGGCGACATTTGCAATCTTGCTTGGTAACTGTTATTATAAGAGAACTCAACCAAGTGCAAGTGATCTTCCCATGACCCGCCAAAATCAAGAATGCATGCACGCAACAAGTCTTCTAGTATGCTGTTCACCCTCTCAGTCTAGCTATCTGTCTGAGGATAATAAGCAGTGCTCATATTCAATTTGGTCCCAAGCTCTTCTTGGAATGCTTCCTAGAATTTGCTAGCAAATATCGGATCGCGATCACTGACGATGCTACTGGGAAGTCCATGTAGTCTGACAATCTCTCTGAAATAAAGCTATGCCAGACTTCGAGCTGTTCTATTAGATTTGATAGGGATAAAATGGGCAGTCTTCGTGAAACGATCTACAATCACCCATATACTGTCATTCCCTTTTCTAGTTCAGGGCAAGCCATGAATGAAGTCCATGGAAATTTGGTCCCACTTCCAACCTGGAGCCTCTAGCGGTTGCAACAATCCTGCTAGCTTCCGCTGATTGCTTTTGACTTACTGGCAGGTGGGACATCTAGCGACATATATAGAAATGTCTCTCTTCATAGATCTCCACCAAAATGTGCGCTTGAGGTCATGATACATCTAGCTCACCCCGGGATGAATACTGAGCTTAGATTTGTGACATTCATCCATTACTTCCTTTCTGAGCTCAAGAAGGTTCGGAACACAAATTCAGCCTAATAGCCTCAGAACCCCTTTGTCGTTAATCTGGAAACTCGTAGGTTTGCTTTCCCTAACTCTTTTGCTAATCCTATGAATAAATTCATCATTCTTCTGAAGGTCAGAGACCTTATATATCAAGGAAGGTGTAATAATGAGATTGGCGAGGATAAGATTGGTGCTGGCCGTATTCTTCCTGCTGAGTGCATTGGCTACAACATTGTCTTTCCCTGGAGTATATAGGATGTCCAGGTCATAGGCCGCAAGAAATTCAACCCAACGTTGCTGCCTCAAGTTCATATCTCTTGGGATAAATAGATACTTCGAAGATTTGTGATCAGTATACAGTTCGAACTTCTCACCCAAAAGATAGTGCCTCCATATCTTCAAAGCAAACACGACGGACATCAACTTAAGATCATGAGTGGGGTATTTCTTCTCATGCGGTTTCAACTGATGGCTAGCATATGCAACTACTTTGTCCCTTTGCATTAGCACCGCACCAATACCTTAAACAGTTAAAAAGGATAACATGTTAATATAAGATTTGTCATTAAAAATGTCATCTTAGACATGTTTGTTTAGATAAAAGGAATAACCTTCAATGGAAGCATCTGTCCAGACTTTCAAATCTTGATTGCCATCAATAATGGTCAACACAGGAGCAGTTGTCAACCTCCGTTTTAGCTCTTGGAAAGCTGCCACACATTCGAGTGTCCAAATGAACTTTATATGCTTCTTAGTCAGGTTCGTCAATGGACAAGATAATTTCGAGAAATCCTTAATGAATTTCCAATAATAGCCCTCCAATCCTAAGAAACTTCTGACTTCTGTGGGAGTGCTAGGCTGCTTCCAATCTTGGATGGCTGAGATCTTTCCTGGATCTACTGAAATGCCTTTATTTGATACAACATGGCCGAGGAATTTCACCTCTTCCTGCCAGAATATACATTTAGAGAATTTGGCTTTCAGCACATTCTTTCTCAAAATCTCTAAGACTTCTTTCAGATGCTTTTCGTGCTAAGCGGTAGATTTAGAAAAGATTAGGATGTTATCGATGAACACCAGCATGAATTTATTTAAAATATCTCGGAATACTCTGTTCATCAGATCAACAAAGTATGCTGGAGCGTTACATAAACCGACGGGCATTACTAGCCATTCACAGAATAAGTCTGGCCCTCTGAAAGCGGTTAAAGGAACACATTCTTCAGCAATGCGCATTTGATGGAAACCTGTAGCTAGGTCCACCCTAGAGAATACTTGCGCTCCAACAGATCATCGATACATGGTGGTGGATATTTATTTTTCATCGTTTGCTTATTGAGGTCACGGTAGTCCACACATAGCCTGAGAGTACTGTCTGACTTTGGGACAAACACCATTGCTGCACCCCAATTTGAGAAGCTAGGTCTGATCATACCCTTCCACAAAAATTATTTAGTTTGATTGCTCGGCTCCTCTTTTTCTTTCATTGTCATTCTTCGAATAGGATGCACAACGGGCCTTACATTCAGAACTAAGTCAATCCTGAAGTCGATTTCTCTGCACGGAGGTACACTGTCAACTTCTTCAAACAAATCCGCATAATCTCTAACGACAGGAATATCCTCAATAAAAGCAGGGGTGACTTTTAGAGAAGACCAGAAGTCTTTCCTATCTGTGGCTGAGCCATGGCATGGTATAGCAATAATATCTCCGAATTTGGTTTTAATTTTGACTATTCTTTCAGCGCATAGTAACTCGTCCTCATACTTTGTTAGCCAATCCATTCCAAGTATGATATCATACCCAGAGAAATTCATGACGATCAAATTAAAAGGGAATTGAAAATAGGAATAAGAAACATGCACTCGACAATACTGATCGAGAATAAGTGGACCACCTATCAGACTATGGGCTCTAATCGGTTTTTATGTTTTCTGGGTTTCAATTTTAGCTTTCTAATTGTGTCACTATAAATGAAACTTCTTGATGCACCAATGTCAAACAATACTGTAATAGGAATGTTCTTAATGTTAAGAGTACCTCCTAAAACATCAGGTTTACCTGCTCCTTCGGAAGAAGCTGGTGCAGCCGCTCCATCATAGACATGCGCCACCTCAGTTTTCTTTAGCAATGGACAATTCTTGATAAGATGCCCAGGCTTGTGGCAATTGAAGCATTCCCTGGGGCCTCGAGAATTCTGTCCGCTATTTTGACCGGGTCCAGATTCATTCCTTTTTGTCTCTTCGGGGCTCGGCATTCGTAGTCAAAGTGCCCCATCTTTTGACAATTGAAGCATTTCACCTTGGATTTTCCCTTTTCTTCCCTTGGGCTTGGCGGTAGAAGAATTACTCGTCTCTGGTTTACTGTCAGCTTGCTTTCTTTTGTTATTATTTTGATTCTTCTCACGCTCCTGCTATGCATTTCTATCATTATCCTCATAGCGGCAAGCCATCTCGATTACTTCATTAAAGGGGAGCTTGATGTGAGCTGTAACTCTGTTCAGATATTTCTTAGAGTGGCCATTGATGAATCTTTTGTTCTTGTGCACTGGTTCCTGAACTAACTCTAGAGCATAGTGTGAGAGTTCTTCGAACTTCCGCAAATATTCTGAAATAGTCATATCTCCCTGCTGCAAATTGGCAAATTGATCGTTGAGCTGCTCTACTTCCTGCGGAGGGAAAACTTATCGTTAAAGAGTTCTTTGAAACTAGCCCAAGACATGTCGGCCTCATTATTGCCAATTTTGACTGTATCCTACGAATTTTTAGCCTCATCTTTCAAAAGCCATGATGTCACAAAGCGCTTGTAGTGGTCTTCCAATTCTAGGCCTCCAAATATTTTCTCGTAGTTCTTCAGCCATGCCTGTGCCTCAATTAATGTCTCTCACCCGGTTAACAATACGCCCCCTAAATTTCTGAACTTCTTGGCCACTCTATCCAAGTCAAACGGCTCTGGGGGTGGAGGTAGTGTTACAGCCTCGGGAGTGGGCTACGTCTGAGCTGTGGGAGTCTCATCTCTTGCTAGTCATCTAGCCCCACCTCTGCCTCGGGCTCTAGCTATAGCGCTCATTTTCTAGTTAGTTCTGTACCATCAAGGAAAGAGTCAGACTAACAGAAATGAAAATTTTAAAGGAAAGTTTAAAAGTGGAGACATATGATAAGATGATAATGATGTAATGACTGATTAATATGTGTTATTCTACTGCGCTCATTCTAGGACATTACTCATCCTATCTCTAATGAGCTACTCATCTTAGAATACTGTTGATTCTATCCAGATGAATTATTCTAAAAATGTCATACCCTGAAGCTAATGTTAACCTTTAGCTCTGATACCAACTGTGATGACCCCAAACTTCCGTAGTTCGAATGCAAGGACAATCATAGGAGTATAACATAATTACAATAATAGCAGATCTCAGATAATAGCATAACACATAAATCATTACAGCAGAAATAAGAATGTCATCAACATCATAACATCAAAGACATCAGAGTACGTAGTTACAGGATACACTTAGCAAATAGAAGTCTCAACAAAAAGAGAAATAAGTCTCAACTCCATCAAATACATCAAAGATCAAGAATGTCTAAATGTCTAAAGTAGCAATAAAAAGATAAAAAGGAAAATGTTCTTCATCTTCTTCCTTAAGCAAGCTCCAATCCAGAATGTATCCATAACTAAACCCGTCACTTGGCTACCCGTGTGAAAAGAGCGCACCCGAGTTTTAACTTTTTCTTAGATATCCATTTACACCCTATTGGTTTAGAATCAGGAGGTAAATCTACTAGTTTCCATGTTTTATTTCCCATAATAGAATCCATTTCATCATTTATGCCTTCTTTCCAGAATGATGAATCTTGAGATTTCATTGCCTCATTATATGTTAAAGGATCAAATTCTATATTTGTAGATACCATTAATTGATGCTCTATATTATTTCTAGATCCTTCAACCAAATATACGATGAAGTCCGGTCCAAAATATTTTTCTATCCTTCTTCGTTTACTTCTCCTAAGAGAATCACCATTTTCGTCGATATTTCCATTAGTGTTTTCTACAGGTTCAATAGTTGGTTCATTAACCTCCACCATTTCATTAATAGGTGTATTGACCTCCACCATTTCATGAATTGGTTTATTATGAATAGATGTGAATCTATTCTCATAAAACACTGCATCCCTTGATTCTATTACTATATTCACTTTAATAGAGCTATTAGGTTCTGTTACTGGAAACCTTGTGATGACCCCAAACTTCCGTAGTTTGAAAGCAAGGACAATCATAGGAGTATAACATAAGTACAACAATAGTAGATCTCAGATAATAGCATAACACATAAATCATTGCAACGAAAATTAGAATGTCATCAACATCATAACATCAGAGACATCAGAGTACGCAGTTACAGGATACACTTAGCAAATAAAAGTCTCAACAAAAAGAGAAATAAGTCTCAACTCCATAAAATACATCAAAGATCAAGAATGTCTAAATTCTCAAGTAGCAATAAAAAGATAAAAGGAAAATGTTCTTCATCTTCTTCCTTAAGCAAGCTCCAATTCAGAATGTATCCATACCTAAACCTGTCACTTGGCTGCCGATGTGAAAAGAGGGCACCCGAGTTTACAAAGTGAAACAAACTACGAGTCAGTCATGGGACTGGTATGAGAAATCTTTCTTAACTAACAATATGGCTAATCACAGGACCACGCCGCTAATGCGAAACAGGTTTACTCCATTGGATTGCCAGTGCATAAGTTTAATAAATTTTTATTCAGAAACAACGCAATGCTATTTAGAAAAATGAAATCATTATAAGACCCAAGTTCCATCACATAATGCAACGCAAACCAGAGGATAGAGTTTTACCTTATAATGATCAAACATGCTTGAGATGTAGAAAATAATATTTTAATATTATTGTTAGTGTCTAATTAGTTTTAAAAATACTTCAAAGTAAATGTATCAATCCTAGACGGCATAACTTCTATATACTATGTCGCCATATATAGGTTTACAATCAAAACCGTAATGTCGTATTGGAAATTGGGTTTCCATCATGAGTCAAGGCTAGGGACGATCTCCTACCGATTCGAGCACTCTAGCAATGTCTCATGACTCGGATGCTGGCGAGCCCTTAGATCATGTAGGGCCGGTCCACAAATACTTTAGTGGATTATTTATGCCTGAACACACGTTTCCCGATCCTATTGGACCTATAAAATGGTCACTATCAACCAATAAATCCGAGGCGCCTCATTCCATCAACCACATAAGTAAAATGTCAGATCTTGCAAAACCCTGATACCACTTCTAGCTAGAAAGAAACATGTGCACTCCCTGCGTTCCCTTGTCCCGTTTCTGACTTTTACCGGGGTGCGAGGCTCGAGAGGTAACGTTATACACAAAGCTATGCCAAAATAGGCTATGCATTGATCATCGTCCACAATGCTCTGATTTTCAACAAAAACCTTGATCAATTGCATCTTGGCATGTCACATTGACAATTCATGCCATGTGATCGATAACTACCAATATATAACCTCTGAGCTCATGCGTCTCAGAGAAGGGTGTTAAGCAAGAGAATAAATTCTCCGCCACCAACAGATATATATTAAATATAAATATATTTACAGGGAATGAAATTCAATGTCGAACACACATCCATTTACAAGTCCGCTCTGGGTCTGAACGAAACCTGGAGTCACCTTATTCCGCATCCCGTATGTCCAATACGGAAGAGAGGTGCTCGCATATCCGGAAAATCAGCAAGTATGTCAGGACAACAACCACTTTAACCCTTCACTAGGAGCTAACCAATGCCGGGCATCAGTAGTTATCCATTCGATGTGAAGGTCGCCGGTCTTCAATCGTCGTCTTCTATATCTTCTATTTAAATCGTCGTATGATCATGTGAAATGAGACTGAACTCAGTATTTTCAAATGATTCTCGCATATATACAGTTTAAAACCATTTCATATCGTTAATAATATTTAATAACGACTTATCGCTATTTTTATATATAAAAAAATAGCTAAATTAATTGACGACGCTTCGGGTCAATAGGAGGCCCTGGCGCTGTTTTTGTCAAGATTCGATTTACACTTATCTCAAAATCTAACTGCTGGAATTTAACAAAATTTATATCATTGGAAAGATCTTCCCAAACCAGTCCTAACAATTCTAGTTTTGGAAAAATCTGACGGTTGGATCTTTTGGTATAATCGTTTAAAGTTACGATTCTGAAACATGAACTACCATGAGCAATTCATTTAATTTTAATTTTAATTTATATATATAATTATATAAATACAAACCATTCGATGATTCCATTAACATGTTTAACATGCTAAATAAAAGAATGTTTTTATTAGCATATCGTATCCACATATTCACAATGTCAAATAAATATATTTCCTTTACATGATAATTGAACCAATGACAAATAAAAAGATACTTTTTATTTGTATTTCTTTTTTAATTTTAACAAATAAAAAAAAGAAATGTTTTATTTGTATAAAGTTTTCAGTGAATGTTTTTGTAATAAAAATAATTCATACAGATTCTAATGTACGTATTGTAAATAAAATGATATTTTATATATGCATATAAATTCTGTTAGATCCAAAAATGGCTCTAACACCCAAACTAGGAATAATTTCTGATGAACTGAAATTAAAAATGAAGAAAATGCACAATATATAGTTGTTCGGCGTTAAATAGCCTACGTCTATTTTCTATTATTTGTATTGATGAGGTGAATGTAGATACAACAATGATTCTTACTCACTTCACTCATATCATACATGGATTCACTCAATTCTCTCTGAAATGTAGTTTATAAGATGATTGTAGTATGAATATGGTGATGGAATTCAGTTCTCAAAGGGGTTTCAACTCTGAAAATGCCAAAAGATCCCCTGAAATGTGTCTTGGAGGCATATTTATAGGTGGAAAATGCTCATGGAACGGCTTCGGTTCGGATCCACGTGGCGCCCATCCCGTTACTATCGGGTTCAGATGGGATATGATAGCGACAACACATCAGGTTAGTGGTGAATGTGGGGGAGAACGTGGGTAGAACCGCTCTGCTTCTTTAGGGAAACGTGGCATGAAACTGTCATGACTCTGGGTTCAGATCGGATACGCTAGTGGTTAGGGGGTCGGATCGGTTTTAACCCTTCCGATCCGGTTCAGCTTGTGTCCTCTCCTTGTTTGCTTTGTGCCGGTCTGCCATCACTAAGAGGAATCCGATCCGATCCGATTTTTTGACTGAGCACTTTTCATTATTTGATCTTTTAACTTTGTGTAGCCTAGTTTACAAAGTAGGCTAACATTTTGCCTATCAAAGGACGCTTCTATTGAAGAGCGTGCTTTGACATTATTTGTCCATTGGTCTCTGAATTTGAACCATTGAGTAGTTGCTTCCGTTCGTGCGTAGGGATGCATTGCTTCACTAATTCATATCTCTTGCGGCTTATAAATACATCGAAAAGTCCACAAATTTCTTTCTTCGTTTTAGACAACTTTGAAAACTCTGCTCGATGTCCAATAGCTCCTCCAGGTAAATTATATATAAATATATATTTCTTTGAGTTCAACTCGTATGTCAAGTTCATGTGCATGGTTCTATTGGGTTTTGGTCTCCGATCCGAACGGCTTCTCTCACCCCGCTACTACTGGATTACTAGGCCAAATGTATGTGGGCTAGCATATCGGTCCGAACTGGATGAAACATCAGGAATACTAAGAGTCACCTCAAATCCATATATAAATCCGCTACACCTCCATCTCCCTTCTCTTCCTTCCATTCTTGCCGTCTTTTTAGTTTTGCACAAAAAAGCCCTAACTCTCAAAAACTCCAGAATTCTCGTTCTAATCTTCACATCGAACATATAGGTAGGTTTATAATTTCAATTAACTATGTTATGGATGATTTCAATTGGAGTTCATGGTTAATCTGAGCGATTTGATATAGCGCCTAGTTGATCTTGACGTCATGACCTCCTCCCATCGCCATCATCGTTGATGGCTTGGACCCATCTCGAGGCAATTACCGAGGGGTCCAGAACCTAATGTTGGCCAAGACGACACATGAACACTCGACTTCGACTCAGTTTTTTGGCATAAGGTTGGGTTCGGTGTTGGTTGAGAGATAGAGAGGATAGAGAAGAAGAAGAAGAAAAGGAGGTATGGGATCAGTTCGAGTGAGGAGGCATAAGAATGAAGGAGAGAGAGGGGTTCATCGGACGGGTAAGGTCAGAGTGATAATTAAAGAGGAGAAGAAAAACTAGGTGTGTCCAACTAGTTCGGGTCGAAGCGAGAGAAGTAGACAAGGGAAAGCATAGGTACTCGAACCGATCCGGACTTCTTAGAGGACCCATTTCCGAATCGAACCGATCTTTCCTGTAAGGCGTTAACTTCAACTCTGAATCAAACATGATGTTGCCCTCAACCCGAACCCCTTTTCTTCGTGAGGTATCCGATCCGGTCCTGGCATATGCACCCGGACCGAATTGAAATCATTTAAACCAGTGCACAAGAAATATCCTACTTGCCCTATCAATATCTGCCGTGACCTATAACTTAATGAACAATTAGGATAGTACCTTATGAACTTGAGCAAACATTTGAGACTATTGTGAACACTACTGCTTCGCCAAACTTCTGCATTATGCCCATACGTATTTACTTTATATCTCTTGCACACACTGTACACACCTTAGTTCACACATATGCATGGGGGTATACGGGCTATTTACTATAACTTATGCTATTGCTTCTTCAATAGTTTAGAGACCATGGCAGAGAGACGTTCATCTAGATTAGCAAAAAAGGGAGAAGTCACATAAACATCCGAGAAACACACTCTTGATGACGTATGCTCTTCCTCAAACCCTGAGTGGGATGATGAGGGTCGAGATTATGAAATGGAAGCGCACAATAGTTAAGTATCTTTTGAGGGTGATGTCACTCTTGGTAAGGAGGAGGAAGGAGAGATAGGAGATGATCGTGCTCCCGACGAGTTTGAAACTGCCACCATATTGGAGTCACCTAAAGAATATGTTGAGTCAACGATCGATGAGGGTAGACTCATCCGAATATGTCTAAAGCATGGGATATTAAAAAGAGATACCCAGTTGCCTTCGAAAACAGATCGCCCCCACAATCCACCGGAAGGATTTATGGCTATTACCCAATTAATGTGTCTAGTTGGGGCAATACCTCCGTTTCCGCCTTTTGTCATCGATTTTCTGAGACAGATGTGGATTTCCCCCATATAGTTACATGCCAACTCTTATGCTTATTTATACACCTTGTATATAGCATACAAAGAGATTTTAGGTATAGAGCCTACCTTCGATGACGTCCACTTCTTTTATAATTTCAAGCATCAGACTCAAGAAACTCCCTCCTTCTCATACTTTGAATCAGTTCTAAAAAGCAAAATTATCACTGTTCCATATAGTAGTAAGGCTGGTGACTCCAAACCTGAATGGTTTTACATCAGACATCAACCGGGGTGCGTCAGGAGATGGACCAAATCAACTAAAGCACCGACTTTCTAGATTTCAACTTTAAATGTTTATTCCAATACATTAACTTACTTTCATTTTCATTCGCAATTGATAACCCAAAGCAAATATCGGGTCAATTATACTTTGATCGTTTGCACCAGATGCTCAATGGTGACCAAAAGTTCTTAACCATCGACGATATTCTTAAGGATGAGTATCTCCATCGTCACGGGTTACTATCTATCACCCGTAGTATGGGTCATGGGACAGGTCCATATGTGTACATACCCCAGGTCGACATTATTCCTGAGATGGGTCAGGGCTCGAAAGGTCCGACGATACCTCTTAGGACTCCTCCCTCTCCGTCCTTAACTCAGGACGATGAATTAGCCAACATAGCTGAGAAGTACAGAGAAGGGTATACCATTCTGATGATGCCATTTCTCCTGAAAAGTCAACATCCCCTAAAGAGCTACCACTAGATGCTCCTCAAGGAGATGCTCCTACTACCGACGATTCTATATTTAAGGGTTTAGGAAATCTTCCCCTGCCCGAAACTATTTATACTTCAGAGGACTTCGGAACGAACCCTTTAACCTTCACTTCTTCAGAAGAGACTACTCCCATGAATACCAAGGAGCCTACTAATGCTAGTCTGACTTCAGGCTTGGGTTTATTGGGGGGAACGTCATTTAGGATGCACATAACACATTAGCACCGCACGTCACAGTATTTATGTCTTACGTGAATGTCGATTCTAAACTCTACTTATATTGTTGTGCAGGTACAATGTCACGCCCTTACTATGATGTTCGGAAAATTCGCCGTAGCATGTCCAAACCTCCTTCTGACACCGAGCATGATTGCCGTGAGAACCAGGGAAGAGATGATAGAAGGCATTATGATTCCCATCGACCTCACACTTCACGCTCTCGTTCTGCTGTTCGGTTGGATCCGGACAGATATAAGAGCCACCAAAGTTGTCGTGAGGGAGACACATTACAGTCCAAAGACCGAATTTCTCCCCAAGATAAATATTCCGGAGAAAAAAGTCCACCGAAACACACTGATTCGCGAGACAAGCACAAAGTCTCTGAGAAGCGATCTGAAAAAGTTGATGTAGCCATCGTCCCCGCCAAGGGGAAACATTTTGAGCTATTTTATTCCAAATCCCTACCATTGGACTCTGATTCCAAAACGAAACTGGCTTTTCTAAAGGAGCAGTTCCCAGATCACTACTTTCAGCATTTAACTTTCCTACCTGCACTTGAGCCTATTTCTTCAAAGTGGGCAGATGATGCTAGGGCAAAGATTGACGCAGTAGAGAAACAGTACTCGGAGATGTACAAGTATTCACACAATCTCTCTATAATCATTCGAGCCCTAATTGCAGACGTCGATGCAATGAAGAAAGTTGCAGACTCCGATGAGAATGTTTTGAAAAATCTGGAGAAGGACTTAGAAGATACATAGGCTCAACTTGCCGTTGCTCAATGAGATGCCAACAACTTAAAAAAGCAATTTGAGGAATTACAAAAGCGTTATCATGACCTACTGGAATCTCACAGTCAAGAGCGTTTAGATTTGAAGAAACAAGCTGAAGATGCTAAGTCAGAAAGTGTCAAGGTGCAACTAGCTTACAGTACTCTTGAGCAAGAAAAGGTCGAGTTAGCAAGGAAGACTGCCGAGTTGGATAAACGAAATGCTGACTTAGAGGCCAAGTTAATGGAGGCCGAGACAAGGGCTTCCTTAGCTGAGGGGAATGTGGATAGCACTATTAAGTCTGCTGAAGAAAACCATAAACAGCTATCAAAGGCTCAAAAAGAGTTGCACGGCTTTGGTGAACTGATGATAGAGTTCTTTGCACATATAATCCATTGCCAAAACATCTCTTGGATCGAAGACTAACCGACTACCTTAGTTCATGTATGGAATAAAATCATCGAATTGGAAAAGGATGAACTTAAGGTAGACTTTGTTAATGAAGACAACCTCATGGAGAAGTATCTGAAAGATGATGAACCGGCACGCCTGGCCGAGGGGCGTCGCCTCATTGCTTCCGCCATGGAGGAGAAGAAACGCTAGGCCAAAGGAAAGAATATCCTTGAAGTTGGTTCCTCTTCTGTTACCGTCGAAGTTACTGGAGTAGAGAATATGATCCCGAGAATCCGGAAATTCCTAAAGTGCCTCTTTTATCTCCTATACCCGAATCAGCATCAGAGACGATAGCCACCTCAATTGGGAAATCATCAGAAGGTATTTCCACCTTTTCACCCCAATTTGCCAAGGCAGTCTCCACCTTTCGTCACATCATTGGGCAATCGATCGAAGATTCCTTGTTTTTTCCTGAGTTGATAACTGTTGCTTCTCATTCTGTAGGTGTTGAACCAACCGAGAAAACTAACGAGCAATGAGGAACCGCCATTAGGGAAAAAATCCATCGAAGAGACTCAGGAAGGACAAGATAAGGCTACCATTGTTGAGTTCGGAGGGGGGGCTGAAGGTAAAAAGGAGAAGGCTATAAATAAGACTCCCATACCGCCAAACGCCGACACTTCTCATGATGATGAAATGATAGACGCTTTAAAAGATAACGGTGGTAATGATGGGCATGAAGAAGATCCCATTGTTACTATAATTGGGGATTCGAAGAATGCTGATGATGTGACTTTGGCTGAGATGAAGGCTAAACAAGACAAGTGGATGCAGCTGAAAGCCAAGGAGATAGACCCCGAAAGCCTTAAGCCCCTTGCAGTGGTGGATGCTAAATCGAGGTTAGGTGTTAAGCTTTCAACTAGGTCAATTACAGAGGAGCTTGCTAAAAATTCTTCTCTTGATCCCAGCGCTCCGACTCCTGGGAAAAAATCTATTGACTCTGGTACGTCAATTACAGAGAAGAAAAAACAAAAGCGTCTCATGTCCGATGTCGAAAAAGAAGCTAAAAAAGCTCTTGAGGCTGCCAAGAAGCCCAAGTCTACTCCAAAGTCCAAGTGACAATGCGTTTTGTTTTTTGTTTTGATATTCCATTGGTCTGCTATTATAGTAGCGAGTGCGGCCCTTGAACCTTTTTCTTTGTTTATATGTACAAACTCACGTATTTGTGAAAAAAGCAGTCTATTTCCCGTAATATCAAATACTTGTAAATTTATTATTTAAGTAAGAATGCAGATAAACAACATGTCATATCGCAGTTATACAATAAAGTCATTATCAGGGGAACATGTACATATGTATGCCCCCAATCAATTTTGAATTGACTGACTAACTGAGGTTTATTCGAGATTGATTAGACTTAACATTTGTTGCCCTCGGCTCTCTGGCAAAGCTAAATTTCTTTTGTCGTTGGTGCTTATCCTTCTAGCATATTTATACTCTCCTGTTTCATAGCCAGGTTAGAGTTTTATCGAGGTGGTCTCTTATCGGGGTGCACCTTCACGCCTCGAGGGACATCGTCTTCCCGTCCTTTATACTCTCTCTCAATTCGTGAGAATTAGAGTTAGGAATGTCATTTTCTTATTCCTTCTATCCTATGATGCAAATGGTCATTTCGCTTGCTCTTGCATAAGTATTGTTAATCTTTTTTTTAAACTTAATTCGATATTTAGCATTTCATAATCAAGACAAAGCAGTCAAAAAATATAAGAACAGTGCAGGAAAGATAAATGACACATGATGTTTTTATAGTGGTTCAGCTAAGTCGTAGCCCACATCCACTTCATAATCCTTTGTTCATATAAACAGGCTTTTTAAGGCATGTCGTACCTTTCTACATAGTCTACAAAAATGAAAAGGAAAACGTTTCATATTTAGCTCAGATATCTTCGCAAGTGCTGAGCATTCTAGCTCTGGGAATCTCTTCACTGTCCATGGTCGTTAGCTTGAATGCTCCTGTATCAAGCTTCCATTGGATGGCGTACAGCTGTAACACCCCACCTCCGTTAAGGTCACTCACAAAGGGAATGCCTTAAACTTCAGTGGAGCGTTTTAGGTAAAAGTTGTAGATAAATTACAAGACACACAAATAAAGCAGCGGAAAATAAATAAAACCTTACTTTATTGAAAAAACAGCAGCTTGGTAAAACAGCTTGTACAAAGATTGTTTTACAACACCAAAACACCAATACCCATTACAACAAAGCATATGTCTTGTTTAACAAAATAAAGAATCATAAACTGACATTGATATTCCCCAATAAAGCATGGCCCAGCCATAGCAGTGGAAAAGAGAGTTCAAATCAATACACCCACTAATCTTCAAGCTTGGAAAGAGAAACGGTCCAAACTAAGCTGAGCTATTCCCTCCCTGACTACCTTGGGGAGGGGGGGGGGACGGAAGAAAAAAAGGCGAAAGAAAACAGGCCAGACATAAGTCTAGTAAGTCCAGTGATCTTTCAGCATGTAAACAAGATAAAGGATCATGACATGAATAAACTGAAAATAGGACAATACCATAATAACAAGATAACATAAGACAAGATAAGGCAAGATAAGGCAAGATAAACTGAATGCGCTTCGACTCTTTCCCTGACTTCCTATTTTCTCTACACCATCCAACTAGCATCCTAACTAGTGCCTTTTATAGTATGATTCGTATTCCCTACTAGTGTCCCAACTAGTATCCTGTATAAAATGATAATATGATCCCAACTTCCGCAATTGCGGTAGCCTTCAGGTGTACATCTAGTATGAGGATCTTATCTCAATCGCCCTAATTGCCATGGATATGTTAGATGTACCCTTACTACCCTATCGATCTGCTTCCTACTTGTATTAATGTTCCATATGTCTGTGTCAATCGACCCTCTCATGTGTGTAGATACCCTATGCTGGTCCCACCATAAGGTGTATCAATCCTTATGATAGCAACCCGACACGATTCAAGATGCACAGTGTATAACTACTGGTACCCAGTGCCTGCTTTTTCCCACACCGGAGTACGTGCACGCTCGTAAACCGTTGGAACCTACATTGACGTACCCCCTGCCGCTATTTTGACCGCTTATAATCAGCCCAGTATCCGTGCCCTACCCTGCCTAGATCAGGGTACCATGATACATCTATGTGGGTTGTTGCTGAAATGGGTCCCCGTTACTAGGGTTTCCTGCTGGTTAAGTTTGTGGGCCTATATATACAAATATTACCCACCTACACGAGATGTACTTAACCCTCCCACTGATTCAAACATGTTTATTTAACGGTTAAGTTTGTGGGCCTATATATATTTATATTACCCACCTACCCAAGGTTTACTTAACCCTCCCACTTACTAAGTCAATATGTATTATGGTTAAGCTTGCCTTAACCCTATCCACTTTGTTTATGTAATATTGGTTAAGTGTTGTCCATTCATGTTAACTTAACCCTACCACGTATTATGTTATATTGGTTAAGTGTTGCCCTCTTGTGTTAACTTAACCCTACAACACATCATGTTATATTGGTTAAGTGTTGCCCTCTTGTGTTAACTTAACCCTACCACATATCATGTTATATTGGTTAAGTGTTGACCTCTTGTGTTAACTTAACCCTGTCAATCTTAGCATATCTATTCATTAGCATTAATTGATTTAATAATGCTTATATCTATATTTTAAGTATATCTCCTCGGTCCTATTCTTTATCCTTAGGTAGAAACCAATGGATGTAAACATGTATTTGAAACATGTTATGATTGTTGTTTGCGAGTGGTTGCAAGTGACTGCTAGTGGTTGCTCGTGGATGCATATACACACACATTAGGTACTAGATCGGCTCAGTCACTTTCATATTGCATATGTATATATGTATTTGTATACGAATTGGAACTTGATGTGTTAGCATATGGACGTTGCATTTGTATGAATGATTGTGCACTCATGTAGAAAGTATGATTAGGAATAATTGCATGCAAAATGGACTCATGGCACCAACATAATTTGTATTAAGGAGGTCAACTGAATCGGTAGACCACCTGATTTTGCATTAGATAAGGACATGTACACACACTATGCATATGATCATGAAAGCATTAGAAGTCTATTAAGGATAATGGACGCCTATATTTGATGGTTGAGCAGATGGACGATTGGACGGTAGGATATACATTCTTCTTGACTTGAAGATTTCGGGGACGAAATCCTTTAAGGAAGGGAGAATGTAACACCCTGAATTTTCTATGTCTATTAAGAACGAATTAAAGAATACCAAATTTTTAAATTGGGGATTAAGGGAAACGGGATATGCCATTGCGTTCATCTCGAAATTCTGGTTGGAATAGAGTCCATGTTTTCGTAAATTGGACTTCGTATGAGGTAGTTATGGCCCTCAGAAGTTTGAGGAATTTAAATAAATTAAAAACAGTTTAGAGTTAAAATTCAAAATTCAAACGAAAGACAGAGAAGCGGGCTGGGCGGGATATTTCCCGCCCTAGGCTAGGTCGACCAAGGGGTCGACCTCCCCTATACAGGTCGACCTGGTGGTCGACCTACCCCCTCGCCCAGATCCAAAACAGTGATGATTCTGACTTGTTGCTGATTCTTTTCTGACCTGTTGCTGGGTCACTAGGGCATAGGTGGCAATTCTGGATAACTCTATCTAGTATGGATGGTTGTGATTGCTCCTAGAATGATCTAACGGCTCACATAAGATTAAACTTCTATAAAAGCAACCCTAGTCAAACCCTTAATCACACAAATTCATTCCAAGGAGCCACCATGTTGTCCATGATCGTTCTAGCATAGCCACCATTTCTTCTTTAATTAGAAAGCAAGTTAAAAAGCTACGAATCAAAACTAACTTAGAGAATTGATAGTCTTCTTCAAGGGAGTGCTTTTCTATTTCAGAAAACAGATCCCAGAAAACAAGACTTTCTTTTGTTTGTAAGCCCTGTTATTATTTAGATGTGAACGATTAAAAGTTATGATTTGCAATAAAGTGAAAACTAGCGTTATTCCTAGTTGTAAGATAATGATAATGCTAATTCATGTCTATTCTTGTAACGATTCTATCGTATATGCTTATGAGACTATTGTGGTTATTAAGTTGGTGTTAAACCAATCGTGTATTATGTAAATTTGGTGACTAATTCATGTTATGTTACATGCAAATTGTTAGGCTACTATGGTTATTATGTTGATGTAAACCAATCATGTAAATTTGGTGACTTTTCCATGTTATGTTACATGCAAGTTGTTAGGCCAACACATGTATTATGTTTAGATCTACATTTAGATCTATAAAAATTGGATCCAAAGTAAAAGTTCACGTTCACATGCCTAGTTGAACTTGTGTAATTCCATATATTTAAGATTCACAATTATTGGATCTAAATTAAAAGTTCACATTCACATGCTTAGTTGAACTTGTGTACTCCTATATGCTTAAGATTCATGTTTATTGGATCCAAATTAAAAGTTCACAATCACATGCCTAGTTGAACTTGTGTAATTCTATATGCTTAAAGTTTATGTTTATTGGACCCAAACTAAAAGTTTACATTTGCATGCTTAGCTGGATTTAGGTAATTTCATATGCTTAAAGTCTCATGTTAGTTGGATCCAAAAATGAAAGTTCATTATTTTATGCCACATTTACATGACACATATTTAGTTAGATCCTTATTATTTTATGTTGTATGAATGGTACATGCTCCCTTCTTTCCCCTTTTGTATATAAGTTAGGCTAAGTTACGAGCCTCACGTTTCATGTGAATTTTGCGAACATATGAAGGGGTTAACGTTGGGAAAACCTTAAAAAATTATTATTGGCATAATTTGGCCTATAAATAAATGAATGGTTAGTGTCATATAAATGGAATAATTTATATACCAAAATTTTTGAATATGATTTAGAGGTTAAATGGGGCATGACTTGAATGGAAATAATTATGGACAGATTACATGTAAATTTGAAAGATAAATATGTAAATTAAGAAAAATACGAATATGCCTAACCCGAGGTTAGATTGAGTTACAATGTAAGACTACCCAGAACCGCCCGACACATCCAGCAACCGTAACAATATATATCTAATGTGAGAGGTTAGTGCATCAAGCCCAAAAGAACCCGAGGTTAGATTGAGTTGCGGTGTAAGACTGCCCGGAACCGACCGGTACATCCAACAACCGCAACAATACATATCTAATGTGAGTGGTTGGTGCTTTAATGAATGAATTAAAGCTAAGACAGGAATGGTAGGGTTAAGTTAATTACGGCAACACTTAACCAATACAACATGTTAACTAAACTGATGGGTGGGGTTAGGTAAATTTGAGAAACACTTAACCATTTTAACATGTTTATTAAGAAACCCTAGTAACGGGGACACATTTCAGCAGTAACCACATAGATGTATCATGGTACCCTGAACTAGGCAGGGTGGGGGCACGATTACTGGACTGATTATAAGCAGTCAAAACAACGACGGGTGGCGCATCAGTGTAGGTTTCGACGGAGTGCGGTCGTGCACGTACTCCAGAGTGGAAAAAGTAGGCACTAGGCATCAGTAGTTATACTCTGTGCATCTTGAATTGTGTCGGGTTGCCACCATAGGATTTGATACACCCCATGGTGGGACTAGCACAGATATCTACAATCAGGCGGGGCTGAATGACACAAGTGGTAAATGTATACGAGTAGGAGCCGATCGATAAAAAGGGGATCATTTATCTTGAACACATGGTGCTAGTTGAAACACTTGTAAGGGGGTGTAGAGAAGTTGAATTGAGTGCGATAAAATATTCAGTCTTATTATCTTATTCCTAGGTTGTTGTCCTAGATTCAGTTTATTTAAATCATAATCCTTTCTCTTGTTTACATGCTAAATAATCACTAGACATACCAGACTCATGTCTGACCATTTTCTTTTGTCTTCTTTTCTTCTGTCCCCCCAGGCCCGCAGGGATGGAATACTTCAGCTTAGATCTGATCATTTCCAGCTTGAAGAGAGTAGATGTATTGCTTGGAATCTTTTTCCTTGGGCTATGGCTTTGGATACTCTCTTATTGAGGATTTGTGCTGCCTTACTGTTGTTTTAATGCTTCTTTATGTTTTAATTCAAGACAGAGATTCTATTGTAATAATTTGGAAGTGGGTTTGAGACAGTTGTTGTAATGTTTTAACTGAACCACGTACTTATGAAATAAATTTAGTTTTTCCGCTGTTTATATATCTGTCTTGTAAATTATCTGTATCTTTTACCTTTAATGCTCCGCCGAAGTTAAGTTATTCCTTTTGTGAGTGACCTTAACGGAGGTGGGGTGTTTCAACGGCCCTTGCCATTTTGGACCCAATTGGGTTGAAGGCGGGAAGACTCGTTTCAATACTAAGTCTCCTGGTTTGAAGGTTTTGAAGCGAACTTTCTGGTCATAATAACGTGGTACTTAATGCCGATGTCTTGAGGAACGCAAGTATGCTTCGTCTCTTTTTTCTTCAACCATATCAAGAGACTCTAGGAGGAGTGTTCTATTCATCATTGGGTCATAGTATGCTACTCGATGAGAAGGGACTTCTAGTTCTATCGGGATCACTGCTTCTGACCCGAAGGAGAGTGAAAAAGGGGTACGGCCAGTAGCCGTCTTCAAGTTTGTTGTTTTTTCTCCCCCTTTTTGATTGATGACAACATAGCTTAATATTGCAATCGTTATCTCCCCCTGTATATATGCTCCCCCTTAAACATCTACATATCTATAATCTTAGCTCTATGTCATGATTTCCATTGATCTTCATTTTGTTGTTATCAATCGAAATTCTCGTGTCTCAACATTCTCCCCCTTTTTGATCGATGACAATACCTTGGATTTTCTCTCTCAAAATATAAAGCTCCCCCTGAATTTCTTTAGGAGATATCGAATAACCTTCTCTTTGTTGTGGTGTACCTACATAAAATATAACATATATAGTTTGGTACCCACTTGCTTTGTTTGGGTCCATGGGTTAGATGGAAGGTAACCATACCCAAGAGGGTTTAACGGAACCTTTAAAGATAAAATTTTCGTTATTAACTACCGAATCAAAATAATCATCGATATATTTTTCTCTGTTTTTCCAACTTACAGGAACCCAAATACTTAAGTAATCTCTATTGATATTCCTTTTCGTACTTCTAGATCTATTATACAGATCTCTGGTCATAGAAGTATTCGAATTTCTTTAATAATTGGATCTAGGACGAGCATTAGTACTAGCAATAATATTTTTATTGTACATGAAAGCATATCTAGTACTATTTCTAAGATTAGTTTTATTATATCCTAAACCACTTTTGTCATGTAAAGGTCGAGATCTAGATAAAATCATATTTAAATCATTTTGACCTTTATTAAATTTTGCGAACTTATTTGCACATTTATCAAATTTATTTCCAAAGTCGCTATAGACATTTTCAAAAGAAATTTTGTTATTCTTTAAATCATCAATTTCCTTATTTAATTCAGAATTTTTCCTTTTTAAAGTACCATTCTCAGTTTTGAGACATAAAATTTGAGATTCTGAATTATATAAAGATGATTGTAATTTTTCTTTTGAGTCAGAAATTTCATTTTGCAAAATATTACTATTCACCTTTAAGAACTCACATTCTTTAGATAATTCTAAATTCTTTTCAGTTAAAGCTCCATTCTCTTTTTCAAGAGACGAAATTAAAGAACTAGAATTATTTAAAGAATCTTCTAAAGATTTATTTCTATTTTGCAAAAGATTGATTTCCTTTAAAAGAACATTGTTATATTCTTTTAATTTGGAATTTTCTTGCTCGCAAAATTTTGACTTAGCTATAATGACAGTATTGAGTTTACTCAAAGTTTTGAAATCTTTCAATAATTTCTCATGGTTTAACAAAAGATCTTTATATAAAGAATCTGTACATACCGATTGTGATCTGACTTTTTCCATGAGACATTTTTTTCCTTGTTCTCCTGATTCTGCTTTGTTGCTCTTCCATTTTCTAATGCCTTGACTAGATTTCTTTATTGCCATTTATTCTAGGATATTGTTACAATCTCTAGAACACCAGGCTCTGATACCAATTGAAAAGTCGGTGTGTACGACTTGTGCAGGATCTTTAATATGGCTATGCGGAATATGATATAATAATTTAAACTATTCAATAGTTATGCAAATAAATATTCGCAAAACAAGGAATATATCACTAACAAATATAAATGCTATAAATAAAGTAAAGTAGAGTAACGACACCAGGATTTTTATACTGGTTCGGACTTCCCGTCCTTCATCCAGTGCCGAAGCTCCTCCTCGGCTTTTCACTAAACAACACCCTCTCTTCACCCGGAGGAACAGGTTCACAACACTACTTGATTTACGGGCTACAAGTTTACCCACTTGATTTCACGGGCTGCAAGCTTACCCACTTGATTTCACGGGCTACAAGCTTACCCACACAGGACAATTACAAGAGTTTGACTTCTGATTGTGTTCTTCTTTCAACACTGATTTGCCAACGATTGAGTACACCCTTCCTATAATCTTATCCTCAAGTATATGGATTGAATGCGAAGATTTGAAGGAAGTTAGTTTCTTGTTGAATCAAAATATGAGAAGTATTATCAAGGACTCAACAAGTAACTTGAATTTGGGAGCTTTTAGAATGCAAGAGTATTTAGAAAGTAAGATCAGAAATTAGAGCAAGAATCAGTTGTTTGGATGATGATTCAAGATGTATTTATAGTGAATGAGGAGTTGTAATCATTGATGAAGAGTTGCAATGAATAATGATGATTTTTGATGAAGAGAAATGGATAAATCTCTTGATGAAAGAAGACGACTTTTCGAAAGGTTGCTTGCTGTTTGAAAAGTTGTTGACAGGTCGAAAAAGATAGGTAGACAGGTATTTGAATATATATATATATATACGTTATATTCATGAATGGACATTTGCTGTGCATTTTTCCCGAAAGAGGTCGACAGGTTGGAAAAGACAGGTCGACAGGTTTTGTAGGTCGACAGGATTTTTTTGTAGGTCGACAGGATTTTTTTGTAGGTCGACAGGTTTTGTAGGTCGATAGGATTTGTTTGTAGGTCGACAGGTTTTGTAGGTCGACAGGATTTTTTTGTAGGTCGACAGGTTTTGTCTCTGTCTTGAAAAAGGTCAAAAGGATTTTTTTGTCGGTCGACAGGTTTTCCTCAATTTGCACAGAAAATGTGTATTTATGTATATATTCAAAAATGATGAGGAGTAGATTATTTGAGGATAGATTTTAACATTTATAACTCTAAATAATCAACCTCTAACTTACGAAAACATCAATTCTTCTTTTTGTCGATCATGAAGCTCCTTCTTGTCATTAATCAAAATATGCTATGAAACCTTTGACTCAACAGTAGTCCTGTAGGCCAACAAAGCTAGGGGCAACTCATCTACCCACTTGGCTTTGGCCCGCTCCAACCGCTTCTTCAGAATAGATTTAATGACCTTGTTTATTGCTTCAACCTAGCCGTTTGCCTGCAGGTGAGCTACAGCGGTGAATCGTTTATTAATCTTGTATTTCTGGCAGAAGTTTCTAAATTCAGTACTGTCAAATTGGGTTCCATTATCAGTTATGATAGTTTTCAATATCCCAAATCGACAGATAATGTTTCTGACCACAAAACTAATCACCTTCCTTGTTGTGACCATGGTTAAAGGTTCAGCTTCCACCCATTTCGTGAAATAGTCCATGGCGACGATCGCGTACTTTTCTCCCCCTTTGGCAATAGCTAACACACCAATAATATCAATTCCCCACATGGCAAACAGCCATGGGCTTACCATTGACTTAAGCTGAGCCGGAGATGCTCTGGGAATTTTGGCGAATCTTTGACATTTGTCGCAGCGTCGTGAATAATCAGCCACGTTTTTATTCACGGTAGGCCAAAAATATCCATACCACAGCACTTTCTTTGCTAGGGTTTAGCCCCTAGTGTGGTCCGCACACTCACCTTCGTGTACTTCTTGCAGTACATGTTTGATGTCGTCATGTGCGATACACTATAGTAGGGGCATTGTAAACCCTTGGCGATAAAGGACGTCGTCCTGTAAAATGTGTCTTGCAGACTTACGTGTTATAGCTCGTCTTTCGCTTTTCTTCAATGATAGGGTTCCACTTTTGAGAAAGTTCTTGATCGGTGTCATCCATGACTCTATCTGGATCAACTTGTAAGGCTAGTTCCACCTCTATCAGGTCGAAACTCGATGATTCCAAAATCTCTATTGGAACCATTTCAGTTTCTTCAGGGCTGTCAGAACTTGCTAGTTTTGCTAACTGGTCTTCTTTCTGATTTTCTATTATTGTAATGTGTGTTATGCTGTAACGCTCCAAATTACCCAGCAACTCCTTTACTTTTTTGAGATAAGTAACAAGCCGAGGTCCTTTAGTAACAAACTCCTCCCGCACCTAGCATACAACTATCTTGGAGTCGCAACATGTATCCAGTGTCTTCACTCCTAGTTCTTTGGCGAGCTTCAGCCCGCCAATTAGGGCTTCATACCCGGAATCGTTATTGGTAGCAGCAAATTCTAATCGCAAGACATAGTAAATAGATTGTCCTTCATGAGTGATTAAAACAACTCCAGCGCCGGACCTTCGATCATTCTTGGCCCCATCAGTATATAACTTCCATGGACTAAGCTCTAATTCTTGTTCTAAAGTAACCACCTTGTCACCCACCGTTTCCTCTTCGGGAATCGTGAATTCAGCTATGAAGTCGGCCAATGTCTGCCCCTTTATTGATCTCTGTGGCTAAAAATTCAAATTGAATTGACTTAACTCGATGTTTCCATTTAAGTAACCGCCCCGAAGCTTCGGGTTTTTGCAACACTTGTCTTAAAGGTTGATCAGTGTATATAACTATCGAGTGAGCCTGAACGTAATGATGAAGTTTGCGGGAAGCAATCAGAAGGCTATAAGCAAGTTTTTCTATTTTTGGATAATTACGTTCTCCAGCGGCTAGCTTCTTGCTCACGTAGTATTTAGGCCTCTGGACTTTATTTCTTCATGTACTAAAGCTGTACTGACGGCATGAGATGATACTGCCAGGTAGACAAACAAACCCTCATGTTCCACGGGTTTTGACATTACTGGAGGCTTCTCTAATAAGTCTAACAGGCTCTGGAAAGCTTCCACACAATCAGGAGTCCACCCAAAATTTCGTTTCCCTCATTTTATCAGATCGGAGAAAGGTACGTACTTATCTGTGGCCTTGAAGATAAACCTGCTTAATGCAGCAACTTTTCTGACCAGGCTTTGAACATCCTTAATCTTTCGTGGTTCTTCAATATTCCTTATTGCTGCTATTTGACTAGGATTTATCTCAATTCCTCGAGAACTCACGATGAACCCAAGGAATTTCCCAGATGTGATCCCAAATGAGCATTTTAGGTAGTTTAACTTCATCCCATACCTTCGAACAATGTCGAACATTTCGGCTAAGTCCTTTGTATGGTTAGAAGATTGTCTAGACTTCACAAACATGTCGTCCACATAAACCTCCATGGTTTTTCTGATTTGATTATAGAACATGTGGTTGACCAAACACTGATACGTGGCTCCTGCATTCTTTAATCCAAATGGCATTACCACATAACAATCTAACCCCAAGTCTGTGATGAAACTTGTGTGCTCCTGATCTGGTATGTGCATGGGAATTTGATTGTACCCCAAATAGGAATCCACAAAAGAATAAAATCTCATGTCCGGCCATCGAGTCTACTAGTTGATCAATCCTGGGAAGAGGAAAGCTATCCTTCGGACAAGCCTTGTTCAAGTAAGAGAAGTCAATACATGTACACCACTTCCCATTAGATTTTGTGTCCAGGACAGGATTTGATATCCAGTCGGGATATTTCGGATCCTTAATGATTCCATTATCCTTCAATTTCTCTACCTCTTCCTTCAAAGCTTCCGACCGCTCTGGGCCAAACATCCATCTCTCCTGCTTGACCGACGGGTGCTTTGGATTGATGCTTAATGAGTGGCTTATAATAGTAGGCGAAATCCCACACATGTCAGCGTGAGTCTAGGCAAACACAACTAAATTTTCCCTTAAGAAATCAGTGAACTCTTTCGCTCGAATTGGATCTAGCTGTGATCCGATCTTTAGTACTTTTGTTGAATCTGTCTCATCAATAGATATATCTATTGTCGTCTCATTGGGAGTTGCGTTTCTGTCCTTGGGTTCTCTATCCTCTTTGTGATCTATATCCTCGAGCACAATTAAGGGTGACTCTCTTGGGGCTGGACCCCTTAATTGCTATGCTGAGTTTTCCTTCGAAGAGGGAAAAACGTCCTTAGATTCTATATTCAACCCCTTCATTAGCATCTTCAACTCTGTCATGTAACAAGCTCGTCCCGTAGCTTGATCACCTCTCATCACCCCTACTCCTAAATCTGTCGGGAATTTAAGCAGTAAGCACCAAGGTGCAATACATGCCCTAAACTCGGCGAGGGTCGGCCGGCCTAGGAAAGCATTGTAGGGTGAGTCAACATACAAAACTACAAATGGAAGGATTCTCACTCTTTGGTGATCTACTTGTCCTAACGTCACTGGTAATTCTACGTAGCCCATCGGAGCCGTTGACGCCCCGTTGAAGCCCCGTATCCATCCTTCACAGGGCTTTAGATCTTTTGCTTCGAGTCTCATTTGTTCAAAAGCTTTCTTGAAGAGGATATTGAATGAGCTTCCATTGTCCACCAACACCTTATGGATAAAGGAGGGGCCGATGGCCATGGTAATTACCAGTGGGTCTTCAGTTGGTGATTGAATTCCGGTATCATCTCTACTACGGAATATGACATCGTCTGACATCGCCTTTTGTTGTTTTAGTGGAGTAATGTCTTCGAGGTTACTGCATTCTCCTACCTCAAAGTGCTTGGCGGAATTAACATACTGATCCATCGTTTTGAAACTATGGCTACCTAGATGGGGTCTGCCTATAATAGTATCGATAATGATCCCCTTACCTTTCTGCTGGGATGTGGGTTTAGAAGTAGGCTAGTTTTGGTTCGGGGCTTTCCCTCCTTGCCCCCTATCCCGTGGGGAAATTTTGTATTCGTCTAATTTCCCTTCCAGCAGCAATTTTTCAACTACATCTCTCAAATGACGACATTCGTTGCTGGAATGACCGTGGATTCCATGGAACAAACAAAACTTTCCCTTGGCGATCTCTTTTTCAGTGGAGACTCTGGGTGGCGGCTTCTTATATTGCAATATGTTGTATGTGTCCAAATAAATGTTTTCCAAGGTATCATTAAATGGCGAATAATTCTCAAAAATTTGGAATCGAGGTCTTTTGCTGGAATTGTTACCTCCATTCTGGTTGCCGACGTTCACCTCAACCTTCCCCGAACTGTCACCGGATTGCTTCACAGCAACATTACTTTGGACACCTTCCCTCGAGGCCCCTTTATACTTTTTCTTCATATTTGCATGAGCTTCTTTTCTCCTTAAGCGAATATTAGCCTTTTCGTAGAACAATTCCCTTATGGGGGGTGGTCTCCCGGATAGATAATCCCCGAATTCTGTGGTCGGGTCAACTCCTTCTATTAAGGCCATCAGAATAGTGGGTTCATGAGGATCACTAACTTTGGTGACAACCAGGTTGAAGCGGTCCAAATATGATTTCAGGGATTCACCTAGAGCTTGCTTAATCCTTGACAACCTTATGACGCTTTTGGATTTTCGGGCGTGAAGTTGAAACTGGTTCATAAAGCGCTCACTTAATTCTGTGAAATTTGATACTGACCGTGGAGGGAGTCGGGTGAACCACATTAACGCCACGTCTTCTAGATAAATCGGAAAGGCCTTGCATTTTATAGCATCTGGAGTTGCTGCGGCATTCATGAACCATGCATACCTCATCAGATGTTGTCCTGGGTCCGTTCTCCCTGAATATTGATCCATCTGTGGCAAGTTGAATCACCAAGGGAACTGGAAGTCCAATATATCATCTGTGAAGGGGGTATGACTTCGCTCAATGCCCCAGTCCTTATTAGTGTATCGTCGGCTTTCGGACATGATCTGACGTACCATTGCTCACACATCAGCATTTGTTAATGTTTGCACAAGTTCTCTAGGTCTGATATTCGGATTACCCCTGGGTTCCTGATTGGGGGATAACCTCCTGTTTCTAGCGGCGGCTACTCTACACTGCTCTCTATGCTCCCGGTCGATCTTAGGAGAAAGGGGTTGGAGAAGTTGTTGTTGCGTAGGATTAGTAATATTAGGATCCCTGGGTTGAACGTGGGAACCACACATAGGTAGCAACATAGGCTCTTGCAGGCTCGAGTCATCAGGTCCTAACACACGAGCCGCATCTTCACGAGATCCTAAAGATCCAAAGGTCAACTGATCAAGATTTTGAGGCTGCTCAAGCGGCCTTCTTTCACGAGGACACCCTTCATCTGAAGAGGATAAATAGTCTGCAGCAAGGCGGCGTGTCGGGGAAGGTGTCTTTTGCCTTCGGAGTTCATTGAGTTCCCTACTCATGGCGATAATGTTCTCTTGCATGCGAAGACTGTCACATTTATGGGCTTCCAATGCATTTCTAGTACTCTCCAGCATGTCAAGAAAACGTGAAAAATCCCGGTGCGTGATGGGTGTAGATGGAGCAGGTTGATCATTAGTTGTCATGGCCGGCATTAGAGCATTGGTGGGGGCTCAAGTAGAAGTACCAGCTTCAGTCTCATTAGGTTCGGATCAGAGTCGGGTGCCAGAGTCAATTCGGTTCGGAGGGGTTTGAGTAGCTCCATCACTTCCTGATCGGATCGGGTTCTCCTGGTCATTTTGGTTTGGAACGCCCGATTCGGATTAGGTTTGTCTAGAGCTTTGTCCCCGCGACCTTGTCAATACGATGGCTTGTTGATCTTCTCTAGCATCGTTTCCCCTAGCGCCTTGCACTTCTTTTCCTTTTCCTTTAGCTATAATGTCCAATCTTTCAATAATTAATCAGCAAATGCTTGAAAGTGTCGGAAATAGAGGATTAACTTCTTCGAACTTGAGGGTCCAAATAGTAGAGCAATAATCCCAAAAAGCGAAGAATTCAAAGATTTCTTAGTGAAAGCACCAAAAAGGTTAGATCCAAAAATGGCTCTAACACCCAAACTAGGAATAATTTCTGATGAAATGAAATTAAAAAT
Organism: Allium sativum; assembly: GCA_030737875.1. Taxonomy (NCBI): domain Eukaryota; kingdom Viridiplantae; phylum Streptophyta; class Magnoliopsida; order Asparagales; family Amaryllidaceae; genus Allium; species Allium sativum. The sequence goes on along the minus strand of CM060916.1, from coordinate 601,806,654 downwards.
GAAGAAAACGCACAACTTATAGTGATTCGGCGTTAAATAACCTGCGTCCACTTTCTATTTTTTGTATTGATGAGCTGAGTGTAGATACAACAATGATTCTTACTCACTTTCAAACATATCATACACGGATTCAATCAATTCTCTCTGAAATGTACTTTATAAGAAGATTACAATATGAAAATGGTTATGGAATTTGGTTCTCAAAGGGGTTTCAACTCTGAAAATGCCAAAAGATCCACTGAAATGTGCCTTGGAGGCATATTTATAGGTGGAAAATGCTCATGGAACGGCTTCGGTTCGGATCCACGTGGCGCCCATCCTATTACTATCGGGTTCAAATGGGATATGATAGCGACAACACATTAGGTTAGTGGTGAATGTGGGGGAGAACGTGGGTAGAACCACTCCGCTTCTTTAGGGAAACGTGGCACGAAACTGTCATGACTCTGGGCTTGGATCAAATACGCTAGTGGTTAGGGGGTCAGATCGGTTTTTACCCTTCCAATCCGGTTCAGCTTGTGTCCTCTCCTTGTTTGCTTTGTGCTGGTCTGCTGTCACTAAGAGGAATCCGATCCGATCCAATTTTTTTTACTGAGCGCTTTTCATAATTTGATCTTTTAACTTTGTGTAGCCTAGTTTACAAAGTAGGCTAACAAATTCTAATATATGCATTGCAAATAAAAATGTAACTTTACTATGCATATTAATTCTAATATATGTAATGTAAATATAAATGTAATTTTAGCATGCATAATAAAGAATGTAATTTTACTATGCATATAAATTCTAATATATGCAATGTAAATATAAATGTAATTTTAACAATGCATATAAATTCTAATATATGCAATGTAAATATAAATGTTTACAACTCTATTTTTAAACTAAATGTATGAAAGCGATGTACATAAAAAAATGTGATTTTAATGTTTCAACACTTTTATTCGATTCATATGAATCATTCTTTTATAAAGAATGATATTTTTAATGTCAACATGCCTTTGTTTTAAAAATGAACATTTTCTAATGATCTATTTATTTTATTAAAAACAAAGTTTTTAATGTAAACATATTTTATTTTAAAATATGCATATTTATCTAACTTCTATTATTACATTAAAAAGTGAGTTTTTTAATGTAAAACATGTTTTCATTTTAAAACATGAATCTTTGTCTAACCTTTATTATTTCATTAAAAATGTATTTTTAATGTAAAACATGTTTTCATTTTAAAACACGAATCTTTTTCTATATTTCTATTATTACATTAAAAGTGAATTTTTAAATGTAAAACATGTTTTACTTTAAAACATGTACATTTTCTATGTTCTAACATTACATTAAAAATGTGAACTTTTTAATGTAATCATGTTCTTATTTTAAAAACATGAATATTTCTATTTTTATATTAAATCATAAAATGATAGAAATTGATATTTCATTTTTGTTGAAAGTTCTAATTCAATCAAAATGGCAAAAATGATATTTCATTTTGATTAAAAATTCTAATTCAATCAAAATGACAAAAATGTATGATTTATTTTTGTTAAAGATTTTGATTCAACAAAATGTATAAAAGGTGATATTTCATTTTTGGTGAATCTTCTTACTCAACACAATGGTAAATTCGATACCCCAATTTTTTGTTGTTAAAAACTCTTAGTTCAACAAAATGACAAAAATTGATGTTTTCAATTTGTTGAAAATTCTAATTCAACAAATAGACAAAATTTAATGTTTCTTATTTGTTGAAAATTCTAATTCAACAAATAGCCAAAAATTGATGTTTTCATATTCGTTGAAAATTCTAATTCAACAAATATCCAAAAATTGATGTTTTCATATTTGTTGAAAATTCTAATTTAGACCCAAAATTGGTGTTTTCATATTTGTTGAAAATTTTAATTCAACAAATAGATAAAATTTGGTTTAAACAAAATGTTCATTTTAGTTTTGACCAATTTAATTCAAACTAAAATGACAATTCCAATGCAACTATTTTAACTTTAACAAAAATGATAATTTTTGTCCAATGGTTCCAATTTGACAAAAATGACAAGTTTTATCCAATTATTCCAAATAACAGAGTGATAATTATTATAATCGACTATTCTAATAAAGCCAAAAAGGATTATTCTTAGTTTCACTATTTTAACTAATAAAATGGTAAATCTTGCCCAATGATTCTAATTTGATAATTTTAGATAAACAAAAATTATATTTTTTTTGTTTTGCTCAATTTATTACTACAAATTGATCTACGTATTGCTAACAATTTTATCACTACAGATCAATATGTTTTAATTACTATATCACCAAACAACAAGATCTACATACTACATCCATCATAGAACAAATCATGAATCATAACAAACAGGAATTAACTATAGATTGGTGATAATAAAATCAGAATTATTTCTAATTATTAAAAAAAAGAAATAAACAGATTTCTCACAGTCATTTAAATCTGAATGATTCAGATCTGAAATTTGGTCCAAATTTTGATCTGCTCAGAATTGATTCTATTCAGTCTAGAAACGCAGATCTCGGGCTCACGGTCGCAACATTTTAAAAATTGTTCAATTCTAATTCAATATGATCGAGTTATGATTTAATTTGTGACGATAATAATTTAAATAAATAATTTAATTACATCAATACCCTTCTCCCTCTAACAGATAACATCACCGCGTTTCCTCCTTTCTGTTCAATTCTAGGTTTAGGTTTATCGTCAAATTTGTTGCGCTAGAAGGCAATCAGGTAGTGCCTCGCTGGAGAGTGAAGAGCACAGGGGGGTCCCACTGGTGGCGAACTCGATTGTGATAGGGGGCTACGAGGCGGTTCGACATCGAGACTTCGGGGTGTTGGTTCTTCGTGGATACTTGATGGTAGAGGCCGAACTTGGTATGGATGCGTAGAGGGGGAAGATGACTTCGATAAAGTCAAAAGGAGTGAAGGTTTTCGAGTTATGGATCAACGGGTTTTAATGGTGGGAGGTTGGAGCGTTATCGGCCATGGAAATTAGACGATGGCAGCTGTGTATTTTGTATTAGGGTTTAGAGTATTCCACCATATTTTATACAGTACATTTTATATTAATTAATTATTTAATAAAAGAATAACCTGTTAATCTATACAGAATCCAAATCCAACCCAACAAAAGTTGTTCCTACCTAATTGCCCCTATTTAGAACCAATAGGGTAGGTCCCGTTAGGCCAAACGATTGTTTTTGGCTTGATTTCTTTAATTTAAAATTTAAATCCTTTATTTAATTAATTCGATCATACATTTAAATACATCGGAGCCACATACGGACTCCGAAAATTCCCGAAAAATAAATCTAGCTATGTTTTGATGATACGGTCCTAAAAAAATTAATTTCGTTGAATTTGGAGACCGTTTGAAAAATGGCCTTTTTAACGGTCGATCAAATTTAATAGAAATTATTGAATCATAGTTTAATTTACTGCGCTCACAAATTAATTCCAAAAATTCTGAAAAATTAAACTTTGCAATAATTTGACCTTCTGGATTCGACAAAAGTGGTTTCATAGAAAACGGTGGTCATTTGTATAATGGCCTTTTATACTAGCTATAATTTATACTATATTCCATAACAACTATTTTGAATATTCAACTGGCCATAACTTTTTATTCCCGCAATGAAATTTCGATTTTTCGGATTCGTTGGAAAGATATTCTTATATAGATTTAGAAACTTTTTGTTTTACTAAAATCCGTTTTATTTTGAATCCTTTACATCCAGTCAAAGTTCAGATTCAACTTTTCAAACTACCGTACTATTTCTAATTCCTTAAAAATTAAAATAAATATATTCGTTCAAACTTCGATTTAAATAAATTTTTAATCGTTAATATTTAAAATAAATTATTTTAACTATTCAAAATTCATTGAAATATCCAAAATAAAATTTTTAAGTTGGTTCTGATTTTCCGGGTTGTTACAAACGTGTATCCTTTGCTATGTTGAGCATATCCTATGAATATGCACTTAACAGCCTTTTGTCCCAATTTCCTTATTTTTGGTTCAGGTTATCGGACAATCGCTCTACATTCCCAAACTCGATAATAATCAAGATTTGTTTTTTTCTTCCAAAGTTTATAAGGAGTAACTTTACTTTTCTTGTGAGGTATTCTATTCAGAATATAACATGCGGTAAGTAAAGCTTCTCCCCAGAAACTAGTATTCAGTCCAGAATTACACAACATTGCATTTACCATTTCGGTAAGTGTTCTATTTTTCCTTTCAGCCACTCCATTTTGTTGTGGAGTATAAGCAATAGATGATTCATGTATAATTCCTACTGATTCACAATATTCAAAAAATTGATACTCGCCTCCCCTATCAGATCTAAGTGTTTTTATTTTAGCATAACACTGGTTTTCTACTACAGTTTTGTATGACATAAATGAATTTAACACTTCACTTTTAGCATGCATAAGATAAACATAACAATATTTTGAATAATCATATATGAATGTGATAAAATATTTCTTTCCATCTTTAGTAGGAGTACTATGCATATCACGTACATCACTATGAATAAGTTGTAACAATTTCGTTGCACTTTCCGCTTTATTAGGAAATGGTTTTTGTTAGACCAAAATCTGGGCCTAGCACCCAAATGCAGATCACAGAATGCAGAAAATGATAAATAAGAGGAGACACACGAAGTTTTTATAGTGGTTCGGCTGTAGATGTAGCCTATGTCCACTTTATAATCTTATTGTTATACTGACAGATTACAAGAATCAGTTATATGCAGACACACAATCCGTGTGTTAATTGAGAATACAAGAGGAGAATTTATGTGTAGAAAGGTGCAAAGTCCTTGCAATCCGTAATGGCAGAGGCTGTCTAGATGTAGGAGAAAGTCTCAGCCATAAAGTCAGAGAGAATCCCCTTAAAATTCCATGTAGAGGTGTATTTATAGTTGTAGGAGAGCTTCTGGGAAGACCGGTTCGTGATGGGGTACGTGGCACCCGATCTGGAAAAGTAGGAGCAAGATGTGGCATGAGAACATGTCAAAATAGTGCGTGTATTAGCAGGTGCAGGGGTCGGTTCGTGGTCATGGGATCGGATCGTGATATGGGCTCCACGAACCAAGGTCTGATCGTGAGTTATATGGTGAAGCCGGTGTGTCACGAGCGGGTCGTGATAAGGAGGTGTACCACGAACGGGTCGTGGTCTGAGGGTGCGCCACGATCCGAGGTGGAGCGATCCGATGAAGGGCGAACTGATGGTGCACCATGAGCCAGAGAGGATGCACGAGCCGTACTCTGGTCGTGTGACGCTTCGTCGCTTTATCCAGGAAATTGCCAGATTACACCCATTCACAGAAACGGGCGTAGCTTTCAAACCGTAAGTCCGATTGAGCCAAACCAAAGCTCAAACTGAAGCTTATTTAGATATCTACAAGAGCAATAGAACTTGGCTCCGTAATTGCTGTTTTTGGGCCCAAAAAAGGTCGTCCGATAGGAGTTTTGGGCCTTTCTTTGTTCGTGATGCGACTTTGACCAAATCGATGCCTATCTTCTGATGTTGTTCTCCATATCTGAGCGCGATGCTATCCAGATATTCAGTGTGACAGCTTTTACCAAAAAGTGTGTCAACATGTTTGCCCCCAGAACATATCTTGCTATTTGAAGGAAGATGTGTTCTGGATAATCAGAGAAATCCAAACCTAAAATGCGACGATCACGCTGGATCGTATTAAGGCCAGAATACCGACGATCACACAGGATCGTATTAAGGCCAAAGAAATCCAAGAAGACTAGGAGTTTGTACCTGCAAGAAGATAAAACAAATAATGCAAGAATATTTCCTAGATGGCCTTACCGGAGTAAACAATCCGAGGAGATGTTAGAGGGGTTCCAAGACGGCCTTACCGGAGTAAGACGACCAAGGAAATGCCATGAAAGTTCCAAGATTGCCTTACCGGAGTAATACGACCGAGGAAAAGCACATAAAGTTCCAAGACGGCCTTATCGGGGTAAGACGACCAAGGAAAAGCAGATGACAATTTGTTTATACTGGACGGATCCAGTTGTGAGCCGAAGCTCAATGTTTATATTGGACGGATCCAGTTAGGAGCCGGAGCTCAAGAGTGATCATTATTGATTCATGAAACCTAAGTGGCAGTTATTCTAACCCCGAACACGACTAGAGACTATAGGTCGATTCTGTGCATGTGGGCCGATGTTGCCGCGCTTATTACATGCGTTGAAAATAAAGAGGGGCGAGAAGTCGCCTAAAAAACTAAAAACATGAACTATGAACCGGAGTCCGACAAATTGAAGGGATCTACTGAGTGGGATCAGTTGATAACAATCCTGCGATTGCTCGATCCAGGATCATTCCCTCTCCGGGGAGTCGGTGGTGGCAGCGCAGGGGTAGATGCAGGCGTTGTTGGTTGAATGACGTACTCGGGTAGTTCTCCTCGCCTGACCCGATCCTCGATAAGGTCTCGCAAATGTCTGCAGTCATCAGTGTTATGACCATCCATGTCATGAAATATGCAGTGTCTTCCAGAATTGTGTTGTGCTAGTGTTGGTTCCCTCTTGGGAGGCCTTGGATATGAGGCAGCACCCCCTGTATCTACGTAGATATTGCTCAGTGTGTCATTCAGTTTAGTGTATTTGTCGTATCTGGACACTCTCCGGGGCGGAGCATTACGATCATTCTTTGCGTTGGCTGCTCCTTTGCCTTTTCCAGAATCAGATGATTCTCCATCTTTGAGCATGTTGACTTCGAGGCTTTTCTTCTTGGAAGTTGCATCTTCTTCCCATAGAAATCTATCTGCTTCAAGGTAGAATTCGCCGAGATTTTGTGGTGGATCTCCATATAAGGATTTTTTTAAACTCCGAAGTATCTAGAATGTCGGATACTGCTGCCATCAGTACCATCGATGGTTCAGGGCGATCAACTGATGTTGCTGCAACGTTGAATCTTTTCAGGAATGAACGCAGAGTTTCTTTGGGCCTCTGCTTGATTGTGGTGAGGGACATGACATTCTTGGGTCGTGCGATGTGGACCCGAAATTGTTCAAGGAAGCGTGCGACCAACATGTTCCAACTGCTGATCGATTCCGTTTCTAGCTGTCGAATCCACATGGCTGCTATATTAATTAGAAAGAGGGGAAAACATTTAGCCATGACATTTTCCGATGTTGATTGAACTTCCATATGCCGTTTGTAGCGCATCAAGTGCACGGTAGGATCTGTCCTGCCATTGTAGGGCTCCATTTGTGGAAGTTTGAAATCCGGTGAATTGCGGGAATTCCTGATTTTCTGAGTGAATGGGTTGTGATTGACGTCATCCACGTCATTCTGATAGGTGCGGCCTCTCGAGAGGCGTTGAATCAGATCAGCGAGTCGATTGCCTTCAAAAAGCTGTTGCAAACTACCAAAATCAGAGCTGATGCCCCCAGCGTTGAATGCAGGAGAGGATGGAAGCTGTTGGTGAGGTTTTACTTGGGGATCGCGGATCGTGGATCGAGGGTGGCGACCCGACCCGGTTCGAGGGGGTCGGTTCGTGAGGCAGGTTCGTGAATGTCAGATCGTTGTTCGTGGGGAGCGAACTGAGGAGGGGCGATCCGACCCGGTGCTGGTGGCATGTCACGAGCCGATCCCTGCTGCAGTCAAGTGAGAGTTTGCGCTCCGATATCCATCCGATCTGGAGCTGAAGTCGGTCGCTGTGCATTTCCAATAGGGAGGGGGTTGCCCCCGAGTCCATGTGATGCGTGAGCCGCTTCTGTTTTTTCATTTCCAATGACTTAAGCGTTGCTCGGCCTTCCATCCATTCGAGCGAAGAATTGGTTGATAATTTCCTGTTGCTTCCTGAGGAGATCATCTTGCTTTGCCATTTGATCCCTTAATTCAGCGAGAACGCCGTCCATCTCTTCTCTGGTCAAGTATGCTGATGGTTCTTCATATGAGGAAGCCTCCAGGCTTGCCTCATTCCTTGCGTCTTCAGCGTCAGCATCATCGGCATGAGCAGAAGTTCCAGTCTTTTTCCTTTTGTTTGCCATTTATCCAATAGCCAAAAAATCCAAGCAGAAGTTGAAGTTGTCATGTGCCCCTTCCTGGCGCACCAAAATGTTAGACCAAAATCTGGGCCTAACACCCAAATGAGGATCATAGATCACAGAATGTAGAAAATGATATATAAGAGGAGACGCACGAACTTTTTATAGTGGTTCGGCTGTAGATGTAGCCTATGTCCACTTTATAATCTTATTGTTATACTGACAGATTACAAGAATCAGTTATATGCAGACGCATAATCCACGTGTTAATTGAGATTACAAGAGGAAAATTTATGTGTAGAAAGGTGCAAAGTCCTTGCAACCCGTAATGGCAGAGGTTGTCTAGATGTAGGAGAAAGTCTCAGCCAAAAAGTCAGAGAGAATCCCCTTAAAATTCCATGTAGAGGTGTATTTATAGCTGTAGGAGAGCTTCTGGGAAGACCGGTTCGTGATGGGGTATGTGGAACCCGATCCGGAGCAGGATGTAGCATGAGAACAGGTCAAAACAGTGCGTGTATCAACAGGTGTAGGGGTCGGTTCGTGCTCATGGGATCGGATCGTGATATGGGCTCTACGAACCGAGGTCTGATCGTGAGCTGTATGGTGAAGCTGGTGTGTCATGAGCAGGTCATGATCAGGAGGTGTACCACGAATGGGTCGTGGTCTGAGTGTGCGCTACGATCCGAGGGGGGGCGATCCGATGAAGGGCAAACCAAGGGTGCACCATGAGCCAGAGAGGATGCACGAGCCATACTCCGATCGTGTGACGCTTCGTCGCTTTATCCAGGAAATTACCAGATTACATCCATTCACGGAAACGGGCGTAGCTTTCAAACCGTAAGTCCAATTGAGCCAAACCAAAGCTCAAACTGATGCTAATTCAGTGACTACAAGAGCTACAGAGATCAGCTCCGTAATGGCTATTTTCGGGCCCAAAAATGGTTTTCTGATAGGAGTTTCGGGCCTTTCTTTGTTCGTTATGCGACTTTGACCAAATCTCTACCTATCTTCTGATGTTGTTTTCCATATCCGAGCGCGATGCTATCCAGATACTCAGTGTGACAGCTTTTACCAAAAAGTGTGTCAACAGTTTTCTAGCGATTTTTGTTAATGAACATATCCTACACTTATGTAGCATATCATTTTGATGTTTGGGAATCAGATTCAATGATATCATATCAAGCATGCATTTATGATTAACATGTCCTAATCTATTGTGCCATAATGAAAATGAGTCAACAATATAAGCAGAATTCATGCTTTTATTAATATCAACATTCAGTTTAAACATACTATCACAAATGTACCCTTTTCCTACAAACACACCGCCTTTGGTCAACACATATTTGTTTGACTCAAAGACTTGTTTGAAACCATACTTATTAAGAAGACTTCCTGAAACAAGATTCTTCCTAATTTCGGGTACATAATATACATCATTCAATGTCATGACTTTTCTGGACGTGAATTCCAAATCCGTAGTCCCATTCCCTTTGACCTCCACCTTTGTTGAATTTCCCATGTATATGTATTCTTCATCTGTGGTCGATTCCAGCTTGTTGAATTGATTCTTGCCTATGCAGACATGCTTAGTAGCGCCAGAATCGATCCACCGAGAGTTATCTTGTTCAATCATATTCACTTCTGATATGACTGTTGCAAACTTTTCTTTTTCAGATTGCTGCTTCTTTTTCCAGAAGCGATAATCCCTTTTGAAATGTCCCGATTTACCACAAAAGTAGCAAGCATTTTTGCTTTTCTTGTTCTAGGAATTATTGTTGTTCTGCCTTTTCCTCTTCTTATTAGAAGAGTTATTCGAAGCATTATTTGCTTTCTTTTCTTCCACCATATGGACTTTTGATGTATCAACAACTGTTTTATCTTGAGCATCTTTCAGTTTCAGTTGTTGTTCAACCTGCAAATATTGTGCAAGGCCGTCTAGACTCATATCCTCCTTCTTATGTTTCAGTAGTTTCCTCTGATCTTTTCAAGAAGGGGTAACTTGTCTACTATCGAGGATACCTTAATTTCCTCATCCATATTTAACTTATGTTGACTGAATTAGTTAAGTATGTGTATGATTTCATTGAACTGCTCAACTTGTAACGTCTCGCATTTTTGTCAGTTGGTATTTGAATATTTAAATCAGTTTAAATATTGAATTCAGAATGTAAATGGATTTATATATTAATTAAAACGAAGTTGAACTTATAAAAATATATATTAATTATAATCGAGCTCAGAACGACCCTACAGTTCGTAAATTAACGTTCTGAACTTCAACTGAGTGTACCGGACTCGTTTTGAATCGGATTTCTTCAAAACGAGAAACGTTGGAATCTGTTGAACGGTATCTTTCTAAAAGAAGTGAAAAACCGAGATTTCGTTGTGTAGATTGCAAGATATGTCCAAATGAAATATTCAGAAAGTCGCTATGAAATCGTATATCGACCGTAACGGTTATTTGAATATAACTTGATATCAGTCGCAAATCGGGACAAGGTTCTTTTGAGGCGAAGCGATAATTTAATTTTTAGAATTTTTCCGAAAATTTTAGTTAATTAAATATGCAACTTTTATTTGGAGTATTTCGTACCCTGTAAAGGTATTTCGGGATTTCAAAATATCAGTCAAACTACCGGTATTATTATATTTTTGAGATCGTGACACCTCGTTGAGCACGACTGTAATCTTACTTCTGTCCATTGCAACTCGGATACAGACGAAATTTTATGCAACGGGTACCCCGAATAAATATCAAATGTAAAACCAAACTCATTAAAAACTTGCGTGCACTCCATCACCTACGCGTCTACTTCTCCATCACCCTACGTGAAAAATCTGTACAAATGGAACTGTGCTTAGGGACATGCTAAAGAATTTAACCATGCTACTCTACAAATTTAATGCGGACATCCCTAGAAAACGTGGGTTGATTGTAAATGAACCATACCTCACTCTCAAGACCTACGAAGGAAAATTTATATAATATATAAACCTATATTCGATAGCTGTAAACATTACATACCCTATTCCTTAACATCGAAGGCTCCCACTCTATAAATACAATACCCATCTCCACTTCTCTCTTCAGTAAAGCAAAACCGCAAACTTAACCCAAAAACTAGATCTAAAAACTAAAGTGATAAATGGCTTTCAAGTGTATAAATGTGTGGCTTGAAACCGGAAATCAACCCAAGGTTGCGGAAATCATTGGACGGTGCATGGCTGTTATGGGACGCGAGATATGAGGATGGTCTGAAAATGCACAACGTGCTGTGTAGAGGAGTTTAAATGGAGTGGTGAAGTAATGAGAGAGGTGCACGGGGACAAGTGCGTGAAGAAGTATAGTAAGAAGAGGTGGCGTGTGCCTTAAAGCACGGAGTTTCGGCTGTAAACGGTGGTTACAACTTAGTGGTGGTAGGCGGGAACAATGTAGTGACGTGGTGCAGGTGAGTACAAAGCGTGAGCAAAAGGGATGTGGAAGGAGAAATATGGCAGGCGCATGGTGTATGGGATGAGGAGTTCGAAGAGGGTACATGAAAAGAAGGCTTGCAAAAGGTGCGGTTATGACAGGCATAGCATCAGGTCAACAACGAAGGGAAAGGTGCATGATGTGGGTGGATGTACGGTACGTGTGGAGTGAGTAAACAGGAAGACATAAGTTTCATTTTAAAGAGGAAGAGAGAGTGGACAGCAAATGGGAAATCACGACAGATGAGGGAGCAACATGCAAACTGGTATAAGGTTTCAAGGCGCATTGTATTTAACAGGGGAAACTGTTCATTGTACTATACTGGAGGATGTGCGGGAATACTGGAAAGGGGCGTATTTTTGGGTAGAAGAATTCATAACGTTGGGGAGAGTGTGCGTGCTGATTCATATCTTGGGGATAAGAGTGCGTTAAAAACAAGTTAGTAGGGGAATGGGCTGACGTTAATTAGCATAGTGTCCATATGTGAATAAGTCATGTTAGGCATCCAAGTTTAAAAGCTTTGAAAATGTCAGGAAGTGATGAACTGTGTGTGTTTACGATGAGGGAGAGCCTGGATGTTGCGGATCATAGAAACGTGGAAACAACTTATAGATGGGGACAAGATCATGGGGGAATGGTGGAACAAGTAGCAGCTGTGTGTCGGCATGGGAAGTTCCATGCAGTGGCGTCGGTGTCTGGGTGAAAATGGTGACAACCAGAATGGTACAAGGCGAGATTAAATTTGTGGGGGAAGATTACTACAGTATGTGTACATCCAAGGCATCGACCAATGAAGTTTCCCTCGCTATAACCAAAGAAATTTGGTCGGTTCTAAACTGTAAGGACATGTCACACAGAGTTGGGCTTCTTGTCAGGCGAAGGGCTTGCATGTAAAACATACATATGCGTGACAGCAATATGAAGTGCAAGTATACAAAGGGTGGGTGTATGTGGCGGAGCAGTGCTGGCCAAGGATGTGTGCACGCATGGACGGAAACGAGTTCAGTAATGTTATGGGAATGGCATGAATGAGATTCGGAAGAGAAGGTTAAAGATGATTTTGGCGTTATTTCTCGTGAACGAAGGAATGACAAAGGAGCCTCAGAATTCACGGAAATGGAAGAAGAGTTATATGGTGTAACACTATTTCTAAAACGGAACGACGCAAAATTGAATCCGTTGGGATCATAGGAACGACGGCTATGCGATGAAGCTGATCCGGGGTGATTCGGAGAATGTTACAAAGAATGGAGAAATATAACGGATCAACTGACGCAAATCGTATTTAACGGTTAACGCGCGAAGGTGAGTAAAATCACTAACTCTGATCTATTTTAAAATATTGCAGTTATATTTTAATGTTGTTTGAATGCTGTGTGATGGTTGATTAGGTTGATTACAATTAATTCCGTTGAATATTATATACCGTTATATATATGTACACATCATCAGTTGGACACTGTTTCCATCGATTAGAACACCTCCTAGTATAGAGTTAGTGAAAATTGTGTTGACTGACATCTGTGGATGCGGAAACCGGTTGGAGGAATCCGACCGGATTCCTTGATAATTATATGTACTGTTTGTTTTGTATGAACCCGAATTATATTTAAACTCCATGTGAATATTGATGTTGAATGGGAATTCAACATCTGTTTCGATAAATCAATAAACGATATCAATTTAGAAAGTGATAACAGTCGACCATAAAACCATCGTTTTGTTAAGAAACTGATTTACCGTCAGGCAAATCAACGAGGTTAATTATAAAAATTATATTTTTATAATTAAAAAGAAGATTTAAATTTATGATAGAAGTTCTATTATAAACCAGTATTTTAGAGTTCGTTTTATAAAATAAATAAAAACGATTATTGGCATTTAAATGAGTTTATAAAGCAGAAATTATCCGACGATTTAATATTTGGATAATAATATTATTAGATTAATTATATTAATCTAATGTTAAGAAGTAATTAAAATCAGTTAACGAATTTACTGATGGAATGAAGTTGATTAAATCAACTGTTATTCGGGAAAATAATTATTAGGTTAATTGGTCTTCAATTAATCTAATGAAACAGTTTAGAAATAAATTAATCCAAAGTAATAAGATTTAATTACCTTTTGGTTAAGAAGTTATAAATAGAACTGTGGAATGGAGAAAGCGAAGAGTAAATGTTTAATATAAATAATCAAACACCGGATATTTCAAAGTAACGATATGGTGTTATAAAACCATAGTTAAAAATAAACATGAAAGTACGATCGGATAGATATATAAGTAATAAAGGATTAGGATACAGACTTATATCTGTTCTAAGGTAAGAACGTTGTCGATCAAGGTCTGGGAGGTAAATAGAATACCCCAACTTGAACGGCTTCACTATTATCGAGGAATGATATCAGTTTGTGACGGAGATAGATGTTAAGATTAGTAGAAAAGGAATATGGCAGCATATGCTAGTTTAGAACTATAGCGATAAAATAAACGCTGTTGATTAGGCTTAAGCGTAACTGTTATGTCGAGACTAGTTATAACATAGAATATTACAGCGTATGACAAGTTTGAACTATAGCGATAAAATAACGCTGTTGATAAGGTAAGGGTGACTGTAATGTTGAGATTAGTTATAACATAGAATATTACAGCGTATGACAAGTTTGAACTATAGCGATAAAATAACGCTGTTGATAAGGTAAGGGTGACTGTAATGTTGAGATTAGTTATAAAGGGAATATTACAGCGTATGACAAGTTTAGAACTATAGCGACAAATTAACTGCTGTTGATTTGACTTAAGCATGACTTTTATATATAGCAGCACTTCCTAGGAAATGTAACAGTTGGTTTGAAATCCACTTATTCTAGAGTAATAAGTAACGACGTTTGTTCAAAGAAATATAAGAAAGAGTTTAGAAAAAGAATTGGGTAATCGTATTAGAAACTGATGACAGCATTTCGATGTTCGAAATGTGATTAGAATTTAAACCGTTAGGATTTGGAACTAGAATTCGACGATGTCGAAAGTATTAAAAATAAACTATTTTTAGGGATTATAATCTGATATAATAATGAACATTTAGTTTTAAACAAATAAATATTGATAGGATAGAAATCAGTATTTAGTTATAAACTTGATATCGATTTGATAAGAAGTTGACTTAGAGACAGAGTTTATAAAGTGGAATAGGAGTGAAAAGTATGAAAGAGATTTCGGTAAACAAGATAAGGGAGGTTATTACGTGAATAAAGATTTATATGATCAAGGTGTTTAGATTTCTATAAGAAGGGATAGTATTCCCATTTCAAAGGGAATAATGTTTTAAAAGTGAACGTAGGGCCGATTAAAAGGTTAAAAGGAAATTGGAAATATATTCCAATGTAAGTAGGGTAGACTATCCGAGTACAGAAATAAAGAATGTGAAAATAATGGATCAAACGTTAATAATGTATATTATCTGAAACATGAGAGGATAAGAGTTTATAATAATTGGAAATGTTTTCCAAGAAGTAAAAAGGCTAAAACATGATTTGAGAAATATCGGGTAAGATATGAGAATTCGAATAAGAAAAACGAATGTTTAAAGTACTCGTGTTGTGTGATGTCTAGTTATACATTGAGTGAATGTTTGTTTTACTCCGATAGTTAAATAACCGACTATCGAAGTGTTTTGACCATCGTTGTCAATATGGAGAGACCGGTTGGATATATTATCCGGAAACCACTCTGTATACGCATAAGCGCTGCGAATTAGATATGCTGAAGATAATTGAAGACGGAGATAAACGCAAGGGTCGTCCAATTCTAGAATGATGTTTTCTGTTTGTCCAATCCCAGGACAACTTGTATGGACGAGTGTCTGACAGAGTATTTCCAACGGTCACACCGTTGATTTACGAATATACCAAGTTGGTGGGGAGATGGTAACTTCTCTTTATTCTACACCCAGTGTGCATTTGTGTAATCAATATGTGATTACGGATTTGACGATGTGGCATTCAAAGTAAATGGTGATCAGATGTTCTGAAGATAGACGTAGCCTCTAGCCTCACAACCAGGAATGACAGAAGTTGGGCTAGGCAGCATGGCTAGTTGGGTCATCCCCAAGCAGGGTGTATTGTCATCGATCTAGAGAAAATTCATATTTATACTTCTTTTCGATTCTTTATCTTCGGATGATGGTTGGATGGCCTACAACCGTGGTGGCAATATATTCGCGACACTCAAGCTAAATGAGTGAGCGGTCATGTGTGGTCGGGTTGCAAGACGTTCTTGTTGAACCCTGAGTGTATCCCCTCTAGAGTACACTATTCAGAAGGTGCTCCCATACCTTGTCTGTTGAAATAAAATCTCCGATAAGCGCCCTGCGGTTTATGATTTTATACTATATATATATGTGGAACGTGAGATGCAAGCGTTCTGCTACTTGATTATTTAATTGAGTAGACATTATTATAATATCATTCGGGTTTGATATCAAAGCATTTTGGATTATAGTAAGGTAAAAACCGTCCATGTGTATGTGTGGGTTGGTCTTACTATTATCTTCTTGTTTGAAAAGGATTTTCAAAGTTAAACAGTATGGTTGGAATTTACTCACACCAGTCCCATGACTGACCCAGAGTTTATTTTGTTTGTTTTCCCTAAACTCTTGGGTGCCCAAATTTGTACGGGCAGTCAAGTGTTTCAGGCTTTGCAGATTCACTTGGAGGAGCTCAAAAGCAGGAAGCTTCACCATTAGTTATGTAGAGTTATTTCCGCTGTGATATGATGTATTGTACTCTGATAATGGTATGTATATACAATACAGTTTTGTATTCAAAGTTATGTTATATAATACATCTTATTTTGTTCCGCTGCGAGTTTCGTGTTACTCTGATTCTGTTCAGTTGTGATCTTCTTCTTCTTCTATTCTATTAGTTCTATCTTTTCTTTCTCACCCTCTAAATTCTTCTATTAATGTCCTGGTGTTTTCGATGCTTGAATAGTCAACAGTGTGTTTTTATGTTGATTTTCTGGGTCGAAAATTCCCGCCGTTACAGATGGTATCAGAGCTAATGGTTAAGTGATTACCTTGGCTCTGTGGCGTAACTCATTAGAGATGGAGTTAGTAATACTCTAGATTGAGTTGAGTGTATACATATATGAGCACGTATTTGTAAATTAGTACAAAAACTATTTTATATTGTGTTGACTGGTCAGTCGAGTAGTTTATGAATTCTGGTCGAAACAGTAATGCAAACTGCGTCGATAGGTGTTTGTAAACTCTTGAATAGTGTAATTCGACGCAGTATGTTTTGAAAAGAGGGTAAATGAAATAATTTTACCCAAAATATATTTTGATATAAAAGAAATATATATCTCGAGATTATTGTAATATCTTGGATATGTGATCATTATTATGATCAAATAAGATGTATAATGGAATTGGTTATATAAATAACCAGTCGAAATATTATATGCAAAATCAGATGAGCTGAATCTTAAATTAAAACCAGAATTGAAATAAAACTTTAGAAACTTGAAAAAGATTTGAAATTAAAATTGAACTAAAATATAAGGGAATTTTAAAATCCTGGGAGATTTGAAAATTTGTTTTCCAAGTGCTGTGAAAGATATTTTGAAGTAATTTCAAAAATAGAGTGATATAATATTGAACTCACTTCGATGACTGGAAAATAAATTCCGATGATGATCGCGACATTATCGGTGTTCATTTTCGAGCTGGTAAGTGACAGATTACTACCAAAGATTTTGTTTTGTATTTTTGAGAAACAAGTTGTCAGAAATTCAAATGTTTTGAATTATATATGATTTCAAACTGATTTGAAATAAATCCCAGGAATTTGAATTTTGAAATAAAAATTTAACTTATGGAGTTAAAATGGTAAAAATGGAATTTAAACAAAGATAACAAAACTAGACTGAATTTGGAAAGATCCAGAATGAAAATTATAAAAGAAATATTGGAGATTCGAGTTATTAAAAATGAATTGATTCTTGGAGACTAAGAATCGAATTTTGAATTAGATATGGAGATAACTGATTTGAGAAATAAATCAGTAAGTGGAATGTCGTAATAAAACTTAACAAGGTTAAGAACTGAGAATGGAATCGGAGTTGAAATAGAAATTTGGCTTAGTAAAAGCGAAAGACTGATTTGAGAACGGATTGATGGGAGATCAACCAAGGATGCTTGGATATGCTGGTTTGATAGCAGATGGCTGAGATAGAGTTAAATGCCCAACAGAAAAGGTACACGTTTAGATACGAGTATGATATTTTTATAAGTCGGTTTGGGCAAGCCGTTTGGCTGTTTGATTTTCTTTTGGATTGGAGAAGGCCCGGAGTGGCAAGTTGTTGTAGTACCGAGTGAGCCGTGCAGAGGAGATACTGGCGAGATTCTATGAAAATTTAAGTTGTTAGGAAATTTTCAGAAATTTTGAAAGTATTCGAAATAGTAAGAAGGAATTAATATTTAAATTGGAAATAATCAGTTCAGTGGAAACTGGAATTATGAAGTAAACCAAAAATTTTTTTTAACCATGTTATAACAGAGATTGTAGCATTTTCCCTATCTTAGCAATTTCGAGGACGAAATTATTTTAAGGGGGAAGGTCTGTAACGTCTCGCATTTTTGTCAGTTGGTATTTGAATATTTAAATCAGTTTAAATATTGAATTCAGAATGTAAATGGATTTATATATTAATTAAAACGAAGTTGAACGTATAAAAATATATATTAATTATAATCGAGCTCAGAACGACCCTACAGTTCGTAAATTAACGTTCCGAACTTCAACTGAGTGTACCGGACTCGTTTTGAATCGGATTTCTTCAAAACGAGAAACGTTGGAATCTGTTGAACGGTATCTTTCTAAAAGAAGTGAAAAACCGAGATTTCGTTGTGTAGATTGCAAGATATGTCCAAATGAAATATTCAGAAAGTCGCTATGAAATCGTATATCGACCGTAACGGTTATTTGAATATAACTTGATATCAGTCGCAAATCGGGACAAGGTTCTTTTGAGGCGAAGCGATAATTTAATTTTTAGAATTTTTCCGAAAATTTTAATTAATTAAATATGCAACTTTTATTTGGAGTATTTCGTACCCTGTAAAGGTATTTCGGGATTTCAAAATATCAGTCAAACTACCGGTATTATTATATTTTTGAGATCGTGACACCTCGTTGAGCACGACTGTAATCTTACTTCTGTCCATTGCAACTCGGATACAGACGAAATTTTATGCAACGGGTACCCCGAATAAATATCAAATGTAAAACCAAACTCATTAAAAACTTGCGTGCACTCCATCACCTACGCGTCTACTTCTCCATCACCCTACGTGAAAAATCTGTACAAATGGAACTGTGCTTAGGGACATGCTAAAGAATTTAACCATGCTACTCTACAAATTTAATGCGGACATCCCTAGAAAACGTGGGTTGATTGTAAATGAACCATACCTCACTCTCAAGACCTACGAAGGAAAATTTATATAATATATAAACCTATATTCGATAGCTGTAAACATTACATACCCTATTCCTTAACATCGAAGGCTCCCACTCTATAAATACAATACCCATCTCCACTTCTCTCTTCAGTAAAGCAAAACCGCAAACTTAACCCAAAAACTAGATCTAAAAACTAAAGTGATAAATGGCTTTCAAGTGTATAAATGTGTGGCTTGAAACCGGAAATCAACCCAAGGTTGCGGAAATCATTGGACGGTGCATGGCTGTTATGGGACGCGAGATATGAGGATGGTCTGAAAATGCACAACGTGCTGTGTAGAGGAGTTTAAATGGAGTGGTGAAGTAATGAGAGAGGTGCACGGGGACAAGTGCGTGAAGAAGTATAGTAAGAAGAGGTGGCGTGTGCCTTAAAGCACGGAGTTTCGGCTGTAAACGGTGGTTACAACTTAGTGGTGGTAGGCGGGAACAATGTAGTGGCGTGGTGCAGGTGAGTACAAAGCGTGAGCAAAAGGGATGTGGAAGGAGAAATATGGCAGGCGCATGGTGTATGGGATGAGGAGTTCGAAGAGGGTACATGAAAAGAAGGCTTGCAAAAGGTGCGGTTATGACAGGCATAGCATCAGGTCAACAACGAAGGGAAAGGTGCATGATGTGGGTGGATGTACGGTACGAGTGGAGTGAGTAAACAGGAAGACATAAGTTTCATTTTAAAGAGGAAGAGAGAGTGGACAGCAAATGGGAAATCACGACAGATGAGGGAGCAACATGCAAACTGGTATAAGGTTTCAAGGCGCATTGTATTTAACAGGGGAAACTGTTCATTGTACTATAATGGAGGATGTGCGGGAATACTGGAAAGGGGCGTATTTTTGGGTAGAAGAATTCATAACGTTGGGGTGAGTGTGTGTGCTGATTCATATCTTGGGGATAAGAGTGCGTTAAAAACAAGTTAGTAGGGGAATGGGCTGACGTTAATTAGCATAGTGTCCATATGTGAATAAGTCATGTTAGGCATCCAAGTTTAAAAGCTTTGAAAATGTCAGGAAGTGATGAACTGTGTGTGTTTACGATGAGGGAGAGCCTGGATGTTGCGGATCATAGAAACGTGGAAACAACTTATAGATGGGGACAAGATCATGGGGGAATGGTGGAACAAGTAGCAGCTGTGTGTCGGCATGGGAAGTTCCATGCAGTGGCGTCGGTGTCTGGGTGAAAATGGTGACAACCAGAATGGTACAAGGCGAGATTAAATTTGTGGGGGAAGATTACTACAGTATGTGTACATCCAAGGCATCGACCAATGAAGTTTCCCTCGCTATAACCAAAGAAATTTGGTCGGTTCTAAACTGTAAGGACATGTCACACAGAGTTGGGCTTCTTGTCAGGCGAAGGGCTTGCATGTAAAACATACATATGCGTGACAGCAATATGAAGTGCAAGTATACAAAGGGTGGGTGTATGTGGCGGAGCAGTGCTGGCCAAGGATGTGTGCACGCATGGACGGAAACGAGTTCAGTAATGTTATGGGAATGGCATGAATGAGATTCGGAAGAGAAGGTTAAAGATGATTTTGGCGTTATTTCTCGTGAACGAAGGAATGACAAAGGAGCCTCAGAATTCACGGAAATGGAAGAAGAGTTATATGGTGTAACACTATTTCTAAAACGGAACGACGCAAAATTGAATCCGTTGGGATCATAGGAACGACGGCTATGCGATGAAGCTGATCCGGGGTGATTCGGAGAATGTTACAAAGAATGGAGAAATATAACGGATCAACTGACGCAAATCGTATTTAACGGTTAACGCGCGAAGGTGAGTAAAATCACTAACTCTGATCTATTTTAAAATATTGCAGTTATATTTTAATGTTGTTTGAATGCTGTGTGATGGTTGATTAGGTTGATTACAATTAATTCCGTTGAATATTATATACCGTTATATATATGTACACATCATCAGTTGGACACTGTTTCCATCGATTAGAACACCTCCTAGTATAGAGTTAGTGAAAATTGTGTTGACTGACATCTGTGGATGCGGAAACCGGTTGGAGGAATCCGACCGGATTCCTTGTTAATTATATGTACTGTTTGTTTTGTATGAACCCGAATTATATTTAAACTCCATGTGAATATTGATGTTGAATGGGAATTCAACATCTGTTTCGATAAATCAATAAACGATATCAATTTAGAAAGTGATAACAGTCGACCATAAAACCATCGTTTTGTTAAGAAACTGATTTACCGTCAGGCAAATCAACGAGGTTAATTATAAAAATTATATTTTTATAATTAAAAAGAAGATTTAAATTTATGATAGAAGTTCTATTATAAACCAGTATTTTAGAGTTCGTTTTATAAAATAAATAAAAACGATTATTGGCATTTAAATGAGTTTATAAAGCAGAAATTATCCGACGATTTAATATTTGGATAATAATATTATTAGATTAATTATATTAATCTAATGTTAAGAAGTAATTAAAATCAGTTAACGAATTTACTGATGGAATGAAGTTGATTAAATCAAC
Organism: Allium sativum; assembly: GCA_030737875.1. Taxonomy (NCBI): domain Eukaryota; kingdom Viridiplantae; phylum Streptophyta; class Magnoliopsida; order Asparagales; family Amaryllidaceae; genus Allium; species Allium sativum. The sequence goes on along the minus strand of CM060916.1, from coordinate 601,785,107 downwards.
TGTTATTTGGGAAAATAATTAATAGGTTAATTGGTCTTCAATTAATCTAATGAAACAGTTTAGAAATAAATTAATCCAAAGTAATAAGATTTAATTACCTTTTGGTTAAGAAGTTATAAATAGAACTGTGGAATGGAGAAAGCGAAGAGTAAATGTTTAATATAAATAATCAAACACCGGATATTTCAAAGTAACGATATGGTGTTATAAAACCATAGTTAAAAATAAACATGAAAGTACGATCGGATAGATATATAAGTAATAAAGGATTAGGATACAGACTTATATCTGTTCTAAGGTAAGAACGTTGTCGATCAAGGTCTGGGAGGTAAATAGAATACCCCAACTTGAACGGCTTCACTATTATCGAGGAATGATATCAGTTTGTGACGGAGATAGATGTTAAGATTAGTAGAAAAGGAATATGGCAGCATATGCTAGTTTAGAACTATAGCGATAAAATAAACGCTGTTGATTAGGCTTAAGCGTAACTGTTATGTCGAGACTAGTTATAACATAGAATATTACAGCGTATGACAAGTTTGAACTATAGCGATAAAATAACGCTGTTGATAAGGTAAGGGTGACTGTAATGTTGAGATTAGTTATAACATAGAATATTACAGCGTATGACAAGTTTGAACTATAGCGATAAAATAACGCTGTTGATAAGGTAAGGGTGACTGTAATGTTGAGATTAGTTATAAAGGGAATATTACAGCGTATGACAAGTTTAGAACTATAGCGACAAATTAACTGCTGTTGATTTGACTTAAGCATGACTTTTATATATAGCAGCACTTCCTAGGAAATGTAACAGTTGGTTTGAAATCCACTTATTCTAGAGTAATAAGTAACGACGTTTGTTCAAAGAAATATAAGAAAGAGTTTAGAAAAAGAATTGGGTAATCGTATTAGAAACTGATGACAGCATTTCGATGTTCGAAATGTGATTAGAATTTAAACCGTTAGGATTTGGAACTAGAATTCGACGATGTCGAAAGTATTAAAAATAAACTATTTTTAGGGATTATAATCTGATAGAATAATGAACATTTAGTTTTAAACAAATAAATATTGATAGGATAGAAATCGGTATTTAGTTATAAACTTGATATCGATTTGATAAGAAGTTGACTTAGAGACAGAGTTTATAAAGTGGAATAGGAGTGAAAAGTATGAAAGAGATTTCGGTAAACAAGATAAGGGAGGTTATTACGTGAATAAAGATTTATATGATCAAGGTGTTTAGATTTCTATAAGAAGGGATAGTATTCCCATTTCAAAGGGAATAATGTTTTAAAAGTGAACGTAGGGCCGATTAAAAGGTTAAAAGGAAATTGGAAATATATTCCAATGTAAGTAGGGTAGACTATCCGAGTACAGAAATAAAGAATGTGAAAATAATGGATCAAACGTTAATAATGTATATTATCTGAAACATGAGAGGATAAGAGTTTATAATAATTGGAAATGTTTTCCAAGAAGTAAAAAGGCTAAAACATGATTTGAGAAATATCGGGTAAGATATGAGAATTCGAATAAGAAAAACGAATGTTTAAAGTACTCGTGTTGTGTGATGTCTAGTTATACATTGAGTGAATGTTTGTTTTACTCCGATAGTTAAATAACCGACTATCGAAGTGTTTTGACCATCGTTGTCAATATGGAGAGACCGGTTGGATATATTATCCGGAAACCACTCTGTATACGCATAAGCGCTGCGAATTAGATATGCTGAAGATAATTGAAGACGGAGATAAACGCAAGGGTCGTCCAATTCTAGAATGATGTTTTCTGTTTGTCCAATCCCAGGACAACTTGTATGGACGAGTGTCTGACAGAGTATTTCCAACGGTCACACCGTTGATTTACGAATATACCAAGTTGGTGGGGAGATGGTAACTTCTCTTTATTCTACACCCAGTGTGCATTTGTGTAATCAATATGTGATTACGGATTTGACGATGTGGCATTCAAAGTAAATGGTGATCAGATGTTCTGAAGATAGACGTAGCCTCTAGCCTCACAACCAGGAATGACAGAAGTTGGGCTAGGCAGCATGGCTAGTTGGGTCATCCCCAAGCAGGGTGTATTGTCATCGATCTAGAGAAAATTCATATTTATACTTCTTTTCGATTCTGTATCTTCAGATGATGGTTGGATGGCCTACAACCGTGGTGGCAATATATTCGCGACACTCAAGCTAAATGAGTGAGCGGTCATGTGTGGCCGGGTTGCAAGACGTTCTTGTTGAACCCTGAGTGTATCCCCTCTAGAGTACACTATTCAGAAGGTGCTCCCATACCTTGTCTGTTGAAATCAAATCTCCGATAAGCGCCCTGCGGTTTATGATTTTATACTATATATATATGTGGAACGTGAGATGCAAGCGTTCTGCTACTTGATTATTTAATTGAGTAGACATTATTATAATATCATTCGGGTTTGATATCAAAGCATTTTGGATTATAGTAAGGTAAAAACCGTCCATGTGTATGTGTGGGCTGGTCTTACTATTATCTTCTTGTTTGAAAAGGATTTTCAAAGTTAAACAGTATGGTTGGAATTTACTCACACCAGTCCCATGACTGACCTAGAGTTTATTTTGTTTGTTTTCCCTAAACTCTTGGGTGCCCAAATTTGTACGGGCAGTCAAGTGTTTCAGGCTTTGCAGATTCACTTGGAGGAGCTCAAAAGCAGGAAGCTTCACCATTAGTTATGTAGAGTTATTTCCGCTGTGATATGATGTATTGTACTCTGATAATGGTATGTATATACAATACAGTTTTGTATTCAAAGTTATGTTATATAATACATCTTATTTTGTTCCGCTGCGAGTTTCGTGTTACTCTGATTCTGTTCAGTTGTGATCTTCTTCTTCTTCTATTCTATTAGTTCTATCTTTTCTTTCTCACCCTCTAAATTCTTCTATTAATGTCCTGGTGTTTTCGATGCTTGAATAGTCAACAGTGTGTTTTTATGTTGATTTTCTGGGTCGAAAATTCCCGCCGTTACACAACTACTGAAGGATCATCAGTCATTTTGTAATTAAAAATTTTAGTGGCTATAAATTTCTTACTAGTTGCGTCTTCCATCAGATATTTTGCCTCCAATGCATCCCAAACATCCTTTGTAGTAGACTTGTTGTAGTACATATCAAAATGTGTGTCCGTCATCGCATTACAGATAAGGCCTTTGCGAATATAATCATCATGTTCCCATTTGATCCGATCTCGTGTCTGTGCAATGGTTTCATCTTTTTTTTCCACTAGCTTTGGCGTAGTTAGAACGTATACCACTTTCATTCCAGCCAGCAAGAAATGCATTTTTTCTTCCATCGAAGAAAATTAACACCATCGAATATCTCTAGCTTTGTAAAATTAGCGGCAAAATCCTTAAGACTGAGAGGAGCTATTGCGAAAAATACTGTTTTAGATTATTGGACTAAATTCGTCACTGATTCTCTGAAAAATCTCTGAGGTACGATGTGTTGATCACTGTCCTAAAATAGTATTTTCCCTCTTATCTTGTGTGCACGAGTAATGGCAAATCTGTTCGAAGATACAATGAAGCAGATATTAATATCTTTAATCGACGTGGTTGCACAAACACGACGATTCACTATCTGGATTTATCACTGCAGTAACCAAATAATAGAGTTATAGCCTGTAGAACTATAACCTGTATAATTTATTAGAAAGTTGGTAGATCAGAAATAAGATGATGTTAGAGAAGGAATTCAATCAAGTGATATAAAATTGGAGTGTAGTCCAGTTGTTGTAGCAAAGAAGAGATACAGTTGCTTCTTTTAAAAAAGATTGAAACTCTTCAAACAGCAGCGTCTGTTTCTTTTCAGAAACAGTAGCACCTGTTCGGACAAGTTGATTGGTCTATTTAGCACTAGTCGACTGGTTAGTATGTATAATAGGCAATTATTCATGAACAGTCGTGTTTGTCTATATACAGACATACCATGTCAGTTTATACCTGACCAGTCGACTGGTATGTATACAACCAGTCGACTGGTAATGATAAAACTGTGCATCAGTTAACGGATGCAAACGACATCAGTCGACTGGTACAATTCCTGCGAGCAAAAAAAAAAAAAATTGGTCTGCTGTACAGTAAGCCCATTTGCATTCCAAGACCCATTGGCATTCCAAGACCCATCTGATCACAAGACCCCAAGAGCCCCAAGGCCCATCTTTTGACCTTTAAATATTAATGTTCATGCCAATGTCATGTATGCTATGTTCTTGCCCAATCTCTCCTTCTCTTTCTTTTGATATAACATATCATGCTTTTACACATATAGTTGCATACTATGTTATATTTCATGATATGGGACAAATCAAAATTTCCCTTTTGTTCTTTCCTCTTTTCATCTATTTCAAATTTCCTTTAAAAATCCTCCACCAAATTTTAAATAAATTCCTCTTGTTATTTTATATGCAGGAAAATTTGTGCATAATTATAGATATCTTATAGACTTGAATCTATACGTAGTGAAAACCAATCAAAGGACATCAGGATGGAGTGGTTGACTAAGCATTGAACAATCGATCCTATATAATCTACCGGATATGACTATCACGCATTCATTTTCGTATTTTCAGATAGTAGTTTGCCCGACCCATGGATTGGCCTTGGATCTGTATCTTCTTTCATGAAATGCCCTTAGAGATCAAGCCAAAATCTCGCAGAAGGCGACACCACCCTCGTTGCATTCATATAGGTAGGTTTATCAGAAGTGCCTTATAATACACACCTCAACAGTATATCTGTTATAAACCTATTAAGTTTTAATCAGAACATCCTCTCTTTGTTATTATAAGTACCAAGCACTTTTCCTTGGAATGTATGATAAGACTTAGTTTTTCAGACTAAATATTATAGTGTTTCCAACCGCAAACATATGAAGTATTTTTTCTCTTTGAACTCAAGATAACAAATTACTTTATTATGTTGAGTTGAGTTTCTTTCATTGGCGATCATATTATATAGGCTTTAAACCCATTCCCTATGATGTTTTTATCACTAAGTTCCTTGCAAGTCCTTTAGTAAATGGATCTGCTAAATTCTGGCTAGATCTCACAAAATCTACGATAATTACCCCTTCAGTGAGCATTTGGCTAACCAAACAGTGCCTTAGACCAATATGTCTAGATTTACCATTATAAACTTGGTTATATGTTTGTGACAACGTAGATTGACTTTCACAATGCACAGATATTGGTGGCATAGGTTTTGGCCACACAGGATTTTCTAGTAATAAATTCCTTAACCATTCCGCTTATTTACTACCAGAAGCTAGTGCTATAAATTCAGCAGCCATGGGTATTCCTTTATTGACAAAAAGAATTTCTAAAGCACAATGCATGCTACTATATGAGAAGATAGGAACTGCATTTGTGTGATGGGAAAATAGAAATCTAACTCAGTAAGGGGGGCTTGTTATACTTAATGCAATTATATTTTCCATGACTGTTTATTGGTCTAGAACCTTTCTACTACTGAAAAAACTCCTAATTATGCTCAAGACAGCTATCAGAAACTTCTTATGATTTGGTTTGATTAACTCTACAAAGCTCACTCTGTTAGCTTATAAAAAACTTGAAAGGCCAAAGAAGAGTGGTGGGTTAGGATTAAATAATGTCAAACTGTGGAATGAGGCGGCTTTATCAAAGCACTATGTTAATTTGGTAACACAAAAGCAATCTCTTTGGGTAGACTGGTGTATGAATCACAACTTGAAAGATGATAATGTATGGACTGTTCGGCCTAAAGCACATCAGAGTTGGGTGTGGAAAATGATAATAAAAGTTAGAGACAAAACTAAGGCTTCTTCAAAAAAATCAAAATCTTTGAGAGGAGCAATGTGAGATTTTGGAGTATCCCTTAGATTGATAATGGTCTCATTCTTAATGACGTGATTATTTATAATGACAAAATTACATCTGGTATTCCTCCAAATGTGAAAGCTAAGAACTATATTACAAATGGGAAAATCAGGCTCCAACGAATAAATAGTGCTCAAGTGAATGAGATATGGGACAAATACAATGATAAGTACTGCACTTTTGCTCCCAAAGATGAATATGTTTGGAATGATAAGGAAGAAAAGCACACTAATGCGTTAGTTTATTCTTCTCTTACTGGAGAAAGGAATATGAGAAGACGTCCATGGTATAAACGAATATGGAATGGGAGAAACTCCGAAAAGCTTAATTTTTTAATGCGGAAACTATGCTATAATGGCCTCCACACCATGAAGAATCTGACTAGAAGAGGAATACTGAAGCGACCCGAACTTCCCCGGTCTCCGAAGAGATGAGGAAGAATGAATTACTGTGAGGACAAGACAAATCAGAACGCGGACGGAAGAACATTTCATTGTTAATTACAACAATACATCAGATTACAAGAATATACAGAGTATAAGCAAATATTACACAGAAATATCAGAGATTTAAATTACATTTAAATTCATAGCAGCGGAAAATAATACAATACACAACTAAAAGGAGATATACGGATACAAAGCTTTCCGGATATCCTTCCAGCCGTAAACCAGGATCCTATGAATATATATATATCTGCAAAACCAAAACTACTAGCTGCCCATGTCAAAATAAGGGCACCCAGAGTTTAGGTCAAAACAATAAACTCCAGGTCAGTCATGGGACTGGTGTGAGAACTAAAACAGTTATTAATCTTTATTTTTAAAGTTAGGTAAATCAAGGGACCACGCCGTATAACACGGAACGGGTTTCCTCCCAAGAATACCAGTGCATGAAACAACAGCGCAGTGCTAAATAAAGAAAAATGAAGCTATTATAAGACCCAGGTCCCATCACACAATGCAACGCAAGCCGAAGGATAGGGTTTTTACGTTATAATAGCCAAGAATGCTTGATACGTTTAAAACAGATCACTTGATACTATTATAAGTGCATAGTGTATAAAACAACTTCAAATCATAAGTATCAATCATAGACGGCATAAGCGCCCCATCCCACTATGTCACCATACTAGGCTCTACAAATAAAAATGCAGAATCACGTATTTGGAAATTGGGTTTCCATCTATGAACCGAGGCACAAGATAGTCCTCAACCGATTCGAGACGCTCTAGCCCGTGTCTCAGGAACAGAATGCATCGTCCCTTGGAGCGATAGGGTCGGTCCACCGATGTGGATTAAAATGCCTGAACACTGAATTTCCCCGCCCTTTGGGGCGTAGATGAGCCAACTAAATGACTCCATCGGACCCGGATCGTCCGATCAAACCGAGGCGCCTCGCAACAACAACAACCACATAGGTGAAAAGCATATAAATGTCAGGGCTGGTAGGTCACTGACACCACCCTAGCTAGAAAGAAACGCATGTCCTCCCTGAGGTCCGTCTCCCATTTTTGGTTCACAACCGGGGTGTGAGGCTCGCGAATTCACGTTACACAAAGCTATGCCACACAGGCGGTGCTTTGATCATCAACCACAAGACTTTGCTTTTCAACAGAAGCCTTGATCATTTGCCACTTAGGCATGCCACACAGGCAATTCACTCCATGCGATTGATATCCATCAGTATATAACCCCTGAGCTCGTACGTCTCAGAGAAGGGCGTTAAGCAAGAGAATAAATTCTCCGCCGCCAAACAGATATATATTTAATAGAAATCAATCACACAGACTAAAATCCAATGTCAGACACACAGTCCATTTACAAGTCCGTTCTGGGTCTGAACGAAACCGGAGGCACCTAGTACCCCGCATATCCATCGATATCCAAGCACATCTGGACGACCACCGACTGATTCCCTCATCTTGGGTGTACAGCCCAATCAAGACCATCAGTAATTATCCAAACGACGTGAAGACTTCCGGTCTTCAACCACCGTCTTCATCTTTGACACCACGTCGAATCAGTTATTCAGAATGGGATAAACCCGGTCTTTCTGAATAACTCGCGTATATATTATAAAAGTGTTACACAAACACAATATACGCCTCATTCCACTTCAGAATATTCTTTTTATTCAAATATTCTTATATTTTGGGAAAGGTTCCCATTAATTTTATCAAAGATAAATTCTTTAAATTTATTCTTTAATCTCCTTTTTGAATATCAATTAAAACTAGTCGGGATTAGCGAACCACACCGGAGTAATCATTTATTTTATTCCCCAATCCCAACCTATTCATCCCATGATGTAAAACTGGTAATACTTCATATCTAACACCACAGTGTTATCGGTAAATTCAATTACCATTTCACGTTCAAATCTGATTAAAGATTTAACTATCGTCTGGAGTAAAACTGGTGATACTCCATTCTCGATCTTTTCAATCTAATTAAAGATTCATTAAAACTCCACTTATTTTTAATCTTTAACTGGGTTAAAGAACAGTGTCATTTTAAAACACGGTTCACGATAAACCCAAAATCACATTACATCAATTCCAATTAAATATCATTTAATTGGTACTCTTCATTAAATCTAAATAAAAAGATTTAATCTTTTCTCAACTGGGTTCAAGAACAGTGTTAATGAAGACACCATTCACGAAAAACCCAATTCACATTTGATATTAAATACAAGGCTCTGAATAGAAAATATACCGGCTTATATTCAATATTAAATTCTATGACCAACAAATATCGTATGGGAAATAACGATATAAATATCTATATCTTTCAAATTTCCATAACAACATCTGTATAATCACGAAATCCAACATCGAAATATCCCGAAGACAAATTCGATTCAAATCCATTCCAATGCAATCATTGGAAACTCTGGTTATTTTTAAAACCTTTTTCAAATTCAATTTATTTATTTAAAAACAAATAGAATTTTAATTCTAGTTCAAAACTAGTTCATTTTGATAAAAATCTATTTTTATCTTTACAAATATGGAGTTTTTCATCCCAATTCTTCACAAATCATTTCTTATGATTTTACACAAATTATTACTATTTTTTGTAATTTTATCAAGGCCCGTACAGTCGATTTCCATCAACGACCATCGAACTGCGCTTATAGCGACCTTTTCCAAATTTGATTTGGACATAACTCCAAATCCAACCGTTAGATTTCAAATTTCTAATATTCGTTAGAAAGCTCTTTTCGATACGAACCCAACGGTTCAAATTTCAAATTTCTAATATTCGTTAGAAAGCTCTTTTCTATTCAATTTCAATTTTGAAATCACTTTCGATATTCGTTATAAAATGAATAAAATCGATATAAATATCGTTCACGTCAAAATGGCGTAAATCTAATCAACACGGCTTCATATATTCATATTTTCAAATATTCTATTTCGAATATTTCTATTTCTAATATTTCTATTCAAATATTTCTTTTTCAAATATTTCTATTCAAATATTTCTTTTTCAAATATTTCTATTTCAAATATTCTATTTTCAAATATTTCTACTTTCAAATATTTCTACTTCTAAACTGGAATGAGGCCCAATCAATTACCATATGATGTTAATTATATGGATTTTCTACAACATATGCATACAATAACAACGATGAATAATCAACCATCATCCAAAGTGCATTCTACACTGTATAAGCATCAAATATAAATATTCGACGCTTATAACAGTCTGTCAATCAATCGATCGACATACAACTAACAATCGGGATTAGTGTACGTCAAATATCATCCCAATACCCGTGTGGGGTTTCAAACAATCAAACATAGATTTTATTTGTGTTGTTGGGCGATGTGTAAAATTTATCGTCCCAATCAATATCAGTCAAAAGTGTGTATATAAACAAATCATCCGATTTGTTTATTTATTTCATTTCATATATACATTAAAATTTTATTTTAACTATAGAATATTTTCCACTATAAAATATTTTATTTCACTATATAAATGTTTTATTTCATTTCACATCACGTCACACAATCAACTACACATCAAAATCAAACAAACAAGCATACAAGCCGTCCATGGTTTGTGGACGACGGGTGTCGGGTGCTACTAAACACCGTCTGCATTCTAGTATATATTTATAACTAGAAAAACAAAATTAAAAGGTGAGAAGTTCTCACCGATTAGCTAAACCAAACGTCTCGACTCTTCATATGTAGGAAATCTTTGTCGTGCTCGCCATTTGTCCTTTTCGTCGTCCATATTCGCTACATATATAAAAATCACATTTCTATACTGCTATCTTTAAAATAAAAATCACATTTTTTATTTTTGAAAATCTTATCTTTTCCTTTATAAAAATCTTATCATTATATTTTGTTTTCTAAAGCAAAATAAAATTTTCTTTTCTAAACAAAGTATATTTTTCGTTTCTAAACAAAGTATATTTTTCTCTAAACAAAGTATATTTTTCGTTTCTAAACAAAGTATATTTTTCTCTAAACAAAGTATATTTTTCGTTTCTAAACAAAGTATATTTTTCTCTAAACAAAGTATATTTTTCTCTAAACAAAGTATATTTCTCTCTAAACAAGGTTTATTTTTCCTTTCAAAACAAGGTTTATTTTTCCTTTCAAAACAAGGTTTATTTTTCCTTTCAAAACACATGTATATTTTCTCCTTTCAAAACAATGTTTATTTTATATAAAAAATCTTACTTTTGAAACAATATATATCCATATATAATTTCTGATTTTCGTGATTCAAAATGTCATCTTTATATGATAAAAATCTCATTTTTATCACATTATAAAAATATAATCTTTTAACTTATAAAAATTCTATCTTCTTACTTTATAAAACTAAACTTTCTACAACTAAAAATTTAAACTTTATTTATATAAAAATAATCTGATTTTTAAACTAATATTAACACATAAAAATCTGGTTTTTAACTAATTACTTATAATAAATAATAAGGGAAAAAAATAAAAACCTTTCTTTGTTTTCTTCTTCAGGCCGTTGTTCTTCGAGATAGCACAGCCCTTAGGGCTTCGGTTTTCACACCCATCAAGGAGCTGGACGTTGATTGGTGATGGCCGCTGGAAGCGGCGTCGTGATGTCACCCAATGGCAGGAGTTCTGGCGAACTCGCTCCCCTCCACGGCGCTAGAATTGCGCTCGAAGTCGCCTGATTCATGGAGGAAATTCTCTCTCCTCGATTCGAATTATCCCATCACCTCCATCGGATTTTGAAGAGCTCGAGCTGCTGAAGAATTTCCATGTTGGAACGTTCGAATCCATGGCGTGATGGAGAAGATCAGATCGGGGGCGACGGGTTCTCTTTTGGGGCTTTTTTTTTTAATTTTGTTTTCGATTTTTCCTCTGAGGTCAACGGGGAAGGAAGGTGGGTTATAAGGGAATTTTATAAAATTTTATTATATTATTTAATTATCCATAAAAGTACCTTTTTAATTCGAACTCCAAACGAGACCCACCGACTGTCGTTCATAACTAATTACCCCCATTCCGAACACAATGGGATATGTCCCATAAGCCAATTCGACCGTTTCAATCAGTTTCCATCAAAATTAAAATATAAATAAATAGAACGGTCAATATTGATTTTAACGTATATTTTAAATTACCGGGGTCACATACTGACTCTAAAAATTCCAGAAAAATTATTTCTAGCTTCGTATTGACGATACGGTCCTAACAAAACTAATTTCATCGAATTTTGAGATCGTTTGAAAAATGGCCATTTTCCAGTCGATTAAATTCAACTGAAACTAGTCAAACACGTTTAACTGCGCCATGCTTACATATTAACTCCAAAAATTCTGAATTTTGGAATCTAGCAATAATTTGACATTCCGGACCCAACAAAAGTGGTTTCATCGAAATCTGAGGTCGTTTGCAAAATGGCTATTTTTAAGGGCCTGAATTCCATAGCGACTATTTAGAATTTTCAGCTGGACATATCTTTTGATCCCCGATATGAAATTTCGATTTTTCGGATTCTTTGGAAAGATATCATCACTTAGATCCTATTATTTTTGGTTTCACTAGAATCCGGTTTATTTTACACCCGGTACATTCATTTGAAGTTTGAAATCGAATTATCGAACTACCGCGCCATTTTCAATTCCTTTTATAATTATATATAATTACTTACATTCTAACGACGACGTATATAATATATACGTTTGAATTCTACTCAAAATAAATTTCTCGTCGTTATTATTTGTTAGACCAAAAAGTGGTTCTAACACCCAAATTGATTAAAAGCAAAAATGAAATGAGATAAAAATAAAAATGAACACACAGAATTTATAGTGGTTCGGCGAAGAAATGCCTACGTCCACTTGTTTTTCACTATTTTCAATGATTCAGTTGCAAATACAATGAAATACTCACTTGATCTCTCTCACAACTCACTCACAATCACTCAATTGTTTGAAAACAAATAATGAAAAAAGATTTGGATTTTCCGGGAGTGCTGGAATTCGGGTTATGAAGGTAGTTGAACTCTCCAAGTGCCAGAAAAAGATCCTTTTCTTTGTCTCCAGACGGGGTATTTATAAGTGTGAATTTGCTCAAAACCCGATCCGGATCGGAGCCACGTGTCGTCCATCCCATTAGCCTCGGGTTCGGATGAATTATTGTGTTGACAACGCATCAGAGTAATGAACGTTATGGGTAGGAACTGGTCATAGCCGATCCGGATATCCAGGCGCTTTTGCTAGAGAATGATATGGAAAATGGGCTCGGGTCGGAGACACACATATAAGGGGTTCGGATCGGGATACCCGATCCGACCCGGATTGGCTTGGTGGCAGCACTCTCTCTTCTTTAATCTGCTTCGCTCCGATCTATTTCCGTGGCAAACAGGTGGCTTTCCGATCCAATTGAGATTATGTTGCCCTCCGATCCGAATAGATATGCCTTACCAATTTCCTCAGCAACAGTTCACCGATCCGAACAGAAGATTTTATCCGACCCGAACCGATACGTTGCTCTGACCCGACCCGAACGATTGCAGCTGTCCGATCTAGGCTGTAGTGCCTTCTCCGATCCGAACCGAAGTCTTCTAATTAAAAATGCTCTTCCATGTCTGATATCTAGAATTTGTGTTGCCTAGTTCACAAAGTAGGCAAACACTTTGCCCCCTCAAAGGATGCTTCGTTTGAAAATGGAGCATGCTTTGATTGCTGTTGCACAACGCCTTCATCCTTCCTTTTGAATACGCATGCCAAGCTGTCGTACTGCATCCTGTTCGGTTCGGATTCCGACCCGAATGGATTTCTGGTTTGGGTTCCGACCCGAACGGATCTCCTTCTTCCTATACTCTGCAATGGATTAGTGGGCCAAGCTGCGTCATTGGGCTTTTCGAACCGGTCCGATCGGGAATACGAATAGTCAGCTTGTTTTTTATATAAATTTACTTCACTTTTCTTCTTTTCTTTCATTCACTGTTCTTGCTCAACCGAACCGATTCCACATCGAAACCTTAGTCTTTCCAAGAAACTTCAAAATTCTCGCTTCAATCTTTGAATCAAATACATAGGTAGTCTTGTAATCTTGAATCTCGTTGCCATAATTGTTTTTAATTTACATCCGCAGTTAAGTTGAACGATTCTAGCAAGGTAATTGACTAATTCCATCGCCACGGCTTCCTTCATCCTCCGCCTTCGTCGCTGATGGCATCGGCGCCATTTCGAGGCGTTGGTGGAAGATGTTGAAACTCGTCGTTGAATACTTGAATGCTTAAGCACTTGGTTTTAATTAAGGCTTGGGATATCGAGTTGGGTTCGCTACTTAAGAGAAGGAAGAGGAAGGAAATTGAAGGAGATCGGTTCGGGCGGGGGAACAGTAGGAGAAAAAGGAAAAGAGAGAAATTCATAGAATCGGACCGGGTCGGAGCAATAAGGCAAAGAAATGGGACTTAACTTGTTTGACCGGGTCGGGTCGGATCTATGAATAAAATGGAGGTCAAGACTTATGCGCTCGGATCAGACCTGGTTGTGAAATAAAAGAGAGAATAGGGGCCTGGTTATCCAGGTTAATCCGACCCGCTCCGAGAGTCAATCTCCGAACCGATCCGGATATATCTCTCTGAGCGTGAGCCTTTGCTTTAGGCTGACATGTGACCTTGCCTATCCGATCTGAACCTGGTGTATGCATCCGAATCGAAAACTACTCAATCCAAAACGCAAACTTTCGTCCAACTATTTAAAAGATATTACTTCCAACTTCATGAACAGTTAGGATAGTGCCTTGCGGACATAAACGAACATTAAGAACTACTCTGACTATCACTTTCTCTTCAAAGTTTCGTCTTACATTGTTGCACCTTTACTTTGCATTTCTCACATTCGCTGCACACATTTTAGTTCACACACGCACAAGGGGGTACGGGCTAATTTACTCTAATTCGTGCTATTGCTTCTTCAATAGTTCCATGACAATGAGACCCAGATGCTCTTCCAGACTAGCTGAGAGGAAAGAAGCCCCGGAAACCTCTAACAAAATCACTCTCGAGGATATATCTTCTTCTTTGGATCCAGAATGGGACAGTGAGGGTCCAGACTACGGGGTTGGAAATCGAGAAAGCAATGAGGCGTCTTCAGAGAACGAAGTTTCTCTGGGTTTTGAGGAGGAAGGAGGGATTGGTGACGATCGAGCCCCTGATGAATTTGAATCGGCAATTATATTGGAATCACCTCCAGACTCCGTTGAATCAACAATCGACAATGATCGACTTATCCGAATTTGCTTAAAGTACGGGATAATGAAAAGGGACACTCTAGCGCCTTCACGCTCTGACCGTCCCCACAACCCTCCAGAAGGATATATGGCGGTCACTCGATTGATGTGCATGGTCGGCGCCATTCCTCCATTCTCTCCCTTCATCGTTGACTTTTTAAGACAAATGCGGATTGCCCCCATGCAGTTGCATCCCAATTCATATGCTTATCTGCACACCTTGTACATAGCATATCGTGAAATCTTAGGCATAGAGCTCACGTTCGATGACGTTCACTTCTTCTATAATTTCAAGCATCGGACTCGTGAGACTCCATCTTTCTGCTACTTCGAGTCAGTTCCAAAAAGGAAGATAATCTTTGCACCATTTAGCAGTAAAGCTGGAGATTCCAGACTAGAATGGTTCTACGTGAAGCGACAGCCTGGATGCGCCAGGAGGTGGACAAAATCAAGTAAAGCACTGATTTTCTAAATCCGGGCTCTATACACTTGAATCATCACCTTGACTTGTTTTCCTTTTTGTTTGCAGTCGACAACCCCAAACAGATATCAGATCAGGCGTTCTTTGACCGGATGCACCGACTTCTTAATGGCGATCAGAAATTCTTGACTATCGACGAAGCCCTTAAAGACGAATACCTTCACTTTCATGGGATGTTATCTGTTTTTCGTAGCATTAGTCATGGGACGGTTCCATATGCATACATTCCTCCAGTGGAGGTAGTCCCAGAGACAGGAGAAGGCTCAGGAGTTCCTACAGCGCCTCTTCAAACTTCACCTTCTCCATCTTCTACACAAGATGATGAATTGGCTAATCTGGCCGAAAAGCATCGTGAAGGATATATTGCCCCCGAGGAAACTACTTCTATAGAAAAGTCAAAATCCTCCCAAGAGTCGCCACTTCATGCTTCCGAGGGGGATGTCCCTAATACTGATGAGCAAATATTTCAGGGTTTGGGGGATCTTCCCTTACCTGAGACTATATACACTTCAGAGGATTTCAGGAAGGATCCTTTAGTCTTCACCTCTTCTGAAGAGACCACTCCCGCTAAGGCCAAAGAGCCTGCCCGTACTAGTCTAGCTTCAGACTCGGGTTGGTTGGGGGGAAACACACCACTTAGGATACACTTTATATAACGGCATTAGCATTCATTGCACATCTTTCCTCGTGAATCCATTAATTCTAAATTTCGTTTGTTTTATCGTGCAGGTACGATGTCTTGATCCTACTACGATATCAGGAAGCTTCATCGCAGCATGTCCAATCCTCCTCAGGATGTCGAGTATGATCGCCGGGATGATCGTGGTAGGGAGGAGAGAAGACCTTATGATCCCTATCGTTCTCGACCCTCACGTTCCCGCTCACCAGTTCGACCGGAACAAGAGAAATATAAGGGTTATCAAAGCCGCAGGGAAGAGGACAGACCACCATCTAAAGACTCCACTTCTTCCCATGAAAAGCGCAGTAGAGAGAGAACTCCTCCAAAAGAAACTGGGTCTCGAAGAAAGCACAAGGTCCCTGCTACTAAACGACCTAGGACAGACAAAGAGACTACCGAATCCTCTTCACACAGGGACACCGAATTATCGATCCCCGCTCCTCCCCCACTAGATGCGGAAACTGCAGTAAAGCGGGCATATTTGGTGGAGCAATTTCCCGAGCACTACTTCGAGACTTTGACTTTTTTACCTGCCCTTGAACCTATTTCGTCTAAATGGGCAGATGAGGCCAAAGCAAAAATAGATGCGGTGGAAAAACAGTATACTGAGATGTTCAAATATTCACGCAATCTTTCTAGAATCATCCGCACTCTAATCACAAATGCTGATTCAATGCAAAAGACCGCGGAGGAGGATGCTAAGGCCTTAAAAGCTCTAGGAAAAGATTTGGAAGACACTCAAGCTCAGCTAGCTGTCGCTCAAAGGGACGCTTCTAATTTCAAACAACAATTCGAGGACATGCAAAGGCGTTATCATGACTTGCTTGAATCTCACACTCAGGAGCGCTCTGAATTAAAAAAGCAAGCTGACGAGGCCAAGTCAGAAGCTGCTAAGACACGCCTTGCTTATGCTGAGCTTGAACGGAAAAACCCCAAGTTAGCAAAGAGGAGTGCTGAATTAGAAAAGAAGAATGCCGACTTGGCTTCAAAGCTACTGGAGGCAGAGAACAGAGCTGCCCTGGCTGAGGGCAATGTAGAGTGTGCTATCAAATCTGCGGAGGAGACCCGCAAGCAACTATCAGAGGCGGAGGCTGATATTCAGGGTTTCGGCGAACTAATGATTGAATTCTTCGCACATATTATTCGTCGCCGAAACATTTCTTGGATCGAGGACTATCCATCCACTCTAGTTCAAGTGTGGAATCAGATCATCGAGTGGGAAAAAGAGGAACTTAAGGTCGATTCCATTGACGAAGATAAGCTAATGGAGAAATACTTGAGGGATGATGAACCGGAGCGCCTAGCTGAAGGGCGCCGCCTTATTGCTGAGGCCATGGAAGAAGAGAGACGGAAGTCTAAACAAAAAACTGTTCTCGAAGCTGGTTCCTCTTCTTCTGCCCCTGCAACTTCTGAAGTAGAGGGGTATGATCCTGAAAATCCGGGAATTCCCCGAACAACTCTGCTATCCCCCATTCCTGAAACAGCACCAGAGGTAGTAGTCACCCCTGCCGAGAGGTCTTCGGAAGGTATCCCTACCTTTTCTCCTCAATTTGCCAAGGCTATTTCTACCTTTTGCCACGTGATCGAACAATCGATGAAAGACCCATTGTTTTCGCCTGAGTTGATAACTGTTGCTTCTCATTCTGTAGGTGTTGAATCATCCGAAAAGACAGATGTGACTCAGGGAGCCACCGCTGGGGCAAAGCCCACAGAAAAGGCCAAAAAAGGGGGCGACAAGGCTGCTTCTATAGTCTTGGGAGAAGGAAGTGAGCCGACTAAGACCGCCACTCCCCATGATGAAGAAGTGATAGCAGCTTTAAGGGATGATGGCGGTGACGGGGGTCAGGAAGAGGAACCAGAAGTTGCAATAATCGGGGAGTCAAAAAGTGCTGATGACGTTACCTTGGCTACAATGAAGGCATATCAAGACAAGCGCTTGCAATTAAAGGCCGAAGAACTAGACCCTGAGGCCCTCAAGCCCCTCGCAGTTGTGGACGCGGGATCAAGGTTAGTTGTTAAGCTCTCGGCTAGATCTATTACAGAGGAACTCGCTAAAAAATCTTCTCTTGATTCCAGCGCCCCGCCTTCCGGGAAGAAGTCTACTGGCTCCAGCACCGCATCTTCAGGAAAAAAGAAGTCAAAGCGAATCTTGATGGAGGCTGAGAAAGAAGCAAAGGACGCGGAGAAAGCCGCCAAGAAATCCAAGGCTCATTCAAAATCTAAATAGTGGATTTCCTTGTATCGTTTTAGCATTTAGTGAACCAATAATTGCTGCTATAAAAGTAGCTCCTGCACCTTCTTTTTTTAGCTATTTTCCTGTACAAATTTATTCATTTGTAAATAAAAACAACTCATTTTTTGCAATGTTTGTTTGTTAGTAGTTCTGCACTTATGTAAAAATGCATGTCTATAGTTATGAAACGAAGTTGTGGAGGGGGAAAATATGCGTATACATACGTGTCCCCAGTCAATTCCCACAAATTATTTAATGCTTAATCAAGCAATCTGAATGCTCCCGATTCTCTGACGGGATAGCACTTCCTGTGTCGTCAGTACCTGTCGTTTTTTCTGGCATTTCTTTTATACTCTCTCTCTTTCTCTTGAGAGTTAGAGTTCGAGCTCAGTCATCTATTTATTCCCCGGTCTTTCAACGGGGAAAGATTTCTTTCTCAGCGCTCAGTCGGAGACGCCTTTATACTCTCTTTCTCTCTGGAAAGTTAGAGTTAGGAGGAGAATTTCTTTTTCAGCGCTCAGTCGGAGACGCTTTTATACTCTCTCTCTCTGGAGAGTTAGAGTTAGGGGGAGAATTTCTTTTTCAGC
Organism: Allium sativum; assembly: GCA_030737875.1. Taxonomy (NCBI): domain Eukaryota; kingdom Viridiplantae; phylum Streptophyta; class Magnoliopsida; order Asparagales; family Amaryllidaceae; genus Allium; species Allium sativum. The sequence goes on along the minus strand of CM060916.1, from coordinate 601,766,463 downwards.
GCTTAGTCGGAGACGCTTTTATACTCTCTCTCTCTCTCTGGAGAGTTAGAGTTAAGAATGTTGTTTTCTCATTCTTTTATGTCTTATCGCACAAATAGTCGTTGTGCTTCTTTTTATGTCTAAACTGTTTTCAACCTTTTTAGGCTGTGAGTTATCCTGTATCTTATAATCACAACAGAATAACTGATGAATGTATATATGTAATGCATAAAAGTAAATAACACCCAGTATTTTTATAGTGGTTCGGCTAAGTCGTAGCCTACATCCACTTTATAGTTCTTCATTCATATCGTCAGATTTTCCCAGGGCAAGTCGTGCCTTATTACAGAGTTCATAAGAAAAATAACACAAAGTACAGCATTTCTAATCCAAATATCGCATTAAGTGTTAGGCATTCAATGCTCTGGGGACTTCTTCGCCATCTACGTCGTTAACTTGAAGGTTCCTTTTTCAAGTTTCCGTTGAATGACAAAGGGTCCTTCCCATTTTGGACCAAGGTGAGGAAGGGATGGAAAGACTCTCTTTAGCACCAAATCTCCTGGTTCAAAAGTCCTGAGGCGAACTTTTTTGTCGTAATAGCATGCCATCTGACGCCGATGTCTTGCCGCACGCAAATCTGCTTCGTCCCTTTTCTCTTCGACTTCATCAAGAGACTCAAGTAAGAGTGCCCGATTCGTCATCGGGTCATAATATGTCACCCTGTGGGAAGGAACTTCTAGTTCAACTGGAATTACAGCTTCTGAGCCAAAGGAGAGAGAGAAAGGGGTATGATCGGTGGCCGTTTTAAATGTTGTTCGATATGCCCACAAAGCTAGGGGCAATTCATCAACCCACTTTGCCCTTGCACGCTCTAATCGTTTCTTGAGGATGGATTTTATTACTTTGTTTATTGCCTCTACTTGCCCATTCGATTGCGGATAGGCAACTGCAGTATATCGTTTGTCTATCTTATACTTCTGGCAGAAATTTCTGAATTCAGTACTATCAAATTGGGTTCCGTTGTCAGTTATAATCGTCCTTGGGATCCCGAACCGGCATATAATATTTCTGACCACAAAACTTATCACCTTTCTTGCTGTGATCTTGGTCAAGGGCTCAGCTTCCACCCACTTCGTAAAATAGTCCACGGCCACTATTGCATACTTAACTCCTCCTTTAGCAATTGGTAGAACTCCAATGATATCAATTCCCCACGTGGCAAATGGCCAAGGACTCACCATTGATTTAAGTTGGGTCGACGGTGCCCTGGGGATTTTGGCGAATCTCTGGCACTTATCGCATCGTCGTGAATAATCAGCTGCATCTTTATTGATCGTAGGCCAGAAGTATCCGTACCGCAATATCTTCTTTGCTAAAGTTTGACCTCCTGTATGATCTCCACACTCACCTTCGTGTACTTCTCTTAGTACACGCTTGATATCGTCGTGTGCTATACATCGTAACAGGGGCATAGAAAATCCTTGCCTATAAAGAGTATCATCTTGTATGACATATCTGGTAGCTTTGCGAACTATAGCTCTTTTCTCACTCTTCTTTGATGGGAGTGTCTCATTCTTAAGGAAATTCTTAATTGGAGTCATCCACGACTCCTTCTCTGGTTTCGCTTCAAGGGCGAGTTCAATTTCCATTGACTCAAAGCTTGGCGATTCCAACGTTTCAATTGGAATTATTTCAGTCTCTTCTGGATTGTCGGGACTAGCCAGCTTTGCCAGCCTATCCGCTTTCTGGTTTTCAACTCTGGGAATGTGTGTTATGTTGTACCGCTCTAAGCTATTCAATAGCTCTCTCACTTTCCTGAGGTAGGCGATAAGTCGAGGTCCTCGAGCCACAAATTCCTCTCGCACTTGGCAAACAACAATTTTAGAATCATAGAATATGTCTAACATTTTTACTCCGAGGTCTTTAGCAAGCTTCAGCCCGGCAATCAGGGCTTCATATTCAGAGTCATTGTTAGTCGCCAAAAATTCTAATCGCAGGGCGTAATATAACGACCGTCCTTCGGGAGCGACTAAGACGATTCCAGCTCCGGACCTTCGGTCGTTCTTGGCTCCATCTGTATATAGTTTCCACGGATCTATCTTTAACTCATCCTCGGACTTAACCACTCTTTCATCGACTACTTCCTCCTCTGGAATGGTGAACTCCGCAATAAAGTCTGCTAGAGCTTGCCCCCTGATTGACTTTCGTGGTTGAAAATTCAAATCAAACTGACTTAGTTCTATGTTCCATTTGATCAACCTTCCCGATGCTTCGGGTCTCTACAACACCTGCCTTAAGGGCTGGTCGGTGTATATGGTTATTGGATGAGCTTGGAAATAGTGACGAAGTTTTCGGGATGCGATCAAGAGGCTGTAAGCGAGCTTCTCAATGTTTGGGTAGTTGCGCTCTACCGCTGCTAATTTCTTGCTTACATAATACACTGGCCTTTGTATTTTGTCTTCTTCTCGAACCAGGGCTGTGCTAACGGCGTGAGCCGAGACTGCCAAGTAAACAAACAATTCTTCATGATCCACTGGCTTTGACAAAATTGGCGGTTTCTCTAGCAGTTCCAATAAATTTCGAAAGGCCTCAACACAGTCCGGAGTCCACTTGAAGTTCTTCTTTCCTCTTTTAATCAAATCAAAAAACGGAACGCATTTGTCTGTGGCTTTGGAGATGAATCTACTCAGCGCCGCTACTTTCCCTGCAAGACTTTGGACGTCTTTAATTCTCCTCGGCTCTTCGATATTTCTAATCGCTGCTATCTGGCTGGGGTTGATTTCAATTCCTCGGGAGCTTACAATGAAGCCAAGGAGCTTTCCTGATGCCACTCCAAATGAGCATTTCAGAGGATTCAATTTCATCCGATACTTTCGCAGGATACCAAACATTTCCGCCAAGTCTTGCGTATGGCTGGAGGACTGTTTCGATTTGACAAGCATATCATCCACATAAACTTCCATAGTTTTTCCTATTTGATTATAAAACATTCTGTTCACCAAGCGCTGATAAGTAGCTCCAGCGTTTTTCAATCCGAATGGCATTACAACATAACAATATAATCCCAAATTCGTAATGAAGCTCGTATGTTCTTGGTCTGGCACATGCATAGGAATTTGGTTGTATCCAGAATATGCGTCCATGAAAGAGAGAAGTTCATGACCTGCTGTCGAATCTACAAGCTGGTCAATCCTGGGAAGTGGGAAACTATCTTTTGGGCAAGCTTTGTTTAAATCTGAAAAGTCAATGCAAGTCCGCCACTTTCCGTTTGGCTTCTTTACCAAGACGGGATTCGATATCCAGTCGGGATATGTCGAATCTCGAATAAATCCATTCTGCTTCAACTTCTCTATTTCCTCTTTGAGAGCGGCCGACCTCTCTGGGCCCAGCATGCGTCTCTTTTGCTTCACATTGGAATGTTTCGGGTTTACATTCAATTTATGACTTATAATGGATGGCGATATCCCACACATGTCAACATGGGTCCAGGCAAACACGTCCAAGTTTGCCTTCAAGAAGTCTGTTAGTTCTTTAGCTCAACGTGGATCCAATTGAGAACCAATTTTCAAAACTTTTGTCGGATCAGCTTCATCAATGGGAATTTCCATAGTCGCTTCATTAGGAGTTGCATTCCTAGCCTCTGGTTCCTCGTCTTTTCTGGGATCCAGGTCTTCAGGCGTTCCTTTGGGCAACTCCTTTGGGGTCAATCTCTCTAATTGCTATGCCGAGCCCCCCTTTGAGGGAGACGAGGCATCTTTACTTTCAACGTTAAGTCCTTTCATCAACATCTTTAATTTGGCCACATAGCAGGCCCGTCCGGAAACTTGATCCCCTCTCATTACTCCAGTTCCGGCAACGGTTGGGAACTTAAGTAACAAACACCAAGGGGCGATACAAACTCTGAATTCAGCAAGGGCAGGCCTCCCCAAAAATGCATTATAAGGCGAATCTACGTCCAATACTATGAACTGGAGCATCCACACTCTTCTACGTTCTCCTTGCCCCAGGGTCACGGGCAACTCTATGTATCCCATGGGAGCTATCGACGCCCCGTTGAAGCCTCTAATCCATCCTTCACATGGCTTCAAATCTTCAGATTCAAGCTTCATCTGATCAAATGACTTTTTAAATAAAATATTGACAGAACTTTCGTTGTCTACTAATACCTTATGGACCAAGGCCGGCCCAATGGTGGTAGTAATAACCAACGGATCATCGGTGGGTGATTGGATCCCAGTATTGTCTCGGCTGCGGAATACCACGTCGTCAAACATGGTCTTCTGTTGTTTTATAGGGGTGATATCTTCCAAATCATCACCCTCATTCACATCTAGGTGCTTGGTAGCATTTACATATTGATCCATTGATCTAAAACTTCGAATTGTCGGGTGAGGTCCGCCTACTATGGAGTTGATAACAATTCCTTTACCTTTCTGCTGCGGTGTAGGCTTGGGAGCAGGTAGAATCTGTTTTGGAGCCTGCTCTCCTTGCCCCCTGTCCCTCGGGGCAACCTTGTATTCATCCAACTTCCCTTCACGCAGCAGCTTCTCAATCACATCCCTCAAATGCCGACATTCATTGGTTGAATGCCCATGAGTTCCATGAAACAAACAAAATTTCCCTGTCGCCATTTCTTTCTCGGTCGAATCACGAGGTGGCGGACTTTTGTACAGTAACACATTGTACGTATCCAGGTAAATATTTTCCAGGGTGTCGTTCAAGGGTGTATAATTCTCGTAGTTCTGGAATCAGGGTCTTTTGTTAGGATCACTTCCCCTATTTCTGTTTCTTCTGTTACCGTTCGGATTACGGTTATTGTTGTTGTTACCCCCGCTTCCAGCATTGCTGTTTCCACCCTTGTTTCCTACATTTACTTCAACCTTGCCAGAACTTTCCTCAGACTGCTTCACGGCGATATTACTCTGCACATTCTCCTTTGAAGCCGTCTCAGACTTTCTCTTTCGGTTTGCCCTGGCCTCCTCTCGCCTTAGATAAATATCGGCTTTTTCGTAGAATATCTCCCTTGTGGAGGGTGTTTTCCCAGAAAGGTAATCTCCAAACTCAGATTCAGGATCGACTCCTTCCTTCAATGCCATCAGAATAGTGAGCTCATGCGGGTCACTGACCTCAGTCACAGCTTGGTTAAAACGGTCAAGATATGCCCTCAAAGACTCTCCTGGTGCCTGCTTGATTCTCGATAATTCAATAACACTTTTGGACTTTCGGGCATGGAGTCGGAACTGGTCATGAAACGCTCGGTTAGTTCCTTGTAATTCGAAATCGAACGAGGAGGAAGTCGGGTAAACCAGAATAGTGCCACATCTTCTAAGTAGATTGGGAATGCTCTGCACTTCACTTCATCAGGGGCAGCAGCAGCATTCATGAGCCACGAGTATCGCATCAAATGCTGTCCCGGATCAGTCCTTCCGTTGTACTTGTCCATCTGTGGCAAGTTAAAGCGTCGGGGAAATTGGAAGTCGAGGATATCGTCGGTGAAGGGAGTATGGCTTCGCTCAATGCCATAATCTTCATTTGTATAGTTCCGGCTCTTAGACATGATCTGGCGAACCATTGCCTGCACATCACCATTAGTTAGGGGCCGCTCAGGTTCCCTGGCCCTAGTATCCGAGTTCCTTCTGGGCTCTTGTTCAGGAGATGCCCTTCTTCTTCGAGCTGCCTCTGCTCGATTCCGTTCCCTGCGCTCCCGGTCGATCTCGGGAGGAGGGGACTGGAGTCTTTGCCCCCGAGTGGGGTCATTGTTTCCTAGCGCTCGTGCAATATCCTCACGAGATCCCAAAGATCCAAATGTCAGCTGCTCCATGTTCTGAGGTCGTTCGAGTGGCCTTCGTTCACGGGGCCGCTCTTCCTCGGAAGATGAAGATTGATCCATTGATGTGTGACGAACCGGTGATGGAGTTCTCTGTCGACGGAGTTCACTAATCTCCCGACTCATGAGCCTCATATTTTCCTGCATCATGAGATTAGTGCGCTCGTGAACTTTCATAGCCTCCCTTGTGCTCTCAAGCATGTCAAGTAAGCGCGAGAAATCTCCTTGAGTGATGGGCGCAGATGGATTGACCTGATCACTAATCCTGGTGGCTGGAATCGGAGCATTCGTAGGGACTCAAATAGAGGTTCCAGCTTCACCAAGCATCGGGTCGGATCGGAGGTAGGAGGTCGGGTCTGTTCGGAGCTGGGGAGCCTGGTCGGATCGGTACGTGGCAAGCCGCTCGGGTCGGTTCATATTGGGGGAATGCACTGCTTCAGAATCTCCTACCCGGATCGGATCGGAGTTCTCCCCCTGCTGGCGGCTCGGATTTCCTGCATTGGTTCTTCCTGCTGCTGAACTCTGCCCCCGAGACCTTGTTACAACCGCATTTTGCTGATCTTCGCCAGCTCCATTTCCTCGACCAGAATGAACTTCTTTGCCTTTTCCTTTGGCCATGATTCTTTGACAATCACTTCAACAAATATAAAGCAGCGGAGAAACTTAAGGATTAACTTCTTTGAACTCAAAAATCCAAAAAGTAGAAAGAATTCCAGGAAAATGAAGAATTCAGATGAGGATTCTCAGTGAAAGCACCAAAAATGTTAGACCAAAAAGTGGTTCTAACACCCAAATTGATTAAAAGCAAAAATGAAATGAGATAAAAATAAAAATGAACACACAGAATTTATAGTGGTTCGGCGAAGAAATGCCTACGTCCACTTGTTTTTCACTATTTTCAATGATTCAGTTGCAAATACAATGAAATACTCACTTGATCTCTCTCACAACTCACTCACAATCACTCAATTGTTTGAAAAAAAATAATGAAAAAAGATTTGGATTTTCCGGGAGTGCTGGAATTCGGGTTATGAAGGTAGTTGAACTCTCCAAGTGCCAGAAAAAGATCCTTTTCTTTGTCTCCAGACGGGGTATTTATAAGTGTGAATTTGCTCAAAACCCGATCCGGATCGGAGCCACGTGTCGTCCATCCCATTAGCCTCGGGTTCGGATGAATTATTGTGTTGACAACGCATCAGAGTAATGAACGTTATGGGTAGGAACTGGTCATAGCCGATCCGGATATCCAGGCGCTTTTGCTGGAGAATGATATGGAAAATGGGCTCGGGTCGGAGACACACATATAAGGGGTTCGGATCGGGATACCCGATCCGACCCGGATTGGCTTGGTGGCAGCGCTCTCTCTTCTTTAATCTGCTTTGCTCCGATCTATTTCCGTGGCAAACAGGTGGCTTTCCGATCCAATTGAGATTATGTTGCCCTCTGATCCGAATAGATATGCCTTACCAATTTCCTCAGCAACAGTTCACCGATCCGAACAGAAGATTTTATCCGACCCGAACCGATACGTTGCTCTGACCCGACCCGAACGATTGCAGCTGTCCGATCTAGGCTGTAGTGCCTTCTCCGATCCGAACCGAAGTCTTCTAATTAAAAATGCTCTTCAATGTCTGATATCTAGATTTTGTGTTGCCTAGTTCACAAAGTAGGCAAACATTATTTAAAATAATTCATTTTAAATAATCAAAATTCGCTATAAAAATTTTAAACTGACCCAGAATTTATGGGTTGTTACAAATACATGTTTATGAGAGATGTATATTGTGTAATACAGGTGATGAGGAAGGTCTCCATCTACATTTTAGTTTCCC